>JABBOT010000001.1:40744131-41391425 GCA_016165875.1 Acanthopleura granulata | reverse complement strand
ATAAGTGAAATATTCCTGAGTATGGTGTAAAGCACCAATCAAATAAATAAATATATATTGTCGACTCCCCATTTAGAGCCCCATAAGAGTATGTCTTAGTGATGTGGAGAAAAAAATATGTTTTACAGCTGTGATGCAAACTTGTAATTGTGAAAGTATGTGTGTTGATAAAATAACCAATAAACTTCTGATGACAGTAAAAATAATTCCTTGGTGGAAAGTTGGGAATAATTGGTTACACATGTACATGTGTTGAGGTGGTCTAACATGAAGTTCATAGAAGATTACTTGCCTTCCACTAATATACAACTGACTAGTTAATAGCTGATACCCATTCTTTGTCTGTTGTAGGAGGAAGTAATGGCCCATTCCTCTGTGGGAAAGAGACAACATTTGAGGGAGGAATGCGGGAGCCAGCCATTGCTATGTGGCCAGGGAAGATCAAACCAGGAACGGTGGGTGTGTACTGTGATGAATAGCATAACATGACAGTAGAACTGTAATGAAGAGCGTAACATGACAGTAGAGCTGTAATGAAGAGCGTAACATGACAGTAGATCTGTGATGAATAGCATAACATGACAGTAGAACTGTGATGAATAGCATAACATGACCGTAGAACTGTAATGAAGAGCTTAACATGACAGTAGAACTGTAATGAAGACTGTAACCTGACAGTAGAACTGTGATGAATAGCACAACATGACAGTAGAACTGTGATGAATAGCATAACATGACAGTAGAACTGTAATGAAGAGCGTAACATGACAGTAGAACTGTAATGAATAGCATAACCTGACAGTAGAACTGTGATGAATAGCATAACATGACAGTAGAACTGTAATGAAGAGCGTAACATGACAGTAGATCTGTGATGAATAGCATAACATGACAGTAGAACTGTGATGAATAGCATAACATGACAGTAGAACTGTAATGAAGAGCGTAACATGACAGTAGAACTGTAATGAAGAGCGTAACATGACAGTAGATCTGTGATGAATAGCATAACATGACAGTAGAACTGTAATGAATAGTATAACATGACAGAAAAGCTATGATAAACAGTGTAACATGACTGTAGAACTGTGATGAATAGCTTAAAATAACAATAGAACTATGATGAATAGCTTAAAATAACAATAGAACTGTGTCTGATACAGTTAGAAGGCGGTAGTACTGGGGCAAATAGTGTAACAAGACAGTAGTTTTGTTGTGGCTGTAGCTCCACTTATCAAACAGGGATATAGAAGATCTATCTAAATCTCAATGTAAAGCATTTAGGAATCTTAAGGAATTAAAGAATAATATCTCTCGTTACTCAGAATGTTGAGAATTGGATCAGCTCCATTGTAGCATCTTTGGTACAGTGCTTCCGTCCTACACACTTATGTACAGTTGACTTTTGAGAAAGAAATGTCCATTACTGAAGTACATTACAACTGGACATGATATCAGAGTACGTCTGAAGTTCAGGTGCTGGAAAAACACCAGCTTGTAGCCTCTGGTTGTCTACCTCAGTCAGTAGCCAAATCATTGTTGATTGTTTTGGACCTCCTTAGTGGCCTGGTGGTTTGCCTGAAGGTCGGGATATCTGGGATCAATCTCAGGTTTGGTCTCAGCCAAGACTTTAAAAATGGTACTTGTCGCTGCCTCACTTGGCACTCAGCACTCAGAGGTTAAAGCAAGGACACAAGACTGCTCAGCCCGGTGTCAGTATAATGTGACTGGGTGGGGTATCTTGTCTGGTGTTTTCCGCATGATGTTCCAGTGGCGGCAGCATGGGCTCGCCTTACACAAGAAGGCACAGTGTGTATACATTCTAAGGACTCCTCGTTGTCAAATGACCGAAAAATTGTTAAGTACAAGGTAAAATCCCAAGCATGTATAAATACATACTTTGTTGATTTTATAAGTTACATAGATGTTTTTCGAGTTCACATAACTGGGAGTTCTTCTTTGTCTTGTCTGAGACAGAAAAAAAAGAAAAAAAATTTGTCTGTTTTATACCATAGTAACTGTTGGCAGTCACAAAATTCAACCAATTTTGTGCATTTCACGCAAGTCTTTCTGACAGATGAGACTTCACATGAACTCAAGGACAGTTTCAGGATGAAAGACAAACATACAGAATTTAGAACTGAGAGGAATCTTGGGCTGTTTCCAAAGCCTGTAATTCTTCTAAGTATTGGTGTTACATGTAATTGTAACATTTTTTTTTCCTTTATGGTTAGTCCATCTAATGTACAAGATATCTATATCTTTACTTGGCTGAAAACCTGGGAGCGAAAAATAATTTTTTGCTTTCAGCACTACTGATATCTGTCCAAAAGTAAAAGACTTAGGGTAGGCATAAATGACAATGTGCTTCTATTTATCTCAAGTGTGACGTGTTCTGATGTGCACTGAGGCACCACTGGAAATAGCCATCTGTCTCATTTCCCTTGTAATTTCACTTTGTGATAGACTCATATGTGGTGTGATTGACTATTTGCTTTACCGCAGCTTGTTGCCTGCGTGACCTAGTGGGCCAGTGCAGTGTAATGAAACAGGTGCCTCTCACCAATGCACTCGCTGTGAGTTCAAGCCCAGCTTCTTCCCCGATTGTATGTGAGAAGGTCTGCCTGTGGATGGTCTCGGGTTTTCCCAGGCTCTGCCCTGTTTCCTCCCACCACAATGCTGGCCGATATGCTATAGTTGAAATATTGAGTGCTGCGTAAAACACCAATGAAATAAATAAATAAACAAATTACTGCGGCTCTTCCAGGTCTCTCGTCAGTTAGGAAACCTGATGGACCTTTTCACTACAGTGCTAGAGATAGCCGGCATCCCCAAACCTGAAGACAGGATAATTGACGGCATCAGCCTCACTGGAGCACTCTTCAATAACACTAACTCAGACAGGTAAGGAATTTGATCCAACCATAGTGATTGATCCTATCTGTGGAAGCGTTCAGGGATCAGTGTGAGGAGTGAAAGGAAGTGCACCTCAAGATCATTATAACACGCATCTTTACAACGTGTGCTTCAGGATAACCCAGTCACAAGTGTGTCTTGTATAACGCACTTCTCTTTACACTTTAGACAGATTTGTCCCCAGACAACAGTGTTGAAATGAGTGAAAGATGTATGCACAGTAAACTACCCATAATTTCATATCTGGTAACATGAAACTTTTTAGTCACATGTCCTCTCCAACTTAGTACAGCAGAATAATTAGTTAGTCAAAATTTTATTGTAATTTTAGCCGATTTACAGTCTAAATACAGGTACTGTAATTCATGTAGCTTTTTGTAACAGTTTCATCCAAACTGTGACAGAATACAAATTGTGGAGAGTGGAATTTTAATAGTGGCTTTGGAGAACAAATTTCTACAGTTCCTTGCTCTTATTGTTTGTGTGATCTTGATCAGTAAGTGGTCCAAGGCGCTCATGACTAGAAAATCCTCATTCACACACGTGTATCACTTTACTGACCTTGCAAGGTAATGTATGAAAACCTAACTCATATATGTATTTTCAGCCAATCTTTTTCTACAGTACGAATACCCTCATGGCCATACTTGTAGGGAATTACAGTTTTATATGCCTGATTTACATATACATGTATTTCAGAACAATCTTTTTCTACTGTGGGAATACTCTGAAGACTAGGAATTGAGTCAAACAACATTCAGATAATTAAATAAATTTTCATGTTTGTTTTACATGTTGCATCACCAGCTCTATATGCCAGATTTACACTGATTTCAGACCCATCTTTTTCTATCGTGGGAATACCCTGATGGCTGTACGGGTTGGGAATTACAAAGCACACCTGTGGACATGGACAAACTCACTGACAGAGTTTAACAGTGTGAGTCTCTTAAGCCCCTGGCTGTGCTGCACAGTGGTGCTGTAGTACTGGGGTTCAATCCTTTATTCATTTATTGGTGTTTTACGCCGTACTCAAGAATATTTCACTTATACGACGGCTGCCAGCATTGTGGTGGAAGGAAAACGATGACCATCCACACATTGCTAATGGACCTTCCCACGTACAGGGGTTTAATTCCTCAAGTCAAACCTTAGACTTCGACCCAGAAAATAAACAGTCGTGGTTCTTCCCAGGTTTAGCATAACGTTAAATTAAGGTTAAGCCTCAATGGCCTTGTACTGTGATTGGATGTCATGTCTTGTGTTCTTGACATGGCATTACAGAACTGCACTGTACAGTGTACATATGTCAGCATAAAATATGAATAATTCAAATAATGTTGAAAGGTTAAGGTTTATTACTAAACAGACTTTTATAGGAACAATTAGTAATGAAGTCATCATTTCTCAAGGTTAAGCAGCTTTTAACAATAGTCATTGAGGAGTGATGGCTGAGGAGGGTGGCACGCTATCACAGCAAAATGACTCAAGAGCCTCTCAACAAATGTGATTGCCGTGAGTTGTACATTGGAAGGTCTGCCAGCAACCTGCAGATGTCATGGGTTTCTCCCAGGCTCTTCCAGCTTTTTGCCCCACCACAATGTTGGCCACCGCCGTGTAAATGAAGTATTCTTCACTGTGATGTTAAAACACCAATCAAATAAATAAATAAATAAACTACTGAGTCCTGATTCATCGTCAGTAATTGAGCTGTTAAATACAGCACAATGATCTGCTTGATTCTTCAGTTGAGTATGAGAGGATAAGTATTTAACTTGAGTACTATTTTTTGTTGTTCTTTACCAAGAAAAGTTTGAAAAAGACTGATGATCTCTGAAGTGATTGATGGATGAATGGATGGAATCTGGAAAATATTTCCCTCTCATCTGATCTTGTGTATAGTACCTGTACCATGATCTGCTGAAGACAGAGTTCCGCAAAGCCAGTTTAAAGGGTTAGTAAGGTTTGGTATATGTTTCTCGTTTCAGGGTGTGAACTTTTGCCCTGGCCAGGAGATAGAAAATGTTACAACCCATGACCAAGTGGATCACACCGCTCAGCCTCTGCTCTTCCATGTGGCCAGAGACCCAGGGGAGAAGTACATGATTAGGTCTGTATCATGGCGATTACTGTAATGGCTGGGTTCACTGCAGGAATAGGTGGGGCTGTGGAGCTGACTACATGTACTCTGGCAGAGGGGCACATGTTGTTCAGTAAATATTTGTTCATTTTTTTATTAGTTCGCGTTTTACACCATATTCATGACAACAGCCAGAATGATGGTGGTATCCTAAGGAAAGCCCAGGTGAATAGCCGTGGTTATTCACAGGTTACTGGCAGACCTTCCGACTTAGGGCCAGAGACAAAGCCAGCCAAGAGGTAGACTTCAGCTCACACATCTGGATTGGTGACAGGCTCCTAGGTCATTGTACTGTGCTAGCAAACTAACCACTGTGCCACAGAGACTTCTGATTTACTAACTAGTATCACATGTAGTAATTAGTGTCAATAAGTCATATTGTTAATTCGAGGGTTTCGGAGAGGAGCAAATTATATTTATTTGATGGAATAACCCTCAACAAATAGTCATTCTGCAGTACTGTCAAATATAAAAAGGAGCTCAAAGCGTATCTGGGGCTCTCAGTGGCTGAGGTGATTAGGGTACCTGCACGGCATAATGAACCAGCTGCCTTTCGCTCTCACCAGTGCTGTGGCTGTGAGTTACAGTTCATCTAATGCTGGCTTCCTCTCCGGCTGTACATGGGAAAGTAACTTGTGGATGGTCGTGGGTTTACCCCAGGCAGAGCCCAGTTTTCTCTCGGCAGCAGCCATCGCACAGGTGAAATATTCTTGAGTATGGCATAAACACCAATCAAATCAAATGAAATCGCATAAGAAATCGTGAAAGTTGACAAATGAGCTTGTGTTTTTCAATTTCCTGCAGGCCTACGAGTGAGGAGTATAAGCAGGTGATGCCAGGTATCCAGCAGATAGTGAATTACCACCAGGAGTACCTGATTCGAGGGGTGCCCGCGCTCAACTACTGCGACCCAGCTGTACAGGTAATGTACAGTAATGTAGGACCATAATTTGTTTAGATCTCTCTCAGGTTTCCTCTGGCTGTAGACCTGAACTGTCACATGAGTGAATAATTCTGAAGGTAGCATTCGGGGCTTTATTTTCATCGTTTTTTATCAGAATTGAAATGAAGGCCCATATCTTTGCCAGAATCGACCAGAATTTTGGCCAAATTTAGTATGACAAGAATTTGATCCAATTAAAGATTTGAAAGCATATGACAGCAAACAGATTTTGGGGATTCCATGTTCATAACATGCCCAGGAATTCAACACCAATCAAATAAATACACCCTCAATGTCATTGTAACACACATCATTGTTATTCTGTACATAGCACATCCAAACTGTGATCACATGGAGTGAGAGTTCAATCCCAGCCTTGAACAGGGAATTTTTGCATCACCCCCCCTCAGCAGTGTGGCAACTTGTTACCCACGAATAAGTGTATATGTCACAGGTGGGAAAGTTTGGCAGAAACGTACCAAAGGACGTTGGTTTATCCCACGACTTTGTTTCCTTCAGCTTTTATTTCATAAGTGAGAAATTTTTGAAACAGCCAACAACCCTTGTACAATTTATTTATCTGAGTTTTATGGCAGAAAACAGAGTGCCTGGAGTAAACCATTGCCTTTATTTGGCAAGTTACTGGCGAACTCTACTATGACATGTCATATAGGTGGAAGGCAGGTCGTCTTCAGCTCATTTTATCCCAGAGAATACGAGAGAACTGTCTATTGCTTATTGTAACCAAAGCCCTGAGCACATTACAAGCAAGGGAACCCTGAAGAACACTCCTGTAACGCATACCCACTTCCAACAAAGAAGACAATTTTGTCTCTCAACGGCACCATAATGAATGAGGGACTATTCTGTCATATCCTGAATTAATGTCAGGGAACAGTATATTTTTTATCTCAGATTCCTCAATCACCCTTAGCTCAGGCTCAACCTTGACCAATGTGATGCGTCCCACTGCATTGTGATAGCCTGATGTTTGGTCGGCTACTCCCTCCACTCATAAACCTAAATGCCATAATAGAATGACCCAATGTCACACTAGCAATAGTTACGCCACACCATGCTGATGTACTTATAATCACAGAAGTGAAATTTATGTTCTTGGGTACACAACACCAGTCAAATGAACACTGTGAACCAGTAAATCAATTAACATTTATGTGATGTTTTTATTTGTCAGAACTGGGCACCACCTGGTTGTGAGAAGCTGAACAAATGCCTGCCGACTCCTCCATCCAAAATGACCAAGTGTGTTTGGACTCATTGAGGAGATAACCAATGAGAACAAGCTCTCACTGTCACTGCTGACACAGGGTGTGATGTAACGACACACGTACGTGTATCAGGGACAAACATCGAAAGGAAACCATAGGAACTGAAAACTCCCAAGTCAGGCATGGCGAAGGGCAGAACTTTATTTTGTTATTTATCTAGGATCTAGATATTTATCTATCAGTATCTAGATTATATAAACATCAACAGGTTTCCTATTTTTAAGCTACGTTCACACAACGCATCGAAAGAGGTCTAGGGCCAGAATTGAGTTTGTGAGCAGTCACGTTTTCAGAGCATGCCTTCACACCTGTGAAATTTGAGCATGAGTTTCCGAAGTAAATTTATTTTATTATAAACTGGTCTTTATTTAATTTAGCAATCTCATTTAATGAATCCATTCATTTTCGTAAATGAACCAAAAACCAACATTCCAAATATTTATTTTTCATTCATCCAAAACATCCATCAAAGTAAATCATTACTAGTGATGTTATACTGACTTTGTGCATACAGTGATCTACATTTTTCCGATACAAATCAATATTGTAACTGTATCATAAGGGAAAATCAACCAAATTTTTTTTTTTTTTAAATCTTAAGGCTGTTTATCTGTGTGATGAGCTCTGAAGTTTTCAAAACAATGCCTTGATGATTTTTAAGGGACATTTTTAGAGGTAGTTGCAAACTGCAATGTGGCAAAGTCATTCAGGAGACTTTTTTAGTCTGGTATCGTGCTTCCCAACAGCAGCATCGCTCCCCACAGGAGACAGGGCACCAGACAACCAAACACATTTGCGATAGTGGTGTGGAAGAATGGGTGTGATAGCAAAAATGGGAGCTTTTCAGTCAGATTTTTCCTTAGTGGCTAATACTCAGAAACAGTATCCTACATTATGTATCAGCGTCACTTGTGGATAAAGCTATCACATTTCAAATCTAGAATTACATATTTGCAACTATTTTAGCACAAAATATGTATATGATATGTAGTATTGTTACCATGACAGCTTTGTTGTTATGTACAGCATAACATTCGGCAAATGTGAGATTGTGCTAGTGCCTTATCGAAATTTGCACTGTAATGAAACAAAACTTTCTGCAACAGTAACAGAATCATTTTAACCAAATATATGAAATATGGTTGTTGGGGGAATTTTATGCAAATTTACATTTGCATGCGACAGAATGTTGACGACAGTTGTTCTTATATGTCAGTATTTCGTGTGAATCACATCACACTTTATACACAACAGCTTCTTCTGTGATACTTGATGTGTAGGTTTATATGTTAGTGTTGAGATATAGACATTTTGCCAGCAGGTAAGTGCCTTAGATGATTACTGGGAAATACTTGGTTCAAAATTGTGAAAAGAAAGTTTTTAGTATGGAAACGAATATTTACAAACTTGGTACATGTACGTTGTTTAGGCTGCTCGTTCAGCCCTTACAAGTGGATTTTTTATGGCTGCAGTTCATACAGAGGATGGTGACCTGCTGTTTTTCATTTTATGCCACTTTCGTACTAAGGATATGTATCATGCTCCATAATACATAGATGCATAATTGACCTTATACTGTGAAATGTTTAGATGCAAATATAGCAATGGCCTTGTAAATCCATACCCCTGGGATGCAAATCTCCCACCCCTCCACAGTTTGTGATTGCTAGCTGTACTGCAGATGTACTGTACTTAATATGTAAGTATACAGCAATGTGTTCAATTTGTGGGTTTCACAACTAGCTTAGTTGATCTCCGATCCAAAACTCATTTCTTCCTGAAGACTCATCTGGGTTTTAGGAGCAATATAACAAAACTATGATGCCTACTACAATAAATTTGCATCATAATAACTCAGCAAAATTACCCACTTCCAGAAAAAAATGGGACCAGAAACATTTTGTGTGCTTGTTCAGTCTAATGTACATCCATCTTTTTGATACTTATAAAACTTAAAATAGAGGGCAGGGTAATTTTGTTTATTGTCAGTGTGAAGAAATTTTTAAGTAGTTTACTGGGGGCCTCCATGGCTCAGTTAATTAGTGCGCTAATGCCCAGCATACGCTGGCTTCCTCTCTGGCCTTATGTGGGAAGGTTTACCAGCAACCTGCGGATGGTCGTGGGTTCCCCCAGGCTCTGCCTGGTTTCCCCCCACCATAATGCTGGCCGTCGTCGTATAAGTGAAATATTCTTGAGTATGGCATAAAACACCAATCAAATAAATAAATAAGTAGTTTACTATAAATACTGTGAATAAAACCTGAAAGAAAAGAAATCTGTATTTCTCCCTACATCATAGTATTATTTCTACTTTTTGTACATGGAAAGTGTACCCTTGATTTGTATTTTATGATTGTATTATCACAGGTACAAGTTCAAACTACCCCCAAAATTTTAAGCACACACATTTTGTTTATTATTTGTTGGAATTTATTATGTGATCTGTTTAATATTGGATACAATAGTGACATGATTTTAATTTCATTCTACAAATATATATTTTGGTCAGAAAGGGAAAGAATTATGTGTAAAATAAAATGAATGAATGTCCTTTTTTGTATGAAACCATTATTTATCTTGCATTTTGCAGTAAAGGAAATTAATGAACAAAATTTTAAAGTTATATATATGTTATCTTTTTTTTTTTCACTTTATTGCTTTTAAGGGAAGAGTCACATAGGAACCCCTTTTTCGACAATTGCTATTAACTATTGGCTATACAAGAAGGCAGATACTGTGAGCTTCACAGATTTTCTTCTGTAAATGACATCAACTTCCATCTGGTGGACCAGAGAAACATATTCTAAACACAAGACATTGATATTTTATGCATGTCAACTTCAGAATAAACCACAGCCTCCTGCTAAAAAGAAACAAGATTCATTTGATGGGTGACAATTAACAGTCAAAGAAATCAGGCACTGGAAAACAGTATCACAGATGCTTCATGTCTCTCTGTTTCAAATTCATCGTCTTTAAAATTTGTTGTTATTTTGATCAATTCAATACTACATGTATTCCACCTACAATGTCTTAAATCTATTAAAGAATGCCTGTGAAATATCACAATCTTGTGTTTAAAGCATTTTGTATTATTCCAAAGTTTAGAGTCTTCTTTCTTCCACATGATCCACCCAGTTGTATTCACTGAGCAAAATGTTTCTATACAACTTCTATACAACAGAAAACATGCGTCTTAGGTATAAATTTGGGCAAGGAGAAGCCTGTGGGATGAGAAAACCTACATGTGCATAACATAACATACACAGTGAGAAATTCATACAAAACTAGATGTATTTTGTGTATATACAGTATACCTCAGCCTAGTGATGCTGACATAACTGGAATTCCCTTCATATACTCTACGTACAGGAAAATGCTCTATATTTATTTTAACTCAACTAATGTGAAATCACTGCATTAAACTATAAATGTTAGAAAACACCTGAAGCCTTACAATGGTTGAAAAATAAACAAGTATGCTGGAGTCAAACGAGACCCGTGAAAAAAAAGACGCTTCACTGGTACCTTGGTCTTTTCCTAAGACCTTTCATATGTATTTTTACTGGACTTTTGCACTGTTTCTCTTTCACCTGTGTGTTTGCCAAACGAATTTTGGTTTCTCTGGAAATGCTACTCTCAAGGAAACTAGTATAAAGTTCCTGAGTTATGCTGGTGATCATTTCTTTCAGACTTCCCTGATATGTTGTTGTTGGAAATCTGTCTGGGTAAGTTACACAATCGCGATGCACGGTGCAATAGCCTGCTTCTGTTAAGACATTAATAACACAAAGCGGGTCGATGCCACCACTGTGGCACGACATGCCCTGGAGAACAGTCAACATCTCGGCTGCTGACATAGGGTCAGAATTACAAGTATTCATAGCCTGGGTGCTACCAGATGTATGGGAATCATGAGCTTTGGCAGAGTCTTTTGATATGTTTCCAGCATCAGTCGACATTCCATCCTCCTCCATTGGAGTTTCTGCAGTGTCCTCTTGTCTGACGGGCTTACCTACATCAGCCTGGTCAATGGGAGGCCCAGTCTTGGCCTCAAGCCATTTGGTTACTCTCTCCTCACAAGCCATTTCGTTCTCTGGGCTGGACAATACCACTGATCTGTTTAGATGCTGCGCTTTTTTCTGACCTTCTTGAAGCAGTTTTCGTAAAACATAAAAAACAGGTTTTGGATCATTCGATTTCACCTTCTGGGCTTCATTCACTCCTGATACTCTGGATATGAAATTCTTATGTGGGATTGAACCATGGACCCTTTTCTGCAGTAGTACTGACCCAATTTCATGAATTATATGATTCAAGCATACTGGTTGGACAACATCATTTTTACTTCTGTGCTTGAAGACTACTTTTCCCATGTCAGAATGTTGTCCACTTCTCTGACTGGAGTCCCTGAAGCTACGTTTTCTGGTATTTCTTACAGATGCAGTTTGTGATCTGTCAATCAAGGACTCCAGTAATGGTTTGGGCGAGACTACATACATCAAAGACAACATGGGTTCTAGCGCATTCTTCAAACCCTTCTCTGTTTTGGGCATGTGATTTTGCATTTTCTGCAGATGAACAATGATATGAACAGTTAATTCATCAAGGCCATCTTCGGCCTCCAAGTCCATTTCACTGTGGCTTTCATGCAATAAATGTTGATTCAGGTACACATATTTCCAGTCATATTTCTTCTTACTCCATGCAGAATTGTATCTTGATTTAAATTTACTTACAGCTGCTTCTAAGGCATCATGATTGGGGAATACATAGCTTACTTTGCCTGCATCATCAATATCTACAACACCTGATTTCTTAAGTAAGCTGATGAGAGAGTCTGCATTTGCTAGGTCTACTGTAAATATGCAAGCATTTACTAAAGCCGATAACACATCCCCATATGAGTGTGTCTGTGATTTATAGAACTCCTTCCATTTCTTCATCTGACTCTGTATACTTTTGAAAGGCTCTGTGTAAGCTTGGGCTGACAAAATTCCTCTCCTCTGGTTTCTGGCCTTGGCCAACACACATTTAGATATTTTCCCCAGCAATTCAGTAACCGTGAAGGACAACGAGGACATTTCTAACCACAATGTTTGCCTCATAAGGATATTCCGACCATGTGATTTCTTGTACACGTTCCTCAGAACCTTGGCAATGTCACTGAAAAAAATCACCTTGCACAGTGGAGCCACATTATTCTTAAGTCCTTGAATTGTTTTAGGCCTTGAGTCCTTGGCACATGCTTCCCGTTGTCGCTCCAAAAGCTCCACTGCTTTCCACAAGATCACAGCAAGGCTCTTGGCCTTAGCTGTATTACATACGGCTACTGACCCAGAACTTGATTCCATTTTGATATATTTTTTCAAAAAGTGTACCAAATGTCGCTAATACCTGTATGCAACGCCTTTTCCTTGACTTTCGTGTGAAGACAGAATGAGAAGTTGTCACGTCTGTGTGCAAGGCTTCTAGTCCTACTCCCCTGACAGTTACATAAAACTTCAAATGAATTTCGATGATTTGACACTTGTCATTCCTGTCTTTCTGGCGCTTGTGTAAATACGACGAATTGTGCACACGAAAACTGGTCGTTCCATTTATATCTGTCTCGCCCATGCGTATAACAAACGCTTTCATGGTATGAAAAACGTCACTGCATCGTTCAGTAAACGTTTGTTTACGTGTGATAGTGACACTGGCGGCGCTGAAAGCTGGCTTCCGGGTAAGATGATAGACCAATCAGAATAAGTTTTATGCACGCTTTGTTTGACACGGTTATTCCGATTGGCCTATTAGTGCTCTTGCCACGAATTTCAAAGGCAACACTGCAAGAAGAAAGTTTTACACGGACAGCTGTAAGTATAAAAATCTTTGAAAACAACTCGTTTCCTTTCTGTTTTTTTTTTTTAAGTAAATTGTAGGGTACTTTTGTTGAAGCACCATATAAATAATGCCCTTGACGCAGGTGACTTGGCGAGGTGAAAGCTCGATTGACCCGCTACCTGAAGTTGCAACAACAACGATGATCAAACATTACTTCGCGGTCGAAATACTGTTGGGTTACACATTACTTTAGGCGTTTGTAAAGGATAGAGCTGTGCAATTGTTTGTCGCTGAACCACTTTTCCGATGTTCACTGAGAAAAGGATATTCTTCAATGAATAAGCCGAATCGGCATTGGAGCCTTCTCGCGAGATTAATACTGTTTGGGCGAGACATGGATGGATTCTCTCTCAAATTAACGCAAAATAACGCGAAAAACACAACATTTCCGGTAGTCGCTACACAGCAACAGTCTGATGTGGGGCATTTTGGTTTAACTTAAGACCAAACAGCAATCGCTCTCGGCCTACAGTGAAGTTACTGTTCTGGCGTCAGATGCAAAGGAGTAAAGTCGAGAAAAATTGACTGAAAAGGGGTCGCAGAATCGTGTCTGTCAGATGTGTATTCTGTAGCGACTACCGGAAATCACATCTTTTAAGCGTTTTTTTTTTGTGTGTGTGTGTGTGTTAGTTTGCGAGAGTACTCACCAATGTCTTGCCCAAACAGCGTTAATCTCAAGAGACGACTGCAATGCCAATTCAGCTTATTGACGAATCTAACATGTGACACCACCCCCCTCTTCACTACAGCCACTTTTCATCCATTGTTTAGATTTTTTGCCAGAATTTTCTAGCCAAATGGTGATATTATCTTAAATGTCGCAGAAATAATGGTAATGAAACATAAGATAGTTCAGCTGCCTATATCAGTTTTCTAAAATATTGTGACAGGGAAACATGGAATCCGTTGTCATTGACCGAAAAAAGAATTGTTTGCTTGTGTTTGAATTAGACCCACACTGTCCTCAGAATCTTATTAACATAATATCTGTAAATGTATAGATGAGCAATAATATTGTCAATTTTTACACAAGTACAAATGTTTTGTTTCAACTTAGATTAGTTTCAATAATGGAAGCCAAGAGAGTTTTGAAGCCGTTGAACCTTCCTAATCACCAACCAGTGAGCCATGTGGCCAGTCATTCTGCGATCAGAAAACCAGTGAATCCAGAAAATGGTGATGGAGACAAATCTAAACCCAGAATGGTTGTGTGAGTAAATATTTACAAACGACTAGTACCCATCTTTTTCAAGCTTTGTGGGTTTCCCCAGGCTCTGCCCAGTTTACCATCCTCATTATGCTCATCTTCGCTGCATAAGCGGAGTATTCTTGAGTATGGCATAACACACTGGTAATCAAATAAATAAATAAACTCCCTCGCCCCACTTACCTCTTTGAACTCAAGTGGCACAACCAGCTTGATTTCTCCAAGACTCCTTTCCTCATTGATCAGAAACAAAATCGCATGACCAGAGAACACCCATGGTGGCTATTCCGGTCAAGCCATCCTTAAAAACCTATTTGTAAGGCATAACCCGACCCTGTGAGAAAAAAATTTTTTCATACTGGCTCTTGAAAGAGATTGGAATTGTAAAGAAATTAACATGGAGAGAAAAAGCCATCCTTAAAAATCTATTTGTAAGGCATAACCCAACCCTGTGAGAAAATTTTTTTTTCATACTGGCTCTTGAAAGAGATTGGGATTGTAAAGAAATTAACATGGAGAGAAAAGTAATTTAAAAAAACTTTCATTAAAAAACATAACAACTTTTGAATAGGCCCTTGAAGAGTTGGTCACTTTAAGGCCAACAAGTATATTTTTAAGGATGGCCTCACCTTCCTCCATGTGGACTTAAAGGCCAACCCTGCTTGTTACAGCAGTGACTCATTTCTGCTAAATCTCCCCCCCCCCCACACACAGCACGCCACCCACATATTACCCCCTTACCCCAATGAACTACCACCACCATCACCTAATGTACATGTCCATCTGAGTTATGCCCGTCTCACAACTTGAATGTGAACATAGAGTATGTATGGAACTTATTCACGTTTATATGCACAGGTTTAGTTCTCAGAAATATCCCTGAAATTGTCTTAGTATGTTGTTTTGAACTGTTCTTCTAGGAAGCATTGGTGTCTTGAAGACTTTGACATAGGCAAACCTCTTGGAAAAGGCAAATTTGGAAATGTGTACCTGGCTCGGGAGAAAACTACGAAGTACATTGTTGCACTTAAGGTAACAGTACTGCATGTTGTAGTTCAAAAGATCTCAGGGATCACAATTATTTTGACACAGTGTTACCAAAAAAATAACCTGTGATGGTTTCTGACAATTTCAAACGGTGATTACTTGCCATTTTTAGCTCGCCTGTACTAAGTACAGTCATGGCTTATGTCGTATCCTGAGATTCAGCATCGGCGTCCAATAACAGGGAAAGCAATGTTAAACAAAATCTTAGGGGTGGTGTCTTAAAAAGTAGTGCATGCATTGAATATCAGAGAACACAAGGGAAATATTCCATCGTTGATTCTGTGTGTGCATATTAAATACCGTAAATTACCGAATTCCTCACTTAGTCATGTTAGTGTACTGTGAATTAGAATCTGTGTTAAACAGAATGTTAAGGGTGGTATCTTAAAAAGTACTACAAGCATTGAGTTCAGGGTTAGCGCACATGTAGAGCACTGTAACATGAGGGGGGGTATTATATCGTTGATTCTCTGTGTGCATATTAAGCACTGTAAATTACCGAATTCCTCACTTAGTGTACTGTGTTTTAGAGTCTGTGTTAAGGGTGGTATCTTAAAAATACGGCATGTATTGAACTATGGGTTTGTACATATGTAGAGCACAATAACACAAGGGAGATATTCCATCATTGATTCCCAAATGAACTGATTTCTGACTTAGTGTACTGCGTATTAGAATCAGTGAGAAACAAAATGTTAGGGCTGGTATCTTGAAAAATACTGTGTGTACTGAGTTCAAGGTTTGCACTCATGTGGAGCACTGTAACATGAGGGGGATATTTCATTGTTGATTCTGTGTGTGCATATTAAATACTGTAAATTACTGCATTCCTGCCTTACTGTACTGTGTATTAGAATCAGTGTTACACATAGTGTTATCGGTGGCATCTTAAAAAATACTGCATGTCTTGAACTCAGGGTTTGCACACAATAACAAAAGGGGGTGTTCCATCAGTCATGCCCAAAGTTCATATTAATTACCATAAATTACAAATCTCACCCTTAGACACCCAGTAACGGGGAAAACAATGTTCAACAAAATGAATCGTAAAAAATTCTACTGCATGTATTGAGATCAGCCAGTGCTGCAGGTTTTTTTCTCAAAAATTACACCATTCACAAGTTTCTTATTCACCTTGACAAGTATATTAATTTTAATTATCTAATTACCTAATTATTATTTAATTACCTTTACAATTTTTATTTATTCTCCTTTTGGACAATTTGTAGGCAATATTTTAGTGGCTTGAAGTGATATTTTTAGCCTTTTAAATTTAAGACCACAGCAGTGGAGTAAGGCCACGTGTGACCCAGTCCTGTCAAATCTGAACACCGACCATGTTTAGTAGTCCCATTTTGTAACAGCACAGCGAATCTGACCTGAGAAAACAGATGTTGCACTGCATGTTGCCTGTGCGTCTGCTCAGCACGTGTCCACGGGCTCCTCCTGCTGTTGCTAATCCATCCAGTGAAGCCAAAGAATAATCCCAAGCATTGGCTTAAAGCTGCTGACCCAGAACATTCCTGTTCCTAAGGGTTTGTTTAACTTTTTAGCGACTATAATGGTAACTATAATATAACGTTTTTATTGTGACGCAGGGCGGCCACTACCTGACAGACATCCAAAGTCTTGTGACTCCAGTGAAAGACATGATCATATAACAACACGCTACTCGAACCCACGATCCTGATTTTGGTTACATAAAACAAGAATCATTGTTTGCTATGAAAATTGCATGTTTCATCTATAGTTTGTGTATTTGAAATAATATTATATTGGCTGTCCATTTGCTTTCTGTCCTTCACTGTGAGTAAATACGATATGGTATGTGACATAAAATAAACCAGCCACCTGTCAAAACTGACATTTTTTACTGGTTCGATGCAGGGTCGGTTTTATCAGGTATGATAATCTCACATTATTATAATCTCACTGTATATGTATTCATGTTTCTGTGTTTATTTTGGACAGGTGTTATTTAAGTCCCAGTTACAGAAAGCAGGTGTAGAACATCAACTTCGGAGGGAAATAGAAATACAGTCCCATCTCAGGTAAATGTCTAGTTGTGTTACCCTGATTCCTCAACCTTGTCACATATCAGAGAGGAACTTTCATGGCAAGTTATCTTGGAGACAAAGCTGGCTTTTATTTTATCAGTCTGCACAGAATAATGCCCTCATAATAGGCTTGAATCAATATCTACAATGTGTATACCCTACATATAATTCTTCAATCTTTTTTTCAATGCTGCTGAAAGCAATATTTCAGTATTTTCTTGGATAACTGTAGGGTCTACAGAAATAATTCTCGTGGTTTTATGAAGATTATACCTGTGGTGACAAACAAATCATTTTTAGATTTATTTTCACAATAACTCTATGAATACAGTACTAGCCTTTAAAAGCTGCTTTAATGATTGAAAAAGAAAGGTTGAAGATTTACAGTAAAATAAGATTTTGCGAGAAAAACATGGGGCTAAGGTTTTTTAAAATAATCAGTAATTAGCATTTTATTAACCTCTAAACTTAATTGGCTTTGCACCAGGCATCTGTGGTGTTGTGTGAATTACAGGTTTATTGAGTTACAGGAAACAGCTCCTTAACAGATTTTGAGTTGTTGTAAATTTACTTGTTTGTGAAGTGGCTTTGCTTCAGCAGACTGTGTTCTGGTCTGCTGCAGGGTAAGTTTTATTACTGTTTTAATTTTTCATCTGTAACATTTACGGCAGTGCTTTTACACTGACGGTGTCCTCTTGTTTGCAGACACGATCACATATTAAAGCTGCACGGCTACTTTCACGACACCAAACGGATCTTCCTGATCCTGGAGTTTGCAGGTAGAGGAGAGCTGTACAAGGAGTTACAGAAATGTGGTAGATTTGATGACCGCAGGACAGCGACAGTAAGTAGCAAACTTCTATGACCCTCTCAGACATTCTCTTTAATTACGTCACTTGTCATAATGCTATTGAAACCATAACGTATCAAAGAGGATTATAAGAAAAAAAAAATTATGAGTCGCTGCGTTTAGAAAGTTTGGGAAGGTCCGAGCAGTCACCTTGCAGGAAGCTGGAGTTTCTTATGCTGTATGTGGCACACCATCAATGTGTGTGTAATACTAAAGTGAGAGTAAACTGAAATGAACTATAAAACATTAGGGCCATCTTTAAAAAAACTATCTGTTGGGCATGTGTTGACCCTATGAGAAAAAATAGGGTTTTCTGGTAGGGAATTCTTTTTCTTTTAATTAGGCTCTTGAAAAAGACATTTTAAAGAAATCAGCATGGAGAGAAAACTGAAAAATGAAAAAAAAATACCAATACTTCTATCAAAATACCAATAAAAACTTAGGGCCTTTTTTGGATGTTCGGTTGGGTTACGCCCAACAAACATATTTTTGAGGAGGGCCTAATATTCAAGCCAAATTAAATTTCGTGGGAAAAAGACCATCTTTGTCAAACTTGTAAACATTGCTTTGGTCGGTCACTGTATCCAACAGTTCCATTTTGTTGATCGTTTGGACTTTTTTTCTGATATCTTTAGTGACAGTACATGTAGTTGTAAACTGTTGTAACTATCCTTTGCTTTCAACACGCATGCTGACCATGGCTTGATGTGGAAGGAATGCTGCAGGGAATTTTCACACTGACACGCCACCTTTTATGAGACGAGTAATGTTTGTTTTTGTCCGTTTAAATTGTATGCATTGATTGAAACTGCATTTGATTCTTAAATACATGCATATACATCAGACTTTATCTGTGCTTTGTAAGAAAAAATAGGATATGTCATTAGTGAATTTCTTGAACTCTGGCTGATGAAAACGGTAGAGATTAACATCGAAATCAAA
This sequence comes from Acanthopleura granulata, assembly GCA_016165875.1. Taxonomy (NCBI): domain Eukaryota; kingdom Metazoa; phylum Mollusca; class Polyplacophora; order Chitonida; family Chitonidae; genus Acanthopleura; species Acanthopleura granulata. Next base: position 41,372,148 of record JABBOT010000001.1, on the reverse strand, counting down.
ATAAGATAATTACTTCTATCAATATCACACTAGAGCTCTACTTTGAAGGGTCGTTATGCAGAATGAACCTACTTCTAATGATGTCAAAGGAGGGTGTTAAGTTTTGCACCGATTGTCTGTGTTTCTTTTCAGTACATAGCAGAATTGGCACAGGCTTTAATATATTGCCATGCCAAGAAAGTGATACACAGGGATATCAAGCCAGAAAATCTTCTTCTTGGTCTGGCTGGTGAACTGAAAATAGCTGATTTTGGTTGGTCAGTCCATGCACCTTCAGCAAGGTATGTTTGGTTCCAGGTTTGTGTAGATGTGTTACAGAGGGATAAAAACTCCAGTGTACTTTTTGGTAATGTTTCAGTGTTGATTTTAACATCAAACCATATGACAGCCAATTAACCATGTACAAATGATAGGGTATAACTTGAATAAAGGTTGTATTTCATTTAATGATATCAGGCATAAGTCAGTTACCAGTTACATATATACCGAATAGTGACAGTCAATTGAATAACACTGATCACATTATCATTTCAAGGGACCATGACTCAGGCATAATGTGTCTGTTCTTTTATTGGTGTACTTACAGAACTATGTATGCAGACATTCTTATTTTGTTGGTAGCACAGTGTGACTGCCAACCACACGTACACAAAGTGTGATCTTCTTAAAGTTATTTGCTAGAGATGAGCTCACCGACTGATACCTTATTCATAGAGGTGTTGGCTCTGTTAATGTGTTGACTGTTTAATGTCACAGGGAAATCCCCGTCGATATGACCTGCTTGTGCATACATACATGTAGCTTTAACAGTATTTTCCCCTGAATAGTTGAATATGACTTGTAGAGCTCGGGAGGTTTGTGATGCACTTGACGAGGAGGGATTTGTGGTTGTGGGGGCATGGGGTAATAGTGAATCAGTCTACAAAATGTAAAAGTGATACCGAATTTCATGTTGTTTTTTGTTTTTTTCATAGGAGAGCAACAATGTGTGGAACATTGGATTATCTGCCCCCAGAGATGATAGAAGGACGCCATCATGACGAGAAGGTAGATCTGTGGACAGTGGGCATCCTCTGCTTCGAGTTTCTGGTTGGCAAACCACCGTTTGAGGCAGAGGGAAACACAGAGACATACAGACGAATCACAAAAGTCGATCTGCATTTTCCTTCTCATGTATCCAGCGGTGCCAGAGATTTGATTTCAAAGGTAATTTCTACCTTAAACATGGTTCGTACGCTTCTTAAAAATCCTGGGGAAAGTCATGGAATTTGACTTAAATTTCCATGCCTGGAAAAGTCAGTAAATTTATGGTTTGGTCATGAAATATTGTTTTAAGTCATGGAAAAATGACAGATAGAGTGCTTCTACTAACTTTTCCATGAATTGCCTGACTCTTAGTATGGTGTTTTTGATAGAAAAAATTCAGCTTTAGGGAAAAAACTTCATAGATCGAACATCAGGCGTATGATGCACGATAACTATTACCACATATTATACAGTGTCCAATTCCCGTCACCGGTCTGCTCCTCACTCACAGACATCACTTGTGCTCTAACAATAGACTGCATTGTTATATATGCAATGGGGATGGGGTCTTTGCTTCCCTTGCTAGCAAACAATTTATGGTTTATTCAAGTAAAATCAAAACTGGTTAAAAGGGGGTAAATTTGTCTAAAGGTGACAATATAGATGGTGCTGTGAATACCCCACATCCTCTGGTATGTTTATTTCAGTCTGGTGAGGTGACAGTTATATGGGCAAGTAGTTGATTCATTTATAATGTACCAGTAGGGCATTTGGCAATCTTCAGATCAAGTGAATCATCATAAGAACTTTCATTCAGAACAGAATATAGTAGCGCAATTTTTTTAGAGTTTGTAAAAAGGAATTCAAGAGATTGGTTGAAGCAATTTATTATTTTATACATTTAACTACAGTAATGTGTTTTTTAGTTAGATTAAGCCATTTTGAACATACTACATCATAGAACTTTTAAAAATGGCTGGATAGCTGCATGTGTAATTCAAGGCTGGCAGTGTTTAGATAAAGTTGTGCATTTTTATGGAAAATCACTTGATTTCACAATGAAGTAAAAATAGTTCTTGTTATGGCAGTCCCACATATGTAATATTGACAAGTTCATGAAAAAAAGTCATTTTATACTCGACCTAAGACGAAAACTATAGCTGAAGAAACAAAAATTTAATTTTCAGTTTCAGTGTAAAAAAATTTGGGCTGTATGAATCCCTGTTAATGGTATTCATTTATACATGTAGACCTGTGTAATTGTAGGAGGCATATTAAGCATCGCAAAAGGCCATAGAAAAGTCATGGAATTTGTAGACTTAAAAATTGTACAAACCCTGTTAAAGAGCAACTCCAGTCACCAAACCTCTGTGTCCTCAAAGTATTGAATTAGTATGAATTGCTCTCCTAGACTGAAGAGAAAGTTGCAGCGTCTTGCAAGGTTCTTGTGACAATGCAGAAACAAGTTTTCGGTATTTTCCACTTCTGTCTGTGCTGTGTTCACTGTGGTATTCTTCTTGTCATTGTGATATTCCATTTATCTTCTCTATTAACTGAAGTATCATTTACCAATGGCATAAATGTTTGGGGAGGGGAGCAGGACTCAGAGTGGAAGATTTGTTGCTTCTAACCACAAGACTCACAAGGTGTAGGTCTGGTTCCTAGATTCACCCTGCTTTCATTGTGCATGGGGCCTTGGTGACATCATAGCGCATGATTAACTTACAGTTGAAGGTCACTCGTCTTCTACTGTGGTGGGAAAGTCTGTACATCACAGATGGTTTACACCCGGCACTCTGGTTTTCTCCATCCACAGCACTGACAGCCATCGGATGTAAGTGACCTTGAAGTTCGCCCACAAAAAGTCAGTGGTGGAGGCAAATAAATGGCATAAAATATTACTTTTTTTAGCTGAGACCGACATTTTTCTAGTAGGATATCACTCCACCTTTCAAAGAAACCTCAAAACACCTTTCTACAGTTAATACCTAGAATTCTCAGAATAATGGCAATTAAGCAAATTTGTCATGGATGCAGTTTAAGGTCATTTGGGGTAAGTGAAAATTCTTGAGTGTGGCAACTATCACCAATCAAATACATTTAATGTAAGTGAAGTGTTTGGTTGTTGTCCCAGCTTCTACGTCATGACCCCATGAAGAGACTGCCGCTGACCCATGTTCTGACACACCCCTGGATTCTGGATAACGCTAAGGAGACATCACTTCCCAAGTCAGCCACATCATGCACTAACTCTATCAACAGCTAGATAACATTCAAGCCAACACCCTGTGACTGAGGAAGATCCATTGTGTATAATGACAAATTTGTGTAATAATGAAAATGTAATGAACATTGTGGGTATGTGGAGAACTGAAAAAAAAAAAGGTGAACAATTTATCCACTTAAGTCAGTGTCTTAAGTTTAGAGCTATTATGAGGAAAAAATATTTAAAGCTTGTGCGTGTTTTAATTAAAGCTTATCTTTTAAATGCATCTTGTAGCCTTACAAATCTTTCAGAAATGGATGTAGTTCATGATTTTCGGTTTTATTGTATCTCTTTGTACATGTATTTATTCACTCCAAAACTAAACCTCATGATTTGTAACATTTTGCCTCCTTTCATAATCACTAAGAAGTGTGTATGTTTAACTTCTTTTCAGCATCCTTATGATAATATTATGTGCATCATTAACACTCAGGAAAATCACTTGTACTGTTTTTACTTGTATATAAATGTGGCCCTACATGACAAGGATACATCTTACTGCTTGTTATTTTTTTTCTCATCTGCTGGTTCAGATGGTTAAAGCACAAAGGCCACTTTCACACAACTTTGTAAGTAACTTTTCCTGTAAAAGACAACTTCCAGGTGGAAGCACCAGAAGGGGACATGATTTACGAGAAAAGTTACGAAAAATTGATTTACAAAGTTTGGTGAGATTGGGCCCTGACTCGCAGCCAACATCAGGCCCTTGACCAATGATGTATAGGGCCTTACTGGCTCAGGTGGTCAGAGAGCTGGCTTGACACAACTATCAACCCCTTAACTGACGAGTTTGCATTTTCAAATCCATCTCTCAGTGCTCTGGTTGCGGCTTTAAGTGACAGCAAGGAGGTTTGTCAGGTTTACTCTGGCACCTGTGATTTGCTTCACCCACAAAACCTGACAGGTGTCAAATGTCATATAAAGTGAAAAATTCATGAGCACAGTGTTCAACAATAATTAAATAAACAGATCATCCTGCCCTAATAGTTCTCCTGGGTTTTTCTGTTTTACTTGTCCTTTGACAAAGGAATAGGGTTGTTTTTTTCTGCAAATGGCTCTTCATCATTGTGGAAACTGGTTTCAATTGGCATTGGTAAAACTCGAATGACCTTTAGTCGCCATTACATGAAGCTCATCACATTGAGAGTCGGCATTGAGGTCTGGAGATCCGGGATCAGTCCCGGGTCGGGTCACACCAAAGACATTAAAAATGGTACTAGTTGCTGCCCCACTTGGCAATTTTTTATCAAAATTATTGTCGTTTATGTCTTGAGTATAGCCTTTTTCGAATTATTCTATTCAACTCATTTTGAAGAAAAACACGTTGATATATAGCTGTATCGTAAGAAGTTACAGATCAGATCATTTCAGCAAAATTACGGCAAAATAGCTTGCTGCATTATGACAAAACTGTAGCCATGCACAAGATATGGATTCGAACTCCGAACCTCATCGATTTATGTAGGGTTTGTGCTCTTTAATCTTGTAAAAACGCAGTGCAACTCTGTACAAGGCTAATTTTACCTGCACAGTGGCAAGCATGGGCCCAAGACGGATTGACCGTTGTTCTCTGACTTGTAATATGTGAGTCCCACATTGCCAGTTTGCCCGGAAATCATCATTACAAACGCATAAATGAGCAACAGTTACGTAGTTCAATTATCAGAAAATGTTGAAAAAACATTTAATTTACTTGAACTACAAAGCAGGTACACAGTTTTGGTCCGTTAATCTTCCCCATTAATAAATGATCGTTCACATTCTACTGCTTTGTCGAAAACTATTTTCATTTCGTGTCTTTCATTGTAGAATTGCTATTACCAAAATACTGGATTTAGTGCTGTGAATAGAAATATACAGTGTGCCATTACATCTCGGGTATCCCGTCAGATGTCCATAACAGATCATCCAAGTTTCTGTGTCATTTTGCTATATATAGGCCTATAGCTATATACACAAATTTGAATAGACAAGGACATTATTCCAAATTTGGTGTATGTAAAACATATATATAATACTCTCCGAGTGAGACAAATAAATGGAATATGTGAAGAAGGGAAAATGCGTCAGAATGCGTGTGTTTCATTAAATTGCAACACCTCTAGTTAATGGATGTTTGGATGTCACCAAAGTCATTGTCCGTTTCTTGGACTTTCGATTAGTCTGGCGCCGTGTAACTTTCATAACTCCAACAAAGCCTCTGGGCCCTTGGAGGTCCTCGTGGGATATCCGCCACGATATCAAAAACCACACCACGACACATCTGCGTATATAGGAGAGCTGTGACTTGATTCGCAGCCGAATCTTGTCAATTCGTGATGGCCGTATATGTGTCTTGTGAAATGGTCGTCATTCGTGGCAGAAATAATGGTCACGATTAGCCAACAAATGGTCAAGATTTCCTACGACTTGCTACTCAGGACAAGATGAATTGTACAAATACTTATTGGGCCCATATATAGCTTTGTGCATTTGTCAATGACGAACATTTAATTATTTATTTATTTATTTGATGTTTTTACGTCGTACTTCACTTATACGATTGTGGCCAGCATTATGTGGAAGGAAAGTGGGAAGAGACAGGATGAAATCCACAGCAATCCGCAAGCTGCGATCATGCAATTAAGAAAGGGCAATATTTATCACGAATATTCGCGAGAATGTCAAGAGACGTATATAGCGTATGACACAGACATGAAGTGAGCACGATTGTGCTAAGAATTATCTTATCACCCAGCCCCAAGAATTGTTACAATACGCACGAGACTTAACTGATTGTGAAGAAGGTGTAACGAAGCTATGCACGATGTCAACAAGAACTGCTGCTGTTATGTCTCACGATATGACATGATCAACATGTCCCAAGAATTGACTCGATGCAATCCGATTTGCCAACGGTACCGCGAAGAAACCATCCGATCACCACGACAGACCCTACAACCACGGCATCACCTTGTCACCTTTCTTCTTGCGGCGATCGCGTTTTCTCCTTTTTGTTTCTAACGTGCAAACCAAGATGCCAACATGCCGCAGAAAATCCTTGTGCAGGAAAGTTGACAGCTGCCTCTCAGAAGGTGCATTTATGATGCCAGGGAATAGGCTACGAGTACGAGCGACTGACATTGCCAACAGCATATATGTGATATTGAAATTTGTCGTTCAACGCCATGCTCAAGAATTTTTCACCAATATGTAAGGCGGCGGTCAGTTTTATATGTGGAGGAAACTGGAGTGTCGGGAGGCAAGAGCGGGCGAAGCTTTTACCTACAATATAATGAATCACCACTGGCTATACAGACACCATACGACTATCTGTGTTACGTTCGTTGAACAGTGTGCAAATGGTTACACAGGTACTTTCAATCGCTTATCGTTATCAAGGCCCCACAAAGAGGGGGAGCAGGTGAATCTTCATACAGGTATATATGTATTATGACCAACCATTGGCTGGACAACGTACATGTACTGTTACGTATTTTCCGTATAGGACACAGGTCTAGGTTGCAAATGAAATTCCACCACGTTGAGAAGATTTCAGCTGCGGGAAAGCTGGGCAAGACGCGGCCTCTTCCCGCGGTATTCTTCAGTCATGGATCACTACCTAACACGTCTCCAGAAGAAGAGGACTGATTGTGTTCTGAGAAATCCCGAAACCCCACTTCATGCTCTTGTATACGAATACTCTGTTGCCAGGTAGCTCAGCGCTATGTCTAGTCTGAGACCAGGCTACAGCTCCAGGGCCTCTCGAAAGGACATATCCTGGTTCTCATACATGCAGCAAGTAAGTAGATGTAAAAAGACCTGTCTTAATTCATCCAACGATTCGATCGGTAACAATCTTTCATATACGGACCACAGGCTGGCCCTCGCAAGAGTGAACCTCTGACGGCCTACACTTTTTTTTTTCTGGTCAATGTACAGCCTTCTTCCAGACAATTTTCCAGGAGCAGCCTTGCAATGGGAAGGGCAATCAAGTACTCAAGTACAATGCGGTGGTCTGTCGTAAAAATACATTGTTACACATTGCTTCATTGTTTATCGTATTTTTTTTTTTTGCAAACGTGGTACACCTTAGTTACTGATGCACGTCTTGGTAGATCGTATTGGTGTCTGGTAACTTCGACGGACGTCGTATACACCAACAAATTGTTTAAAATAGCTTGATGTAACTTTCGTAAGTGGTACTTGCTCAGTCGTATAGCATGTCGTTGTTATTTTGTTCCGTGTTAAGTCTTGTCAGCTTCTTTCCCACGGTCGACGGCCAGCATCCTTAACAGCACGAAAACCTGTGACTTTCACGCCGTGACGCTTAATTCTGCGAACATCTTTCATATATCGTCATATAACTTGAGAGCAGGAGTGAAGGGCCTTGAAGGCTTTGGCAATGTACAGGAAGATTGCACGTGCTTTTCCAGTGGAATATCTTCATATAAAGAAGCAAACAAAAATGAGATTCATGTATCCCGAGATAAATCGCGACCTATTTCGTCCCGCAGATAGTTTGCATGCTTTATTTAAAAAAATGTCTTATGGTATTCATAACACATCGAGACGTACATCAACTGTGGCATTTATACATGTACTAGAACTGGTGGTGGTCTCCATGCAAATATCGAACCGATAGTGGACTTATGTAGGACTTGTTATAATAAAGGTTCATAAATGATTGTTTCTTATTATGCCATGCATGTGTTTACTCTGTGTACACGTTGGATTTCTGTATAGCCTATGTATCTCTATGGAACATTTCTGATTCGTCTTTGTTTTGTGAAATATTGTTTTCTGCGTGTGGAGAAAACCCCAAAAAGTGGATAGTGTTGATTATAAATATAAGAAAACGAATAACAATTTAAAATTTAAGATCCAAGATCATAAAGAATCTTTCCATTGATCTTGAACGGAACAAGAAAAACGATATATTTATACAGTGTATGTACATGCGATATGAAAAAGAGCCACCTTTAAGGATACTAAAACTACGGTGGCCTGTCAATGCCATTATAGAAATTTCAAATATTTTCTTGTGATTTTCCGTGAATCACATGTTTGTCAAGTGAAAACTTACCATTTAAAGCAAAGAATTTAAAGTATACGCAAAAGTGAATTCACAGAAACACAAACATATTTTAGACAAAACTGATAAGTTAAGCGATAAAGTTCGGAAAACGGCAAAAACGTTTTCACCGCGGTGAAAAAATTTTGGCCGGTTTTCGAAGGCCACCGTGTAAAACCCTGATAAGCAAAATTCCGCATCTTGACCGGTGTAGCCATGCAATATATATGTGTCGAATATAATCATCAAATATATTCTGAAAACTAGAAGTCTGCCGATTTCAAAAATATTCTCACAATTTATCTAAATTTCGTGGAAATGCAAATATAGAGATTTTTTTAAAATCAGAGCTATTTTTCACAATGCTACGCTTTTTGACAAGTTTCAACGTTTTCAAGGTTTTATTTTCCAAGTACATATATAGTTTATTATATATTTTAACGAAAAACGGTCCAACAGATTTTTAATATTCAGTATTAATTATTAACATTTAGTTAAATGTTTTCGGAAGTTTTGGAAACTGTGATATTCATTCACCAATATCTTTTCAACTAGACAAGAATATCAAAAGACTTGAGTGGCTGGTTTTAGAATAAGTGTTAATATCTACATGAATGTCAAATTTTAAAGTGTTATGTTGAAAAATAAGCCAGAGATAAAAGTATTCCTGCGCCACATGCACGACTTTCAAAAACAGAAAGGGAGTGTATGACCAGAATGTGTTGAGGAGCACATCAATTCATCATTGATTCGTTTGCCAAATTGTAATTTTAATAAAGAATTGTTTTCCTCCAGTCCAAATGTGAATATATCAATCTGCTCCTGTAAAATGTTATACATTATTGTGCTCCACAGACGCGTAAATTGGCATTTTATCGTGATAGTTCTGAGCAAAGCCTGCAGGAGTGTGTTTATATACCCATACACTTGCTTAAGCTGCATGGCTTCGACCGTACATGGGAAGGTCTGCCTGCTACCGGCGGATGGTCGTGGGTTTTCCTACGTGCTTAGCCCATTTTTCCTTTCACCATTTAATGCTGACAGTCGTCGTATAACTGAAATATTCTTGAACACGAAAACACCAATCAAATAAATGAAATAAACTGAAATTTTTGGTAATTTTCGAATTTTTTCCTGTTTTTTTTATGGGGACGGGGGATACCCTCCCACCCTCATGCATTTCCAAGTGCTGTACAGCCATAGAGCTGATATCAGAGGGACTATGTATTCTCCCAGCTCATGTGTTCAGCTCATGCGTGTTTCCTCTCCGGCCGTACGTGGGAAGGTCTGCCAGCAACCCTCGGCACGGAGTCATGTTGCTGACTTAACTATCTGTCTACATTGTATGCCTTGACTACATAAAGATGACAACGTAATATATTAATTATCTCAATTTGACCTGGAGCACATTTTTCTTGTTAAAATTACCAATTGCTTTTCTTTCTCAGGAACCTAATCAGAACGAATTTATTCTCATAACTATATATATGTATACTACATTAGATGTGGTATAACCTGCGTGTATAATATATTTGACGAGGCCATGTAGCATGAGTGCAGAATCTTCCTGACCTATACAGTTGTATACACGTTTCTAGAATGGGCGTATAACTTTTTAAACATCAATGGTATTTGTCAACAACCTTCCTGCAAGACAAGCTGATGACGGGCTTGGCTGACTCAGAACGTTATAGGTCTGCTGTGAACTTCATAGGGACTTGCCGCTCAGCATATATAGCTAACATAGCCATGGAACACCGCCTCGGGCCGAATTTTAAAAAATCTATATACCTGCATGTCCTTATTCTGCATGATCTGTATTTATATATGTATGTATGTATATACAGCAACGAATAACACTCTAGCATGATGTATAACTTCACTTTGTCCACGAATCCTCTTATATACAAACATCTCAACGTATATTAAAACAATGTGTCATATACATTACTGCATAAATGCACTCAAATATATATGAATTTCACTTATACGACGGCGGCCAGCATTATGACGGGAGGTAACCGTGCAGAGTCCGGGGGAAACCCACGACCATCCGCAGATTGCTGGCGGACCTTCCCACGTTCGGACCGAGAGGAAGCCAACATGAGGTGGGCTCGAACTCACAGCGGCCGCATTGGTGAGAGCAACGGGGTCATACGCCGCGCTGGCACGCTAATCCTGTCGGCCACGGAGGCCCCCTGCCATAAAAAGTTTGCATTATTAATAATATAGACACATCAGGTCTTTTTGAGATGAACGTTTGGAAAACAGTACATGTATTTATCGTTATTTCGGAGTTACACTTTCTGGATACATAGCGCAAATTCTAATGCTGAAAATTTTCTGAGACCACTCAGGTTTTCGAACCAAGAACCTCAGAGTCCTGTCTGCAGACACTTAATCGCAGTAATATACATATCAATGCACTGTCTATATTCAACCACCAATAGACCGATTAATAAGTCTATGTCCGCAAAAAATAGGAGGTAGTCTAGCTAGATAACTGGTGAAACATGCGAGGCTCCAATTTAAAGTAGGTCATATATGGTCTTTTTTTATACACGTCTAAGTAGGCTTACATAGCCATGATTAAGCTGACTTACTTACATTTGTAAAGTACATATAAGTTGGATTAAATTCGCAGACTGCAAGCCTATATTCTAGACTTAACCTCAGCCAAACTGTCAAAACACACGTTTGTTATACGTTTTTGTCTAACTTATGCTGGCTTCCTCTTTATGGTCATACCATACCGATACGTGGTCTGCCGGAAGTCTGCCGATAGTCGCCGTTTTCTTCCCCGGGCTCTGTTCTGTTCCCCTCTCACTATTGTTAGCTGCCGTCTTAAAGTGAAATATTCTCGAACACTACCCAAAATCCAATCAAATAAGTAAATAAATTATTTAGGAATATCGTGTAGTAGAATTTCTATTTTCACTGACTGCATACTAAAATTAGCATTCGTCGAAGTTCCCACGTCCTCCAAATTCTTATTCTACTAGAACGTCATTTTATAACGGTGTCAGTCATTTCCTAGCTGTATTTAAATGAAGGGAAAACAGGGCAATATATGAAATAGGGTCACTACGCGTGGCTTGGACACGTGTGAGGGGAAGCAAGTTTAATGCGGACGTTGTCGATGCTGGACTTAGGCTTGCAAGTTCCATTACTACTGTGGTATCGGGTTCATACATGTATCTCTTTTATAGGATGTGTTCAGCTTTATAACTAAATAGGCCAATTTGAGGGTTGATATATAATGCATGAAGCCTAACCTAGGCCTACATATAATATTTTCAATTCAGCCTTTACTTTCTTGACAAATTGCGTGTACGGTGATGCAAAAACTCGAATGTGTTGACTTGCAGCCCTTCATTCGTTAGCATCCATTCATGAAAAGAGCTTGGTGGCGTCTGGTCATGAATCGCTGTACTGTTTAGCCGCGGGCGGCGGGCTTTATGCACCATACATGGACGTACAGCCCATATATAGGAAGTAGCATTACCAAAGATGGCTTCACCGTCCATATGTGCACCACATGTATATTACTCCGCCCAGAGTGTGGACAGATATTAACAACTCTGTGGACAAAAATCCATGATCCAATTCAATTCATTCTGACATACGGATCAATTAATGAGGTCGACTTCCGTGTAGAATACGGAAAGCAAATCATGACGAAACAAGGTCGCCGAACTATTTTGTACAGCGCGCGTGCACAACCGACTTACTGCTGATATAGCCTTTTTCGGAGCAGCCACATGAGCGAGCGGAGTATTTGGTAAATTATACCAATTTGGAGCAGGAAGATGCAGAATTTGCGGAATAGCGGTGGCCTAGTAACGATCAATAAGGCAAACATAGGACAAGACAGCTTGAATGGGGCTAATGTCAACCTTCCCGTGCTACAGACAACTCCGACAAACGAAGGCTTGAAAGGGAATGTTACTATGATTATGGAAAACCCTGGCTTAGACGACGATTCGGACTCGGATTCGGAAGGAGGGGGAGGGGCCGGGCGCCTCTCCAAGGGACCTGTCATCGGGGGACAGCACCCCCAGCTCTCCCAGGGCCAAGATGGGGCACCAACCGGTCTCAAACCGGGTAAAAAAACCAAAGGCAGAGTCAAGATTAAAATGGAATTTATCGAAAACAAACTCAGACGATACACGACTTTCAGCAAGCGAAAAACGGGCATCATGAAAAAGGTAAACAAACTTTTAAAAAAGTCACGTGTTTTGAATCGCAAAGTGCGTCAGTTGTGGTATGTATTTTATCTTCGTGACATGCAATGTTTAATAATCCTGCTAAACTCTCATAATACTGAAATTAGGTCAAACTTGTCGTTTGAGTACCTTGATATAACCGAAAAAAAATTTGTTCCAGATTTTTCTCAGACGAAAAGTAGTTCAAGTTCGTTTCATACGATTGTGAAGCGCAAAGTGCGGTTGTCTATTCATTTACACTTGCTGCTTCTTTTGGGTCCATTTGAGTGCCACTTTGATAAAGTAAAGGAGGACAATACGAGTTGTATTTTGGGAGAAAAGCAGAGAGCAACGTTTACAGTGTAGTATTTTATATTTCTTAAACACATACACGTTATTTTACTACCCACTGTTCCGCTTTAACGTGGAGTGACGCATCTACACTTCTGCAAAAATTTTCCTCACATAAATGTGGAATTCTTCACACATATGTAATTGCACACTTTTTAAGGTATTCATGTATGTGGATGAACTTTCATTGTGCTTTTTGTTGTATAATTTTAGTATGATGATATTACTGCTAAAGTTTTTATAATACACGTGCATTCATGAAGTGGAAAGTTTTGTTTTGGTATATGTAGAGATAAGGAAAATGTATTTTTTAAAAAGCAACGATGTTGACTGGAAGTTGCAATGTTTTGACTTCACATTTAAAACTTGTACACCATGTACTTCATTACATGCACAATGTTTCTGTAAGGTTTTTTTTGTATCACGTCTACAACTAAATACTGAATATCAGATAAAAGTGCAGTATGTAAAGTTGCTCTTATAGCAGCACGTAAAGGCCTTGAATGATACTTTTGATTCCAAAACTTATTTATAAGAAATTAAAAGAAATTTTTCAAACTTAATAAAAATAACTATTAAGTGGCCTTATGAGGTGGAGGAACCCATCATATTGAGGCAAAATGAGTCACTTGACAAAAGCTAAACTTTGGGTGAAACACAGTAATGTCATGTGGAAATCATTTTTATATGTTAGTAGAAATTGACTTCTTATTCTGTTAAACAAGGCGTATGAGTTGTCGACACTGACTGGGACACAAGTGATGTTACTAGTGGCCAGTGAGACTGGCCACGTTTACACATTCGCCACTCGCAAACTCCAACCTATGATTACCAGCGAGAGTGGAAAAGCCTTGATCCAAACCTGCCTGAACTCTCCTGAACAGCCGAATGTGCCCGGCACCCAACAGGCCATAGACCAGCGCATGAATCCTACCGGCTTTGAGGAAACAGAACTTTCCTATGCTGTCAATGAAGAAGAATCAAAGGTGAGTCGAGTACACAACTCCCATGCAGCTAATCAGAGTTTTGGCACCTAAGACAACATATAATTTTGGACACTTGTACGATATTTCAGCAAACATTTTCCCCTAAACTAAAGTGTATATTTAGAGGCAAATGATGATCATAAAATATTACTTTTGGTGCATAATTTACATTTTACCCAGTAGTGTCTATTCATGGGATAAATTTTGTCAAAAATGGTTTACTGTGGGCTCTGCCTGGTTTCCTCCCACCATAATGCTGGCTGTCGTGTAAGTGAAATATTCTTGAGTATAGTGTAAAACACCGATCAAAGAGGACCGGACAGGAACTGAAACGGCTTTCTAACTCTAGGGAGCTTATGACTGCAAGGAATAATGAAATGTAACACTGTAAAACGAGGATCGTAAAGCTCACTATTTAAGGTAATAATAGAGAAATGAACAACAAGGTTGACCACCGTTATTTTTCTTCAGTGAGACATTCTGTATTTTCTATGTTGTCATTACTATCCCGGTGTTTGCATGTTATCCCTAAGTCTGTGGGAACTTCTGAAAGTGATTTTAGATGCTAATCATTTGCATCTTAAAATACACAGGATGAGTAAATTAAAACTAAATTTTTATCCTGAAAAAATAAATTTTTAGAGGGTAATAAATTTCATAAAATGTTAATTTGGGAGTAGTAACATTCAACAGTATATCATCCCACATTATAACCCAACCGCTAAAGACCTTTCTAAATTGAATAGATCTTTAGAAATCAGTGAAAATGTGCAACTTTGTTATGGGTGAAATTTTAGATTATGTACAGTATGTCATATCTCATTAATGATGTGTGCTGAGAGCTGAATCATCTGATGGAGGCTTGTCTCTAAGAAGCATTTTTACGTTGTGATAATAAGAATATTAAAAAAGCTGAGGACATTGCATTAATTAATGAAGATTACAAGAAACTTTGCTTTTCTTAAATCTTTCAAACTCCTCAGATGTGATGACCCAGACTTCGGCCTGTTGAACTGGGAACATCAAAATTTTTGGTTTTTGAAAGTCTGATGTGTGAGCATTTTTGTTCTGGAGTATGCCCCCCCAAAATGTAATATTATCATAACTGGGAATAATATTTAGGTATTTTTGGAACGTTTCCCTGAATACAGATCTGTACCTGTAAATGGTGGTCATGTGCCTGTTTAAAGGGAATATTTTGCTGAGGTAATCTATTCAATGCATGTGATGCCTTTTGAGGAATTTACATGTATTCTTCTTGGCACTGTGGACTTCACCTTTATTCAGCAAAGTTTTTTCGCAGTTGATAGCTGTGATTGTGGCGCTGTAGTTGAATTTATTAAAGTACATATGTATTGAAAGATTTAATTTGTGTGCATTATTGTGATTTGTGCTTGGAGCAATTAATGCCAATTTGCCATTTTAGTTTTGGGTTGGATGTTGCTATTTTCCTGTCAAAAGCCATGCAGTTTCCTGATTTAAACAGGTTCTTTCCATTATTTGGTGAAAAATTACTGACATGGTGTTGAACAGTAACCATTCATTCATACATTAGTTCTCTCAGTTAATATTGTTTTTCATGATTGTCGTTCTATAGAAAAATCTAAATGTCTTAATTATTTTTCCTCAAAAAGGCTTTGGATTTAGTTGCTGGACTCCAGCATTGTAAAATGTATGAGGACATGCCTTGACTACTTGATCATTATCGTCAAAACCATGTATAACTGTGGCAGCCAGAAGCAGTGTATAGTTAGACTTTCATGCCCCCAAAACAAGTGTGTTGGTAATTTAACTTTTTGTTGGAACAGAACAATAAAGTCAACATCTTACATATGTCAACATTTTTTAAAACCAAACCTTGATAAACAACTTGCCAACTGTACAGATAGTCTGTTGCTAAAATGTAGTCAGCTCATTGTCTGTTTAAATACATTAAAAATACTGTAATTTTTCTAAATTTTTTGGCACGAATTATTCGGGTAGAATGTTTCATTAACATTTGTAATGTACTGAAAGCTTCAGGGTTTAGCAAGGTATATCCCTCACCTAGTTTAGTGCAACACAGATTCTTGCTTTAAGTAACATGAGAAGAATTTTTTCAAATACATGCAAGTATGCATTGGAATGTAAAAATATGGAAACGTGAGGCTTTTGTTTTTGATTTTGAGGTGGAGTATGGTTATCACTCCCCTTGTAGAAGATCTGGAGTGGCAGTTGCACACCTACATTCACACTTCCCAGACTCTTCATTTTGTCAGGCGAGTGTTATTAGCACACCTGGACTTGTTTCAGGAGTGTGCTAGGTGTGGGGGTGTGATAGCACGTGTGAAATACAATAGCCTGAAACTTATTGCTGATCTGAAAAACTCCAGAAATGCATAACACATATGTGTAACTCTAAATGTATGCATCTACTGCTTGTGTGCAAAGCCGAGATTTAGATGGACTCCAATAATGATATATCATTTACAGATTGGTCTAGGGAATAAGAGTGCCATCAGCTAACTTTTTTTTCTCTTCTTTCCCTTTTTTATGGCTGTTTTATATTAAATTACTTATTAAAAAACCAGGCTAACAGTAGAAGAAACTCCCAGTAGTTTTGTACATGTGTGTGTATAATCCTGTTTTAATGTGAAGTGTAATGATGTCGTGATGCGCCCATTTGCTTGATGGCTTCGTAGATGTAATGCCAAGATGTGATAATAAGCTGGAGTAATTTTATGTGAGAGACGGAACCATGCTGTTTGCGATTTAGAACTGTTTATTCCATATGAAAAAATATCAAGAAAAATGATAATCGCTCCAAAGCTTGAACCATAATGTCATCAAAATGTTTTAAATACTCTTGAAAATTCAATTATGAATGGAAAACTGCATAAACTCAGTGGATGCATTAATGATATGCACACATCCTGTTGTTTGATTGTTTAATGTCTGAATCCAGCCGTAATCTACTGAACACATACTGTGTAAAAAGGGTAAATCCATAACCTTTACAAACAAATTGTTGACAAAAGATACAATTTCTCATTTGGTCTAGAGTAAACTACGCTCTTTTACTACCATGTGTAGGTTTGTATTAGCACCATTATTTGACATTTGAATGTTTACAGTCAAAGCTGAGATTTTTGACATTTTCATGAAACAACTGTTATCAGTCAGTGAAAAGTGATACATTGTTATGATGGAGAAGGTATGATATATGGCTTAACCTGACTTGTTTATAGTGGACTACCCCATTCACCTGCTCCCTTCTTGCAAATCACCAGCAGAGAGCATGGAGAGAGGAAAAGTAGTTCCTCAAGGTTTTTGACCATATATGGAAGTGAGCCAGGTGTGGGAGTGTGGAGAATCGATCAGTTTATCACTTCATGGTTGTTAAAGGGTGGTCGGTATTTGCAGCACCTAACATAATTATGTATGGGCAGCTGAAGCATTTAGTGGCCTCTGTGTTAAAGACAGTGAAATAAAATCATAATACTCTAATGTTCTGAGATTTTATTGATAGTTGGTCCATTAACTGTGAAGAATCTCCATCCTACTTTCTCACGTATTGTCATAGACTGGAGGCCATTCATAAGCCACATGTGCCCAGTAGCTCATCTCTCATTGTCAAAACTTTGCAGACCAATCTGGGTCTGGCGACTTTCTCTCACTCCCACATGATCCTTGAAGTAATTTTTATGCGGCTGTGAATGAATTGTAGTAAACAAGGGGTTCAAAAGATTTTGGTTCTAAACCTTTTCATTACATTATTTCTTGTTTTCTACCAAAGCCCACTGCTGATTTTCATTTTGTCTGTGAGGGGGTGTATGGGTGGGGTGCATTTTGTTTGTGTCTATCATCCACCAGATTGCCATTTAACCTTCATAGTATTTCTGAGTTGTTTATCACCATTTTAGAGCTTTTGACCTGCCCTTAAATTTTCTCTATGAATGCATTGCCATGAAATATCTACAGTAGTCAACCATTTTGACCCCAATAGGAAACCTTGTTAAAGAGTTTTATAGTTGCTTGAAAGGTTCCGTCTTTATTTCTCTCTATACTAATAAAGGCCATCAGCGCTATATATGGTACTGAACATTTTATGAATATTCTAAAACAGTGATGCTGTGTAAAAAAGTATATTGAGTTATTTTGCAAGCTGGCAGTGCATATAATTTCTGTTTAAACTATGATCTTTCAAGGGGTGTTCTAGTTTTCATAATCTTATATTGTATAGTTTATGAGGCCATTACTAAAACTATGTCTGTTGTGGATATCCAGACTGACCCTCCTAAAAACGGCCCTAGTTTTAAGTTTTTATTGGGCTTTTGGTTGAATTTCTTTTTTTTTTGAGTTTTCTCGCCATGTTAATTTGTTTAAAATCCCTATCTATTTTATTAGCAAGAATTAAAAAAAAAATTAATTTACTGACTGACCCTATTTTTTGTGATATGTTTGTGTTACCCCACAACAAATAATTTTTTAAGGATGACCCTATCCCATGCTTCAATAAAGGCAATGGCAATTCATTTAGGTCTGTCCTTCTGTCTGTCTGTCAGTCACAGTTTGGTCTCCAGACAGTAAACGAGCCAATATTGTCCAGGGTTGGTTAAATATGCTTGCAAGTTCAGTTTGTGGAACATCACATTAAATCTTCATACCAACCCGATTTGTGCATAGGTTATGTGTAATGACTACTCTGAGCAAGGTGAGATTTTGATAAAATTTTGTTTGCAAATTCATTTTGTGGCCTCTCATATCAAGAGGGAAAACTAGCTTGCACCATTCATAATTGTTATGCATTTATCATGGGATATAAATTCTGTGATTTTTGTCATTAAAGTTTTAGGGACAACTGTCCTACATCTTAATTCTTCTTGAACGATATAAATCTACATTTGCTGGATTGCTTTTTTTGCCAGCTGGTCATTCACTAGCCAGTCACTGCGTGCTTGACTAGCTGCTTTGGCTGAGTAGGAGGTTGGTACCTGGTGAAGGGCTGTCCAGCATCCATAACCATAAGACCAAAAATGTCCATTGTTATAAAATATTCTTCAATACATTGTTAAATGCTATGCAAATTAGTAAATTAAAAGAATATTTTTAATTTGAGGTTTTAATTTTTGAGATTTTTAAAAATCTCAATCTCAGGTGAGCATCATGATGCAAACCATAACAGTTTTGTTATGCCTGACATAAAACAAAGCAAAACAAAAACAACACGAATGTTTGTTTAATTGTATCCAGTTTTCTTCAAGAGTAAATCCTTGTTTAGCCTTGGTTGATATAATGACGTATCTCTTATAAATATGTGATGTATCTTTTTACACATATGCTGTTTGCAATACTGACAGCGAGTCAGTTGGTAGATTTGACATTTGATGGTAGATTTTGATAGTTTTTGTCCCCAAGGAAAGGAAAAGAAATTCCCCACGAAATTGGTTGAGTATTTCTTTATGAACTTAGTATGGCAAAACATGTGGACAAGAGCAATCAACCAAGGACAAATTTCTTTCCAAGAGCAATCCTTTTCTGAAGAAGGCACTAAAGAGCCACCCCACAGTGTTACCCCTGTCCTGTCTCCCCCACTCTGGAGAATCAGAATACACCATGCCTTGTACATGGTTAGCTGAAGCTGCTGCAGATGTAGTAGGTGTGGGGTGAAGGTTGCAGAAGCTAACTTATCATGTGGAGCCACCATCTGGATTCTCCAGTACCCTTGTACATATGGAGGTGTGGGCCTTGTAAGGGCTGGGGTAGGGGATTACAGGCAGGGATGGTGTGGGATGCAGCAGTAATCAGATAACTGTTTATCCCCAGCTTGTCTGTCTGTGGCAGCTCTCCATGTGTAGATAGTGTATAACCGATCCACAGATGGTAGCCCAGTCATCCCCTCTCATTACCCACAAGGGATTCACCATCTTCCTCCCCCTCTTTCATCTACAGTACCTGACCTCATCTGGTTTCTCTGCCTGCCTCCCTCTCCTGTGTCAGATTATATATGGTGGCTGGCATGGTCTGTTTGGATTGCAAAAACCAATAGCCCCCCCCCCCCCCCCGACCATATTTCAAATAACTGTCATCTCGTACAGATGAAAATACCCATCATAGTCCTTTAACATATTGGCCTGCCCAGACTTTCTTATATTTTCACCATCCTGATCTCTGTATGGAATTCTGCTCAAGTCAACTTTCTGTTATTAATATATGGTATTTATGTTTTCATGTAACCTTTGACAATTGGCAGCCAAGGTTTCGTATCCTGATCCAGTTCTCTGGAGCAAACAGTTTCCTCCACAACTTTTTTAATAATTCAAGCTACATGATAGTATTCAGTTCCCTCGTGATATCTCTGGGGCCTTCTGTTTATTACCTGTCTCAATGAAATTGTCATTGGTGGTTGTCTGATTTGCTTAGATTTGTTTTGCGGTTGATGGTTGAGACATTTGGAAGTGATTGGATCAACTGTCCTTCAAGAGGATTGTATTGGCGGTCTCGTAGGTCTTACCAACAATGTTGGGAGTTTGCTTAGCTCACATAGCTTTACTTGAAACAGCAGACAACAGTTTAGAAAGTATCCATCATGAGAAAGGTCATTACGTACTGACTCCAAAGATGGTCTTCGTTTTATTTTTTGGCATTTTTGATCAAAAAAATTTGGCATTTTTGATCGAAACAGAATTTTGGCATTTTTGATCAAAATGGAAATATATATAGAAATAAAGATTGAGGTGCGACCGTGGACTTTTTGGACCATATTGAAGCGACGTCACAGGTTCTTTTTAGTTGCTAAATATCCTCTGATTGCTATGCCTCTAAGTTTTACTTGAACATATATGTAGCACAACACCTGTATTTGTATTTAATGTGAAAACATAACAGTTACAGAATATTTGGCAGCAAAAAAGAAGCTGTGACGTGACTGTGCTTCAGCCTGTTCAGTATGGTCCAAAACGTCCATTGCAGCAGCTCAATCTATATTCCCATTTTAATCACGGTAAAAAACTTCCAAATAAGAAATGAAGCCCATACTTGGAATTGGCACGAAATGGCCTTTCAGGTGATGGGTACTCTCTAAAAATGAGATCTGTTCTTTTAACATCTTGTTGAATCTGTCTGAGAGGATGGTGGTTTCCATACACCTGCTTTAAATTTTAATATCTTGTTAACTACCTCATCTGTATATATTTGCCACATATCTGTTCTACCCCACATGAAAAATGGTGGAAAACAAAGAAGTGAAGACTTTTGATTGATTTATGTATTTATTTCTCAAAGGAAACAAACATGAATTAGTGTCCATAGGAAGACTATTAAAAACTCTTTTTTAGATTTTGTCTGCACTACTACTAAATTTATTTTCATAATCTTTAATTTTCAGGTTGTGTTGTGAAGCATTCCTTTCAGTTTATTGTTGCTATAATTGTGTCTATTAAACCTTGATTTATAATTTGTTACTGATGAAATGTCACCTTCTGGCATTATCCATACAAAGTGTTGAAGGAAAAGGCGCTGAGATGCAGACTTTTTGGCTGAGTTCCTTAGTAAGGTGCACAAACAACTGTATATAGCCATGTAGGAAACAGGGAAAAAAAAGTTCTGACTGCAATTAGAAGGAGCTAAGAGATTCTACTCGTAATATTTTGCATTTGAGTTCAGTATGCTGTGTGGAAACTTTTGGAGTTCTCTCATCTCTGTATTACATCTGTGAAAGAGAACTTGTACTTTTCAACCCAGTTTGAGCAAGAGCACTCTTTTGCGGGTCAGCTTTTCCCTCCTTGCAAGTTATATTTAGATACACACCTACATGTTTACTATGGGGAGCTGTCTTATAGGTGGATCCGCAAAGGATGAAACATTGCCTAGGAAAAGATGAACAAGCCAAATGCGAAAACAAGCTTCCATGGGCCAGCCCGTCTTTCTGTATGCACATGTACATCTATATACTATAGCATCCCTCACTGCTCTAGTACTCACAGGGGAATATTAGGGTATGATGGCAGAAGTTGAAACAGCTGTTACTGTGGTTTAACCAGGGACTAGATAAGTGATTCTGGGTGCAGAAAATCTTAATGCACATGGTAGGGGGTAAAGCCTTTAAGGTCTCCCTGGCCATGCCTAGTCAGTGGACTTGTCCCCTGGACCCTTCCCCACCAAGCTCCAGATCCTCTTTTGGCCCCTTGCCCTTTTCTGACACCCCCTACTTGGGACAGAAGTAGAACAGCTAAGGCCAAATTCCTGGGGTGCCTGCTGATGGAAGAGTGGAACTGGCTCCCTTATCTTCTCCACTAGGGCTAATGCATGCTACTGGTACTCATTACTTATTCCCTTTCTAGCACAGAGATTCTTTAGTCTGTAGGGGGGGGGGGGGGGTGGAGGGGGGTTGCATCAAAGGATACAGTGCATGGACTATAAACCAAACACCCCAAATATTTGCTTTAATTGAAACCACAAAAGGCATTGGTTCTGATAAGGCAAAAACATCTGATGGTGGGTAATGTTTGATGTGAAATTTGTTGTTAATTTTCAGTATGGCTGTAACAACTTCTTAGTAGTCCCTCACATGTATTCTGTTCTAATTTGGTGCACTCTAACCAACAGAGAGCATTTGTCATCTCACAGCACAGGTTTTATTACAGTAATGTCAGGTGACGAGGCCAGCCGTGCTGTGTACAAGAAACAACTGAAAAGTAATTGCTTGGTTCATATAAGGAAAAGATCATTTTATTTACTGGGTAAACCATCAAAGACTCCAAGTGCTGCACCGGTAACACCAGGGATAAAAAACTCTTATGTAGAAAAAATCCTGGACCACTGTGTTTGTAGCAAAGCACGGCACTTCATCCTGCCTGAAAAAAACATACAGGCTTTCTTATTTCTCTAATAAATGAGGATTGTTAATTGTTATTCTTGGACTTGCCTCCACTTCTCTTCAATGTAAAATCTTGATCCAAGAAACTCAGGGTGTACTCTCCAACCATCAACCTAGAAAAAACTGCAACAAAAAAAATATAGATAATGTCTAAACATATTTACTCTTCTGCACACCAAAAATAACCTTAAAACAAAATACAAGAAGCAAACATAGCTTATGGCACGGCCGTTCTCTTGCATGGTCTGGCCCTCAAGGAGGGTGATAAGCCCTTTCCAGGATACTTATGGCCTACTGACCGATACTGAAAACTGCTTAACACCATGACAATACATTGCCTGCACACAGTTACCCAACTCTAGCGGGCTTACCCATAGATTATTATCTATAGAGGTCAAGCCCTAGGAAGTTATTTGAGCTGGACTGGCCATGTTGACAACTATGTCATCGTTTTTGGGGCCAGCTTTGGTGGTGGTGTTTACTTCCTAGTCTTGGTTGGTAAAATGTGACCAGAGCCGAGTACTTGACGAGCTGGTCTCCAGGTCTTGGTTGTTAAGTTCATTGAATAGGGGGCCCCCAAAACAGTGACACAGTTGTCAACAAGGGTTACCATACCTAACCCTTGCCATATTAAAAGATCTCGTTAACCACATGATTAGCATATGAAAAAATCTTATTAATATCACACATGTAAAACCCACAACACCCCCCCCCCCAAACAACACAGCCGATGAAATGAAAATCAGCATTGCGTAAAAACTGCAGATCCAAAATGTTATGTTAGTTATGATAATAAATATATAGAGGGACAAAGACTAGAAGGTGAGGAGGGAGAGACTAAAGTTTCATGTGTAGATTCTTTGTCCATCATGAAAGTGTGGAAATTCAGTGAAAATAATTATTGTTCATGTTGTTTTTTGGTCGTTATGACACAGCTATAGACCTGACAGCTCAAGCCGCTGTTGGCGGGGACATGTATTGAGAATTAAAGTAATGCAACATTTCGCCTGAAGTTTTGTCAAGTAAAAATACACTTTCAGAAGCACATGAAGGCCTTGCAAGAATACTTTGATGCCAACACCTAAATTTTTCTGCAAAGAATCTGTCAGACTGTGTTACTTAAAGAAAACCAGACTTTTAAATGTGAAATACAGAAATTCCAGAAGGCTTGTTTATCTCTGGGCTGGGTTGGTGGGCGGCACCACCCACATGCCTCACCTAGCGTCCTGTTACCCACTTCTCTTCAACCTTTCAGAGTATTTACTAGTTGTATCGTAGGAATACATTTAGACGACATACAAAATTATGTTGAAAGTTACGTTAAACCCCAATCAAACAAATAAGCAAACAAAATGTTGAGACTGATAAAAACTTTTTTTTTTTATGAGTGTTGTGAAACCATGAAGTTTACTAACATCTGTATAACAATATATTGTGTGTCCCAATAACAAGGTAAGTAATAAACTACATAAATGCATAAATAAACAAAGTTTGCTAAGAATTACTTATCTAGTTCCACTTGCAGTAAGTTTGCTTGCTGGCCTCTCTTTAATCAGGCTCGACCAAAGTATGCGAGAACTAAAAAATTACTCATTTTTCATTCCTTTGTTTGCTTCACATATATGTCATGTGTGATAAATATGCTTTCAGTTAAGCAGTAATGGACATCTTGACCTAGATAACTCTTTCAGGTACCAGATACTGTCATCTAATCAAATGCTGTGTGTACATGTAATCCTGATAGGGGACAAAGGTAGAACAGAAGAAATTTGAGCTAGTGTGGTACAGAGGAGAGTTTTATCATGTGGGAATTACTGGCAGTGAACCAAAATTTCATCCAAAATAGTGCATTTTGGTGACAAATAAATGTCATAAAACATTACTACTAAAACTTAAGCCTTAAACGTACAACAAATTTAAAAAGCATGTATGTACATGTACTTGAATTCTGTTCAGTGGGTGTTTTGTGAGTTGACCTATGGATAAAATGAAGACAAAATAATTACAAGAGTGTTATCTAAAAAGTTAAGAAATTTTGCAAAATGTTCAGGTCCCTCTCAACATTATAGACATATTTCGAACCAAAATATTTTCACTGATGCTAAATTTGTGGTTGTTTCAGTCGTGTAAGTATTTCAGTTTTACCCTCTGTACTACAATGTACAACAGTCCTAAAGGTAAGGAAAATCTAGTAATAGTAGTTCTTAACAAATGGTGTTCATGGAATAAAGTTGGTGATAAGTGCATAAATGTGGTGTAACCTTTTGTGAACACTCCATTTCTTGTGAGGCCTTATCTACTAGGTTAAAGAACATGTGCCAGTGAACCAGGTTGGAAAAATGGAAGAATTCTAAGAAGCCAATGAATGCCCGATTATCTGATGGTTAATGTGATATCACTTTGTACTTTTACATTTTCCTGCATGTGATATGTTATCTCACTGTCCATAGAGAAACCATGTAATCTGTAACTGGCGTGCTGGAGTTTGGTGTATTTTAGGTGCTGATCCTTTTTTTTGCCAGTAGGATGTCATCCTTTAACCTTCCAAACAAAACTCAGAACACCTTTCTAAAATCATTAGAACCAGAATAAATAAGGAACTTTGTCACAACGAAATTTTAGGTCATGCCTTAGGCTGTTACCTGTGAACCAATAAGGTTTTACTCCCCCAGTTTTCAGGAAAGCGGGTTTTTGGCTGTGTAAGGTGCATGTCCAATCCTTGCATTGTGTAGGGAATTTGTGGATTTCCCCGCTGTTACATTTTGTGAAGTATTGGTGACAGTAAGCAGACAGAGACACTCATTTAGCAGCTAGTGCAGTGTTTCTGGATCTGGCTGTGTGTGGGAAGGTCTGTTGGTAACATGCGGATGTTTAGAGGTCTCCCCATGGGCTCAGCCCAATTTCCTCCTGCTATAAGGCTTACTGTTTTCCCCTGCCATAATGGTGGTCGGTATCTTCCATCCATAAAACTAACAACAATAGTATGAGTGGAAATTTATTGAGTATGGTATCACATTCAAACAAAGTATGCATCATCTGAATTCAAGGCCATTTTCCTGTTTCAGGCTGGTGAAGTACAGGGCATTAAACACGGGATCTACACGGCCATTCCCAATCAGATGATCAGTACCGGAGGTGGGGAGCACCAGTTCATGCAGGCGCAGACGATCACGCCCGCAGCCACCCAGCTGCAGACCGCCCAGCCTGTGCCGGTGCAGATAACCGGGGGTCAGTCGTACACGTCCACCCAGCCGTACATATCGTCTGCCAGCTCGCACACCCTGTCCAACACCTCAGCTGTCAGCACCAGCACTGTGTCTTCCAAACCTGGCAGCATGTCCATGCAGCTGCCTGCAGGCGGCATTACAGCCATCATACAGCAAGGTGGGCACACTTATAATTCCCTGTTCTACGAATGTCCGGGGTCTCTGTGGCCTAGGTGATTCGTGTATCAGTGCAAAGAAGCGACCTAGAAGCCTGTCACCTATGCGTTGGCTGTGGGATCAGTTCCAGCTCATGCTGGCTTCGTCTCCGGCTATACATTGGAAGGTCTGCCAGGAGATGGTCATGGGTTTTCCCCAAGATCTGGCCAATTTCCTCCAGCATAATGCCGTCGTATTTAAGTGCAATATTCTCGAGTATGGTGTAAGACACCAATCAAGTAAATAAATTACTCTTTAAATGTGCTTGTCGTTATTCAGAACTTCCTAACCTTTGGCTTCTTCAGGATTAATGCAAGGTTAAATGTACCAGACTTTGCCTTGTGTGTAGATGAAGCCTGTACAACAGAATACTTCGCTTGGTTTGTTACCTAGCAGGTGCGCCCATCACACACACTCAGTTTGCTTTGTTATCTTGAAGGTGCACCCATCATAATCCCTGTGCAACAGGACACTTAAGTTTGCTTTGTGACCTTGCAGGTGCACCCATCACAATCCCTGTACAACAGAATGCTCAGTTTGCCTTGTGAGCTTGCAGGGGCACTCATCACAGTCCCTGTACAACAGAATGCTCAGTTTGCCTTGTGAGCTTGCAGGGGCACTCATCACAGTCCCTGTACAACAGAATGCTCAGTTTGCCTTGTGAGCTTGCAGGTGCACCCATCACAGTCCCTGTACAACAGAATGCTCAGTTTGCCTTGTGAGCTTGCAGGGGCACTCATCACAGTCCCTGTACAACAGAATGCTCAGTTTGCCTTGTGAGCTTGCAGGGGCACTCATCACAGTCCCTGTACCACTGAATGCTCAGTTTGCCTTGTGACCTTGCAGGGGCACTCATCACAGTCCCTGTACAACAGAATACTTAGTTTACTTTGTGAGCTTGCAGGTGCACCCTTCACAATCCCTGTACAACAGAAAACTTAGTTTGCCTTTTGACCTTGCAGGTGCACCCATCACAATCCCTGTACAACAGAATACTCAGCCGATCTCTCAGCCTCAGCAGCAGACAGTGTACCGAATCCCCACACCAAACCAAGTTGTCTCTTTACAAGGTAAACTAAACACACTAAACTTCATAATCCTTATGAAATGAGAAAATTTTCAGCATAAAGGTGCAGTAAAGTGTATCATATAGATAATAAACATAACTATAAGTCATAGATTATTTTGTAATATTGCCAAAAAAAAAGAAGAAAAAAATGAAGCAAGAAAAAGAGAAAGAAAAAAAAGAAGAAAAAAGAAATAAAAGATATGAATGGATGGGAAATCACTTTAACTATGTTCTGCTGGTACATTTATGCATTCATAAACAGATGTATCTTACATGTAGAAATAGTCATGTATGTACATGCTTATTTGCTAAGGTGTTCTTAAAGAACAAGGGTGTTGATGTGCTTAAACAATTACCCCTTAAGTGTTACTTGCACCACTAATGTGGATTTATTCTTGTGTTCAGGTGGTCCTTTACAGCAAAATACTGTAACCACAGATACGGGGCAGTCATTGTCCAACCTGGGGTCTTCCATCTCATCCAATGTTAACATTCTTCAAGGTAAGTTTAAATGACTGGGTGCAGCCTTATGACAGAGGCTTAAAACAAGGCAGATGATGAACTGGTAATGAGGTACTTCCAGGTACTTGAGGCATGCTATCACACACCCACACCTAGCGCACTCCTGAAACAAAGTCTAGGTGTGTTAATAACACACAACTGAAATAATGAGGAACCTGGGGTGTGTAAATCTAGGTGTGCCAGTCACACTTCTGGCCTCCTGCAAGGGGTGTGGTAATCACAAAACAAAGACGAAGGCCTGTACTTCACCTTAAAACCTGATGACACTATCCAATGAAACAGCAAGAGTTATCTCCCTTAGTCTATTAGAGAACCATTTGTATCAGGCCAAACTTGGATGCTTTGTTTGCTCCAGTCAAGTTACTTCTTAGTTTATGTTCAAAGATTTTAAACATTGCTCTGAATCATTGAAGATGTTTCGTCCTTGAGAAATCAGATGTTAAATTTAAGTCAGGTGAAATTGTGCTTTAGTGCGAGATTTGTATGTTTTAAGTTGTTTTCATGGGGCAGTTGTATAATTTTAAAGAATATTCTTTGTTGAGAAGCATGATTTGTTAAACACGACCTGTATACTTCATAAAAGGTTACATCTGATTGCTTTCCTGATCTCCTGTAATTTTCAACCTTTCGTATCTTCACTAAATGTTTATTCAAGCATATTTGGCGGACAGTATTCTATAGGGACAGTTAAAATTATATCTTTTGTCTAAAAAAAATCATATTAAAAAAGTGCTTAAATCGCACATTTTTTTTTTGTTGCTCTGTCATATGCAACAAGTTTGAGGTAATAGTGTATTTGTGGTGTATATTTTTGGTTTAGGAAGCACTGGTGTGCCCACAACAAACAGCAACCCTGCCATGACCCCGGGAATTGTCATGTACCAGACCCCTCAGGGCGTAGTGTATGCCACACCGACCACAGCCACCCTCCCAGATGGATCCATATTTAACTTTCAACAACCTGCCACAGCCTTATCATTAGCCCAGCCAGAACAACAAGCTGGTAAGAAGAAGAAGCGTAACATTTTGCTTGAGGAGGAATTTGAGCATAGAACTTTTGAGGCTACAGTAGCCAAATAGTGCAAATGACTTCTGTATTTCACTTGAAGTTTAGCGTTTCTCTTAAAATGACATGCTTTGCTTGATTCCAAATGATTCATCCAGTCTACATGTTGAGCTACTAATGAAATTTTTGGTGAAGTTTGATTAGTTTTTGACCTCGGCATCGAAAGCCTTGGCTCCCAAAGTATCATGTTGAGGCCTTTATGTACTTCTGAACGTGCCTTTCTTCATATCAAATATCATGTGAAATACAGTATATTCTTAGGCCTATCAGGCTAACTTAATAAGTGTTAATTTTGTAAATTTATATGAAGTGAAGTATACGTGTAACCTGGATGATGCTACATGCAGTTGTTGTGTCATGTTTCTGTTTGCCCTAATACTGTATATGGATGGAAAGGTGAGATGGCTTTAATACAGAGATATTATTCTCCTGATACTGTCAACCTGTAGAATTTCTACATATTTATTCATGTCCGCTTTATCTGTAATCAGGCCTGTAAGTTGCCAAGAGAACCTATGGGGGTCTAAATTCAGATAAACCTTGAACAAATCACATGTTGTTCAGTCACTTGAAAATCACGTTTACTTTGGAAAAGCAAGACTTGTTGTGTTTTCATGCTGCAGAAGAAATGTATGTCAATGCCTTAAAAGTACCTGTGCTGTAATTCTTCAACCTTGTTTGCAAGGTGTTTATTCAAACAAATTTTGAAGGCATTATACTGTGTTGACTGAAAAAATTATACTTTTCCTGAAGCCCTGAAACTGACCAATCCAACCAAGGTAGTTTTGTCTCCAAAATAAATTAAAAATGTGGATAAATTGCACTGAAACTGCTCTTTCCTATGTAAAAAGGTTGAGGAATTAAGGTTCCTAGTTTTGGGCTAATACATGCCAACAGTGCTGATGGGATGTGTCCCTCTTGTGTGCTTGTGCAGGTTCTCAGCAGTACATCACCATTCCTGTGCCTGTGTCGCTGGCCGGATCACCACAGGTAAGCACTCTCACTAACACAGCAGCGACCCACTCCACATTATTATTAAGTTATTTTGGACTTAAAATTGATTTATTTGTTTATTTCCTTGGTGTTTCAAACTGTACTCAAGAATGTTTCACTCACTAGTACATGACGGCGGCCAGCATTATGGTGGGAGGAAATCAGGCAGAGCTCAGGGGAAACCCACGACAATCTGCAGGTTGTTCACGGACCTTCCCACATATATCCGGAGAGATGGACTTGAACTCACAGTTACCTCGATGGTGGCACACTAAACCCCTTGGCCTTTGAGGCCACTTCAGAACTTTATTTAAGGTATACAAACTCTGAACTTAGTTTTTGGCACTGTAAGTTGAAAGTTTGACACAAACTATAAGGAGGTCAAAGTTACAGTATCCAGGGTGCAAAAAATAAGCTCGAAATCTGACTGTACATGTATTTGAAATTTTCGCTTCGGTCAGAAATGGCTGTGTGGAATCCACACTAGTTATGTTTCCTTATCACTAATAATACATAGATGTTTGGGTGGTGTTACTAGTACAGGAGGGAACTAAAGGCCTACACTGTGGCTGCTGTGATTTCAAGTCCAGGTTATGCTAACTTCCTCTCCTGCTGTACGTGGGAAGGTCCGTCAGCAACTTGAGGATGATAATAGGTTTCCACCGGGCTCTGCCCAGTTTCCTCATCCTATTATGCTGGCCACCATTGTATTAGTGAAATATTCTTGAGTATGGCGTAAAACACCAATCAAAAGTTAAAAGTAAGAAATAAAGGTTGAAAATGGTGAAAACAAATCATAATATGGATTTGATTTCACCCAGAATTTGATGATTTTCAGATAAAGTTCAGGTCCTTTCATTCAGTTTCAACGAAATTATGGCGGTTTTTATCCTGATGTGGACAAAACAGTTATTCTGAATCGCAACTGAGTGCATATCTTCACAGAGACAAGTTTAATACAAGATCAAGTTCCAGTGTTTGTCCATTTTGTCAATTTTCAACAAAAGTTGTCACTGTTTTTTTTTTCTTCTGATGTCTGGTCCTGGGGAGCCTGTTGCACAAAGCTGAACATTTGTTGTGCATTTATTGTTTGACCTATCCAATCTTAGGTTGGTTGTTTATTTATTTGATTGGTGTTTTATGCCGGAATCACGAATATGTGACATGTTCACATGTATGACAGCGGGCAGTATTATGGTGAGAGGAAACTGAGCAGAGACCAGAGGAAATCCACAACCATCCGTAGGTTGCTAATGGACCTTCCTACTTATGATTGGTGGACGTGAACTCAGAGCAATCACATTATTGGTGAGAGGCTCAAGAGTTATTGTGCTGCAATAGCACACTAACCAATCCAGCCACAGAGGCTCTGTATATCTTACAAGTGGTAACACCGATAACATTTTTTAATTCATCCAGGTATTACAGATATCGCAGACTGCCGGAGATGCAACAACAACGATTGGTGAGCTCTCACAACCGTCTGCAGCTAAAAAATCCCGAAAATGAAATGTCCCGAGGTTTTCTTTATTCTGCCATTTCCACATTCTTGTGTTGCTGGCTAAACCAGATTCTGCTGGACTGAATTTTGTTTGGGTTGTGAAAATCTTGCACGATGTGTTCTAAAGGACACGTTGGTTGCTTGAAATATAGTGCTGACGAGGGAAAGACTACTCTTTCTGCTGGACTGACAGAGTAATTTCCCTTGGAGGGATGGGTAAAATACATGGTGCATGTATCAAGGTGGCGGTGTTACAATGTACGAGTGTGCCCTACTCTACATCTACTTCCCCATCTGTAACCCATAGCTTTAATTGTTGTGTTGCATTTTCAAAGATATTAAGCTGTACATTGCATATCAGTCAGTTGTTAAGGGTGCTGTTAACAGAGGATATGTCTTATTTTTTATGTAACATTGGAGTAACATTTTAAATATCCCTTCTTTTAACATGTCATGAACTTCCATGAATGTCATGCAGCTGTCGTGCGTGCATGTTCCGGCATTGTCCTCGACACAATGGCCTCGACTGGGCCTTAGCGAAATATTTGTATGTGAAATCGAGTACAGCACAGTCTGCTTGGCTATCGTTTGTCCCCCGGTATTTTTTTTTCATAAAATCTTCTATCTTTCAAACATTACAAATTAATACACTCCCTTTAAACCCAGTCTTTGAGGGGATTTTATGATGTTTATGTTATAAGTGGAAAGAGAAATCTGTGTAACAAAGTGTCATGATGATTAGTTGGCTTGTATTTAAACCTTGCAAAACTTTAATGCTGATTTAACTGAACCTGTATCATAACTTCATCATGTTAAAACTTTACACCTTAAACCTAACAGGTGCTACAAATGTTACATCTTTTACAGAATGCCAATTAAGGCTTCACACTACTAAGTTATTGAAATTTAGGCGTGTGCTCTTAAAGTACAATTATGTGGGATTCAAAGGTATGTACGTGTAATCATGTAGCAAGAGAAAAGACGGCCAACAGGGTCAGTCATATTTAGGTAATGGTACATCATAGTGGAAATGAAAGTTCAAAAAGTTTAATGGTTTTTTAGTAATTTTTTTAAGGGAACTCACAGTTGTATACAACTGGCTGTTATGCAATTCCTGATTCATGAGTTGAATCACTCTGAGTGTACATCGCTTCTCAATACATCTTAATGTGTCAGAATAGAAACTTTAACATTGGATCAACTATCTCATCTGTCAACCTGTCAGAATCAAGGATTCATATTTTTTCTTTACTGATGTATCAAATCGTACATCAATAGTATATCATTATGACAGGAATGTATAAAAATTATATTCTAACGTATTTCGTTTTGTACAACAATAAACACAGCTTATAATAGCACAGCAAATCCATGACAACTGTAGCAAGTAAGGTCTTTTTCCATCCTTGCTTTTTTCTTGTTGAACAAGGTACTGAGGTACATGCCTTAGGTAACTTAGCCTTGGCCCTTCTGAAAACTGTAACTTAAACATACTGTCAGATGCCCATAGACAATTTACTTTCTCAAAGGCTTTATGTGCACTTGTGCCTTGTTCGGAAGCTGTCAGCATAATGATCTCTAGTATGGCTGCTGAGGAAGGTTTTCAGTTTCTCACATGTCCTCTGCACCAGCATTTTACCCTGTAAATAATGTACAGCTTATTTATTGATTTTATTGTAGTCTGTTATACACAGTGTTGTATATAGAAGATGTACTGATATATGTCAGTATGGTTGAGACTTAAACATTTACTGTTATGTGGAACATCACATATATGTAGTGTTATGCACTGATGATTTAACACACAGCTTTGTAGCTGCTCATTTATTTATTTATTTATTTGATTGGTGTTTTACGCTGTACTGAAGAATATTTCACTTATACGACGGTGGCCAGCATTGTGGTGGGAGGAAACTGGGCAGAGCCTGGGGGAAACCCACGACCATCTGCAGGTTGCTGGCAGACCTTCCCATGTACAGTTGGAGAGGAAGTCAGCATGAGGTGGACTTTAACCCACAGCAACTGCATTGGCAGGAGTCTTTGGGTCTTGTAGCTCCTCAGGTTGTATTTCTACATCCTCTGCCTGGTGTTGGCTTAAGAGGTTGAACTGATCTTACTCTACAGTTTTGCCTAACTGTTTCATTGTTTCACCAAGGAGGGGAAAGAAGAGAAGAAAATCTTTAGTAACTTTGTTACTAATACCTTTTTAAAGTACATAAAATTGATTCATGCAGTTTTTGAGAGGACTGTTGAAACAGCGTTACATGGAAACCTGGTAATTCATGGCAACAGCTGATAGCAAAAAAAGATAAATTAATAGACAAAAGAATTTAACCATTGATGGTTGTTTTAGCTGTGATGAACAGTTCTAGAAGTAAGGCCATCTTTTAGTAATTCATTGTTGTAGGTGACACTACCCTATGATAAAAATAGGGTCAGACAGTCGGTGGGGAAGTTTTTTTTATTCCTGCTAATGAAATAGACAAGGATTTTAAAGAAATTAACATGGAAAGAAAAGTTGAATTCCATTGAAAGCTCATTAAAAACTTTTGTTTGTGATTTGGTTGGGTCACCTGCAACAGACATTTTTTGGATGATGGCCTTATATGTTGCAAATAATGCAGATTTGTGTCCTTTTTTGTCATTGGTAACAAAACACAAAAAACAATTAAATTATTCTGTTGTCAAGCTACCAAAGATTTACAGACGACTGACTCCATGAATGTGTAGCATTCTAAATTCGTATTATATCGTGTTGATAATGTATGTTGTGAATGGTGATGTAAACATGCATACAGGTTAAACAGTTTGAGCTTGTGGCTGTGACACTCTTGCTTACATTTGTTCTGTCTTAAGGATTGCAGACACAGCTGTAACAAAACACTTTATGTATAGGTTGTTGAAATCCTACTGATTAATTATCACTTCTCTAAGGTGCTGTTTCATATTTAAAATCAGAACCATATCATGTGAATATTGATTTGTTGTGTTCTATTGGCCATCATATGTGGATATATGTAATTACAACGAAATTCTTGACAGTAATGCTTTAAAAGTTTCTCTCTCATGCCCACAGATTGTTGGGTGTTCTGTCAGATTTTATGAGTGATAGCATTTTCATTGTTTTACTGTTGTAACTTGTTAGTCTTCAGTATATGATAACGTGTTTACAAGTATGTACAAGTACTTTTGTAACAGTTGTTAAAATTTTCGGGAAGTTTATTATTCTGACACAATTTATGTGCATTTCATTGCGTAGTCTTCTCTATTGTATTTGTTTATTTATTTATTTATTTGATTTGTGTTTTACGCCGTACTCAAGAATATTTCTTTATACGATGGCGGCCAGCATTATGGTTGGAGGAAACCGGGCAGAGCCCAGGGGAAACCCACGACCCTCCGCAGGCTGCTGGCAGACCTTCTCACGCACTGCCGGAGAGGAAGCCAGCATGAGCTGACCTTGAACTCACAGCCACCGCATTGATGGGAGGCTTCGGGTTATTGCGCTGCGATAGTGCGCAAACCGACTGAGCCCTATTGTATTTAAGCATCATACATAGTATTGAATTATTTCACATGGGAAATTGCAAGTGAAATTTTGGTGAGTATTGAATGAGTAATAAAAACCTCCAACTGATCAAATATAAGGACCTCAGCCATTGAGATGCATTTTTAAAATTAAAATGCATAAGACATAGTAAAATTTGATATTTAAATTTTGTTTTGTACAGTTTTGATATTGTGAAATGGTTGAAATTATCAGTGACATTTGGGACATGTGACTTCATGGTTTTCGCATTGTGTTTGCTTAAAGCCAAGCTGTAGTGAAATACCAGTGTTAACCATGTTTTGTGGGAAGTACGAAATATTAAATTTATATGCTTTATTTGAAATTTATGATTGTTAAAGGAGTATAACTTAAGCCACCCAGATCCTTCATGTTCTAACCATTGGATTTGAAAATGCCTACATCTGTTCGCTGCATATTCCTCATGTTTATATCCGTGAAATGTGTTTCAGATTTTGGCCAAACATGTTATCTTTTCATCCAAAATCATGTGATCTGTTTGTTACTATCGTTTTGTACAGTCGTGTATGAATAAAGCTGACGTATTTTGCCTACAGAATTTGTGTTTCTCTCCAGTGCTTCCATTGTTTTAGCTAACCAACCATTGCCTGCCAATGACCGGTGTACATGTGCAAACAGTTGAGAAGATAGAAGAAGTGAAGTGGGCAAGGAAAGAAACTACGAAAAAAAAAAAAAAAAGAAATCAAACCGAAAACAACAAACAACACAAACCCTGTAAATTACTTGACATTTCGCGAACATACGTTAACCGGCAACAGCTTTCCGCCTAGAGGGCAATTTACTGGATCGAACTAAGCTGACAGCGTGCGTTGTAGTTTAATGATAACTGTCAGTAAGAATTAATTAATATTTGGGGTACGTCGGTCAGTTTGTGTGTCAGAAGACCAAAATATGTACAATATTACTCTTGACGATATCTTCCTCTAGAACAACAATATGATCTAACTAGATTTGATCTAACGCTTAAAGATATACTGGTATGGCCTTAGGAACTGATCAAATGGAAATACATGATGTGGTTTTGGCATCCATTCTTAGACAGCAATATTGCAAATGTACGCATGTATACTATGATCAAAGACCCCAGAAATTACGCACCGGCATGTATTTGTGCGTATCATCACCTTGAACTGGGTATACGGTCAAATCGTCCAAGAGTAAAATCGCCCAAGGCTAGTCGTCCAAGAAAGTTGATCAACTCGTCCAAGGTGTAGGTTCAGGCGTCGAGACCGACACCCAAAATGTGTGTTCAGGGTGAATAATCGCAAGACCAGATTGTAAAACATCAATTAACACAAGCTGCCAACGAAGTAAGAAAGTATAAAAAATAAAAAAATTAGGACTCATTCGTACAAAGAGAAGCAGTGAACAGGTTTCATTGATGACGTGCAGATTAAATGAATGTTCTAGCCGGATGAACAAATCGATGTTCAAATCGCGTACTGTTCTAGTTTAGGTATTAAAATCTAGTTATACATGGTAAAAGTCCTCTATCGTTCAAGGTTCAGGCTTAGAGTCAAATCGCCCAACATACATAGAACAAAATCGTTCTTGGACCTGCAGGGGTCTTAAATACGCGTTCTCTTTGAATGCGCTTTGTTTATGGCACATAAAGAGTGGCTTGATTAAATTATGTGGGTAAAGGAAACCAGAGTGCTGACGTATGCCACTGTCTGATTTATTTATTACTTGTTTGTCACCATCATTAGAAACGTATCACTTCCATACCATTGGGATCAGCTCTACGGGTGTACATAACAGCTCAGATGAAGCATATACCAAGTATCTGACACACGCCCTGAAGGTTCGCAACAAAGAGCCAAGATTGGTGGCTGCAAGCAGCAATTTGCATGGTGATCAGCGAAATCTTGACATGTACTCATGTCGATTATACAGTCATCTCTGGCCTGCTGCATGGTCACCATAGAGTCTACTCGATCAACTTCTTTCTATTTAGGGAAACCCACACAAATGTTAAATTGTCATCACTTTATTCTTGTTAAAATGATAAATCGAGTTAATTTACGCTGCAGAGCGACTTAATTTGCAAGTTATGACACAATGTTCGATGACATTGTTTTTTAACATTTATAATGCCCAACACAACGCGCGGAAGTATTAACTTGACTGTCACACGACAGCATTTTCTATGAAACTTACAAATAAAGGGGGGCCTCCGTGGCTCAGTCGGTTAGCGCACTATCGCAGCGCAATGACCCCAAGCCTCCCACCAATGCGGCCGCTGTGAGCTCAAGCCCGGGTCACGCTGGCCTCCTCTCCGGCCGTAAGTGGGAAGGTCTGCCAGCAACCTGCCGATGGCCGTGGGTTTCCCCCGGGCTCTGCCCGGTTTCCTCTTATCATAATGCTGGCCGCCATCGTATAAGTGAAATATTCTTCAGTGCGGCGCAAAACACCAATCAAATCAAATAAATACAAATAAAGCGTTAAGTTTATAACACTCCCGAAAACTCAACCTAACATATATGAAAGCCCTTTTTCCACCAAAATAAAGGATTTAACACGAGGGTCCGTCCGTAAATTACTAACGCTCATTTTCCGAACCATTTGACCCTCTACTCCATCTGTAGGCATTCTGTACAAAATGCCTTCACATCCCCTCACCTCCTTGTACGTAATACGTCGAACCAGCTTTAGGTTCACGAAATGTACAGAACTATAAAAGTGGAGGAATGTAGCCAATACTATATAAAGGCTGGCAGATACGGGCAATGAAATGGTTTTAATTTTTTAATTTTTTAATTTTTAATTTTCAAGTTAACAAAGGGACTTTTGATTGTCTGAAACATTAAACTGCAGTTTGGACGGGTTTGGTGCAGATTTCTCAATGATTTAATATTTAAGGCACAAATGTACAGTCAAATCAGAGGCGACTTCTCTTGCTCATTTACATGATCTGTTTAAAGGCTGCTTTTCACTTCGTTCCAAAGCTTTTCATTATCATCATGGTACTTTTTTTTTTACACAGATTCGATTTCGTATATGTGTTCCATGGAATCTAATACCAATTCCAGTTCTGCTCATTCGTGGGTGCACGGATTCAACTGACTATACATACCACGTGCAAATGGTGCGTATTCGCCGACACCTATAATCACCTATAATCTTTGGGACATTGATTGCTACACAGTAAAAGGTGAATATTACTAATCGGTACAATGGCAAGTATCCTACCTTTGCTTCGAATGTACACCGATCGACGACTCCCCTCCCCCCTGTAAGCAATGCACAGACCCCTCCCTCGTCCATGTGAACGTAGGCCTACGTAGGCCTACTTAATTATGGATAGCCTAGTTATAAGCTATACATGTGTAAATAACATAACAGTTTTAGTAAAGTATAAATATGTCAAAGGCCTGTGTCAAGCGTCATCGCCAATGGATAAGTCCACCATATCCTATGTCCTACCACCTCTTCTCGTGACAACGTTGCTTTTCATACTATACTCAACGAAGCCATTTGTGACGTCATAATGTCACACAAAGATTGAACAAGTTTGTCCCCCGGTTAAC
Organism: Acanthopleura granulata; assembly: GCA_016165875.1. Lineage (NCBI taxonomy): Eukaryota > Metazoa > Mollusca > Polyplacophora > Chitonida > Chitonidae > Acanthopleura > Acanthopleura granulata. Next base: position 41,333,712 of record JABBOT010000001.1, on the reverse strand, counting down.
CTACTTGTATTATTATGATTGGTCAAATGCCTCTTCTTGATTGACAGTTCGTAAAGGTATATGGCATCGTGGCACACTGACAAAATGGGAACCCGTCAAATGCCCGGTAGTAGGACCTTGACGTCATTTTAATGACGTTAGTTGTTGCTTCTCCGACTCATAATAATTATGTCACTTTAACAACGGCACGAACTAGCAGCACGTCACGGGGTTAAAACATATGCCACCTTCCCACTCCGTGGCCGACGACATTTGTGCGCTGCCGTTCATTGTGATGTCATTGGCGACGCAATATTGTGACGCCACTATCCGTGACAACATGTAAACAATCTTGTCATCATTGGTAACTAAGTTGGGAAGTTTGACGGGACTTTGAAGACATTGCCGCATGAAGATATTGCCGCTGAAGGTGTGGGGTGGCAAAGAAGAAAGCAACAGATAGGCTGCACGAAACCGCTAGCCGGCAATGTTGCGGAGTTGACAAAATTCAGTTATTGGTAAGCTATACTTAGGCCTGCAGGTCTGCAGTTTTGTCATTAAAAATTTTAGACATGTTTGTATGATCATCATGAGGAGTCATTAATACATGTATGATAGGACTGGGTGTAGAAGGGAAAACCTTTGTTTATGATACGATTTAAGAAGTATATTCAGACCATGTATATACATGGCTCTCCGGCCCATGTTGACTAGTCTCGCTGAATTCAAAGGCATGTTTCTCGAGGGAAACCGAGCATATAGCCCGGGCCTGTAGAGGGAACTAATATTGTTTTTTAAAAACATTATTGGAGATATAAATTTAATATAAATGAGCGAGATGATATAGTATAAAACGAAATCTTTAACACGTATATGGAATAGATCTACCGTCCAAATGACTTCGAAACTTATATATATATATATTTACTATCACAGGTGCATGGAAACTACAAGACACGTGTACTTTAACTAACGAAATTTTATATTTATTTTGTTTTCGAGGATCACTTTTATACCCAAATAAATAAATAGATCTAAATAAATAAATATATAAGTAAATGCAACCGTGGATCAATCACCTTTTTCAGTTGGTACCAAAACTAGGCAACAGAAACCCATGGGGAATGAGGTAATATGCACACAAACAGAAGTAATGCAATTTGGAGAGGGAAATCACGGCAAAGCTAGGAACTGATTCTGTGCCAACACATGACACACTTTTGTCATTATAGACTTTCACTGTTCAAGGTCTACCCAATGTGGCATAACGCCTACAAACATCATCATCATTTTTCAGAGAATTTTCCGTCCCCGCGGCTGTAGGTCACCTGTGCAAGCACTGAAGGACACACACTCACTGCTAAGTGGTAATGTGCAGACCTATTGGTTTTGAATTGGCACTACAAACAGTAGATAAATAAATATTGTGCATAAATATTCTCGTATGTTATAGCCTAGTGGGCATTTGCTCCTCTGAATGAACGAACTAAGGATTATGATTTAACGACATTAACAGTATTTTACCCATGCTAGTATTTCAGGAAAATCTTCCGTTAAATGTGGTGATTGAGGAATGGCCGATTGCCTTTCCATTGATCCGAAGGATTAACTCCTTCCTGATTACGTTGTCAGACACGGATTGATTCGTTATCAGGAACGGATTAGATCAACGAATATACAATCCGTCTTCCCTCAAATAACGGAATTAACTGAAGATTTTTTTTTTTTTTTTTGAGGGAGAACAAAATCGAACCAGGGATCTTCCGCCATGAAAAAGCACGATGTGGTCCAAAAACAGAGCAAATTGTGAACAAATGCTATTAAAGCCAGTTAAAATAAACAAAAATTCAGACAACATTAGAAAGTCACGTAAAATATGGGCCTTATATACAGTAGCCTTACATGTTTAGAATATCCTATAAAACGTAGGTTTCCTCCCACCATTATGGCTGCCGCCGTCGAATAAGAGAACATTTCTGGAGTACGACGTAAATATTAATCAAATAATTCAATAAATTTAAAGTATATAAACCCAGCATCACTCTAGCAACGGTATCATATATTTGAAATACAGTCAACTGTCATAGGGTATACGCTACGACAACACTAAATTTTAAACGCTGTGGACGTAAGCCTGTATATATTTACCGGAGAGATCTGAAGGTTTTGGTAACCTTTCCTGCCAAGCTAGCCTAGAAGGCCGAGGTCCTGTTTCTTTTGACCTCGGACAACCCAAGGGGATTTGTACTTATAAGACAGGATAAATACGGCGCTTGCGTGTAGATTATCGCGCAGCGGGCATGACATTAATTAGCAACAAATGACCTTGGACCATTCGGGATATGTATTTAAATACCAAATGAAATGTAAAGTAATGTAAACGACCCGCAACTGCCCAGAGAGTAATCGATTTAATTTTTATAAAAAAATGAAGTGAATGTTCTGAATACTCCGTCTTCTCATGTGTTTGTGGTTCGTATGCTTTAGATTATTGAAGATCAAGGCTTTTATTATGGTGTAAAGAATAATCACTACCATTACATCAACTTCATCATCTCGTCTGCTGTGAAACGTCTAACACCCGACTGTTGGTTGGCATTGCTAGTTGGAAGGGAGTGCATATTTTCCCCTTTAGATAGATTTTAATTTTAATTAAAGAATCAGGCTAATTTTACACTTTAATTACTGGTATATGTAGCGGTTCATTATCACCATAAGTGTACCGTATAGTGAAGCCAAAATCCTTAATGAAACTGTGCACAGGAGCCCAGGATTGCAATTTAGAAGACTATAGCATAGAGAGTGAAACCAGAGCGTCGGCGGCAACGTGATAGTTGGTCACATGCATACACCCGATAAAATAGGGCCTGTTGTCAGTTTACCTCAGTTGGGGTTTTATTCTAACTGTTCATATACTGGTTTAAGAAGTAAACACTTTACACGCCTCCTAGCACCATGGTTTAAGCAAAATTAGGTACAACAATTGCAGTGATGCTAAATGCTAAATCACTGGTTTAGAGTTACTCACAATGCTGTGTTGTCATCACATTTAAGGATACTAGAACCCCTCGTGGCCAAAATTTTACATTTTGCCTTGTGTAAACCAAAATATTGATCAAATATAGCCATATGTATATATATTCTGAAAGCTAAACAACTGTTGATTTCAAATAAAATTTTTAAAATTTACCCAACTTTAATATTATTCAAAATAAATTGAAAGTTTGAAAAAAAATTAGAGGTTTTTTAAAATTGCTATTTTTTCGCTAATTTTCAAACTTTTCTTTCTCACGTGAATAATTTACTCTTTAGACTAAAAACGGCTCCACACATTTTTAAAATTCATCTTAGATTGTTCTGAGTGATAATTTAAAGTTAACGCTTTCAAAAATTTTGAAATTTTGATGTTGTTTTACTATTGTTTTTAGCTTAGGTATTTAGCTACATCTGTGCCAAGTTTCAAAGCATTATGTTGAAAAATAAACGAGAAATAAAAGTATTTCCCCACACAACTGTTTCAAAAATAGAAAGGGAGAAAAAAACCAAAATGTCTGGAGGAGCATTATGTGTGATAAAATTCGTCATTAATTAGTTTGCCAGTTAGTTTTAACCACAAATTGTCCTGCCTCCAGTTAAAATGTGAACATAGCCACCTACTTATGTTAAATTTTAAACCTTATCATGTTCTGTCATAGCATAAATTGGTGTTTCATCTTGACATTTCTGAGCAAACCCCCCTAGAATGTGTTTATAAACCTCTCCCCAAATGGCACTCCGGTGGGGTGGTTAAGGCTGTTGTTTTAGTTAATAGGTCTGCTAGGGTAGTCTGCACCAGCAGCCATGCACAGTTTATGGCATGAGGCAATACACGTTTACCAGATGCGTGTCCATGCGTGTCACAGCAGGTAACCCCGCATCAGTAAACTAATAACCCTAATCAGGGGGAACTAAGAAAACACAATTGCCGTCGTTCACAACATGTTATAATTTTTGTCAAATTTATAATTCGAATTTGGTTTTCATCTCTACATGAGAGAAAAGATAGGAGAATGGAGAATAAGAATATGAAATAAAAAACATTTGGTTATTTCCTCCCTGAGGGACTCTAGTATCCTTAATACACGTACATAATTGCATGAAAACGATGCGAAGCGTGAAATAAATTATACTTCAATTAGGCCTATAAAAGAATTTCTAGCTATGTGCATTTTTGTGTCCATAAAGTAAAAGAGTCTTTAAAGGCCAATACAAAAGGCCGTCATGATCAATGCTTGACGTTCTAGGTATGTACGTGTAGATGCAAGTATGCAGTCTTTGTGTTTCAGGAGTCATGTGGAGACCTCGACTCCTACCAAGATACAAGGACCTCTGACTCATGGACAATTCACATCTCGTCTGACAGAAAACAAGCAACGATGTAATAGGGGCAACAAGAGGGACTGCCTTCGACCCGAATGGATCACGTTCAGAGTCTACAGAATTTAAACTGATGTCTATGCTCCATTCCTGAATGTCTCAATTCCTGAGTGGGATAAGGGGAACACCGCGCGTATCTTCTCTTTCCACTCGACCCACTGCCCATTCCGTGTTCCCGGACGCCCAAGGATCGACCGCGATAGTACCCTCTAGAAACCGTCCAAGATCCTGTGCTGTTGATTTGAATCAATCCTTAGGTGGAGACGTCAACTCGGGCCACTTGATCAACCAAAATTACAGAGCGAATCCTGTTGGTTCAACTTCGAACGAAATACCAGAGGAGCTGGAAGAATGGCAACTTGTACCTGACGAGGTTATCTTGTACTTCACGGGAGAAAGCACAGAGGACAAAGAAAGAGACGATGCTCACTTTTTTCGGAATGTTGCAAACGAGCTGAGAACCTGCTACTTAAAGTTAGCAGAAATTAGAGCATCAAAACATTGTGGGGACCTCGGGCAATCGTCAGCAGAATTAGTTTCTGCACCAAGCTCTTCGGTTTCTCTTTGTTTTTCTTCGGACATTCAGGAATCATCAGTGGGAACCATTTGTTACGAATCGAGTAGCTGGTTGGAAAATTCATGCATTGAAAGGTGCTGCGAGGAGGATGACTTAACAGCCACAAGCGCCACAAACAGTTTCTCCTCGGTAACCTCAACAGAAGGATCTCTCTCAAGTGTTGAGCTCATTTTCCCTCAGCCTGTGGTGGACGCCAAGGACAACCAACACTCCAATGACAATGAACAAACCCACGATATCCTGTGTGCCGAAGACTTGCTGCTCCCATATGTAGACAACAAGGAAAGCATGTTTTTCTCACTGGTGCAGGACTTTCCGTTTGATTATTCCGACTGGTCCGGTACTTTCAACACATCTAACGACAATGGGAAAGTAATTGACCAGCTGCCTCAAAGTTTAACCTTCTGGTCAGAACTCTGCGACCTCGGGAAAAATAGGTCATCTGATAGGAGTAGCGATTCAAATGTTACAGTATCTGATGTCTCTCCACCAGTTTCCGCAGAAGAGTTTTCCTGTTTGGAAAATGCGGAGAAATCTGACTTTGTCGACATTAAGGTATATTCGGTACAGAAGACTGTTCCCGAAGTTTCTATATGCCCAGACACCAGTGTGGAAAAGGTTAATGGCGTTCGGTTCGCATCTACGCAAGATAACAGAGCTGTTAAAGATATTGCTGGTAGTTGCGCGGAAGGCGAAGGGTATCAAAAACTGATAACAGAATTACCAGATGGCGCTAGTGTAGAGCGGTTTAGACCAGGTTTGAAGAAGTTTTGGTCCGCGGAAGAGGACAAAAAGGATATTAGCGAAACGAAAGTCCCTTCAGTGCCTGGAAATGACTTGGTGTTCCATGTGAACGAGCTAGGTGCCGTCAAGGTCGGGGAAGGCTCATTCGGAAGCGTGTACCTGGCGGATTTATTCACAAAAAGAGCCGTGTATCAGGTCGTCGTGAAGGATTTCTCTCCGAAAGGTATGACAAAACCTCTAGAAATTCTGGAAGAGGCGAGAATACTTATGCACCTGTTGAACACTGGATTTATTCCTTATTTCTACGGCGTGATACACGTGGCATCCCCGCAACGCTTTGCGCTTGTCCAGGAATTTTTCGGTCAAGGAATGAGCCTCCACAATTTGCTGGAAGACAAACCGGTGCAACTGTCCCAGACGTCTTGGATGAACCTCTGCATTCAGATGGCAGTTGGAATCGACCTGTTTCACCGGAAAGGCATCCTCATTAACGACATTAAGAAGGACAACGTGCTGGTTGACTGTCGGAACGAAGATGATTGCCAGATGAAGTTTATCGACATGGGCTTAGCGTCCTACAAAACGGGTCGTGTTTTTTACGGATCTTGCGACTACATGCAACAGTTTACCCATCTGGCCCCCGAAGTCAGACATCTGATGCAGACATCACCAGCCTCGGACGTCTACAGTCTCGGCAAGATTCTGTACAGTATTGCCAAAATCGTACCTCTTGACCCGGTAAAAAACATAGCGTTACCTTGTCTGCATCAGCATCCCGAATATAGGCCAACTGTTCGAGAACTTGTCCTTCAGTTGATAGAGGCCGCAGACAATCTCGACAGACATTCTTCTTTGGAATTAAAATCCTTTCTTCCACAAGTAGAGAAACGATGGTATTGCTGAGCAGATTCAAAATTGTTTTTAAAAGACGCATTTTATTTTTAGGGGAATATATACAAAAGGCATTTTGAAACTGCCAGATCTGCTTTGCTTACATATGATAAGATCATGATCACGAGGCCATGTGTGATAATAACATTTTCATTTGTAGAAAAGTGCTTTATACTGCCATTTAATCACAAATCAAGATGATTTATTATGACCGCCTACAAATTCTTTAAATCTATATACATTTTTTATATGCAATTTACAGTTGTCAGATTAACGACTTCAAGCTCGACACTTCAACGCAATTCTGTCATTAATCACAGATTTCCCTTCACCTGAAACTGACGAAGTCACTATTTATTGTTTTATATTGGAGATCCTTAATCATTAAATATTGACATGCCTGTTCTTGTTATGCATATTTTTCTCTCATAGGCAAGCCCTGAGCAGAACTGATGGTATATCATCAACTTACTGACCACGTCAAACGCCGCCACTTGATATAATTCTACAGACACTAGCCTATGCGATCGATCGGCATAAAATATACAAGACTGCAGCATAGAGAGTAAACCGGAGCAGCGACGACATGTTCAGTTGGCATATGGTCTCACGTAACCGGTTAAAACCCGGCCTCGTGCCAATTTATCTCAGTTTGGGTTTTATTCTAACTGTTCATGTTAATGCTTTGACAATGGCAACATTGCGCGTCCTCTAGCTTCATGGGTTAAGCAAAAAAAGAAACGTATTTAGTCGGACAAGCATGGAAGCCCGTCCAGATCATCGTCGCACAATCGTTTCATCGTAGTATTGTCTGGTACGACGCGATGACATTATCACATGTATGATGGTCATGGTGTAAACGCTTCATCATGCCATCTTCACATCGCTTCGCAATTGTGTCACCAATTCGCACTCCCATACCATCGCTCCCCACCATAGACCCCCGATACCGCGATGGTACAATGATGTTTTCATCGGCTTCCATAGACATGTGTCAGATAGAGTTGCTGAAACTCTAACAGTTAAAAATACTATAAACATGCATATATGGGAGATGTCAAACTGAACGCATCACCGGGCATCTCGAATTCATAACGGCAAAATCCATTTCTGAGACAACCATTAATAGCTGTTATACCAAAGTTTCTTCGTCCTGTGTTCTCAAATGCATACTTTAAGTTAGGATCTCATGCAGTTTGCACTGCCTGACATGTTTGCATTCACACCTCTCTATTTGTTACATGTGTACTCAGCTGTGGCTTGCATGACTTATCATCACACTAATTTCAGTTCCCGAGCGAATCTGGTCTTTTCACACGCAAGAAGCTTGCTAGATCGAATTTAACGGTTTTGTGCAGCTTTCTGCATAAATTCAATAATTACCAGAGTACATCTAATCTCGCACCATCTTCACTGGTACGTTCTAATTGTTTCTGATGGAAGGTATACAAAGTGTTGTAAACAGGACAGTAACTACACTCTACAGTCCCGAGTGCAGCTGTCTGTACACAGATTACTGCTCACGATAACAGCTGCAATTTATTGCAGAAAACAAGTCTATCTCAATTCAACTGTCCGCGAACGTGATTGACATTTTACCTCTGCTGTCTACCGTTTTCTCGTCGTTGACGGAGATCAGATATCAATGTCTTTCGTAGTTCCGATGTAGGATTCCTATCAAGCATAAAAGGATTCACCCCTGGGCATCGATTGTGTTTTCATGACGTCACTGAAAACAGCGGATTGACTCAGATAATATTGGAAATCGTTGGACATCGTTGAAAACTGTTGACCGAGTCAAATATATCTCTAAATGTGAAAGTCTTTCATCCATGATTAAAAAAAATTCACTGAAGTTCACTAAAATGGAACTGTTTTCGGTGTAATAAATCCACACTAATTATAGCTTCTCACAAGGACTTATCCTTACACACAAATTGCTATGGAAGTTGATCTCAAGATTATTGACCTATCAGACGACAAACTTTTGCTTCCAGCATTATTTCCCTTCCGCAATGGACAATGTGACGACAATGCCTTGTGACAGGCTGGAGTCACTATCAACTTATTTACAGTTTTGCCCCCGGCTCTGCAACACAATCCGGAAGGGCACATAACATCCCGGACCGACAAGGAGCTGATTCCCCAAAACAATTTTTAACTTAAAAGAACAGACCACATTTAAACGAAGTATGTGTTATCTAAAAGGCCATTTCGTGCTGATTCCAAATATGGCCTTCATTACAATTTTGCATTTTTGTTTTACAGTGATTAAAATGGAAATAAAGACTGAGGAGCTACGGTGGGCCTTTTGGACCATAATAAACAGAATGAAGCACAATGATGTCACAGATTCTTTTGAACTGCTAAGCAACATCTGTTTGCTATATGTCTACGTTCTACGTGAATAAATATGCAGCACAACACCTCTAACTGTATTCATATAACGGCTACAGCGTATTTAGTAGCAAAACTTTTTTTCTCCGCTTTTGCACAGTGAACAACACACCACACAGATTATATAACCAATCAGACATCTTCTGATGAAGCCCAGGGTTTAAAGAAGTTTAAAAAAATTGGTCCCATATCCGTCCGTATATTTTTACCCTCGTTGCCAATTATATCAGTACAATATCAGCTTGGGAAGTCTGAAGTCAGCTTAGAACGGCTTTTTGGCTTTAACCTGAGCAAAGCGTCTTTTGCAAGATTGCAAAGTAAGCTTGTTTAAGATAAGTCTTTACCGGTGTTGACGGAAGGCGTGCTGGTTGTGTATAGGAAGAGCTTACAGGGTAATCCGGCGGACCGTTCATCAACACACGGTAGACAGCTGATACTAATCCAGATTAAATAAGAGGTGTCTGGTATTAACGAATTGTTTCGTGTCTTTTTTTGTTAATTATTTGCTGCATATTTTTAGATAATATTGGCAATATTACGATTACGTTTCCTCGTGCGTGGCCATTATGAACAGTAGTATGTGTTAGAATAAACCAGCCGAGTGAGAAAACAATTAAAAAAAAAGAACACACTAAAAAAAAAAACAACAAAAAAACAAGAGACAAAGAAAAGAAAAACTACAACACCCCAACCCTTCCCTAGCAGTAATAGACAATGCTAAATAATAAAGAGCAAAAACTGCCCCCCCCCCAAAAGCCATGTTAAACCCTCCGTTAGACGTTGTAGGTGTTGGTAAATTTTACTGGAATCGAATTTACTTAAAACGTTTTAATCAGATTAAACATCATTCACATATAAATAGAATTCATATCCCTTCAAAAAGGCCTGTGTGTTTAGGGACACATTATTTTGAGATTCAGCATAAAGTGTATGACTTGCTCATGAAAATATGATCGGATTTAACATGAATAATTACACAGATTCATTCGCTCGTCCGTGTTCACGTTTCTTTGCGAACACCGGTCACAAAAACATTGCAAGTTGATCATTTTTTGCTTTTTTTTTTTTTATCTCTTTCATAATTTTAAACTTCATACAAAGTTTCGAAGAATGAGCTCAAGTATACCAACGCAGTTTGCTATCTATGTTCCATGGTAAACATGGAAGCATATCATGCCCATTAAACCTATTTAACAATGGCATTTAGTTGTGTTATCAAGAACTATGTTCGGTGCATGCATGGATAATTGTGCATTATCGTGTATGGATTTGTCCTGGTTGTTCTTCATTTAACTTCTCATTTTGTATTTACGGGCTGAAGTTTGACCCATTCCTGAGAACGTCCATATTAAATGTCACTATATGAATATACCCAATAAATCATTGACACCCAATCAAAGCAGAATGATTAATGTTACCCTGAGGTAAAGTTTTGAAATTGATCAAAATTATCTGGCTTTGTATTATATCGGTTCCTTCAGGACCTGATAACATCACGCGACAATAGCCTATCCGAGTTCCTGTCCACGAGGGAAAATAACAAACAATAATAATGAACATCTCTAAGTGCTCTTATGAATGATTTTCAGAGGGGACCCGGCAAACATTCAACCCTGGCGCCATTTTAATGACGCCAAATATTCTTTTCCTGGCTCATCATGATGGCGCGTTAAAGACAACATGACTTCACTGTAAAAACTGATACATTTTAATATTGTATATGCTACATAGGGTGCAGTATACTGAGTAGCGGAGGCGGGGGGGGGGGCGAATGCAGAAACTAATGGGAGCCCTCCCCCCACGACTCGACGAGCCCCCGAGCCCCTGCTCGGGCTAATTTCTGCTGCACAAGCCTGGTGTTCTCGTACATAAACTTTTGCCAATTATCTATGTAGACAAACGGGCGTCCACAAGTGTGTTCAGTCTGTGTGTTAGATAATGTAGGCCGGAGCCTCCTATATCGAGTGATCTAAGATTAAAGGCCAGCAGGTATTACCTACGTGTATTATGTGTACTACATAGCCCAGATACTCACATACTTCCAGGGTCCCTATATATAACATAGGCTGATAATAGTACGTGAGTCTCCTGATCTATTTATGTGTGTATTAAGGAGATGTAAAGCATATTGACTGTATATTCCCTGCTTTATCGTGTATAAACCAATTCCTACTTTTAATAAAATACAGTCTACAACTAGCTGGTGTAAACATAGAAGCATGTGGAGGCTATATTACCGACTTTTCAATGTGAACTAAGAGCTCTCAGTTTTTGACGCCATGTCTTCCGGGATGGATGGAATGGATAAATAGCATGTTTTTATCTGCGGAATTCAGCAAAAAATCGCTCTAGACAAAACTAACGTGATATTCTTTATCAGCGCGTCTTTCTACATCAGATAGGTACTTTTTGCGACCAATTTATGCAACATGGTTTTTGAGGTATAAATATATAAATTCGCAGCTAAGATACTCGAAAGTCGTGTGGAGCAGTGGGATCTCCCAAAGACCGATACGATACACGCCAGTCACGTCTCTCTCAAATGTGGGGGTTCATGCCCGTAGGCTGGTTCAGCCCGAGGACGGGTGTGGTATTGCCGAAGCCTTGCATGCCTAACATGGGCGACCAGTTCCCACAGGCCCATGGGAAGCACTTCCCAGTGGAAAAAGACCTCCGGAATCCCAAAGCGCATAAATGAAAAAGAAATTAAAACTCTACGGGACTCCGGCGACAGTCGTCTATAAGGGTTTTGCTTTTTTTTCACTTCAACAAATTAGTATTATAGGGAACTTCAACTAATCCGTCAGAGTCTGGCGGCCGAGCCTCATCTATTTTACCATTGAGGCCTGGTAACCCAGAGCAAATTCAAAGATCTAATTTATCATTGAGTCTGGTGATTGCATCTGTCTGGTCTTGTACAGCGTTGTAAAGTTTGTTTACAATATATACAGCTTGACCATCACTTGACCCCAATTGCGGTTAGAGTGACCATATTGGGTAAGCGTGATGGACACATCTTATAGCCGAGTTGCGAATAATGCTACAAGTATATGGAACTCCGGCATCCCACCTCTTTGTCTTGAATTTCAATTGGTGGATAGTTTTTTCATGAAGGTTGTATGAGCCTCGTCCCTTCCCTGCTGCACTAACTCGTCTTTCGTTTTCTTATCTAATGAAATCGAATCATGTGCTGTGCCCGCTAGAATCTGCTGTTTCATTTCTTAGTATTTTTCCACTTCACCGAGTATTAACAGAACTGAGTATCCGAAATCTTCCCGTCAGTCAGCGCTGTAAAGAGGTGGTCGGTAATAGAACTAAGCTTACTCTCAGCCGGCAATCGAATTTCATTGTGTTTCTTAACTTTGACGGACACTTTGACAAACTTTCCCACCCCACTTAGAAGGCCGCAGACTAAGCAGCATTTTGACAACGATCGTGACGTTTTGACCGATATGCTCTTTCGGTCACTTGATCCTCAAGCCAGGAAGGATGTGGAAGGGATCGGGAATGATTACGAAATGTGAGGGTAACATCTCAGTGGGAAATGGTGTGTTGAAGTCGAGGTAACATGCTGCCTCTGGACCTTTTCCGATAGTATAGTCCCCTTCGGGCGATTTCACCACATGAAATGCATCTCCCTGGGCCGTGTATTTATTTATTTATTTGATTGGTGTTTTACGCCTTACTCAAGAATATTTCACTTATACCACGTCCCATTTGGGATCATCCGATTGAAAGAGATCCCATCTCCCCTGAGGAGATAGAACCAGGTTACGTTTTTGGTACGGATTCGGGGCTTCGAAATCCACATCGGCGAGCTCATGTAATTAGACGGTTCTCCGGATCCTCCCAACGGTACCTTCTTTCGTGAATAAACACCTTGCTGGAATTGAAAGGCGTAAATCCGTCCATCCACCCCTTGCCGCTCAAAACCATCAACATCTGCAAGATCCGACAAGGCTATGTCAGTGCAATTAGGGCCCATTGAGTACATCACGCCGGCGAATGTGTAGGGTTACCCTTAAGTATGATGTATTTATAGGCTGGTCGCGATTGTTTAACAGCTTTACAGTAAGCCCCGACACGGGGCCAGCCGACATTCTTTTGTACAGTGGATTGGGAAATGCCACAGTCCTTCCAGAATTTATGCATTCGTGATATACTGCGAGTGCTCTCACAAAAGTAGAGCCACTTGTCCTACTAGTAGACACTGCGACGAAGTTTTTGGATGAGCTCACCTCGTTTAGGTGGACAAATACTTCTTTGTGAGGCGTCGGTTTGGGTAGTTTGTCCCCTTAATTCATTTCATCTATGAGTTCTTCTGCGTTTGAGAATCCCAGGATATCAGCTAGATCTAACACACTGATAACAACATTCTTTTTCAGTCCTAGCCGCTCACGAGCAGTAGCTTCATTCAGTTGCAGTTTAGCACCCAACGGTTGGAATACTTCTTTGTTGAGGGTTCGGACGGTGCAATAGCCGCTTGGCACGTCTATTAACTTATCGTTCAACCTGAAACGTACGTCGGCGCAAATATTCGCCTGTCAAGGTCATATCGAGTAGGGCGACCACGTACTGGCCTTCTCGAATGTCCAGAGATGATTGGAGGATGACAGTGTCCCACATATTCAGCAATATGTTTGTGGATACTAAGATTCACGACAATGCTGAGCCACCGTTGTATTCAACTGTTTATGTTAGTCACGTCAAACAATACAAAGTCACGTGGTAAGGCAAACATCGCATCGCATAACAGCAGTGTTTCTCCATAGTAAAACAGCAGATAAGCACTAGTGACATCAGTACTCCTTAGTAGATTCACTGGCTTCAGTAGCATCAGTGACCTCAGTGGCTTCAGATTGACTGTAAAAGACATAAATTAACTAAGATTCAGTATACAGAAAGTATCGCTTCACAGACACATAATAGTTACAAACATGTTTCACAAGTATCAATTGTTAGCTTGACAGATGAAACCTGTTTACGTACATTAAATTCTGTGAACAGTTTACACGAGTATTTACGGTACATATCGAAAAGACATGGTTCATTTGCTGACAGATATGCAAGCACAAAACTTCGTATTCTTGCTAAAATTAGTTTGCACTACATGGACAACTGGATGAAAGAACTGACTAATTACTTTATACATCATAAGAGATCAATTCTGATAAACATACCGTTTTATAGACCTTGCATTCCACCAAAGTTAACAGAGCTGCTAATCGTCATGGTTCGACGTGTTGAAAGCTGCCGTGACCACACCCTAACTCGTCACAACAAAACTGACTAAACTGACCGGCTGTGTTATCTCCCTGGCATTGTATTCAAACAAAGGTTTGACCGATACAATGTTTCATAAAGCGTTTTCATTCAATAGGAAGGTAACCATTACCATCTCGGTGGAGTATATTCGAGTAAAGGGATCGAGGAGCCGAGTTACTCACATCTTGCATTCGACGTAACCTTCCAAACGGTTCTTGAACGCTACAATTTACCAAAAATCAACAGCGACGCATTGGTCGAGAAATGGCACACACAACCGATGGCTTGGTGAGAACCAACTCAATTTCGCCGTATGGCGCGCGCCACGACCGGTTGTGGGGTGTCAAAGGGCAGTTACCTTGTAGGAAACACTACACTAAACAACTCTGTATTCCACTTCCACGTGTACTGTATTCTGGAAGAGATTAAGACGTCACTCCGACAAGACGATGCATGGAGTCCGACCGAAAACCACTACGACTATAGGGCATACGAGGGAATTTGCGTTGAGTTTCTGGTTCCTCCAGACACAGATTGGAGGCAAAAAAGAAGTGGACACCACGGACTAGGCGAGGCTTATTATTATGTAACATGGACAGGATACATGAAATAGCAATACCACTACGATTCTAGCTGCATGTCATTTCAGAGAACACCAGAAAAGATCCACATCGATTTCGTCTCACAGGGCAGAGAGGCCGATCAAGCATGGGCCACCTTCATCCTCGACAAATTTGAAGGCTTTGACCAGGCAGGCGTGAAAGGCGTGAACGGCATCATTCGGACTTATGTTTGGGCCATCCTCGGAGCACAGGTACAGACCCGCAGCAGTATCCTAGGCACAGGAGGCACGACATTTGACGCGCAGAAACAGTTCGTAGCTAATGTCGAAGAGGCCATAGGAAGACCTATTGATCTGCCCGCGACCATAGAGCGGTACCAGAACGTCCTGAGGTACATCCACTCTAAGGTGGATTATGCGTTTGGTGTGGGTCTGTACATGGCGCAAAGCAATATGGACCTACGAATCGGAAAATCAGTGGCTATAACAACGAGATCTTCATAGCCACAGCAGACCAAAAACTCGGGATTACTGAAGACGTAAACTCAATAGGTCACACGCCTTCGACTAGGGAGACAAGCATCATTAAGCCACAGCCAGCTGCAGTACCCGTGCGCGAGTCCCACGCCGACTCCAACCGCAACGCCCCAGCCGACTGCACTGCCGACACCTGTAGAGAAGAATTCACCCAGAGAGTGCGATGAAGAAAAACTGGCGTTAGTAATACTTCACGTCGCCCTATGGCCTGCACTGATCTGTTTACGCTAGATGTGGCCGAACGGCCGCGTAAATGATTCCAACTGTGGCGACAACCAGAGCCCAAGTATTTTCCGCCATCCAGCTCAGGGCCTTGCCTAATATTCTGAGGGGCCAAGAGACGATGCTCCCTATAATACCTGGAACAGGCACGGCGGCTTTACCGGCGAGCTTATCTATAAGCTGCCCAGGGACCACAGTTGCTTTTTTACCTATTCCTTAAGGCCACCCGTTGGCTGGCTTGGTGGGGTTGATGGGGCTGGTGGGGCTGGTGCCGTGTCAACAGTAAGCCCAAGCACCAGGGTCGGCGCGATAAAACCCAACGCATGTAGGATGCTGGCTATGGTGACCCCCTGTTCGAGGAACAAAGACCGAAGACATTCGACAAGAATTGTGTCCTCATGAAGAACGCGGCTGATCGTTTCCTTGCTCCGATTGATTTGTGTGCGCAGAGCTGCATGGGTCGCAGAGACGGCCTCGAGGAGAGCTGTTCTTTCATACGAAGGGCTCACAATTCTTCTGCAATGCGGCGCCTGGAGAACACATCGGTAGCCTCATCAAGTTCTTTTTCTTTCAAAGTAGTGCGCTCGTCGATGCAGTCAGTCTAGCAAGGTTGTTTCTGGTCTTCCCTGTGATGATTTCCAGTGTCATATCAAGCCCCAGCAGGTCACGGAGGGGCATTGGGAGATCACCATAGGTGCTGAGAGCCCCCTGTATCTGAGATTCATTCAACGTCGTTACGATTGACGCGACCGCTTCTGATGTTTCTTGCACCGCTTGTTCCACATCCTCTGCAGCCGCGGCTTCTCGTAGGTCATCCTTAGCTTTCTGAAGAACTGTCACAACTTTTGATGAGAGCTTGCCCCGCTTCCAGTCAACAAATACAAGTTCATACCTGATGAAACCCACCCCAAAACGCTTCTCTAGTGTCGATAGCGCGAGTGGCTTGCCTGTGCTTTTGTTAATAATATCAAAGTTGGGAGAAGCGACAAGGCGTAGTCGATTATTGACCAGCTCGAAATTAATATAATGTCTCCTCTCAGCGGGGGTCACCCGGTATTGTTCCTCCATGGCCTTATAATTGTCATGTACGGCTGTTTGTGCGACCCGACGCGCAAGTGATTGTGTGTTACGCTTTCTTTGGCTGCCATACGGCTGCTCCACTCTTGAAGAGAACGAGGTCTCTAGCGTCCCCTCATCATCTCGTTCCTCAATATCAAGATCATGTATAGGGTCCAACCTCAAATCTACCATTTTATATTCAAGATATGTTATAGACGCCTATTGATTCATAATATCTGCAGGTGTTTAATACGCATGAGTCAATACGGACGAAATTAATCCTTACCATCGCCTGAAAATCCTCTTTGGGTTCAAGGGTGTGTGGCAGTCGGTCGTCACCACAAATAACATCAGTAGGATATCCCAAAACCACCAACTTATGTTGCGGTTACCAATCTCGGCGACCATGACGTCATTGTCCCAGGGGCAGCGAGACTTGCCTTCACAATATCCCTCGACTCGACCGATGTCAACCGAACAGTGGTGCAGAATCTTGGTAAAGACGACCCTAATGAAGATCAGCGGTAATACTGTGCAGGCAATCGATGACAACGACATCTTCCACTGCTACATGGACCCTTATATATATATATATATATATATATATTTGATTAGCATATGTGCTGTAGCACTGCTAATCAGATGTTAAGCATTGATAATCAATTATTTATTAGACTTGGCACAATAGGATACTATACTACCATGGATTGCGATGAACTTATCGACGAGTTTGTAGAGGAAATGCACGAGACCCCAGAGCCAGATGGAGGGGGTGCCTGTTCCTCATCGCAAGCGCGGGGGAACAGAAAACACGGATCGTGCCACATGTCTGCAAAAACGAGTTCGGCTAGCCGCGCTTACTGCTGGTTGAGGATGCTGACAGTACCTGGGAAAAAGACTTTACTCCAGAGAAAATAGACAGTATTGACGAAGAAGCAATTGGAAGACTCTATAACCGTTATGAGATGCAGCTTGGTGCGGCTGTTCCGAAGAATCTCGGTCCTACCACGCTGCCCATATACTGGAGGTCGGCGGGATTATTCCTATCAACTCCTCTAGAAAATCTGCCAAAACTAATGGACGATCTGGAATCTGATCCATTTGTTGAACACGCGCTTCTCGGTACCACATGTGAACTGTACCACAGGTTCGGCATGTACTTAGTGCCCCTTACAATAGCTTTGATTACCATGAAGCATCTTCGATTTGGACATGCATGCCCGAGAGGAGAAGATGAAGACGATGTCAGACAGCCCAACAATAGCTCCGGAGACAGAGACTCCACCAAATGAGATACCTTTGGCTGAGAAGCTTGAAAAGAATCCCAAAAAGTTAGCCGTAGGGCGAGCAGGATCCGCGGCCAGAAAAAGCCAAACAGATTTTGTTGGCCGACCTCCATTCTGTCAAATCCTTGGTCGAACACAGAGGCCGATAATAATGAGAAGGACCAAAACGAAACTCTCACGGCACCACCTCCACGTATCATCGAAATGGGAGCCAACTGGACTCTTTATATTGCTGGGGCTCCTGGAGTAGCAGGAATTATTTGGTGGTAGCGGCGCCACGAGTCACCAAAGGCCCTTGCTACAACACCCCGAGAGCCGCTGCCAAATGTTGTTAACCAATTAGATACATACTGAGACCCATTCCATATGGAATGAGCGTCAAACATGAGTACCCCTAAGGGAAAGATGCTTGTGAATACGATTTATCTCACTGCAGTGGTCTCTGGTCTTGCCATTGGCTTCGGTCGCCTAGGCAAAATGGTCACTGGGCATGCCAAACTTGATTTAACCCCGCGCGATATCGTGATGGTGGTCGTGGGCGTGGTCCCCGCGATGGCGACCAAGAAGACATGCTAATTAAACAGGGGATCATTCCAGCAGATATTATGAAGTAGAAATGGCCTCGATCTCAATGATGGTTGGGGTCGCTGTCTTAAATGCACTTCCTTTATCAGGTAGTAACTTTCTCTTCTCAACTCTTCGAAGCTCCACCTTCAATGCGGAGCGTAAACGCCACGATAAAGCTATAGAACAGCTCCAGGCGGTGTGGTGGCAAAAAAGGACAACGCGTCTGGACTGGATTAATGACGAATTAAGTCGACAAGGGTACGCAGAGCGCACATTTCGCAATGTCGACTCTGCCTTACGCGAGTACGCTCAGGTCACGAGGAAAACCCCACAGGGCCCGAACCTGTCCTAAGCGACTTTTATACACCGTCTGAGGGTCAAAAAGAACGCGAGATCGTCTTCATCCTCGTCGAAATGGGTGTGACTGGGCTGGTCGCCTATAAACTCACCAAGTAATCCGAAAAGACTGTGCTGGACTCTCGTAAGAGCTCCTCGCCGTAATGGCAGGCAAGACTTGAGTAGTAAGGCTCGAGTTTTTCCACGCCATTTGTAGATATCGCTTAGATATATATTTATCTTACACATGATGGGTTTTCCCGAAGAACTATATTCCGCGATGATAGAGCTTGAGTACTGTGCCTGCGTCGGCAAAACACCTGGTCCTCTGGCCACGGTACTGATGGATAGCCTACACAAGTCGCTCGACCTCTGACGAAAAGACCGCAGTGCGGTTCGCAGCAAAGGTGCGAGGACCGGGCAGCTGCCTGAGCCTGTGGCTGCCGCCTGTTGGAGACTTATCAGGCTGCTGGAGTATCTTGCTTATGGTTTCCACTACCATGGCCGACAAGTTGTTTATTCGTCTATCGAAGATATATTATAGCCCAAAGGGCTACTGGAGAGGCATTGCTGCCAAGAAACTAGCTTCTGCTGTCAAGGTCTCTGAAGACACAGCTAGCGATTGGTTAAAAAAACAGACCATCTGGCAGATTTTCCTACCAACCCCAAGACATATTCCTCGGCCAAAATTTGATATTGCTACACCAAATGAGATCCATCAAACTGAACTGCTCTTTGTACCACACGACAAGGTGGGCAAACTCACCTACAAGTATGCCCTCACAGTGGTCGATGTCGCGAGCCGATTCAAAGCAGCTGGGCCTTTGGACACACAAGAATCTTAAGAGGTTGCAAATGCCCTGGTGCGTATCCACGAGGGTCTCTGAGGTGGCCTAAACTGCTCCAGGTCGACCCTGGGCGAAAGTTCATGGGCACAGTCAAGAAACTGCTCGCGAAGAATGGGCTTTCTGTCAGGCGTAGGCGTGTGGACATCCATGAGGACCAGGGTATCGTTGATCGGTTCAATCGGACCCTGGGCGAGCGACTGTTCGGGCACCAATACGCCCAAGAGATGCGGCTCCCTTCTAGGCGTTCTTCTGAATGGGTGAAACGGTTACCCGCAATCGTGGCAGCTTTGAACGGAGAAGTGACACGACTCACTGGCAAACGGCCTTCTGAGGCCACCAAAACAAAAACAATGGCAGAAAGGCCGCCCTCCACTGTTCCAGGCTGGCCTGTTAGCCTTTATGAGCAAAAGCTCCTTTCTGGGGTTGGCGTTCGCTATCTGTACCAGCCCGGCGAGCTATAGGGTGGTCCCAGTAGCTTGACTGATCCAGTGAGGTCCCTAGGTGTGTATCGGCAAGGACGCTCGGTCACAAAACCTGAGGAGCCTGTGGTGTGCTATCTGCTAGATGGCCCGCAGCGGGGGCTTGTCGGCAAGGAACTTCTCGTGATGCGCCGCGACTCTCAGCTTCCGGCGGGTGGGGTCCTCAGGCATTGAGAACAGTGCGTCCCCTTTTTCGGTTGTACTCGAGACAGGCCAACCTAATGTTATCATTGCTGTGGCCCCTGGAGTTGCCCAAACTGTCCACACTGAACTGCTGCATATTCTTTGGTTGGTAAACCCATATTGAGCAGCTCAATATTGCACACGGCACATCGGTTATTTTGCTGCTCCGTGAGGTGCAGGATGTGATGGACTTTCAGGTTAAGCCTGAGCCACTTGGCTTGGTTCTGGCGCTTGTAGGCCACCAAATTCCTCTGGATGGTTATGTGGAGCTGCTGCTCGGTGAGTTGTCTGCCCTCGGAACCCTCCTCCGGGGGCAGACTAGCCTTTCCAGCTGGCTGAGATACCCACTCTTGATACGGCAAGCTAGGCAAGGTTTGACCACTCGAGATAATCGTCGATGATCCATACCTTTTGGGGGTCTTTGATGGTGAGACCCTGGCTCGACTGAGCTGTGAGGGCATAACCAAGGCGCCAGCCATCAGTCTTAGCCGCTCCTGTGGCCTTCATGCTGACATCGACGATGTCGTTGAGTACCAGCTCTTCCCTGCGGTCCTTTCCCTGGACGGGGACTTTTATGTTTTGCTTTAGACTGTCTTTTGGGTGGTACAGCAACAGCACTGGAGCGTGTGGGAAATGGACCTGGTGGCACTGGAAAAGCAACTTCTGGCCCATCCTTTCCAGGGTCCACTCGGTCTGACCACTCCAGCGAAAGAAACTGTGGTACGTCTGGGCCTTAACCCCTCTGGCACGCATCTCTTGCGCCAACCGATGAGTCGGTGTCAAGGCCAGGTGGCCTTCACCGCGGAAGAGGTCGATAGGTTTCATCATTTTGCCGCTGCCTCCGCCACCATTCAGGTAGCTCAATTGGTGTGTGATCAGTGGGTCATAGTTACGTGGTGTAGTGGTTGGGGAGAGGTGCTTTTCTTGCTTCACGTATTCGGGCTTACTGAGATAGGCGGCATGCTACACGGGCATGAACAGCTGCTCGCCCTTGTCGCGCCGCTTGTGCAGTGCTGCTTTCTTCACATAGATGGAATCGGTTGTCACGCGGACAGCTTCCTCTGGTTCGAACCTCGAAAGCATAGAGAGGAGGCTGATGTGGGCATAAGCCAACATGGTTGCTCTGAGGTGGGTGTGCTGGGGTTGTTAACCATCGTGGTATGTGATGATATGGCCGAGGGGCATTTCATTGGTGTTCCGACCAGGGTGCCACTTTGGCGGGTATCTCGCACAAGGAAGTCAAGTTCACCCTGGTCTGTCACCAGTCGTCGTGTCAGTCCTTTTCCGTCAGTTTTGCTACCCTGCGAGAATTTGCCGGTGATACTACACCCCTGATTAGTATCTTAAGGGAGCTACACCTTGGTCTGTTTCTTACAGGTGACAATTGCTTCACGGGCCCTGAGGGACTTCAGAAGGCCGGACTCTTTCAGGAAGGCAAGGAGCGGCGTTGGACCCATCCGTTCTCTTCGAAATGTCTCCCAAACCACGCGGGATGACAGGATGGCAGTCTGCGAACTCCCATTTCTGGACCTCGGCGGAGCCTGTGCCGATGTCTTTGGGGGAGGGGGCCATTGATGGCTTCACGGGTCATGCGGTGGGTTGTGTGTCCGAAACGTTTATAGCAGGGCTTCGCTCCGCATTCTCCTAGATAGGAGGCCGGGCAGCAGGCTTTCATGTCAATGCTGACTATGTCTCGGGTGCCGTAGTCCATCCAGAGCTCGCCGTGGCCAAGCTCGACGCAGACCTTGTGGATGTCGTCGAGAAGTTTGGCTGGGTTGGCTTCCAGCCATTCTTTTCTTTGGCCATCTCTCCGAACGCCCTTTCGGCAAGTTGGGGATCACTCAGTTAGGTGCAGATTGCTTGAAGCCTCTAGAGGGCCTCCTGGGTCCTTTAGGTGCAGTCGTCCTGTAGCACGAACTGGTCAACTCCGAGTTGCCTGTCTTGCTCACCCAACAGCCAGACAGGTAAGGGATCGCCCTGGGGAACTTGCCGGATGGCCTGCCTCATAGATGTGGACCTTTCTGCTTTGGGGGAAGTGGAAATCTTTGGACCAAGCGTGGCCATTGTGGCAGATGAGCTCTATTTTACCTCTGACTCCCTTGCCACCAAACTGGTACTTCCCACTGTTGTATATGTCCTCGCCGATAATGTCCCGCAGGATGATTGCCCTTTGAAGAACCTTTCCCAGTTCAGCAACATCATCGACCGTAGCGCCCGTTTGGTGCACCCTCTCCTCTCACTCTTTGATTTTGACCCGTCTAGCTGCGGTCAGCCCCTGACCCTTCAAGGCGCCCTCGGAGTACTCCACGACTCTCTGGGCCACACATTTGAGGTCGCCATCTCTTAACGGAGTGAGGTTGGCAAGGTTTGGGTCGCTGACAGGGTAGATCCCATACACAACCGCAGTGATAGGGTAGGCGTTCTGACAGAACACGCTGCCGATTCCAGTCAGAGTGCCTGGTTTGGTATCCCTCGTGATCTCGATGACACTTTGTCCCTTTTTCTTCAAACTTTTTTTTGGGTCAAACTCAACCCAGTCGCCTTCGAACATTGTTCGGAGTAAGAACTGCCCCCCCCCCCCTCCAGGATGCGCGGTAAGAAGCTGAGCCGCCCTCTCGTCCGACATGAGAGCGTCCAAGGCCAGTCGGCCGGCTCTAACATGTATATCATCAGTGATTTCAATATCGTCGATGTTGAGTGTGTCCTCCACTTCCACCCCCCACGTGGAGAAGACCGCAGACTCCAAACTCATCCATAGAAGTCATGTTGCTGTTGGATGGGTATATCACATGCAGCAACGTCTTTAAATGGGAATTTCAATGGCGGCCAGACGTGCAAATTCTTTCTGCCCTGTCCTCTTATCGCACCGCCACGCATTTCGATATCGGCACGCGAGACAGAGCCCTTCTTTGTTAGTACGCCGACCCCACAAATTCGGCAAGGTTGTGTGTTTGAGCCCTTACGAAGCCATGCCAGGTGAACCTTACAGAAACCACCAAGGCAGCTTTTACCACAGAGCTCTGTTGAGCTTAAGGTGAGCCACTTGCATGTACTAAGTCCCTTAGGCATGTTGATTGTGTTAGTGTATCAGTAATGCCCTGGGTATCTAAATGGATAGACCGGGCAGGCGGGGGTGGTGGACCGTCCCTTATTGCTCTCCTATATGTTGTGCTTTTTATGAATGTGAACGGGTGTATGTCTACATAAATAATAGGCAAAAGTTTATGTACTCGAACACCATATGGCTTGATGTGCAGCAGAAATTAGCCAGAGCAGGAGCTGGGGATGGGGTGGGGGTGGGGGTTCGTCCGGTCGTGGGCGGGGTGGGGGTATGGCCAAATGCAATTGATGACAAAGCTAGTTGGTTTGTTTTCGTAGGAATCTATACATGTTTACAGGATACAGCAACGTGATTTCGAATCGTGGTGAGGTCCTCTGTTCAAAATTTAATGCCCATGGAGTCAAACTTTTTACCCTCCTCAGGTCTGTAATTTCTGCCTTATGAATGTTCTTTACAGTTTTTCTTCTATTCGGGCCCTTACCATGTGGGCAGAAAATATAATCTTTCCAGTTTTGCCAGTGGTATTGCATGCACGTTGTATTTGGGCATGTTAATATTATAGGTCCTTTCCAGTTTTGCCTAGTAGCGGGTACTCAAATAACTCAAATGACCGCATACAGTTTGACATTTCCAGTTTTTGGCGTACGTTGTTTTTTGTGAGCGAATACGAGATAGAAGATTCTTGTCAGCTTTGTCCAGATTTGGGTGCTTACCTTGAATGGTTTGCATATAAAAAAGGAAAATACACCTAAACTCAAGGACTGTTTAACTGGCGTTCAAAACCATCAAGGACAAAACAAACCTAACCCTTTTCTACTATATGTTCAACATCGCAGCTGAGGTGACTTCTCTGAGTTCTAACTATGGCCTTCTCCCACCTGCTTTATGTATACCATACATCATACCTGTCATATCTTACCTCGACCTCTCATGAGAATATACTTATAGGGCTATACATATTTGCCTGCACCGTAATACAAACTGTGCTGAAAGATCCCAAGTCTGGTTATATAGAACCTCAGATTTGGAACATCCGCAAAATACCTTCTTTTTATAAGCAAGCGCTGTGCGCTTTGGGTTGTATTCACGTGTTAATAGGCCTACAAATCGAAGCATGCGTTTGGAAAAAAAGAATGTTTCTTTTCAATACCACGTATAGTTTATCCCTTATATGCATCAGTTATTGCCAGGCACTGCTACTTTTCACCAGCCTGCATCAGTTTAATTTTTCATGCATGATGTAAAAGAGTTTCCCATGATGCAGCAATCAAAAATTGCTGTATTATACACCTAAAGTTTGACATGCAAAAATGAACATTATGAAGAACAGAATAACTTTTAAAGGCAACTTTTGATGACGAGACTTAGTTTTTGCTGATAATTTTCTCAAAAAGTTATCCATCCTCAGCTTGAATGAATCAATCAGAATCAAACAGAATGTTTCAGTTTAAAAAAAGCTAAACTTCAACTGAAATACGGTATCGTTACACTCGACCAACATTTTCAAACATAAACTGGGAGCGAAGTCCAATTCTCGCATCAGTTAAAAAATTCTGAAAGGACTGGAAACATGCCGACATTCAGTCGAGAATTTCGTGCAAATCTCGCCCCCTTGTCTGAATCTCGTGTTGTCAACTTGATATCGCCTCCTCGTTCAAATATCCACTTAATGTAGTCAGACTGTCGCGTGTTTTCTTAATCACGTCTGAATGTTGCGGCCTGTGTAGAGCGAGAAACATTATGGCCAAAGTTAATTAATAACAGAAGGTGACATTTGGTCGAAAACGCGATATTTGTACGAGATTTGGTGGACACCGGTCCATTCCGGCGACATTCAGACGACATTCAATCAAGAACAATATTTTAACATAATCTCGCTCGGTCGTCCGAACACTACATCTCGCTCTGTCTTTTGAAAAAGTTATCACACGGTCGTCGCGAAGAATAAGGCAGTTCATGTCTTCAGGTTGCACAAGGAATTCTGGGAAGGCTCCATCAAAAGTCTACATAAACACACCAACGTGGCCATTGTTGTAGGATATAGGCAGACGCTGTACAATAGGTAAATCCGACTAGTTTTGCAATTCAGCGTGGGTTTAGCTTAACTTAGCTTTATGTGTAAAGGGATAGATAAGTACTTTTTAACGGCTCGCGTCAGTCAACAAAAACATCCACAAGCGGCTCTGTTCCACATGCACATAGAACTACACGTGTATGTAACATATAGGTCCACACGAATGATCAATCTAATAGTTACTGCTCATATATTCTCATGTGTACTTGACCCTTGCGACTAATTTCATTAAATAGTAATTATTTTTATTCCAATTTTTAATTCAGAAAACGTTATAATTTTTCGTAGGAGTAATTAGCCGACTACATGAAAAAAGCGAAACGAAACAAAGCAAAACAAAACAAAACAAAACGCACTGCCTATATGAAGTAAATCCAGACCAGCCATTTTGTTTTACGCACTGAAAGAGTAATCGATAAATACTTAGATATTATTCAAGAATGAAGATCGACATTGCACCGGCTATAAACTAAATGTTCCCTTTGTGGTAAATATGCTTTTATATACAGGTATATAATATAATATACCTGTCTTCTAAATCAATAAGCAACGATCCAACAGATGCTTGCATATATAGGAAAAAAAGTGAGTATAGAAAACATAGTATGGATATTTAGAAGAAAACAAACAGGTGGGAGGGGCCTCCGTGGCTCAGTCGGTTAGCGTGCTATCGCAGCACAATGACCCCAAGCCTCCCACCAATGCGGTCGCTGTGAGTTCAAGACCAACTCATGCTGGCTTCCTCTCCGGCCGTACGTGGGAAGATCTGCCAGCAACCTGCGGATGGCCGTGGGTTTCCCCCGGGCTCTGCCCGGTTTCCTCCCACCATAATGCTGGCCGCCGTTGTATCATTGAAATATTCTTGAGTACGGCATAAAACACCGATCAACTAAATAAATAAATAAACAAATAGGTGGATGTGTGACTACATGTACATGCATTGTACTATACAGTATGTCTGCACTAATATAGGCCTATTGTATAAGTATGACATGCTGTAAATTATACATTACTTTCCTAAACCTGCCGGCTAAATCTGCACTGTTGGTAGAAATTGTATAGAATTATATATATACGACCACAAGTTAGATTATAAACTGGATTGGTCTAGTAAATATATTGGTAGCATTCGGGTCATTTCGGTATAGGTTGTAAATTTGTTCCGAAAAAGCCCAACGTTCCAAGAAATTAATTATTTCACTTATTTTGTCTATTCATCATCCCAAGGGTACAGTAATTATTTAAATTTAAGCCGTAAAAAGGTAAATCTATGTACAGGCACGCTCCGAACGGGTTTATGTCGAATTTTCCGATGTCGATGGCGGTTACGCATCAGTCGCGCCTTCGCACTCAAGACATAGACTGTCTTATTGTATTTGAACACTGTGATTATTGTGATATTGCCTTTTCTGATTAATAAACTTTGACCATAATGTTGTTTGTTTTACACAACAAGAGAGTCAGCCGAGATTTGGTGGAGATGTGAACGAGAAGACGAGATTCTAAGAAGGACGCGAAATTAAGTCGACAACACGAGATTCAGACAAGGAAGCGAGATTTGCACAAAATTCTCGACTGAATGTTGTTTTTAGCTCATATGTTCATATGTTCACACGGTAAAAGCTGTTTATACTTTCTTACAACCGGGGCTGTCCGTATGTCCGTGAAGCAGAAACTGTCCATGCTTTGCTACATCAAAAGTTGCTCAAACCTTCGTAAAACAGAAACTTGTCCATACGTCCATATGCCTACAGCAGAAACTGTCCATACGTACATACAAAAGAAGGCGTTCATACGTCCATACAACAGCTGTCCATAGATCCATACAACATAAGCTGTCCATAGGTCCATTCAACACAAGCTCTTCATACGTCCATACAATAAAAGCTAAACATAGGTCCATACAACACAAGGTGTTCGTACGTCTGTGCAACTGGGCCGTTCATACATTTGTATGACAAGATGTTCAAGAATACGTTCGTACAACAGAAGCTGTCAATAACATCACACAACAGAAGCCATCTGTTCATTCGTACAACAGAAACCGTTCATCAGTACGTTCGTACAATAGACGCTGTTCATACGTTCATAGGAAGTGATCTTACGCACATAATAGCTGTAGAAGTCATCGACACGTTCGTACAACAACCACTGTTCATACATTCGCACCCAAAGCCGCCCATAATAGCTACAGAAGCCCTCCGCACGTTAGCACAACAGAAGCCGTTTATGCCACAGTATTATGGTATCCATGTACGCTGGCTCAACAAATCCTCTCCATTAAATCGTGCTGGTCCATCTCATCCGACATGACTTTTGCTGAACATCTAAAAGACAAAATACTAGTAATTACAGTAATTTATTAAGAGTGCCAGGAACTGGAGATTTAGTTGGAACTTTAGGGCTTGGTCAGACATTGCTGTGTGGTACAAAGCCGTCTTTCCGGGATTTATACCCATGTTAACGCCAATTAACAACAGGTGGTTTCGGCTTGGGTTGAGGTATAATGTGCGCACACCGTGAGACTGCATACAATACAACAGTGACAGATAGGCCACCTCTAGTCCTGGCCGAGAACTAAGAACTGAATTAAAGATTTATTTATCTATTTATTTGATTGATGTTTTACTCCGTGCTCAAGAATATTTCAGTTACATGCATTATATATAAATCTCACCACTGGCCTCAGGTTGCTGGCAAACCTTCCCACCTATACGACCCGAGAGGAAGCCAGCCAGAGCTGGAATTGAACTCACAGCAACCACATTGGTGAGAGTTACCTGGGTCATTGCACTGAACTAGCACGCTATCCACTATTATAGGCTATTGAGGCCCCGCCTGATTTTAAAGATACCATTAAATCAACTATTCAATGTTATCGTCTGTGAAAGCAAAGATAGCAATTAAAAAATCTCGAGATCTTCATTTTTCCTACATACCATCAAATGAATTGACAGCACAAACTTTTCCCGTGATAACGTTAATCCATTTATAAATTAAAAATTTCCTCATTCTTAAATTAAACAAATATATCAGGAAACATGTTCTAGAATGTAAAATGGCTCGCTATAATTTTTAATGCCCCCTTTGTGACGAATCTGTCATCATTGTTTTAAATCAACGTAAAACCCAGCGACACCTGCATGATAGCCATCAATTATTCAAGAATAAATTGTGATAAACAAAAGCATTCAAAAGTCACTTTTGACGGAAAGACTTTTACTCTGTATATATAATTATACGTATGCCATTTACACTCCCGAGGCCAATGATCTTTATTCTGTCATTCTGCTCAGATAACAATAGACGCACATATGGTGTTTATCCTTTGTACGACTATTTCACTATATTTACTGAAACCCAATATATATATATATATATATATATATTAATCAGCTCTTACACGCTTTCTACCGTGTAAAAAATTGCTGTCGTCGTTAATTCTTTGGTAACTCTTCATTCCGTTAAACACACTCAGTCTGATAAACTCTGCTGTCACTGATATCGGAGAAGTTATTTACGTCACTGGCTGATAAGTTTCCCATTTCACAGGAAGAATGCCAAAGGTCTATTTTTTTTTCGGTGTACGATGGTGTTTATATATAGGCGTGCGCCTCGGATGGCCTTTTCAGTCCAAGTTAGCGGAACTGTGGCAGCCAACAAGCGAGCGGAATTTGCATCATACACTGAGCCGTTTTTGTCGAATCAGGTGTGAACGTTGAGCCCTGCAACGAGAAGGACGGCGAGGAATATGTGCTGTTTAGGCCATATGTTAATTGTCTGTGACAGCGTTCAAGCTGTATATGATAAAGTCAGGAGACCGAAAGCGGACGGAAGGGATTCTTTATACATACGGGTTGACGGCCCAGCCTGGAGAACACATAAGCTGCCTTATTTCCCACAGGGCTTCGCACATTCTTTATACTGACCTTAAACGTACGCCCTGAATAATTGATAGAGTTGAATTGTGGACCTCTGGCAGAACTGTCGCGACATGGCCCATCGGGGCTTCCTAGAGCTCTTTCGAAGCAAAGACCCATGACAAATTTACCGCATGTGATTCCATCGCAAATTGAAACTCGAAGAAATTGGGAAAATGGTAAAAGATATGTAATCTTGACCAAAGCTTGTGAAAAAGGCGTTCGATATTTAGTTAACCCTAGGCGGTGTAAAAAGAAATGGGAAACCTTTGCTCTCTTTCTTTCCATGTGGATAACGCTGACATCATTATAAGCTTCGGTGTTTAGTGAGAATCATTTAATATGCTTTTCCAGGTCGTTTGGGATTCGAAATATAGATGCAACAGAGCTGCGTAATGACCCAGGAGCCTCTCACCAAGGCACTCATTGTGGCTTCCTCTCCCGCCGTACGTGGGAAGGTCTGCCAGCAATATGCGGATGGTCCTGCGTTTCCCCTGTGCCCAGTTTCCTCCCACCATAACGCTGACCGCCGTCGTATAAGTGAAATATTCGTGAGCACGACCTAAAACACCAATGAAATAAATAAATAAATCGAAATGCATAACATCCCACCTCTTTTCGCATACAGTCCTGTGCGTTTATTTATTTCATTTATTTCATTAGTTTTCAGGTCGAATATTCGTTGTATATTTTACCAGTGTCCTTGAAAACTGTTGACTGATTGTCTTTGGATTACCGCCGACTTTATTTCATACTTCGTACACTTTCTTAGTTCTGTGCATGTTGAGCGTTGTTCACGAAAGAGGTTTTACTATTACTCGGAGCAGCCTAGAACGCCCATTGTGTTTGACGATTGGTATACGGATGTCTGTTTTGATGCCTAGATTTAACGCCGCTATCACATTTTTATTTTTATGCGTAACACAATGGTCTAGCTTGTAGATTGAGATACCCGGAAATCCCAGAGTCACCGATCGTCTTGATAGTCACATACCAGTTAACCCTCCGATAGTCATATACCAGTTAACCCTCCTGACTTAAAGTCGCAGCCTAACTCTTTATAGCCAGTACCGGTCCGTGCTGGTCGAGTGCTGGCTACCTTATAGTTGTATACACAAGCACCAACCGTATATCAGTTATATAATGTGCTATGCGACAAGTTGTTGACGCGGTATACGTGACATCAAACCCATCGAACACCTCTGAAGATGCTTGGCAGATTAAAGCTAGTTATGTCTAAGATTTTAACACTGACAGCCGGAAATAGAGGTATATCTGTTAACCCTCAGTAATCCTCTTCAACAATGCTTGCTTAATAACGGCCATGCAATGAGGCCGTGTCTTGAGCAGCCTTGGAATAAACATTAATCTGATGCCATTTTATTCAGTGACCATCAGTTGACAAATACCTACATTGATATATTAACTCACTGCAAGTATCAGATTATATTTTAGCAGGTTCGGATCCAGCGTTTAAATCCATGCTATCATTTGATCCCAGAGAAAATTTAACGTATCTGGTGTTATAATACTCTGAGACAATGAGTCCCTATCTGGTGGATGTCCTGACAACGCTTGACGTGGTTCTTGCAAATTCACCAAAGGACTCCACTCCAGTTCTTATCTATTTATTTGATGTTTTTACGCCGTTTTCAAGAATATTTCACTTATATGACGGCGGCCAGCATTAAGGCTGAAGGCCATCAGACCGTGCCCTGGGGAAACCCACGATTATCCGCATGTTGCGTGCAGACCTTCCCTCGTACAGCCGGAGAAGTCCACCTTATGTGGAATTGCACACACATCAACAGCATCGCATGGTAAGAATCTTCAGGGCCATTGCGGTCGTATAGCACGCTAACCACTTGGCTACGTGGGCCCCAGCTCCAGTTCTTCCAGCTTCTCCCCAACAGTGAAAATACTCTTTGGTGTAGGAACAATGACGTTTGGTAATGAAGCTACGGTTATGGTATACATCGATGGCTTGAGCAGAAGCTATTCATTGCAATGGACACTTCTGACATTGTATCACGATGGCTGATATCGTATCTACTGTATTTCCCTTACATAATAATTTCATTTGTTAGCATTTGGCAAAATTCTGAAATCAGTAATTATTTGGTTGATAATCATGAAGAAAAATCCCGACAATCAGATGTCAGGAGGACAAAAAACCCATGCATGTTGCCCTAAGTCACTCAAGCCAAAGCTTTGATGCGTATTGGGCTTTCTTTACAGGCTTCATATTTTCTCTGCGATATCGTCTGATCAGAATCGTCGTCTGTATTCCAGATACGAATTCAATTACTAAACAGCTACATCACTAGTTCGTTTATATGTAAGCATCGTGTTGAGGTAAAATGTAGTGATTACCCATGTCATTTGCAAACTCCAAATGCTGCTTTCTCTAAATGTTTCAATAGCACCATGTAAGTAGAGACAAAGCAATACACTGAACGACATTTTTCATTCAAGTAAATATTTCACATTTAATTTTTCCCCACTTGCTAATATCCCCATCATTTATAACATGCTCATTTGACAAAAGCAATGTACAGTGAGTTCCATGTATACAAATTAAAGCTACCTTTTAAAGTACCTTCCTTTAACTTCTTGCAATGCTTTAGTTAAATTACAAAAATATTGTCTTGAACTCTACAAAAATATATGTATATGCCTTAACTTGTCACCAACGTATTTACAAACAAATACATTCTTTACCGTGACAAAATGGCGTTTAAACTAGCATTTTCTTGAGTATCGGAATGCATTACATTGGAAATACAACTATCAGAGAGTGCAGTGCTCAGAGTAATGCGCTGGAAGTAGTCTATATACTGCAGCACAAAATATGTGAAGATTTTAACGCCAAGCACTTAAATCCACTCATGCAAATCCTCATGACATAGATGTTTTACTCAGAGGTATGAGTTTTGGAAATCAAAGCTCCTTATCCAGGGTAAGATAATACTACTTTGCCTCATCCGATAACGTTGTCTCTTCTGCCACTATATATTTAAACAAATGCGGGAGAGTACTACACACATTTCAACTTGTATCAACGTCTATTCTTATCAGACACTTATTCAACTTCTGCCTAAATAAGTGCGTCCACGGCAATGTTTCCGCATTTCACTCCAAGACATCTGTGGCTACAACATACATTTGTCATCAGTTTGCCTGCCTTGCGCAAAGACTGTCCGTCAGTAGGTACGTACCGTATGATCTGTCTTACATTTAACGAATGCACAAATCCTATGGCCGTCTGAACCACGTCCTACAAACCACTGGTAACTTCCAAGGCCCGTCAATACCATGATAACAAGTACTGTAGCTGTTACATCAATACGGTATCGTTACCAGCACGTAATTCTGCGTGAGCTTATGAAGCAGGGTGTTGGTACTGACAATTACTAAAAATAATTTATGGTGATATCTAGCAATCTAATGTGACAGAGAAAAACATACTCTTCCAGCGCTGTTCATAGTATCTTTGCTGAAATGTGTAAATGACATTTAGTTTCATACCTGCCCCTCTATTTTCACCACGAAAAGCATAATGTCATAACTTTGTTTTGTAACTGACTGATACACATGTACTGAAAAAAGTAAGGCAGACATTTCCATTTCATTTTCAAACAGCATATTACATTACAACTAACAGCTGAAATTCCTTATAATACATGTAATAATGTATATAATTCATGTATATTATTAACCAGCAGGGTTAAAATATACACCTCAACAGGTGTACCTGATGCTTTCGCCCACTTACACAAACGTATTACATACAATATTGTCCATCTATCATAATAACATACATGTGTTCCCTCTGTAGTTACGATCAATTTGGTCGGAACCAAGACTAAAACAATATTCAACCAGTGCAATATACAATCTCCGTGGTTACTATATCCTTTGACAAATGGCCTTTTCTGTTTTGGGTCCTGTTCCACAAAGCTATCGTGGGCTAATTTGATTGTAACTACCATGGCTAAATATGTTTGTAATGTTTTTTATGGGTTGTCATGGTAGTTACAATCAACTTTGGTCTACGATTGCTTTGTGGAACAGGGGTCAGGACTGCAAAACGTGCATTTGCTGAACTTCACAGATGCCACGGTTCCCTTGAAAATATGCCCTTTATTCAATGGTATGACATCATTAACAACATAAATCTTGCGAATGAAGCATTGATACTTGACATATCTGTTACATGTGTTGCACATAATTTTCTAACTTTGCCAAGGGAACCACATGTTCTCCGTAAACAAAATGAGACACACCACGGATCTCTGCTAAATTTTTTTTCAAGTTCAACCACTGTTTGTCAGATTCACCAGGTTGACATGTGCATGTAGTATAATCTGACACAACCTGCGGATGGTTGTGGGTTTCCCCCGAGCTCTGCCTGGTTTCCTACCACCATAATGCTGGCCGCCATTGTATAAGTGAAATCACTCACTTGGATATGTTACAACTACCTGACAAACATGTAACATCCGACAAACGGGTGGCATGTGACAAACATATTACATCTGACAAACAGATGACATCAGATCTGATATTTTAAATTATGTGTTGAAAATATGCCACAGTATTCACTGGGATATCCTCTGACAGTCAACAATGCCAACGCGATATCCTCTGACAGTCAACAATGCCACTTTTGTCAGTTAACATCTGATAATACATCTGTACAAATTATACAACTGACATGTTCAAAAACCTCCCCCCCCCCACCAAAAAAAAACCCCAGCAAAGAACAAAAGTATAAAAACAAGCAACCAAAGCAAACATTTATATTTTATCTTTTACAATTGATAAATAATTGACACTACTAATGTGGAGACTATTATTCCATAAATGGACCCCAAACCATATGTACAATACATATCTGTGGACCAATCTCAACCAACTGCAGTACATTTATCACATTCGTTCATGCCTACTGGCAACCTCAAGTGGTAAATATTTTATTAACAGCATATATTGCCTTGCTTTCAAACCAGCTTAAATGCACTAAATATTAGGCTAAAGAATTTTTTAAAAGGTGGGTGGATTGTCACATAAAGACCTACTCACTACAAACAACATTCATCTAAACCTGGTACATTTGCGTGATGTCCTTCGGTTTGGTACATGTATTTTAATTGTCCTGATTATATCCTAATCTCAAAAAGTGTGTCTGTCAAATGTAGAATCACATCCATGAATATTCAGCGTTTATAGCTGTCCAAATGTAAGAAAGAATTCCTTCAGGGCTACATACTGAGACACAGTGTATGCCTGGTAGAGCCATTACTCTTTATACAAACATAAAAGATGACTAGAGGGCTATTACAACTTTATAACAATTCTATCAGAGCAATTTCTCTAATTTCATATCTACACGAACATTCATGTAAAATACGACATATCTATTATGTATTAACCAGCAACAAGATACAATATGTACAGCTGATTGAATGTGTACATATTTTCTTCCATGAGTCAGTTTTATCTACCAGTAATTTTTAAACTGAATTTATGAAATATTAATGGTATGTTCAGTCTCCAATAACAGGTAATTCAATAAGCGACTTCTTGTAAACCTGTTGTGGTGGTGGTTTTTTACATGAATATCTAGCATAATAACAAATACATGTGTTTCTTCTAAACTGAATCACAAGTGTATCACAAGTGACAAGACATGTTTTCTCACCTATATGTATATATCGGTGCCGTTAAAATCAAGTAACAAATAAGTTAATTCACAGTATGTGAGAGCCAATCAGCATTATCCAAGCTTGGTTCTTTTTCTGAACATTCGTTTTCGTGAAATGTCAATACAATAGGAACAGTTCTAAATGCTTATGATTATATAATAAAATTCCATGAATAAGACTTCAAATCAAAGTCAGCATCCAGTATTTACCTCTTGGACACTGCTGAAAATAGTTAGTAAAGGGTTTTTCAGATTTATCGAGTCAAATGAATCCAGTCTGCAGCGCAAATGCTCTTCCTCTCTCACTTACACATGATAGGCAGTTTGAGGTAGCTGGAGACAAACACCCGGAAAATGTGCAGGAAATAGAAAATCTTTTTGTCTTTGAGGTGGGAAGCATTGTCTGTTTCTTGATGCCACTCATCAGGGAAAGGATAGGAGATAAGATGTAAAATTGGTACGCCTGAAAAAAAAAAAAAAATAAAAAATAAAGTGTTTAAACAATCCAATCTTTTATTTATTTATTTGATCAAGGTTTTATGCCGTACTCAAGAATATTTCAATATTTCCAATCTTTCACCACGGGAACAAACAGGTGATAATTAACAACTCTGACAGTTAAGAAGAAAGCCTACCCCAGCAGTGCATGTTTTCCCACAAACAGAGCACATTCCTTAACTCTAGGCCTTACACTGTGCAGAATAGCAGAATATGCAAAATGCACACAAAAACAGGCAGGTGTGTTAGCCATATAGCACTGAAAGAAAATAAGCAAACTGGCATTGTGAGCGGACTACACTGTCACACAAAGGTATGGTAAAATGTTATGGTGACACAAATGAATGGTGACACAAATGTTGGCGAAGCATAATGCACTGTACATGTATCCTGATTGTTCTGATGCAGACAAGTGGCTTGACAGGTAAAAACTGTAACACGTCTTCCTACAAGGAACCCACATGTGGCAATCAACTCAGGACTTCAGTCTCTTATCCGGAAATCTAGAATGTACAGATGAAGAGGCCATTATGTAATGGTAAGGTGGCACATTTTGTAATCCCATCAGGCGGCACTAGTGTGAAGCAGGACCTGGAGCTGTTGTTATGTCAAAATCTGACTCTAGGGCAATGTCTACATGTATCAGTTTCTATTGCAACGTCTTCACCATGATGTAACAGTGATGAGCCTGGAAAAGAACATCTGACATCAATGATGTCAAGGTCCTAGTGTCGGCTGATTGACAGGTCCCCACGGGCCTGTAACACCTCACCAACAGTGTTTCCACACAGAAAATGTTTTCAAGCACTTTCGTGGGCGATCAGTTTAAGTGTGCACCTTCAACTGGAGATTGATTGATGCTAGAATATGTTTCAGCAAACTTCAAGTACTTTCATTCAGCTTTAAGGATCAAGGCAACGGGTAATGAAGTCATTATGTAATACTGTGATACTTCAATCTTTTTGCATGTTTGCAAGGCGTTTATTCAAGCATATTCTGAAGGCATTGTTCAGTGTTGACTGATGAAATTATACTTTCTTTAAGCTGGCTAATGCAACCAATGTAGTTTTGTCTAAACGATCAAATTAAACACGTGCATATATTGCACTGAAAGTTGCTCCTCCATATGTGAACAGGTTGAGGAATTCGGGTACATAGATGTAGGTTTCGCAATACGACAACAATAGGGACAGCTCTTCGTGACGTGACATCTTCGCTTTACTGCATGGTATAAAGATTAATGTACTATTTTTAGAATATATAATATATAGGATTTAGAAAAGTAATTAAACAAGCTTAGATTAATATTCTGAACTCTTTTCCCGAGTGGATCTGGTTTCAAACATTGCAATGACAAGCATGCTAAAAGACAAACCCTTCCATGTCACAAAGCGACTGGGGCGTGACTATGTTGTAATGATGTAGCTGGAAAAACGCACATTGGTCTGTACTCCCCTATTTAATGAAGTTTCTTAACAAGTGGTAGGATCTTACCGTGAGCCATGAACGGGACGTGGTCATCCTGGATGGAGCTGAATGGGCGCTGGTTAGAGAACATGGTGGGAATGGTGGTGTCAACCAGGTTCTCATCTCTCATCAGCTTTTCTGTGAATGACGGAAGGCAATAATTACAGCAAAATCAGTAACTATCTAGATGTTATCTTGTTAAGTGTATTTACTGTAAGGTAAAAAGGCAATTACGATATATATGGCTGAAATATAGCCAAGGTTTCTTCATTAATACTGAACATGCTGACTGACTTTACTCACCTATCTTTTTAAACTTTTGAAATAATTTGGTTGTGCTATCAGGAAAGAAGTCCCAAAACTTCATTTTGTCTGCTCCTATAAGGTCCAGCAAAATGAGGGCATCCTGCAAATGGAAGAGAAGGATAAATGTGAGCTACAGGTATTATGCCATTTTAGGTACTTGGGCAACTTAATGTTAAGTAGCCATTATCTAAGTGGACTTCATATCTGTACAGCATACGCTGTCATGGTAGTTAAGGGCTTACTTATCTAAGTGCGCTTCATGAAACTGGGCTCTGGTTCGCTGTAACAGTTCAGCCCTTGACCAATGAGGTCATGTGTTTGAATTCAACTCTCACTGTTTTCACTGTGGCTTTAAGTCTGGTGGTTTGTTGGGTACTGCGTGCAGAGTGGCAGCTGAATCTGGCCACTCTAGTTGACTGACTGCCACCATAAATGTACAAGTGAATCCTTCAGTACAGTGTTTAAACACCAATGAGATAAATACACTGTCAGCCATCACTATGACAATACAGGTTTGTTGCTATGAGGGGAGTCAGATTCTTCTGACGCCTCGCTTAATTACATCACAAAATATCATAGTATTTGGTTAGTCAATGTAATCTTTCGTTAAGTGAAGCAGAGTGTTACTGCTATAATATGAGCAAAAGTGAAGTATATGACACTGATCTCAGTATGGCAGTGTCAAACATGACAGCTGCTCCTGGTTAAAAAAAAGAAGTAAAATGGTACATATATATATATAAAAATCTCTTTTACAACATGCCAAACATATCCGTACACAAGGTTATTTCAACCACACACAGACTCTACACTGAAAACAACAACAGTCTGCTCATTATCATTATTCAGTATACGGTAAAGTCTAAGCCACTCATTGATTGGTAAAGAGAGTTGAGCAGGACAGAGGCAAGGAAACGTGACTTTTGTCAGCTTTCCCCACGGAAAGCTTTCAGAATGTTTGAACATTATCTTCAAACTAAATGACAGCCGTCCATAAACAAGGAAGAGGAACAGAGCTGAAATGGCTGGTTGTAAAACTCACAATGCTATCCAGTCGGCTATTGCCATTGGCATCTCTGGTCTTCCATTGCTCGGCTAAATGTCTAGAGCCATACAGAGAGTCGGTAGCAGTCCAGTCCCTAAATGCTTCCTCGCCGTCAAAAAACACCAACTGGAGGCTGACACCTGTGTTCTTTTTCTGAGAGCAATAAAGAGAACAGAAGAACTAAAATGAAATGTATAAGGGAGGAAAAAAGAAGAAAATTTCGTAAAATACGATATTTTATTCCACTCCACAGACACTTAAAATTAGAGTATCACCAGCCTGTGGATGCCATATGTCAGTGCCCTGCACTTTAAGTGTCTCCACCACTCCTGTCGGTCCACTTATAAACAGCTCTGAGGCTGTTACGCAGAAACGCCTGTGTGATCTAGAACTAGGGAGTAGTGATAATGTCAAACCAATAGGTGACAAAGTCTCTCCAGGGTTACAGCACTTGGATCTGCTCAGCAGAATTCCAGGAAAAATTAACAAAAGACATTTTTTGGCTAATGCGTTAGAACAACCCTTGTCACTTGGTGCCATCAAGGGATTTTACTTCTGCTTCTGGAGAGCGGTACAATTTGATGAACTAGCTTCACTGGGCAGGCATGGAGCTTAGACCTTATTAAATCATAGAAAACCTGACAGAGCAATACACCTACACTGATGCTAATCTAGACTGTTGTTGATTCCACTTTTGGGGAAAGGAAATCCACAGTACAAACACACCACTGATCAATGTAGAAATGTTTGTGAAAACGCACTTAAATTTCATGCGGTTCAAAATTCAGAGCCTGTCATTTCCCTGTACATACAAGTATGAACCTTTGATCCAAACAGGTTTCAGTGAGGCTTCCTTTAATTTTAAATTCAAATATTTTTATCATCATAAAATCTGACACTAAATAAATACTTAATTCAACTTTTCGTTGGCATATCACAGGACATCAATTTATCAAACACAAATATTACACAGAAATCATATAAAATCAAATACACATGTAGTCATGGAATACAACTTGACCAGCTGGCATACATGTATCTAGGGCTGTAAAAATGAATTCTCTGAATTCACTTATTATTATCATGACTGACCCTAGGGCATTTGCATTTGAGGTGAACATTATTTTCGGTCTGTCACATTTATTTTACATGTCTATCATCAGAAAACTGAGCTTTCTATTCTTCAAAGGCAAACAGGTACATGTATTTCCCCAGACAATCCTTCTTACAAGCCATCTATCAACTGACAACAAGCCAACCTAATGCCTGAGGAAACTTACCTTCTGCAAAAGCCCATCCAGTCTTACAGCAATGTCAAGCAGCATGGCACAAGGGACAGCAGAATCGGTGGCGCCAATAAATCTGATGTTCCTGAAGAATTTGGAATCAAAGTGACAAGCCAGAACTAATACTTTTGGGGACTGAGGGTTCTGGGAAGCAATAATGTTGGTGAATTCTTTCGGCCCCTCTGGGGTTTGGTCTGTGAACGTGTCTCTCTCAATGGTCCATGTTGTCTGCAGGCTCGGGTTGGATAACACACTTGTGATGTGCTGAAACAAACAACAAAGCTATGCGTAACAAAACACATAAGGAAATCATTGTTTGGAGAGCCGGGTTCAATCCCAATCAAATAAATAAACGCAAGAACATATTTTTAAGTCACGAAAGTAATAAAATGACGGTGAAGATAATAAATGATGCTGCATGCACATGGATTTTGAAGAATATTGGTCTTGTTTTCTTAGTGCATCATTACTACTGTAATAAGGATGAAAATTTTTTATTTCATTTCACTTTGCCTGAAACTAACAGAAGACTAGTTCTTGTACATAACTTTTCCCATATAGGCTTCTGTGAAGATGCTAACTTCATTGTGAATGAACACACAGCAATAAATAAGATGCTATGAGAGAAGGCAGAATAACCGACGTCGAACAGTCATGTTCAGTTATTACAGATAAAAGATGATTAAACATTAAGGACAGACGAAGGAAAGGTTGAGGTTTGGATCAGTTAACCATCCAGACTCCCAAGTTGACTTCTAAACACAAATCTGCCTCATTTTTACACTCTTGTTGAGGCAAAAATCAGCCTACATTTTTGTAAGTCAGCACTTCAGGTTGTATTAAGATGAACAGACTGACATATGTGATATGGGAACAGGCACAGTAATGTTCTAGGTGATACCTGTTGGTCAAGTCAGCACATTATGGCTTTATTACAATGTACGTGACAGTCACACCTCTGAAAACAACTAGGACACAAAATCTTAAGGTTTTATTTATTGAAACTTTTGAATGTATGTATGTATGTACATGTACCTGTACATGTACAAATCTGAGAGACAGGTTTGTCTATATCATCTGAACTCTCAAACACTCATACCAAGAAAGTACTGAAACATGAATGTAATTCTCATTGGTAATTGTTAAACCAATCAAGTAGGAGTACTTATATCTCCATGGCAACCAGGGCTGGCATACCTGTGCTGGTCAGAGGATGAGTGGAGGCCCCGGACCATGGTTTCACTTAGTCGGCCATGACATATATGAGAACTTTGATGGGCTATCAAAAGTGTTTGGTAAGACTTGCGAGCAAAAAGAGTGACAGATCAATACTAAATATAGACTTTGTTTTTCAATAGTAACACAATAGGCAAGTGGTGAAAAACATGCGTTTCTCACGTCATGCCTTGGGACACCCTTATGCTCCAGAAATGAATCATGACCACAAATGTTATTAATTTTGTCCAGTCAACTATTCTCTTTTTTTCAACTCCAACGTGGCAAACTAATTTAGTAACGTCATAATCCGACCACTCCTTCGAGACATGATGAATGAGATAATACCAGCTCTGATAAACATCCAAGCCTTTACAGCCTTCACTAATCAATACCAGCGCTCAATCAAAATGACGCCAATGATGTTTCATCCGGTCTGGGGTCAGTTCATCACATTCACCTTATCATATTTTGTTCCCTTATCTCTCACCCCCACAAATCCAAGAGCGTTGTTGCTTTTTCTTTTTCTTTTTTAACTTACTTTTTGCGGCTAAATTTAGATTCTCTAATGATCTGTGCAGGCCTCGTCTGTTTGGCGATTCAACCCAGCCTGAATATGTACCTGTATTAGAGCTAGTTCCTATAATCCACTTCCCTTCCCACTCAGGCAATTTGGATTAGCTACTAAATATGATAAATTGAATTCCCATATTCCCCCAGGTGGCTGGAGACATTAGGGAGCCATTTCATATTAACCCCTGCAAACTCACCTGCAGCTTATGGATTTACCTGGCTAGACAAGCCGAACCAAAAATACATGCTAAATACATCCACACTTTAACAGCCTAAATCACAGGTGTGAGCTATATATGAATCATGACAATGTAATGTCTGTTGCAAAGATGGGATATTGTATCCTTGATGCACACAGTTATAGCATGAGTTAAGATAAAAAACAAAAGGTTTGGTGACACAAACCACCACAAACTGCCTTCCAAAAAAAGTCATTTTCACTTTTACCTTATCATATTACTGTATAATATTAAGCTTATTACACCTGTAAAGCTTTGTGTAGAACTGTTTTGAAGAGAAAAGTCAGGATTAAATTCAAAGCTAGGATTCGTGAAACATGGCTATTAAATAATAACTGCAAAATCTTCAATATTGAAGTTAATGCACGTGTATTTTTGAGACAGTTTTGCTATCCTGTAATTATGATGCTTGTTATTGTATATTTTCTTCAGCACTCTGGAATTTCTAACATCAGGGGTGAATTAGGGTGACCATGAATAAGTTCGCTGTAAATACAGATTTAGCCTTCCCAACTCTGCTGTTCTCTCCCCCAACAGTTGTTTTGACACTGTTAACAATCTACGTCACTGACCCCTGGACAGGCCCACTCATCAACTTCTTGGGCTGAAAAGTGACACTCGATGAACCTTTATCTTCAGAACCAATTTTACCCTATTCAAAAAGGCAAGCAACCTTATTTTTACTCTTACATAAAAGGATATGGTATAGATTTAATAAAGTTCAAAAAATGCTGTGTTTCATAAATAGTTTAACACAAACATTCCTGCCTGCACATTCGAGGATGGGCTTATTCAGAGCTGATTGGACCCTCACAGGTACTAAAGACAAATTTAAATCAGAGATGGATAGCTGACCTCCACTGGCCACGTCCACCTTTAATACCTTAAATAAAGACAACCACTGTTAATTCTACAAGACTTGGAGTGTTTCAGAGTTGTTTCATGATTCGACTACCAGATCAACGTCACAACGTATAACACCAATGCCTGGTCATATTGGGCGCTAAGAAATGTATGGATTTTACCCCAAAATAAAATAAAGCCATGGTTTTAGCAAAAATGTCAAAACACCTTTAATAAGTCAAAAGGAAACAAAATCTAGTGTAAAATGATACCGACAATAAATCTACAGCTGTAACGGTTTTTTGTCATATCAAAACAGAATAACAGGAAAACTACACTTTTTCGAACTTTGATTGTAATTTGCGTCAAATGTATACAATGCAGGAAAAACATAAGATCAGATTTGTGACCAGGACATCAAAGTACATCCGGTAGCATAGTTAAAATATTTAAATTAAAAAATTTTGGGTCATGTGACAATTTCGGTAAGCAGTGCATTTCCACAGTTTTCAAGGTATGAAAACGATTTTTGTACAGTTAACTTTCCCTTAAGTGTTCTATCTGTATTATAAATTTCAGCTCAATCGCATACACCATACTCAAGAAAATGACGTCAACAGATTCTATTCATGGCAACGTGTAGCCAAGTAATCACAACCTTTCCATCATGCTACAATGCCATGTGAAGGTCCCACTGAACACTAATGCCACAAACTTGGCCACCTACTGTCCGGCTTTCACCCAACCAGTTTAGGTCACTTTGAGGAGCAATAGGTCAAAAAAATGATGGTCATGCTGTGTTGATTTTTTGACCTTATGTAGAGAGAAGTTCAAGTTATGTGTGGTGGTATGCCATACCACCACGCGAATGTTTGGGCATATATATTTTGGAAGTTGAAGTTGACAAATTTACCACATAAATAGTAAGGAAAATCAATGAGCTTGTGTAACCTTGTAGTGTAGTGGAAAGGCCATGTCATTACTTGGATATGGCATCCAAAGTAGGTCAGGTTGAATAATAAAAATTGTGGAGAAAAAGCTTCCATATAAAAAGGATAAGAACTAGACTGGATTTGAGCCTCAGAGTTCTAGGATTAGTCTGCAGTACCTAATAATTTCATGATACTTGAAAAAAAAAAGAGAGAAAAGACTAGCAAGATTTTACTGGATTTGAACCAATTAAGACTGCCATATGTAGGTACAATGCCACCCTGCACTGAAAACACCCCTTCAGTGAAAGTGGTACGATACAAGAGACCTTTGTCCAGTATACATTGGCACCATTTCATCAAAAGGTGTGTTTTGAAAAATGTCAGGCACCTATCTGCAGGCTAGCAATGATAACTGGGGCTATGGTGAAAGCCAGTGAAAAGGAAATAAAGAGATACCAGGACTGGACCAACTGTAGGGAGAGATTATGCCTTTGATCTAATGCTCCCAGCAGGACACTGTCTGGCCAGCCAAACCATAGTAAAGGCTTTGACGTAGTGTTCAGGAAGTTCTATGCTATTTAAATGTGAGAATTCTGACAAATTTTGTTGACTTCTTTGTACAAACTTGAAAACTGTACAGTGCATAAAAATAATTTTTGCATATTTGTAATCTTGACATCATGGAGCACCAGATAGTGTGTTTGTTTAATCATTTTAAGCAGTATTTAGATGTGTTGTAATTTTTACCCAACTCTGAAGGTCAATTACAGGCAACCAATCATCAAAATGGAAAATCGATACCATACATTATGTTTCTTTCTGCAGTCCAGACTTTAATTATGTTTTGTTGAATTCGCACAAAAACGGTAAGAGTAGCAGCATTTGAAAGGAAATGTTAACACAAACAGACAGAC
This sequence comes from Acanthopleura granulata, assembly GCA_016165875.1. Lineage (NCBI taxonomy): Eukaryota > Metazoa > Mollusca > Polyplacophora > Chitonida > Chitonidae > Acanthopleura > Acanthopleura granulata. The sequence goes on along the minus strand of JABBOT010000001.1, from coordinate 41,289,284 downwards.
GGACAAAAGATCACCGAAATGGGAAATCGATACTACAAATTATGTATCTTGATGTAGCCTACACTTGAACCATGTTTCGTTGAAATCAGAAAAAAACTGTGGGAAAAGTAGCATTTTGAAAATGTTAATATATTCTGGATAAACAGACAGACTGACCGATAACTGAAATGAAAAATCTATACTATGAATTATGCATCTTATTGCCCTGTACACTTGACTCAAGTTTCACTCAAATCGAACAAAAACTGTAGGAGGAGTAGCATTTTGAGCAAAAGTTAACATTTGCTGGACAGACAGACAGACGAATGGATGCCGGACAACTTGCTAATACATAACCTCTTCTGGTCTTTGATAAGTAGAGCTAAAAGTGGAAAGATTACCAGAAATGCAACTAAAGAAAAATGTTTCAGTTACCTAGCATTACAAAATAACAGAACCCCAAACATCAAAAGCCAACAATAAAAAGAGAGGTACCAATTCCTTTAATGCACCACCCACCTCAACTCCCTAACACTGAGGCAGCAATTAGGACAATGACTCTACAAAGACAGGTAGTGAATCATGTTTGTCTGGCCAAACAAAACCAGAATGGTTCATAATGAGTGACAATCGATCCTGTTATGCCCAAAGACAATGGTGTTTGTGTGGTGAAGAGAATGGTCAGGAGACATGAAACTGAAGAAAATGCAAACACGGCAGTGTAAAGGAACGGCAGTGGCCATGTGACAGAGTGTGTGCTTTAAACCTCCAGAACTATGTCTCCCACTATCTCACCAGCGACAGGATTACTGCAGATGGAAATACTGATGGAAGGAAGATGACATGCATCAGGATGCCAGCCAGACACTAGACCCTCAATAAAACCTTACTTCCCTATGATCAGATAATGGGCAGGTGAACTTGACCTAGGCCAAGCAACCAAACATAGGAAGATTTCAATAATTCACTAGAATCATAAACACAATTCTTCTGCTTTGGACACTGAAGATTAATGACACTAAGCCATAAAAATCTGCCTCTGTTAGAAAAGCCATAAAGAGAATGCATTGTTAAAAGAGCCATAAAAGAGAATGCATTGTTAGAAAAGCCATAAAAGAGAACGCATTATTTTTCAGGCCCTTTGTACACTTAAGGGAGGTTTACATATATGTATGTATACCAGTGAAAATATCAAATTTTCCACCCAATGCTGGAATCATACATACACACACACACACACACACACATATACACACACAACTGTGGAATTCTAAAATCTACATACATGGAGATTGAGGCCTACAAGAGAAATGTATTATCATAGGAAAAAAAATAAAAGTGAATATATATTTTCAAACCATAATTTACACTAAATGGAGGTGCCTGTATCAATGCTTATTTGATCTGTCAAACATATATAAACCAAAGTGAAATTTGGATTACTATAGGCTTATGAACGACTCTTCTTTTCTTTATGGGGATCTTTGACTTAGTTTAGACTACGACTATTTTCAGATGGATAACCATGTAGAAGTATGCTTTGGCATTTTCAACACATAAATGTCCCCCTTGTTTCCAATTTCCCATTCTCTTCCACCAACAGCGTGTTTAAATAGCAAGTATCTCTGTCAGCGGAGGTGACTTTTGACAGGCCACTTGGTGAAAACGTCTCATTATTGTCCATGCCTTCTCCCAGCTGTCAAATGCAGACTGATCACTTCAGAGTGCTAGACAAAGCCATTAGAACCTTAAGTAGAGTCTAGTCGGACATGAACAGCGCAAATACTTAAGTGTGACATCTGTCGGGTTGAACAAAGTGAGGGAGAATGATAAAGCAGGACATCCTCAGTAAACTCAAAGTAACACGTCATGGCCGTGATGGTCCTTGGAACATTAGCCCTGTAAGAGCATGAGAAATCATTGATGGAGCAATGGCAGCTATAAATCTCTTCTTTGGACAGATTCAGAGACAACGTGACACTACCTCTCATCACGGGGAAGAAATATGAGGGACGACCTTGCAGACACTCCTAAAATTGGATAACATCTCTGTTCAAAATGAGGATGGTCTGTCCACCTTTCAATGAACACAGCAGGAATCAAGATTCAGATTTACTTCTTCCCACAGACAAAGGTCTTCAGAGTTCTAGTTTATACTATATCTTCATGGTCATAAAAAATGCTTGTAGTACTATAAAACCTTAACACAGTGCAATCACTGCAATCCTGCTGTAGACATGAAACTGACAAAAACTGGTTTATTTAATTCATTCATTTTTAAACTCCGTTTTTTTCTTTTAACAATGCATGTCAAATGTAAATTCCTGTAAACAATAAGTGGTAATTATGGTGACATTCATTAAGGGAATGTGGTGATAAGAAACAAAACTGTTTACCCCCAAAAACGTCAGTCAAATCTCAACAGGGCTGAGTGATTTTGCTGATTTCCAGACTGTTCTGTTCACATTCTTAATACTTCGCCAGCTTTAAGATGGCAAGGGATCAGCTATAGCATCAGAACATTACTCATTTTCTGTATTTGTTTCTCGCCTTAATGTTTACCTGGCAGAGATGGACACAAATGGACTAACACTGAACGGCACAGTGGCATGGCGTGAGAACCTCACACTGGGCTCATTGCTGGACATCAAACACTCACCACTGTCTCTCACCTTATCCCAAATACATGGCCATTAGTCACGTACATTAACGTTCAAACCCACCATGGTAATGGCTTTCATGTTTGTGAAACATTTCACACAGGCATTAAGACGCAACCTGTGCCAGGGAGTTGGGTCCTAATGACATCCGGTATCCAACCTGGTGTATGCAAGACAGCGTTGCTGTGGCTAGATCACATGGACTCTTGGATAGGTCAGCGTTGGTGTCGCACGGTATATGGCACCTTTCTGATATAAGGCTTTGCTCAATGCAACCATATCCATGTGGACAAACATTTAAAGAGGGATGACATGGTCGCCAACCTATCATTAGACAGTGTCCCCCGAAACGGACACATTCCATTACTTGTCGCTCTCTACCATTAGTCCTTCTACAGACAGACCAACTGTTCAGTAGTCAGTGCAATACCAGGACACTCATGTCTGCTCCCAGGTATATCTGCTCCCAATGACCAAAGCTATCATTTATCATTCATAACAATACAGTTATAGGAAAATCTGTGGGTGTTCAGCCCGGCACTTCACTGTAGGTCTTGGCGGCTGCCAATCGAAGAAAACAGCATGTTGCCCAGAGTAAGTCCACTTGGTGACAATAAATCTACATTAATACACAATAAGCCAAATGGTATGTTCAGAAACCACATTATAAACAAGGCTGAATGTTATAAGGCTTTTAAAAATCAACTATGATTTGGTTTAAAAGCTGTGATACTGAAATGCTCCCTAATCATCATAGTTCCATAATGCCAAGGACAGTTATAATGGGGATACATAGGCACAGGTATGAAATGTCACAGTCCCTGAAAAACATCACTGATTGCTTATTTATGTATTGATTGGATTGGTGTTTTACGCTGTCCTCAAGAATATTTCACTTATAGGATGTGGCCAGAATTATGGTGGGAGGAAAACGAGCATAGCCCGAGGTAAACCAACGACCATCTGCAGGCTGCTGGTGTACGGCCGGAGAGGAAGCGAGCATGAGCTGGACTTGAACTCACAGCTGCCACATTGGTGGGAGGCTTTGGAAACAAATATTCCTGCCAGTGTACAATCAGTTCTAAGAGGTTAATCCCAGGTAACAGCACACAGCTTGGATTTTTAAGACCACTACACCATATGTATTGTACTAAACCCTTCTTACCCCCCCCCCTTAAAAAAATGCAACAAAATCAACTGTTACTTACATATGTGCAACCAAGCATTTTTCCACTGAACTTTTGAATGTAAAAATCTTTCATCTTTTGAAATAAAAAGATATAATTCCTATTCATATGAAAGCTTACAGACAGAGACAGGAAATGTGGGCTATGAATATTAAACCATATGGGAGTACTGAAGCTTCCAAACATAATATGTTAAAAAGAAAAACAATTCCACTTCCTCCATCTCCAAAATGGCCAACTGAATACCTAGTACTGAGATGATGTTTACCTCCTTCATCACTACAGCATCATGTCCAACAACCAGCCACGTGACCATGGAGGGAGGAACTCAGTGGTGTGCATCTGATCTTACAACAGAGAAAGAGCTGGGTATCGGGCACATCACTCCTTGTGCCCAAGAAGTACACACAAAGAAGGTATTCTGACTGGTTAATATTCACAGACCAGGTCTCTCCATTTATCTGTTTATTTATTTATTTATTTGATTGGTGTTTTATGCGGTACTCAGGAATATTTCACTTATACGAAGGCGGCCAGCATTATGGTGGGAGGAAACTGGGCAAAGCCGGGTGAAAACCCACGACCAGGTTGCTGACAGATCTTCCCACGTATAGCCAGAACTGGCAGCCAGCATGAGCTGGACTTGAACTCACAGTGACCGGATCAGTAGGAGGCTTCTGAGTGATTACTCTGTGCTAAGGTCTCTCCATGAACTTGTCGAGTGTTGGCGTATCAGTGTTTCAGGAACTTCAACAAGTACGTACTTTCTCAAACTTCTAAAATTTAGAAAGGTAGTATTTTCCTCATGAAAAAGTGTTTGCATTGGGCTTCTTTTGGGATCTACTTCATCCATTACTTGCTGACTTGGGGCTAGCACAGCATAATGACCAAGGAGCATCTCATCAATGCAGTCGCTGTGAGATCAAAGTTCAGCTCATGTTGGCTTTTTCACCAGTTGCATGTGGGAAGGTCTGCCAGCAAGTTGCGGATAATAATGCTGGCCGCCGTCATATAAATGAAATAAACACCAGTCAAATGAATAAATGAATAAATATCTGCTGCCTTATTCTTCTAGTTACTGTCATGAAGAACATGCTGGCTGCAATGCTGTTTTTAGAAATACCCTATCAATCATTTTTAATCAGAGGAGAAGACAAAATTGAGCAGATGTTGACTAGGCAAGAATTGGATCCATCTGAGCCAAAAGCCGCAAAGCCAGGACAGCTATGTTACAAACGGCACTAAATATTAGCCTTCAATGTATCAAGCTGGTGACAATGCATTTCAAGCAGTCTGAGGAAAGTCCCAGGCTTTGGTCCAACAGTACAACGCCCTAGGCAACGCCCTACTACAAAGGCCCTCTTCAACAGACCATGTACCACATTGGTACATTTCCTGATCAGGATGCGGAGAGTGTCAGTGAAAGCAAGGACAATATTACATAGTGGTTCAGCCGAGTAGAGTGACAACTGGGAAAATGCCACAATAATTGATAATTTGCCAAGAGAAAAAAGAATTTCACTGAACCGTCTTTAATGGACCAATCCTTCACTCATACTTTATCCTATGATCATGATATGCATGTAAATATACATGTATTTTGTTTCACTTATGTAGTTTTAAGAAGGCATGTTTACACATGGTATGAATTTCGGCACCAAGCGCTCTGAACGAATGAAGACACATACATGTACATGTACAGTATGTCACATCCATCCATCTAAATTTCCTCCCACTGACATGTATATTTACATTCTAATGTAAATGTACTGAAATACATGCAGTAGGCTACTTTATCTGGACCAAAAATCTACATACAACATAAAGTCAAAGCACTCAATTCTCGAAAATACCAGGATTATGCCATTTTAAAAACAAAAGATGCCATATTCCCCAAATGATGCAATGTTCCAAGGTCTGTACGACTGACTGATAAACGTGTTTAACCAAGATTCCATACAAGCAGTTGAGGCTCTGGCTGGTTTTTCCATCTCAGTCAATAAAGCACCCGTAAAGATTTATACTGACAGCAGAGTCTACTGGCTGGTAACTAGAGAGGTGGGACTAACCACACCTTGGCAATCTTTTAAAGATGACGGACAACTAGTAACTAGAAAGGCAGGACTGAATCACACCTTGGCAATCTTAAGATGACAGACAACTGGTAACAAGAGAGGCGGGACTGAATCACACCTTGGCAATCTTATACAATGGACAAGCAGCACCAGCTGACTCATTCACACAGATTCCAATCTGATGAGCATACGTGCCTCGCACACTGGACATAAGCTCTATATTTTACATGACAGATTTCATGATAAAACCTCAGAAACATGTGGCCTTCTAACAGATAACATCAAATAAACAAGTTAAATATGACATCTTTGAGAGGTATTTAGAATCCGAGTTGGATAACATAACGAGGTTATATAGACAACAACTTCTGTTCATTTTCAATATTTCGGTTTAGATACTTATACCGTTTTCAAGCATTATGAACGACCGGTAGCAAATCTACTTATATTAGCAACATAAAGTCATAGATGTCAACACATCCAGGTGAAGTTAAATATGCAAATGAAGATGCATAACACTGATCTTGTGCTTGCATTATTTACAACACCATCTTACTTTTCTATAAAGAAAAATTGACTGCAAGTTTCCAAAAGTCTCTTCCCTTCAAAAAACCTTAAGATGTTTTGTCGTTGTATTTCTGACAATATAAGAGAAGAACAATCTTTGGAATAAGTGGACACCATAAAATGAACCACACAGTAACCTGTGACTGGTCGTGGGTTTCAGCCCTGTTTCCTCCCAACATAATGTTGGCCACTGTTGAGTGAAATATTCTTGTGTGCAGCATAAGTTACCACTCAAACAAATAAATAAATAAATATCCTGTTATAAATGAACATCACTTGATTGTTTTTCGATATTAACACCTGTCCATACCAGCCACCAAGCATTAAAAAGCTGGCGTGTTCATGTTTCTTACACAAAAGCACCCAATGACTATCATGTACATGTACAGGTAAAAACAAGGGTTGTAATCAAATGGCAAGAACATGAAGAACGGAAAAAGCTGGATCAATCAAAGCCTGATGATTAATACTGGAAATGATAAAATTACTAGAAGCTGAACACACAAATGCCTGTTTCTGTGTTCACAGCAATCATGATGCAGATCAACATTACAATAGAAAGCCAAACCACACGCTTCATACACGTACCATTTATTGATTTTCTACTTCTGTATTTCCGTCTGTGATAGCCTACAGTGGCACTATGTGAGCTGGTAGTGGGTGGGTGGTAGGCCAGCTTTTACATGTGCCTCTCATAGGATGACCACTTTATTGCGGCAGGCTGTACATATGGCAATCCCTTTCCAGATTAGCACACAAGACTATAAAGGCACTTTGTCAAATGGTAAAGGACCGGTATCACTGCAGTCTAAGTTTACATTAAAGACCTAATGAGGGTCTCTTGGCTTCATTCGATCAAAGCGTTAAACAAAACCTTATTAATGAGGTCCACTTTAATAATTTACTTCATAATAACAGGTGAATATAACAGAGACTACTCTGCTTCATATTTCTATAAAGTACATTTACAACCTGAAGAAAGTTCAGAGTTCAGTCATACTGTTCGGGCTCTAAGTCACAACCTGATGAGTACGCCCAGATGAAATGGTCCATCGCTCCAGGACAAAATGCCACATAAATCCAGCATCTGTGGAGATGTCCTGGGCTGGCATAAGTCTAGCCTCTTCATCTGATTAAATTGGCAACATCCCAGCCAGATTCCTTATGTGCCTTAATCATTATATTGTGAGGTGACCAATAGCAACTGTGTCATTGTTAGAGCTGGGTTATAGTGGCAGCCAATGTCCACAGATGAGAATTATACTTCCTTGCATGATCTCCAACCAACAATCAACAAGCCATCACGCCAGTTCCATACCACCAGTCCTGAGCATGTGTAGTCTTAACATCATTCCACTAAGGCCATCATAACAGCACTGGCCATTTCCCCCCTCCCCCAACACCATAACTGCCTTGTTTTGAAGTAGAAATTGATCCTTCATCCCACTGAAAGAGACCCCCGGTGATAAACGGACATTGGCAATCCTAGACTTTTGACAGGAGGCCAAGTTTTGGGCTATGGACCCAGCTCCCTGTTCTTTCATGTCTGCATTGGAGTACAGACACAATAATGGTTCTGTGATGAGGCTGATTTACTTCAGAGACACCAAGCTGATAATCTGGCAGCTGTTCACCAATCTATCTGTCCACCTACGTTCAGTACAAATTGACTGAATTACATGTAATATTATATGCCTATAATGTTGCACCATTTATGTAGTTTCTTTACAACATTAGAAGTACCATGATGATCCATGAGCACATTTGGGAATGTTCTTGTGGAAGGCAGAAATATTCAAGATAAACGTTTCCTAAACCTGTCAACTGTCTTCAATGATTGTAAACAACTCAATTACAATGTATTTTTGTCACAAGCTTGGAAGGCGAACGGAATGCGTAATGTGCTTTCCACAGAATCATCTAAAAAAATATAAAATTAGACTCTTCTCCCTTCTCCCTCCTGATGATTCTGAAAATAAATTGGAATACAATCTACCAAAGGACCATCACTTAGCTGTACGCTCATTTTCTAAAATGATGAGAGCTTAAACAAGTTCACCAAAGATTTACAGGCAATGGAAAAATGGCAACAATATGTTTTGAAGATAACTGACTGAGGGGAAAAACCGTCACAAATACACTAAAATCAACACCTTGCATGCAGGTATTTGATTGTTGATATAACTTTCCACTTGGTTCCGTACCTATCTCACACTCAATTCCCTGACAGTAGCATTTCAGTTAATAAGAATCCATAGGATTGTGAATGTAGCCATGAGAATTAGGATATCTCTACCCCAAGCAGTCCTTCTCTAAATCTCTGTCATGAAGACTTAGAAGTTTAGAAGTAATCAAGAGCATCTAATACTGATTCAGTCTTTTGCCTGTGGAGCTGTATGAGAGGATCTGGATTTGACAGGTGATCCACTGATGATGTTAGTCAAAAACCTATAGTACTAGGGCAAAAGCTGTCTCCACCAATACAGGAATCACCCTTACAGCTAATTGTGTTCACAGCTTTCTGATCAAACATGACCAACAGGAATCAATACAGGAAAAGCGGAGGTCTCTCTACGACTGTGGGTAATTAGACGACCTGGTGTTAACACAGTCCCCAAGTCCCCAGGGTATCAAGTTATTACCCGGTTAGCAGTCACATTGGACCTACCACCATGGGCAGTCATCCCCAATCATCAAACTCAATCCTCCGGTACGGAGATATTCTCAGTTTCCTTTGGCACTCGTACAAACACTCCCATCTTGATTGTGCCAGTGACTTTTCTAATTTCATTGTTGTTCATAAAAGCTATTCTGGCAATTGGATTTTGACAAAAAAAAATTACATTCATGTTCTAGTTTTGCCAATGTGAAGTTTACAGGTGCCAATGTGACCCCCATGTGGAAAACATTTCATCCATCAAAGGATGGCTAAAATTCAGAGAACTGAACTGCAGCTAGTTTGGGAGACTAGTATTTGAATTGTTAAATCTTGGGTAAAATATATTAATGACGAAATGATGTCGTCCCACAAATGTTGCACATAGTGCATTAAGTTACATGAATATGAACACATACACTGCATGTCTGACTGTAAGTACATGAAGATACCCAACTGTACAAAACTTCTCATTATAAACATGTATAAATTGTGGGCTTAACTGTTCTCCGGAAACTTGAACAAGCTTAGAAGCTGACAGGTCCCCTGCCTTTGTTTTATTATGAGGTCATTAAATTGCAATTCTCAATATCCACTAACATCGACAATTTCAAAGAAAGGTGCACAAGCTAAGAAATGCCGAACTGACCGACTGCAGCTACATGTATATGTATACTGGATTACCTGGAAAGGCAAAAATAAGTTGCAACTATCCTTCACCTTAAACCACTGTGTACATGTAAAGTATAAAGTTTCGAAGACATCTTATTCACAAGGAGAGATGTGACAGATGAACTAGCAGATGGAGGGTTACACACACATGTACAGTATCTTCAAGTCCAGTCACCACATTTTTGGCAGACAAGAAGCAAGGTACCAGAAAAGGGTGCATGTATGGTGCACATACATCAATGTATTTCTGTGTTCTAATGTATATAGGAAACAGGAATTAATTTTTTAACTTCTTTCGCATACTGACAAATAAACTTTGCCTCTTTTATTGTGCTGTTCCATGGCAAAGGGAAGCAAGTGACATACAGGTCAAAAATGAGATAATCACACTACATGACTTATTGAAGGAAGGTACATGTCTCAGCATTAGGATTTTGTAAAATGCGCTACACTTTTGTCTGTAATAAACAGGCAAAAGGAAGCAAGTAGAATGATAGTTTTTCCATGAGAAAAGGAAACAAGTGATCCAGGCCAATCATAATGTACGTTATGAACAATGCCAGCCAATCAAATGTATTGTTACTAACACAGCATCATCTGTTAAGATCACTATAGCGGGTCATTTAATTATGGTAAACTTTCTGAGACTTATAGACTTCTTTGTCAAAGTAAAGAAATTGTAAGGAAAACATTTTTATTTCATTTTTTGTCTACATAATTGCTTAAGTGTATTTTGTTTTAGCCAACAAAAGCAAGAATATATTAGTTGCTGCTGTTGTTCAAGCATCGAAAACTGAACCCTTTATAATATTAATGCCTGGTATTTCCAATCAAGTCACGTTCATATTTAAAGTGTGGTAAAAATAAGAAAAAATACTTCAGTCAGTCTAATTCTTTGTAAAAATGTTTCATATTATTGTTAGTGATTATCGGAGGTATTAGAACTCATGTTTTATGAGATCCTGTGTTGTTTTGGTTACTTGCTTCCTTATTGTCAATGTAAAAACGGTATAGTCCAGGACAAAACATACAACGACAGAAGGAAGTAACCGACATACATGTAATATATATATCCCAATAATTATCCACCCCAATATACACTGATCAATTGCCATTCTTGTGGTCTATAATTACAAGGTAAATTGATTCTGATATAGGGGATGTCCAAAAAAGGCAAACAGTGTTTGTTTTTTGCCAAAATATCAAAACGGTTGTTTTGTCACTTGTTTCCTTTTGCCATGGGTGGGTAGAATAGACCACTTTATGACGTAATCAATGCCCTTGTGTCGCTACTTCAGCTGTGTGTAATTGTCAGAAGGTTTAAGGTGACTTCACCTGGTACTTGACGGGGAGGTTTCCTCTGGTGTCTTGTAAGAGAAATATTCTTCAGACAGCATGAACCAATTGGAACAAGTTCAGTGGTTTGTATGATCAAACACCCTTCTGTTGCCATTCTCAGTATCTACAAACCTCTTACAGAAAAAAGCTAGGAAATCCAAGATGGTTGACGGCAAGGAAGGGCAGGACTGACAGGAATTCAAAGATGGCAACCACAGTGGATTGTTTAGTGACGATCCCCAGCCATAATCTCACTGATATACATATACATGTAAATTAGAACTTGATTGGATAAAAACTGTCAGAGATATCTTGTTCACAAGGACAGATGTGAAAGACCAGATACAGAGTGGACAACAATAAAGCTGCATTGACCATTAGCTATTGCATGTACATGCATATTCAAAACGTCTTTAATATGTCCAGTTTAAAAAAAGACGGTTGTTCCTAACTGGATGAAGGTATATACATGTTTTTAGTACTTCACAGGAAATTCTTGAAAAATCTCCAGTTCAATGCTTGAAGTGAAAAAAAAAATAATCATGATAAGATAATGAAGCTGAAAGTGGATGTGAAAAAAACAAGCTGAAACATGAGTGTTTCGGGAAGCAATAACACTTTCTGGTTGTCACTAATGAGCACGTGCAACTCAATCCGACAACAGGTTAAGTATCTTGTGGGAAGAAGATTCGTGACGACCGATATCAAGCATCTGTGATTGCTGGAGGATTTTCTCTTTTATACTGGAACACAATGCTTAAGGACAAGGATTGTCTTTCAGGGCGAACGAATGTTAAAGGTAGTACTTGTTGCGAGTTAAGTACTTAGCCCAGGAAGAATGCCCAGAATAAAATGTCTTAGAGCTCCATCAAGAGGTGTCAAATCAATACAGTATAAATCCATCAGATGACAAAATGAGTTGTGAATGACAGTGTACGAACAGATATTGCAGCTTAAAACCTTAAGGAGGCACAAATACCCTAAATTACTGACAAATTTCATCAGGCCTTTGGACAGTAATCAGAGATAATCTCTGACAAACATCATATTCATTTTCTATTCCAAGAAAGGTTGGCTGGGATTAGTCGATACATGCTGACGTGAGAAACAGACCGCGTTCTTAAGGAAACAAATCAGCACACAGTTGTTTGGACAGCAGTTTCCTATACCAGGAAACAAAAGTCTGTAATTGTAAAAGAAAACCTTCAACAATACTGAAAAATCCATCCCTGAGTTGCGTGCGCAAGGTTTTTTTCTCAAATCTGTAGATGCTTGAAGACGTAAAACCTGCCACCCATGCGGAGAGAAGAGAGAAAAGGCAACAATAGTGCTGATGGGATCGGCCATTTAAGAGAATTCTAGCCATGGTAAAGAGCATTTGATGGGTTTCATCTTGAGTTTCCAACAAGTCTGTTTTCATGGCGGCAGCCAAGAGACTTCAGCAAGTCAAGGTCAGTGTTCTAAAATCTGCACATAACTTGGCATTATGGAGGAAACTAATTACAAGGTACATGCATATACATATATATGTAGCAATATCTGTGTGAATATCACTAACTCAAACTATGCCATTACGTGTGCATCCAAAAACCAGGAATTAGTTTCCAGTCCTACAACAAACACAGAGCAGGTTTCAATGCCATATCAAACAGCCTCAATCTCAACAAATCTGATCACAGAGTCTGAGGAAGTCTCAGGTTGGTATGTTCTCTCTCAGTTTTAATTTCTTGTTCTTCTAATAAAGGTGCAAGGGTAAGAAGACAGCAGAATTACAGGCCTTGGTTTCAGAAAGCCATTCAACTGTACATACAAAAGTTACAAAATAACAGGGTTCATGTCTCTAAAAATCAATAGAAGACAAATAAATACCTGATGTGAGGGAAGTTCACATAATATGCAGCTTTTTAGATGAGATTTCATGAGAACATAGTGATGGCCCTTTGTAACATGACATTGACACTTTACTGTAGGGTCAATCTGTACAATTTAACATGGGTTGTCTACAATACTGAAAATTTATCGAAAACAATGAAACAAAACTTCCACAATATGCTTTCCAGCAATGCTAAATGCCATTTTAGGCAACAGAAATAAAATTCTGACTGTAGATTCCCCTGTAAACATAAACTGTCATGTTAAATGAAAGGCAGGAGACCTTTCATAAAATTCATGACATTTCAAAAGTGGACCTCATTCTGCTTTGGCAATGACATGACCCGAAATCTACATATTTGTAGGTCGCTAAATCTGGCTTAACTGTTCAGTTCAGTTGCTTTTGCACTGAATTTAAATCCAGTTCAGCAATGCTGCATGAAGTTGCAACATGACAGATTATCCTCATGTACTGACAATCTTTCAATGCTAAAGTCTACCTAAATAAGCCCTAACTATCCTCAAACTTGAACAATTCTAGAGCAGAGTCACAGATACATATACCTGACAATGTGAAACCCTGAAATAAAGCTGCAAGTAAACTAGCAAAACTACGTGTAGGTGTCGTCGCAATTAGTTTAATGAGGACAGTCATTTGGTGAGAGATATGTCATCGAATAATCTCCATCATGCATTCGTAACTCACTTGGCCACTACATTTCATTTTCTTGAACATAGTCCATCACACACATACACACACAAACAAGAGCTACCAGACTGAACAGTATTTAGGCAAGTATATACTAGTATATACTATAACTGTTTTTAACAACATGAGTAATATTTTCAAGTCTGCCCACCTGAAAAAGACAAACAATGTAGAACCAATCCAAAAAAAGCATCTTTCAAATGAAATTCAGAATTTTACCAATTTATGTAAGATTGAAATGCAAACAGAAAAAATGTTCTGGGGTTGAAGGCCTGCATGCACAACTCTGTAGTGGTCATTAAACGCTCCTCATGTTAGACTGAGTGAAAGCCAAACTGGAGTGCTGAAGTTGACCTGGATTATGACATAAATCCGTCATCAATCTCGCTAAGATTTATAAGAAACTTTTCTACAGTCAGGACAGCTGGACAAGTCAGGATAAATCCAAGAAATCTAAAGTCAACATATCAGGACTGGCAACAAGCGCCACATCCAACCATAGAATCGACCCTCAAAGACATAACCAACAAGCACTTATCCCCAAGAAACAATGCTTAGAACTTACCTGTTGTACGCGTTTGTTTGCTGGGGTTCCAGACACCCTCTCAGTTAGCATTGGGGTGAGAAGGTGGAACCAGAAGTCTCGATCCTCTCTCAGAGTCTGAGTCAGATCTGTCAGTTTCCTCATTGAGCAAATGCTGTAGTCCTTAAATCTGGGGCTCACCTGTAAATACACCAAATCTTCAGTAAAAGGCCTTAGGCTTTTGTATTCAGGCTGGTATTTCTCCATAGGTTTAACCAGTTTTGTACGGTATTCAAAACAGAAATCCTGACAAAATTAATACAGTTACAGTAAAACCAGTCTAAAATTGAGGAAGCATCAGTGTTTGCATACGGAGAGGGAACACATGTGTATTTAATATTTATTTCAAAGTTTTCTAAATTCTGAAACACATGTATATTTAATATTTATTTCAAAGTTTTCTAAATTCTGAAACACATGTATATTTAATATTTATTTCAAAGTTTTCTAAATTCTGAAAACTCGACAGCTTGCATGTAATTTCTCAGTTCCCAAATTTTTCAAACTTTAACTTGATCACTGTACATAAAAGAATGTAAAACAGGTGACTTTATATTTTACATTAATCAGATAAGGAGCTTGAGGTAATGAATGGTTGAATCCTATGATCTAGAATTTCCTTGGCATTAGACTGAAGACAACTGCTTTGTTAGGCACAGTCAGGTATTTGCACCACAATAAACATTCAGGTTTCTTTTGAACACAAAACCATCACCTCACATACCAGATTTATAAAACCTAAAGTTAGCAACTTTTGAAAAAATAAAGACTGCCCAATCAAAAATAACTTTTCATTTTTAGAATGTCTTGAAAACTACCAATCGTCGGTAAGCATTTGTAACAGAAAGAGAATATGCAGGGTGGCAACTAAAGCAGAAGAATCTGATCCAGTCAAATAGCTGTCAACAGAAAAGAACAATAACTGAAGAAAAAGGAAAAA
This sequence comes from Acanthopleura granulata, assembly GCA_016165875.1. Lineage (NCBI taxonomy): Eukaryota > Metazoa > Mollusca > Polyplacophora > Chitonida > Chitonidae > Acanthopleura > Acanthopleura granulata. The sequence continues at coordinate 41,274,046 of JABBOT010000001.1, read as the reverse complement.
TGTTGCCTTTTATAATCTACCACAGACAGTAAATGACCTAAAATGTTGTCATGACTACCTTACACATTTTAGGAGTTACACATATGCTGAACACAGAAGGGTGTTTGGAGGCTTGTTTGAAAGGTAGGATGAGAGACTTCTGGAAAAATTTTGCACCAAAGCAATATTTCATAAATGCTCTGAAAATGCATCCTTGGTGCCAAATTTAGGTCATTCACCCATTACCCCCATCACTAAACTACATGTGTAAACCCATGCCACAGAAAATGCTCATTGGCTGTACAATCCTTAATTTCTCTCCAGAACATAAAACCTGGTCACATTATGACCAATTCTAATTACATCTGATATGCAACATGCAGTTCCAAATTTAGATACCGTGTTAAGTGAGTCGACATAACTGGAGTAATTCAATCAATGTCAGGTACACTGTACAGTGTACAAACCATACATGTCATGAGCTGCACTAAAAGTTCATTAAAAATTCATGACTATTTCATCATCAAATGATCGATCAAATAAAGTACAAATCTTAAGACATAGCAGTCTCTGACATGCATACATGAAACTGGTTGAAATATGGGGCATCTTAATTAACTGAATCAGTATCTGAACACCACCAATGGCTAGATATGTAGAGAGCAAACTTTAACATATAACCATTTTCCAGTGACTGGGCTTGCATAATTGTTAATGACTTGCTGCCTTTTCATATCCACACCAGTGCAGGGTTAATGACGTATCACAGTGTGACTTCCTCCGTGAAAGCACCTGGGCTGTATGCAGCGCCCATTACCATCCCATACCAACAGAAATGAAAACATCATGCAACGCTGAAAAGAGTCAGCCATGACATTGCATATTTAGACTCTTGTTTAAAATCTAAGTTTACACAGACTGCAAACCATGCAGATGTTAAAAACACTGTTTAATATAATTAAAAGCAGACACCTGCACTTATACTTACTTGTTTATATTATGACCCTTACTTTTATGGCTTTCCACATGCATGTTTATTCAAGTGGAATTATAGATGCTAGTATCTTTCTGATCAGTTTCTTATTAATCCAATGTGTTTTAGTCAGTGTGATTTGGGGCATTGGTCAGTGCGTTTTAGAGGCAATAGTCAATGTGTATTGGGGGCAATAATATGTGTGTTTTAGCAGCAACAGTCACTGTGCTTTGGGGACATTAGTCACTGTGCTTTGGGGACATTAGCCACTGTGCTTTGGCAGCAGTAGTCAAATAGTATGCTTAATACGGCAGTAGTTACTGTGTGTTTGGGGTAGTAGTTGGTCTGTTTAAGGGGAAATAGAGTTGTTTGGGGGCCATGGTCAATGTGTTTTGGGGCAATAATCTGGAGTTCTGGGTAATGTGTTTAAGGGAAATGTTCAGTGTGTTTTGGAGTAATCATCAGTGCATTTCAGGAAAGCGACTAGTTACTGTCTGTTTGAGGGCAGCAGTCAGTGTGTTTGGACTTATGGTCAGTGTGTTTTGGGGCAACGATCTGTGTGTTTTGAAGTAATGGTCATTGTGTTTCAGGGTTAGGGTCAGTGTGCAATAGTAAATGTGTTTTGCGGAAATGCACAGTGTGATTGGCAGCATGGGGCATTCATGGATCCCTGATCATTCCAAAAAAACTAAATTCATTTTTCCCCTCACAAGTTTCAAGATTTGGCCTGTGCGTGTCTGCTTGTCAAAAAAACATGTAGGTTAATTTAATCTTCCTTACCCAGATAACCCCCTGGAGCAACTTCCATCAAAGAGATTAGAAAAATGAGAAGAATCTGGCATGCTCTTGGACTGGCCATTTTACTTAACACTGTAGGAGGTGAGGATGAGGGCTTTGCTCTACCTTAGTGAAGTTCATGTTTCAGTCACAAGTTTCTGTTGCTATGTCAACAAGATCTCTTTGCAGTATTCCAATGATAATGATGCAGTCATATACTGGCCAAGCCCCATTTAATGTGTGGAAAAACTGTACACTGTGCACAAAATACCAACAGAAAACCTCTCTAGACCCTTAAAACCACATTCAGGAAATGAAGCCACATATCCTGCAACACTTAACTGGCTAGAAGTGGGCACACTATTAATATTTGAAAGAAAAAAAAAAAAGAGTCTACATAAAATTGTGTAATTAAAGAACACACATTTGTATTTTTCATCAAGTTACAGGTTAGCAACATTCCTTTTGGAGATTCCTCTCCAAAAATCTTACAGACATTCATCTTCAGCAAGTTTTGCCGGTTTCCACTGTCATTTGAGTCATCAAACAGGGACCAAGCAAGGGCCTGTAGCCCACAAGACAGAATCTGATGATTAATTGATGGTTAATTTTTTCTGTACTCCTACCTCTGATGATTCTAATATAACGGTACATGTAGGTATAACATGCAAATGCAGAGAATTTATATCCCATGCCTAATACACAAAACAAAGGCACAGGTGGACAGGCCTGGTTACAGTTATTGCATGGAAATCAGCAACCAATCAGAATCAAGGAATTCATTAATTGTGCCAAACTTATGCATTGATCATCTAGCTATTCGCCTGCATACAAATTTTATCAAAATAGGTATTTGATTAGTGCACAGAAACTAAAAAATAACAGATGGACAGACAGACAGACAGACAGACTGACACAAACTAATATTTCGCGTTTCATGGAAGCAAACCCATACACCAGGAAGGAAAGATATAACTCACATTTGACGAGTGTTAGTTTAAGAAACTTTACACACCATTCAATGGCCAACTGGAGTAGTCTTAAAAGGAACTGAACAGTGTTCAAATATCAATAAAACCCACAACCTTGTGCATCTAAACCTCTACCTACATGAAGTATTTTCAAACCTTTCTGTAGCAAATTCCATTTGGGTTTTTTTCACAGTGTCCCTGTTCACTTATACCCTAGTGAAGGAAAGAAATGAGCTATAAAATAAATGTTAACAATTAAAAATGGCTGAAACTACAAAAAGATGTAGCCTCAGTGTTCTAGGAATGTTCGAAAATAATACGACTCACTAAAATCCTTTTACAAGTGAGTGATTAACAGAGTGACAGGCAGTGATACATGATATGCTGCAGCTAAGAAGGAACATATTTAGATAGATATTTAATCCATGTAAGGTTTTTGTTTCACATAACAAGATTAAGATCACCCTTGTCAAAAATAAATGTTCATTGTAGTTAATTGGTGTTTTACACCATTGTGAAGAATATCTAACCTGTATAAAGAGTGAGTACCTATTGAGGAAACAAAGGCCAAGAAAAGGGTAATGCACCATGAATGGCACCTTAAGGCCGGTACCATGTTTTCCTCTGATCCGACCCGACCTGACCTGACTGAAAAATGGCACTGAGTTGGTGATAAATTTTCTAATGTATGACAATTTCATGACAAAATTCGTGTCCAGTAGGCTTCAATCTGACCATGCTAGATATTTGGTAAAAATATCGAGCTCAGTAGGGCATTGCAACGTTCTTTCCACTAGTGTATCAACTCCTACGACGATGGCAGGTGACGATCGTCAATCTTCAGCCAATCAGAACTAGGCGCATGGTCACGCGACCACTTTTTGGTATCTAACTACATGTATCCCACACCGTATACCTTTAACTGAGTTAATTTCCACAATCTTGTGAAGGATTAACCCTTAAAATCTGTATTAAAACTGGTATTCTCGTTATTAAAAACTTCTCTCTTTTGCCAGTTTTTGAACAGAATATTTTATTTGTAGTCTACACTTTTATTCTCGACAAATAAAAGTGTATTTCACTGACAGCGAAATACATTCAAGGCCTACTATTAAGAATCATTGAGAATCAGCCCCTGCTGTTCACGCAACAGCAGCCACGGTTTTACTTAGCAATTCCTGACTAGCTATGTATGGTGGCTTCTTCCACGAAGAATAATACAAATTGCTACAACAGCTGCAAAATATTGGATATCGCTATTATCCACCGAATCCATGTCCGGCTAAGAGATGTGTGTAGTTAGAAAATATTTACAACTCTTGACTGCATCAAAATCAGCTGGATTTGAACCAGCATCCTTAACCTTCACTATTCTCTTTCAGTGCTCTACAAGAAATGGAAAATTGATAAAGTGTAAGTCAAGACTGTTACTAGTACTAAGCTGCCAATTTCCTTTTTCTATTATCAATAACAGCAAATGAGCCTTGAACCATAAGAAGATTTCATCAGAATCATGTGTTCTTTGTGTATTAATAAAAAGATGGATCCTAAAGTAAAAAGATGTAATAATGTGGGGGTATTACATAGCTCGTCAATTATCCCATACATCAGGTTCATCTCCCCCATTTTCCTCCCACCTACTCCAGGTGAATCCGTAGACCTGATCATATTGATTCCTTGTGGGGTATAATGAAAACTCTCGCCATTGGGAAGCTCATTTGTTTCTGTCTACTACTTTACATGACACACTGCTCCAACTTGTCCAATATATCACATAAAATTGCCTAAGTTTCCGCTTCTGGTTTTTTTCCTGTCCATCTCTGATGCAATTTTGAGCCGCTGTATTCTGCAAGATTTGACAGCATTTACAACTCACAAATTAAGACTCTTGTTGCACATGTAACAGAAGATATAAATGTACTGAGAATGACCTGAACTCTGAAACAGTAAAGCAGAGGCTAATCATGATATCACAATCTTAAAAGGTCAAGAAAAACTGATAAAGTAGCTTTAAATATCCCTATGCCATTCCATCCAAGCATAATTATCTTGCCACACATGAAGGTTAGTTTCTCCCTCTTAAAGGATACATACACGTACATGCAGACTTGTCTACTTATCAGTATAAAGGACATAGACATGTATTTATACAATTGATTATCGCATCTTTTTATAAATTCTGTTATATAAATTCACTGAATTATATCACAAGGACATAATTAAGTGTTTGTTTAACACAAGTAAATTACCTTAAGCCTAGCTTATATCACACTGCCATAACACAGAACTAATGTCAGCTAAGCGCCACTGGGATCTTAGTCATTATGTTTGAACACATCTGTTTTCACGCTGTTTTCCAGTCATTGGACAGGTGCAAAATGGTGGAGTAAAATTTTGGGTCAGTTAGAACATGATTTGTACACCTTACACGACTGGCTACTTGTATACTGTCGCAACTCAGCTGCAAGAGCGCTCATGTCACTTGCCTCGAGAACCAATCAAAACTAGTTCTAGTGAACGCAGAAAGTAGAAAGTGCTCTGTGCTCAAAAGTTGATTGTAACCAATTGTGGACAGAAACCTGCCAGCTCATCTCATGATGCCAGTCAAGACTGATTTCACATGGTCTTGCTCATGTGTATGAAACTTTAATAGTTTGCCAAATAATGCTGGGAGAGAACATGACAAACAACACCCTGAGGTCAGCACCCAGGTACAGCACGGTGAATGTAGTTTGCATTTCTATCAGTATTATTCACCATTAGCAACTATAATCATTTGACCAACTCTGTCTCTACACATGTACACAAACAAAAGAGAAGCAAAATTTAATGAAATAAAAAAAGACATTAAAATAAGGTTTCAAATAACAAATGTGAGTTTGGTGAAATCCCTAGGGAGAGTAAAACTGAAGAAAAAGAATCCAAGATGGCCTTTCAAAATTTTTATTTAAATATTCAAATTCCACCTGTACAATTTAAATTTCAGTTTTACCATGCACCTAGGAAATGCTTGCCTATGTACCACTGTATCTAACTCTGCAGTATTTCTTGACTCCTTGGCCAGTCTATTAAATAATAACTTAATGAAGATGGAACGTGTTTAAAGCTAAAGCTGAAGTTGAAAGTTGAGTACATGGACTTCTGGCACAGTGCAGCAAGGTTAACTTTTTAATTTAGCGATATGAACAAAATTTCCTGTGAGTTCGTCCAGCTCCTGGTGACTTTCTCTCTGGCCGTACGTGGGAAGGTCTGCCAGCAACCTGCGGATGGTTGTTTCCTCCCACCATAATGCTGTATATAACGTTGCCGCCGTCGTGTAAGTGAAATATTCTTGAGTACAGGATAAAACGCCGAATCAAATAAATAAATTAATAAACAAAATTTCACAGTTTGAGGTTCAAACATTTTGTGTTGAAATCAGTACAACATTATTGATTTAACTGGATAACAGTCTTAAATCAGATGTCAATTTTGCTTTTTCACAAATGTTACAAATAAAAAATTCTCACAACTAATCAAGACGAAGGCTTAAGGTAAAGAAAGACATTTTGACAGGTGGCTCACCTTTTTGGTCAGCGTTGGAGTGGTCCACACAGTCAGTAGTAGCACGAGTTGAAGAAGTCCCCAGCTGACCATGGCTTCGGTTAGCGTTTCTTTCACCATGTCTGATAATGGGCAAACACAACTACTCTACAGGCGTTCAGTGGCACGACGATCCGATTCAGACTCTGGTCATTTCCCTTGAACACCCACCGCTTTTTAGTGTAGGCGTCCGCCACTTCCCCTTCACTCGCATGCCACGACAGAAGGAAATCGATTATACCGCGCATGCCCTGTAGCGTCATGCACTCTGATTGGTTGGCCAGGGGCAGAGGCCAAATATCATCCAATCATACCCTTCTGGTGAACATTGTAAATAAAGCCATGTGCGTGGGGGAAGCGATGTCCATCCGAAGTCAGACGTCAGCAATAATATCTTCAAGGCACGATTGTCGGCGATAATAACTTAATTATCTTATAGTATTATCGCTATAGAGCCTCTTTTGGTCTTCCGAATGGATTTATCGGGGCCACTGTCAGCCTCAGGAAAGCCCGGAGAACCGCGTACATGTTTTAAGTTAGAACTGAATATAGGATTTACAGTAGGAAACGACAGACAATCTTCCAAACAGATCTCCAAATTCAGAATACCGTTTGAGCTAACTATAGCTCTCAGTGTTTGAGGATCTCTTGTCTTTTGCTTAAGAACTTCTTATTTGCTATGGATTACAAAAACTATAGGCCTTAACACAGGCGTTCCATTTTAATTTACATTAAACAACCGCCTCCGATGCAGATGCGTAGCACTTGACTTAAAGTATCTGACATGATAACCATAAATGCTGTGCCAATTTCGGTTTCCATTACGAGCAGGCCATTTGAGAATCAGCTGTAGAATAATGTTTCCATTTGTTTCTAGACTATTTAGGCCAATACATCCTGATGGCAATGAGACTTAAAATGACAATGATTTTAAGATTGTGGTTTGCAAGAAAACTAAGTGAAATGGAGATAAACCGGGACAAGATTGTATCCGAATATCAGAATTTATTGGCACGCGAAGCGGAGAAGGAAATTCCACGACGCCAATCTAATTCCAATCCGATTATTGGCTAATTCAACCAAACATTTCCAAGGAAATTGATTAAGCTGTATGATGAGCTTTTGCGTGGGAGGTCCAGCATCAAATGGTCCGAGGGAAACAGTGATCGGCCGGATGTAGACTGACCAAGACCTGCACAGATCAAGCCAATAAAGTCTGGGTCAAAGAGATCAATCTCCATGTGGAGAGAGCAGTGAAGGCGTTCGAGTATATTTAGATACCGAGTACTGCTTACACAGACCGTCTAGTTAACAGTCTGTGTGTGCCCAGTCGGTGATCCTTGTTATACAGGCAAAAATCCGGCGGCATTTGAGCAAACTATATCCATTGTGAATGTATGGTACATGATTATGAGGATAGCCGATAGAGCGACTCTATACTGACCACTGTGTAAACGGATCGCGTATAGCTCAGTAAAGACTTATTATACTGATGAATTAGCATGGAATCAGTTCTGCATGTTAAACAGTTCGGAATGAATGTCCTCATATTAAATTTTACGTCAGGGATAGGAAAATGCTATGGTTTCTCTTTTCCTTTTTGATTATCACTACATGACTCTATAGGTATAGGCCTGCATATGTATAATCCCATCGCCGATGTTTAATTTCATGGGGATATAACCATATTAAATAGTTTCATCGTAGAAAACCTAGTTGTTTGAATGCCTTGAGAAAGAAACCCTAATTAGCATGTCAAATATGAGAAAAATACACTGATTTTGGATACAAATTGTGCATGTCAAAGTTTAACTAAAGAACATCCTTTAGTTAATTGGGCGAATTAGAAATGTTAACTGGACAATATCATTTTCATAATTTTTAATCTCAGAGTGCGGAGAAGTCAATGGTAACATCACTGATCGATCGTTTAAAATCTAAACACAAGCAGTGAAGGCGGGCGAGTGTATACAAATCTTCTGCACAACGCCACAGGTTAGAAGTGGCGCCTCGTACATATGCATGTGTTCGATCTTTTTAAGCTCTGGTCTTTTTGCAGGCGTTATGTTTTATGCCTTTGTGGTTGCATATTCAAAACCATATCTAGTTGTATCCAATGTTGCCTGTAGTCAGGAAGATTGATAGGTACCCGGCGATGTGCGGTAGTTTCCAACAGGAAACTGTGTACAGTTCAGAATGGAAAGCTATACCGGCAACAAACTATACCTTTACCATGCACAAACTTATCGTGGTACAGATATCGGAATTTACAGTTATAGCAGGAGTAACCGCTTAAACTTACATAAATCTGACCACCGTTATATTTTACAGTGAAACATTCTGGGGCACAGCGTTCAACTGACCACCAATTTATTAGGCAGAAAAGCAGATGTTAACTTCAGATGGGCATGCAGGTGTTTACCGACAACGGAGTGTATTTTACGCGTTTTATTGGTGTATAGTTTATATAACGGAAGATAGTTATATATATACCGATATAATTTGATGGCAAAGGTGCAAATGGAAGTCGGAAGAAAATATAAATTATCACCTCGCTGTACATCTGTTCAAAGTATAGAAAAACGATCGCATAAGGAGTTGGGGAACCAAATAAACAACATATGTATGGTTATCCCATTCGCCACACAACACATGTGCAAGTAAAGGTCAGCTGGTCAAACAGTTAATTGGAGTGTAGTACGGCAATTCATATCACAGTGCGTGAAATTATCATCACAAAATTATGTGCAAATGAGAATCTCCTATGTACGCGGAAGTTGGACTGCTCTTCACGTACTGGAATTTGAAGGTGTTGATAAAGGGCTTTATTTTACGACGTAGGACATTGCATAACGCCACGCATGCAGATAAACGTCGAAGGCATAGATGTACCACGTTAACATTTGCTTCAATGAGTGGGTTTTTCAGAAGCCTATGTATAATGTATGAATTTCCTGTGCCCGGTACTTGGATAGTCCTTGTTCTTGGACAAGATATATTGAGAATGTTGTATACATCGATATCCATTTGCATGTCCTGCAATAATTCGATATTTAATCAAACCTATATATTCGTTGTTTGAAATGGAACCCGTTTGCAAATAGTGTGTAAAATGTGTGTCCGTGGGCACATTTTCCCCACCACGAGTTGTTCAAATAAATTTGGAACGATTTGCAGGAATCGGTTCAGCTTGGGTATGTTTTTTTATCGGAAATGGTTATCACAGGGCATAGATTGTCTCATTCGATATTCCCTGACATGTTTCCGACAGTTATTTTTAGGTACATTTTAGACGCATTGATTCTGTTGGGAAAGGCGACACTTCGCGTGGATTTGGGAATATATCCACATGTGAAAGCCATGGATATGGTCCCTTGTGTGTGTTTCCTCATAAATGGTGGTTAAACGTCGCTATTAACCTTATTTCGGTCATTTCTTTACTGCCTTGCCCAGTTCGAATCCATCTGTCGCTTATTTGGCTGCAGCTTCAAGTAGCGGCTTACGTAGTCCTGGCCCTCCGGTTTCCTGCATCCATGCCGTCACATAAATAAAACATTCTTGTGCGCGGAAAGGAAATAAATAACATTGAAAAAATCATTTTATATTATTTTTTAGGTATGTAGCTATTCCCTTGTTTATGAGTTTTGGAATGAAATGACGTCATCGGATATGTTTTGTAGGAATAAATATTGAGAAATGTTTGTACAGAAAACGATGTCATTCCGCAGGTTTGCTCGAATTTATGGGTGTAGCCATCATCACACCATTATGTCGGCATAAGAGAAATTTTATGGTCCTTATGGGGTGACTTAAAAGAACAAACCATATTTTTAGAAAGCATGCATCATCACCTTCGTAACATAATTCGTAACATTATTTTTGTCCTAGCATGACCCTCTAGGTCATTAATCGAAGCAGACCATGCATTGCAGGCATGTTTATCATGCTGCCTCACCAGATCGAAAGACACAACGCGCATGGCATCTCTGTGCCTAGCCGACTGGATGGTCCGTGCCAAGGACCCCACACAATGAGGACGTATCAGACAGAAGGCACCACGTGTATGGCATCTCTGTGGCTAGCCGACTGCATGGTCCATGCCAAGGGCGCCACACAAAGAGGACGTACCAGACAGAAGGCACCGTGCGTATGACATCTCTGTCAGATTGTATTGACACCTAACTGACCAGTGCATGGCCTTTGCGAAGTACGCCATACAATAGGGACGTACCACACCAGAGACATTATAGGTATGGTATCTGTGTCAGATTGTACTGACACCTAACCGACCAGTGCATGCAACCGACACTATGCGCATGGCATCTCTGTGCCTACCCGACTGCATGACCTATGCCAAAGACAATGAGGACCTGCCAGACCGAAGGCACTATGCGTATGGCATCTCTGTCAGATTGAGCTGACACCTAACCGACAAGTGCATGGTCTGTTCTAAGGACGCCGTACAGTAAGGACGTACCAGACCGAAGACATCATGCCTGTGTCATCCCACTCGATCACAATGAGCTGATATTTAGTCGGCCAGTGCATGGCCTATGTGAAGGACACCATACAGTAAGGACATACCAGCAATCTATAATTTTGTCTGAAGTCTTGGTTCTGACAACAAATGGGATTGGGACCCTTCTCACACCATCGTCGTAGACGATTTAACCACTTAGCCAGATTTGGAATAACATTATAAATGTACCACGCAACACACTGTATATATGACGTGTCGCGGCACGCCACTGTAATTAGTAAAATCCTACAGATAGTTTGCTTTTCAATGCAGAAAGCACGCAACTCACTGAAAAACACACTTGAGCAGTTTTTGTTCCAAGCTGCCATCATAGAATACAACGGTCTATTAAAGACGCTTGCTTAGTTGCACGCGGAGGTGTAATCTCGGATTTAACCGGGTAGTCTCACATGGATTATTCTTTTCTCCCTGTAATTGCTGTTCTATCAGCCAATGACCCTCTAAATCCATTCAATATACCGTTATTCGGCGTGTAACACTTTTCGACTTTTTCTTTAAGGGGTAAATGGCGATATAGCCTGTAGCCCTGAGTGCGGAGAGGGAAAGATTAGAAAGACCTCAGGGACAATGGAGATTAGATCTCAGGAAGAGATTTCCGCTTGGTACAGAGCCTCGGAAGTTCCCGCTGCGGTCTCAATCTGAGGAAAGAGTTTAGTGCCGAGCACGCGGAAAGCCGTTCACTAGCGCCGCCCCCGTGCCGTGGTATCGCTATCTCCGCAGATGGAAATAATTCAAAAACACGTACAGACTAAGTTCATGTCGTTCTTGTAGAAACTATGAAGTGATGTAAATGGTCATCTTATCCCTGTGAGCGAATAGTATAGTTTCTTCACAGATATATATATATATATATATATATATATATATATATATACATTTTATTTTACTTTGCCTAGAAATTGTAATATATAGGCTTTACTTCATCTACTTTAATTCCCCTTCACATATACACAAAATATGTTTATGACCGCCTCTCGAGATATACAATAATCAATTCAACCTGGAATCACAAATATAATAATCGTACACCATCATGAACCATCCATATAACTTAATATGGATCCGTCGGCAGGTTGCATACAACATGTGCAATGACCTCCGGGGTTCTTTTTATAATTTCTCTTTCACTATTAATAACTGTATATATGTTTTTGGTAGCATTAGGTACTGACATCTATATACCTGAACCTCTGTAATTCTTGCACGAGAGAAGTCTGTTTGAATTTTACCTGGATATTATATCTGAATATGTATTTTGCAGTTTATTTATGGGATTATGTGCGCAACTTATTGATAATGTCTTCTGAAATCCTTGAAATCGGATGACTGCATTTCTGTTTTACATTTAAGTAGACATGTCATAGTCAACAATTTGGATAGGATTTGTTTTTATGATAATTGTTCTGGTGCAAGATACAGAGCGGATCTTGCTGTATTGTCGATTCGAATCCTTCATTTTGGATTGAAAAGAAGTACCGGTAAACAGATGTGGGATTTGGCCTTTAAAATTTCAGTATACTTGAGAATCGGGGCCTCCGTGGCTCAGATGCTTAGCGTGCTAGAGCAGTTTAATGACCCAGAAGCCTCCCACCTACGCCGTCGCTGTGAGTTGAAGTTCAGCTCATGCCGGCTTCCTCTACGGCCGCACTTGGGAAGGTCCGCCAGCATCGTACAGATGGTCCTGTGTTTCCCCCAGGCTCTGCCCGGTTACCTCCCATCATAATGCTGGTTGCCGTCGTATAAATGAAATATTCTTGAGTAAGGCGTCAAACACCAATCAAATAAATAAATAAATACTTGAGAATCTAGTTCTCACAATACAGCTAAAAAATATCTTACCTGCCACACTGTATTCAAAACATATATACAATGTTTCCAAAATGTATGAATATATTTATTTGATTGGTGTTTCACGGCATGCTCATGAATATTTCATTTAGCTTATATATACTGTGTCACAGAAGTTTATGGGTGCGGGATAACAGGAAGGGGAGGGGGGCATCAATCACTAGGTAAAAGACAATCTTCCTCTCAAAGCCACCGTTGGACCAACGAGAGTTGGATTGGAGCCTGCAACCTCACTGCTCAGAGACCAGTCTATACATCTATTTGATTGATATTTCACGCCGCATTAGCGAATATTTCATTAACAAGATGGAAAAAGAGGAAACCGACGACCATCCTGAAAATGCTGTCCTTCCCACGCACGGACGGAGGAGAAGCCAGCATGAGCTGGATCCGAACTCAGAGCGACAGTACTGCATGGTGAGCGGCTCCTTGGTCATTGCGCTGCGCTAGCGACGGGCCTATGTACTAGGACGACGTCAAGGGATGGTAATCAAAATGGTCGTCTTCACTGAGCTCTTATAGTACGCGGCTACAAAAAAATCACTCAGCAATGCAAACCTCCTTAGCTTTGAGGTTTTCCATTCTTATCTTTTAAGTCAGATTTTCATAGGTTGTAAATCCACCATTCCCTCTCTCGGATATTTCACATGAACGCCACGATTCAGTTCAATTTAATAGCATAATTTGGCTTTCCCATGAAAAAAAATCCGCCAAAAGCAACATTTTTCATCTCTATTTTATTGCATTTTTCTGCAATCCCTTTTTTCAATACAACAACACCCACATGCAAACAAATTTAGCTTAGTCAGTTATTTTATGAGTTTGTGCCAACGGGTGTATATGTTATCTTTAAAATACAGTCGCTGGTTTTACGGTCGTATGATTTCATTTATGACACTTCTCTTGCAGGAGCCTCGAAAAAAGGAGCACCGATATCGTAAAATGTCTGGACATTCCTATGGGCTTTCATTAATCCTGGCTCTCAGTATTATATCGTCATCACAAAGCACATATTGTAATATTTCACTATACTCGCATCAGTTGGAAGATCGTGTTGAAAGCCTGTAGAGCTGCCGTGGAGTGGTATTGGCTTAATCCCAAAACCTAATATGCACAACAGACAAATGGATATTCCGCTACAGAAATAATCAAAATATGATTCCAGATAGAAACATTCAATACAGGCATTTTATTGTTCCTAGGAAAGTATTTCCATCTATGGACTCGGCGCCGTTGTTAATGGCAAACACATTAGCTGTGTTGGGATTGGAAATGCGGCCGTGTAGCTAATAGGCTTACGGTACATGGATATTTACACCCTTGGATCACATCAGACAAACCTTATTCCCTGCTTACATGTGATGGATTTACCTTAATGCGGGCGCTAATACGGCTCTTGACCGAGTGACTACGGTGCTTGCCTTTCAGTCTTTAAGATACAAGGGATGCGGGTTCAAACAAGGTCATGGATAAAAGGCTTTCGTAGAATAAACGTTCTCACTGTCCATGGAACTTAGTGTCTATAGGCGGTCGATGACGCTCGTACTGCCGCTTATGATCTAACGTTCGTTGAAGATCAATACGCAAGCTTCGAGTTACGTCGTTGCAACAACAAAGCGACGTCGCTTTGGCTGCGGTATAGAGCATGGTGGCTTTCGACTGGGTGAATATTGGGGTCAAAAGTCACTGTTTATACATATTTTGAACATTTTAGTGCAAAAAGAGAACCTTTTGAAGATTAGCACATCTTGGGAGGTGTGACATAACATGTTGCAGGAAATTATATTTTATGCAGCTTAAAGGTATATTTTGGGTGTAGCTGCTCATAAGAATGATATTATTAGGACATATTTCTGTCATTTTGGGTATATGTTCAGTCAGTGCATTTTTTTCTCGATATTTCCCAACAGAACTATAGACTTCAACTTCTGCGAAATGACGTCGCCGTTTTACGGCATGATAGGGCCAATTCCCTGTCCCTTAGGCTAACATAGCAGCTTATGTGTTCAGATCTACAGTCGGAATTCGTTTCTGTTGCCTATTATTTCATCGTTTTTGATAAATGTTTAATATTGTATATACCATCCCATGTTAAATTGTGCAGTGTGACCCTAACGTGCCATATACCGGAGGTGTCACGTCACAAAGGGACATCACTTTGTTGTCATAGGCGACCACAATGAACAGCTTCCATACAGTCTCTGGTATAGCCTTTCTGTATATATTTAACCAAGAAGAAACCAATTCATCAAGGTTTACCCTTAAGAATAAGCCATCTGCTCTGCAAGGTATACGTAACTCCGGGGAATCCACGAGTGATGGCACAGTTTTTGTGTGGTTGTCGGCGTGAAGAAACCATCATGCAGACTTTGGTCATTTATATATTTGCAGATTTCATTCCCTCAATTTTACCGTCTTCCTTGAGACTGCATGATGTTACGAGAAAAAAAGCTGACGACGTCAATCATATATCGTTAACTGTCCTGATCATATCGTATTTGTTGAAATCTTTCATTCTTACCTGTGATTTGATTTTAATGCTCATACGTATCACTAGTCATCTGAACACTTTCATGACAACGGTGTATAACATGTATTGAACGTCGATACACATCGATATGGTAGTCATGCACTAGCGCCATTTTTTATCCCGGAGAATCCATGTATTTAGGACGAAAAGGTATTCTGTCTCATGGAAACTCCACTTAGGATTCATGATGGTTCTGTATCCCCTGCATTCGCCTCTCATTTATAGACACTTTGACCTCCCGAAGCAACCATTATATAGCTTTGGGGGGAATTGTTTTAAAAATGTAGGACGATTTATTTACTTATTGATTTATTTACTTATTTATTTGAAAGACGGCGGCCATACAGTTTTATAATCATGGTTTGAGGAAACTCAACGGCTCAGAAAAAACCACTGGTCCCTGGCCAGTCACTGGCAAACTTTGGGATATGTTATATTGTTGAAGAAGGAATCCGTGGCCGAGAGTGTGTGCGCCTGCGCGGTGTAATGATCTCCGGCCGTATGTGGGAAGGCCCGCCGTCGTATGAGTGAAATATTCTTGAGTACGGCGTAAAACACCAAAATCAAATGAATAAATATATTGGTGAGTGGTTTCAGGGAACTTCTTACAAGACCACACAAGGTCACTTGCCACCAATGTCCAGAGAATAGAGAATACCGGGGTGGGCTACTGGGCGTACCAGTACCCAGGAAAAAATCTTCCCTTTACTTCCATTATTTCAAGGATGACGGATTACCTTTCCGTTGATCTAACGGGTTCATCCGTTTCTGATTGGGGCTTGCATGTTGTAAGCTTTTCTCGCCTCGTCGCAAAGAGGGCATTGTATTGGTCAATGTGGATGACGCCATCGACATATGACCGTCTCGTCCAGTAGATACATAGCATGGATCAAGAGTGTCATTCAAACAATTTTTTTCCTATTATGTACAATACCTTGATGACATGGTGTGAATGTCGCCCCAAATGGATATATACCGTGGATCAAAAGAATTATCCAGCTGTTGAACGCCATGGAATAATTGGTGTTCTTCATACGATTAAGTAAAATACCTTAATTACTGCACGGCATGGTGGCTTGCTTATCTCCTCATGGATACTCCAAGGTCAATAGCGCCATCCATATGTTAATCATCTTGGGAATATTACTGAATTAATTTGTGGTTATAACTTTGACCATCATGCCGCTAACAGACTTCTGCTCACATATACTTCAGTGTGCCATATTAAATTTGCCTTTGGTGACCTAGTAATCAGGCTGTTTTGTAACTGGGGACGTGGAATATTTATTTATTTATTTATTTGTTAGTGTTTTACGCCGTACTCAAGAATATTTCATTTATACGACGGTGACCAGCATTATGGTTGGAGGAAACCTGGCAGAACCTTGGGGTAAACCCAGAAGCGTCCGCAGGTTGCTGGCAGACCTTCCCACGTGCTGGAGGAGAGCAAGCCAGCGATGGGGAATATAGAGCGGTGACCACAGCGGCGGCACCATATATATACGTCGTAGAGGCCTCCGTGGCCGAGGAAAGAATTAGCGCGCTTTCGCAACGTAATAACCCCAGGTGCCTCTCACTAATACGATCACACTGACTTCCTCTCCGGTCGTATGTGGGAAGATCCGCCAGCAACTTGCCGATGGTCGTGGATTTTCCCCCGGCTCTGGCCGATTTCCTCCCATCATAATGCTGGCCGCCGTCGTGTAAATGAAATATTCCTGAGTAAAACACCAATCAAATACGTAAATAAATATAAATACGTCGGCATTGTGTAAAACACAATCCAAGGCACGACAAACACGGAAATCCACTAGGTAATCCGATCACTTTATGGGTCCAAAATTCTGTGTGGATTTTGCTCATGCATGTTCGACTAAGGTTCGATACCGGACGAGTCGGCTGTGTTAAATATATATATTAGGCATTATTAGGCAGCGTCCATGCTGTCCATGCTGTCATTCACTGCAAGGGTTTGGCCGATGTCTTAAGATATAACTCATATATAACTCATATATATATATTACGCAAAGACAATATACACCAGAAGTGGTACCAAAAAACCACCCATGAAAAATACTTTCAAATACTCTTTTATCCAGAAAGTGAAAATGAAACTA
This sequence comes from Acanthopleura granulata, assembly GCA_016165875.1. NCBI lineage: Eukaryota > Metazoa > Mollusca > Polyplacophora > Chitonida > Chitonidae > Acanthopleura > Acanthopleura granulata. The sequence continues at coordinate 41,256,729 of JABBOT010000001.1, read as the reverse complement.
AATATTAAAGACTATATCTGCAAAGAAAAAACTTTCCACGCCCTTTTATCAGATTAGACAATGCTTTCATGGTTTCTTCTCCTTTAATACTTCTACTGTCTCACAGAAACACTAATCTAATGACAGCAAGTACAGGAGCCACATGCCGTCATAGATGACACCTGGAAGAACAAGGTTTTCAACGGCCTGTATCCTCTTATACTATACTCTGAGGGAACAGGTCGTCGTTTGGCGCTTGGGGGTGTCTACTGTCCAGCGACACTTGTCTTTCAAGGACTTGGGCATAAGAGGGGATGGGTTCAAGCCCCGACCTGGCCAGGGAATTCGCCGTACAGTTTGAACCGGTCTTTGTAAACGGTATTTTTGGGGCTCTTCGTGACGGTAAGTGGTCGACCACACAGCACTGGTGTATTCTGTACGTCACATGTGGGAAAGTGTCACTAACTTTCCAACGGAGGTTTTCGCCGGCCCCTCTGGTGTTCTCCACTCACAAAAATGACAACAATTGTAGGTGAAAAATTCTTGAGTATTGCGTTGAACAAAAATCATGTAAATATAATAAATATGTGGAGCGCCACTAGAAAAGTGTTAATTGCTGATATTAAAGTAATATGTATCACAATACAGACTCGGAACTGAACACGAATTTTGCGTCATATATAAGTAGGTTTACACGCTGCCATATTTGTGCGGTCATAGCGTTTGCCAAAAGTTCCATGCCATGTATAACCGTGCATGGTGTGTTATAAATTATCAAATTATCCACGTGTGACATATTGCCTAGCACTTGCATGTAGGGTCTAGAAAACATCGCAGGGAAGAGTTACAATAGAAACTTATTTATGCTTCTACCTGAAAGGTGTTTTACGCCATACTCATGAATATTTAAATACATGTGAAAAAACTGTTGGGAATGTGTATTATGTATACAGTGTCCTTGGCTAATGTATACAACATTCAATAAAACAATATTTTAGGGTTAATGTATACGTGCGGAATCGGTAATCGACATGCCATCAGCAATAGAAATATTCAACAATATTCATATAGGCCCTCCTGTGGCTTGTGCAGTATATAGTTGGAAAGTCAAGTTCAAGTCAAACTTGAAGTGTCTTTAAAATAAAATAGGTCCTTGTGCTTCTTGGACCTTTAACTGATCTTTCTCTTTGTAACATATGATGTGTAGCACATGATGAACGCTTGTTCATATTATGACCTACGCGTGTAAGTCGATTCTGCATGTTGCCACATGGCAGTAGGAGTTCGTTCCCTTTATCACGCTCCTCGATGACGATTCCAAGACAAGGGACAAGTGGATAAGTGTGACGCAGGCTCCAGAGTCCGCTTGCACGAAGCCCTCTTAACATCAAAAGCATTAGCATTAACACCATAGCGATCAGTGTTGTAGGCATTATGTCGCCATGGCAGCTACGTGCTCGTAACGTTAGGATGACTTCGTGCAAGATGGCCCAGCATCACGAAGCTCTCATAGTGCGGACGGATATATAATTAACTTGTACTACAGTATTAATACAGAGCTCAGATTTGAACTTGAACGCTGATTTTTAATTTCGCTGTGAAAGCATACGATACCAGAATCTCTAATTACTAACATAATGCCGAGGGTTACTTACAGTTTTAGCGCAACTGAACTTTCTGAAGTTAAGATTAATTCTGACTTAAGTGATCCTGGGCCCCTGGACAAAGTACCGCCAGAAAACCCTGGACAAAGTACCGCCAGAAAACCCTGGACAAAGTACCGCCAGAAAACCCTGGACAAAGTACCGCCAGAAAACCCTCTGAAGTTTCCAGAGTTACTTTGACTTAAGCAATCAACACAGATATAGGCAAATGGACACGATGATAACTGTGTACCGGGTATCTACGTTGTATACTGTGCCTCACTCCCAGTATTTGCTGATTCATGATTGGTCTGGATCTTATGTTTTAGTTCTGCTTCACTAATATGGCTGTATTGATCCTGTATATGAATTTTATTTTCATACAACAGTTTATACACAGCGGATGTTGAGCACTGGAAATGTCGGGCTATACGCCTTGCTGTGTATTCACATACAGCTCATCCTAGGTAATAATGAGTTTTGGCCTGTCTCTGGGTCCCGTGTGAAAACACGATTCCATCAAGCCCAATATGATACATTACGGAAAGAACATGTACACTACTGAAAGAACCCTTTCCCTTTCCCCAAACTGTCACCACTAACCCCTGATTAAATACCATCAAAAACTGACAAATTGAGGTACTTGCCCATACAGTGGCTACGATAACGAAGCAAAAGTTACGGTATTTGAGTGAAGAGTCCTACAGCAAATTTAGTTACAAGGGCCAAAAGTGGTCAAAATTGACTTGTACATGCAAAAAACCAGGCTGTCATACGTGCTGTTGTTGATGACGTTGTTGTTGTCTCCGTCGTTGTATTACGTGCTGTCGTTGTCGTCGTTTGCGTTGTTGTATTTCCTGCTGTCGTTGCTATTGTATTTTCTGTTGTTGTATTTCCTGTTTTATATTTTTCTGTATTTCGTTGTTATATTTCCTGTTGTTGTTGTATTTCCTGTTGTCGTTGTCGTATTTCCTGATTCGTGAAAATAAACTTATTTTATTATATTTAGTGAATGTTTATTTCTGGAAAGGGACAGGAGAGGGATAATTCTTTTCTTCTTTTTTCTAAGCTTAGTTTTAGTCGAGATTGCCCCAGACAAGATGCTCCCCAGACATGATGACCCCAAAGGACAAGGTGACCCAAGGAGAAGAATAATTAGGCTATTTTTATTACATTAATTTATGGATACTTATTAAAAAAGTTTTTATTTAGTTTAGTAGTGACTTCGTAGTTTTAATGTAGAATTATGTAGTTATGTCGAAATTTAATTTGTTTGTTCTGCAGTTCTTAAATTCTTGATTTCCATTTTTGGTAGTTTTATAAACTTAAACCTAAAATTAATGCCTGATGCTTCTTTCTTTACCAATTATCAAAAAAAAAAATGCCAAATAACCTGTGTGATAGCAATATAACTATATATAATTATTTGGTACACCATTTTTACTGTGGCGGCCTTCGGGACCGAGGAAGTCAGCGTGCTACTTCACCGTAGTGAATCAGGTGCCTTACACGAATGCAGTCGCTGTTCAAGCCCAGTCTAGGCTGGCTTCCTCTCCAGCCGTACTTGGGAAGGCCTACCAGCAACCTGTTGATGGTTGTGGGTTTCCCCCTGGCTCTGTCCGGTTTCCTCCACAAATAATGCTGGCCGTCGTAGTATAAGTGAAGTATTCTTGATTACGGCGTTAAACATCAATCAAATAAATAAATAAATAAATGAATAAATTTTTACTGTGCCAACAGAGACTACCCATCATGAGGTATCACAGGAACGAGACATCCCTCCACGAGGCGATATCACAGGAGCCAGAGAATTTCCACCGTGAGACTGCCTACCACGAGACTTCCCAGTATGAGATGACACCACAAGAGCCTGCAACTCCAAACAATGATGTGATATTGCAACAGCGTGACACTGTTTTATCATTATCGTCTTTACAGTGTACTGTACACTTGCATGAGCCCTGCAGTGTAAGGTGTTTATGGTCATTGTTTTAATACTACTACTGTAAAAACGAATACATGAATACATATATCTATATCTATATCTATCTATCTATCTATCTATCTATCTATCTATCTATCTATCTATCTATATATCTATCTATCTATATATCTATATATATATATATATATATATATATTCATGTGTGTGTGTGTGTGTGTGTGTGTGTGTGTGTGTGTGTGTGTGTGTTTACATATATGTATATATTTATACATAATCAACTTTTGGCCAACGTATGCTGTATGTAAATGTTCAATTGGTGGACTTAAGGTCCCGAATACAGTGTACATGTGTAAATCACTGCCTGACTTTTATTTATATAAATTTAGTTAATAAATTATGTTAACTGTTACCACCTATTGTTTGTTTATTGATCTATCATTAAAATGGTTAGTTGTCACAGCGTATACATTGTGATTGCCTGATAATATATTGATAATGCGCTGCCTCATCAAAACTTGATAATGCATAGAGTGGTTTTCCTCGGGCTTCTAGCTCATTTCCCAATAATCGTAGCAACCTACCTGCATACGTGACAAATACACTGTTTTTGACTGAGGTTTGATGGGGTATAAGTTTTGATATACCCCTTGTCTAAAGTATAGCACTCACTAAATTTGAAGCATAATTGACAGTTCATGTTTCATGTGGAGATATTCAGAATGTACACTAAGTTGACACACAACCTTCGCAGAGAATGGTAGCCACTGTAAACGAAGCTTGCTGGTGTATTTTTGTAAACCAAGTACTGGGACACAAAAAATAATCATGCTTGATGACAATGTTCATGCGTTTTTTAACTCTGCTATTAGTTTTTAAAAGAGAATTCTGTGCATATTTAACAGTTCGTAAGTCAATGCCGAAGAGTGCTATCGAAGAAAACCAAATATGACAAGTCAATGGCATGCATCAAACTGGTTTAAGTAGTTCCGTCGAGCTGTTGCCACCGAGGCATTTGGTGGTGGCTCAGTGATGGTTTTGGGTTTGTGCTCCTTCCATTGTGAACTTGATTTCTTATCAGTTTAGTGCACACTACATGGACAAAGTTACCAAGATACATGTAGGAAATTGCACGGCTCTGTTTTGCCCGATGTTGATAACCAGGCAGTTGCCACGTGCTCTGTCTTCATGGACAACAATGCCCTAGCACACATGGTCACTGACCATCTCCGGAACAAAGCCAATGCAGCGAGAGTGTCATTGTCAGCTCTATGTGGGTGGGTGGTGGAGATTTCGGCCTGAAGTGGGTGGGTGGTGGGGCTTTCGGCCTGAAGTGGGTGGGTGGTGGGGCTTTCGGCCTGGTGCGGGGAGGCTAAGGAATACAATCGGTGGGCTGCACATGGGACGTACTTAATCTCAAAAAATTTACCAGGACACTGCACGAGGAAAGGTCGCATGTCCTTCAGAAGAGAATTATTTGTCTGATTTTTTAGCATGAGGCACGTGATGCGGATGTGGTCCGGGTGTGGGATGGCTACTTTAGATCTTCACAGGTATTGTTGATCGTTTAACTGTGGCGTGAATAAAGCGTTATCAAGACACTTACCTGCTGATCTGTCCATATATTTGCTCACAGCCAACAATACTTGTACTGCATATTTATCCCCATTTGCGGTCATTGTAGGTTACATAGTCGCCGGTAAAAAGTTGCAAAATGTTTTCGTTGCAAATGTTGTTATCATCCATTCAAAAACAGCATCTTAAATGTATTTGACATTTGGTAACACTATGGATTGCTTTTGTACTTCTTTGCACTTCCTGCCTACAAAGTTCTTTCATTGTCAAATTATACTGGACGTGCGAGCCATTTGATGAGGTGTATATATCCCTAGGCTACGGAGATGATTCATTTGACAGCGTTATGGAACTTTTCCGAGCCAGACGTTTATGACTTTCACTTCGGTTGAACTCTGGGTTACAGAAAAGATATCGCAAATCACCGGTAAATTTAATATATCAAATTTCAAACTGAAGCTGTTATCCAACAGCTTTGTCGGGGTCCACCTATCTGCCACATCTGGTAGTCCCCTAATAACTTTATGGTAATAAAAAAGGAGAAAAAAAACTGAAAAGATTGAGAAGGAATGAACTGGATTTGAACCCATGGCTACCATATACAATGGGCCTACTACTAAAACCCAGCTTGAAAGCAGTTCAATTTTGATCCTTTGCCCATAGCCAATAACAAAAGACATAAAGAATACAGTGCAGCAAGGATAATCTGCATTCTCATAGTAAAGTGAACTCATCAATGTCCGGCTTTAAAGTTATAACCGATTCCTATCACGTGACCTCTAAATGTGGTGAAATTTTACTTTTTTGCACTTTGCACAGTACATATCTGGCCCTTTGCACTCCGTAATTTTCAGCATCACAGCTGTAAAGGTTTGACATCCAAATATGGGGAAAATTGCATTTTTGGAGCTTAGATCTTAATTTGCGGCCAAAAATAAGATCAGATTCGTGATCAGAACGCGAAACGACATCACATAGCATACTTAAAATATCTGAATTCAAAAACTTTTGGTCACGTGACAACTTCGGTAATCAGTGCATTTCCATAATGTAAACTTTTGAAGCCCAGCACATCCTGCATTTTTAAGACACCTCCACGATTTCCAGCACGCATACAGCACATACATAGCAATTTTCACCGAGCGATCTTCAGCTTTATGGCTTTGACCGTCTTCTCTCACGTGACCTGGCGAAATATGGCGGAAATAGCACTTTGATCGCAATTTGCGACAAAAGTATGAGTCGTGAGGAGAAAAAAGACCAGCTTCGTGATCAGGGCGTCAAACTACGTGGGATAGCATATTTAAAAGACTCCATTTCGAAATTTTTGTTTTCACATGACTTCGGTTTCGGTTATTTGCGCACACATCACATCCTGTTTTTGTCAAAATAAATTACAGGCAATAGTTGCTACATGTGCAAAATGGATCAATCGGACTGAGGGCTCGGTAAAAAGTGCCTCTCAAAAGTTTTCCTATTAACCCAACATGGCGGCTAGGTCACGTGATCTAGGACACCAAAACTTTTACTCATTAAAAACAGTCCCCAGGCCTACTATATTCCTAAATTTCACTCATTTCTGCCCTGCCATTTTAGGCAAAAATGGCGATTTTTTTGGCATTTACGACCTCCGGTTGGCTGACGTCATTTCAGGTTTTGTAAAATTTGTTTCCATGCCTTGGGATGATGTTAGGCCTGAAGGCTGCGGCTCTGGCTTCACTGATTATGGAGATATACTCACTTCTAGTTTTGATGACGTCACTTAAGGTTCCCAAAATTTGCATATCTGGAATCAGCGTCCAAAACCGCATCAGATAAAACAATTTCCGACACTAAAATTCTTTCAAAAAATATTTTGAACAAAAGAGGTTTTTGGTCACATGACATATTTACCAAATAGCGAGCTTCTAAAATTTTCCACCAATCAAACTTTCCTTTTCAAATTTGAAGTGCACATCCTTGGATATACTACATAGTAAGTTTGAGAGCAATCTGTTCGTGCGTTTTTGAGATGAAAATTTTTAAAGGTTTTCACCAAAATCCATTACGGCTACCTAGTCACATGACCAAAATTTTCTAAAAGTTTAGGTGCAAAACGCCAGGTTTGTACGAGAAACATAATAAAGTTTCATAAATGTGTAATTTGCCGTTTTCTACAAAAACGCGGTACAAATTTGCTGACAATAATAATAATAACCAAAGCTGTTATCCAAAAGCGTTGTCGAGGTTCACACTATTACCTATTTTCCACATCTGGTAGTCCAGTGATAACTTTATGATAATATAAGAGAGAAAAAGACAAGAAAGATTGGAAAAGAACGAACTGGATTTGAACCCGTGACTATTAAGTATCATACACAGTGGACCTGCTACTGAAAACCAGCGAGACATAAAAGACATAAAGAATACGGTGTAGCAAGAATGATCTCCATTCTCATAGTAAACTGCACTCAGCGATGTGTAGCTTTACAGTTATAATGGCTTTCTATCACGTGACCTCTAAATACGTGCAAATTTTGCTTTTCGCTCTTTGTGTAGTACATATTTCACCCTTTGCACTCCGTAATTTTCAGAAATTACATCTGTTACGGTTTTCTGTAACGTGATCTCCAGATATGGTGAAAATTGCATTTTTCGAATTTGGATCGTAATTTGCGTAAAGAGGTATACATGACAGGCAAAAAATAAGATCAGATTCGTGATCGGGATGTCAAACTACATCAGGTGGCATAATTAAGATATTTAAACTCTAAAAGATTTGGTCACGCGACAGCTTCGGTAATCAGTGCATTTCTACAGTTTTCAAGATATGAAAAAGATTTTTGCACACGTAGTTTGCCCCCGACGTATTGTGTCTGTGTTTTAAACTTCAGCTCTATCGGATAAACCCTTCTGGAGAAAATGACATGTCAACGCATTATATTCCATGCAAAAATGATAAGAAATAGACTGGAATTGAACCTCAGAGTGCTATGACTAATCTGCAGTGCCTAATAATGCCATGATTTTCAGCTGAAAAAAAAGAGAGAGAGAAAAGACTACCAGGATTTAGCTGGATTTGAACCTGAGACTGCTAGGTACGGCGTTCATTGGGGTTATGGTGAAAGCCAGGGAAGAGAAAATAGTCCTGTCAGATACAAGGGCTCTGTCACATGTAGGGAGAGACTCTACCTTTCATCTGCTTGTCCCAGCGCCAGACAGATTTAGATTACTCCGCTCAAGCCAAACCACAGATAGGGACTGTGCCTTTGATCTATTTCTGTCGTGTTGTTCAAACAGGAGAATTTTGAGAAATTTTTGTTGGTTTCTTAGCAAAAACTTCAAAACTAATCAATGTACCAAACTAATTCTTGTAGATTTGTAATCCTGACAACAAGGAGTACCAGATAGTATGTTTGGTTAATCATTTTAGAGAATGTTTAGAGATGACGTAATTTTTACGTAACTTCCGAGGTCAATTACAGCCTAATTTGCCTATCAGATTTGACCTGTAAGGTTAACTGAGTAGGGCCATCTACCTAGAAACAGTGAATGGAAATTCTTTGCGATATCTTGACCCGTTTTTGAGAAGAAGACTTTTTAGGCTGAACAATGAAATTCAAAATGGCCGCTAAATCATGTGACTGGGCAATGGATACACAACGTCAAAAGTTGCTCCATATGTTCATTATTAAGACTGTAATGTTTGGATTCTCTACCGTCAGCAGTTTGGGAGGTATTGCAATTTTACGAGAGGACTAATAATAATAATAATAATTCGAACGATTTCAAGAGGTATCTCACAGAGAACCTGTGTGGACCCCTAATAATAATAATCCGAACAAAAAGCCTGAGTGGTGTGAACCCCTAATAATCTGAAGGATTTCAGTAGGTGTCTCAGACACTGGGCCACCTAGTAACAAAAGTGATATCTAACTAATGAAATATCACTTTTATCAGTAAAGGAAATTCTCGGATTTCAATGATGTATAAAGAGTAAATTGTTTTAGCATAAATACCACATACTCTTTTTTAGGTACTTGTGTCATCGTTGGATAAACTCCTGTGCACATGTGAATAGTATGATCGTTGATGGGGAGAAGATCCATAAAAAAGAATAAAACGAGTCATGCCAGTCGATACTGAGAGAGCGAGAAAGTGCTGTGCTATCAGCTCAGTTTGTTTAGCTCTGACTCTTCTCCATTGTAATCTTCAAAATGCAACAGATGCTGGTGATAGTCCGAGATCCATCAGATCATCTCAAAGTGTGGACTGCTTCTGTATTCAGCTACAAACCGTGGTACAAGCAAAGCTGTCGGAGCAAGAGGCATTCGGATTAACCTGGAAAAGGACGGCAAAAAGAGGAAGTGGGACTCTTGGTAATGAGGCCGTTGATGAATGATGTGGTTGACGAGTTGTTGCCTTTAGTGTTGCGAGTTCCTGCAAGAGTGATGAAAACAGCAAAACTAAGGAATTTAGACAGGGACATCTTTGACAGGACACATTTGAGCTTCTCAAACCTGACTACAAGTCACAAATTATAATGTTTGATATTTTGCATAAAAGTGACATTGGATAATTTAACCCCTCAAGTCAACAGGGACAACAGTTTTACATGTCTTTTGCAGTCAGTAACATTGAGGTATCTAGTATAGCTGTGTGCAAATATATATTATAGGTGCAACAGTATCCTGTTTTTACCGGCATTATGTTAATTATGTTGACGTTTTCTCTGCCACCAGAGCAGAGCGTTTTAAACCAGAATCTCTGATGAGACAGTTGGGACACTGGTTGGGACAAAATTATCACAAAAATTATGTGTATATAACCGACAATGGACAATCAAAATTGAAAATTACTACGAAATATGTATCCTTATTCACTTGTACCCAGTTTCGTTGAAATTGAACAAACACTGTAACAGAATTTAGTAGCATTTTGAAAGAAATGTTAACATTTGCCATTTGGAAAGACAGACAGATGGACAGCCGATTATCGAAATGGAAAATCAACACTACGATTTAAGTCTGGAAAAATGGGTTTTTTTTCATTGAAGTCGGACAAATTCTGTGAGAGGAGTTACAGTGTTTTTAAAGATATGTTTACACTGGATGAACAGACAGACGGACAACCGATCATCGAAAGTAAAAATGGATACTACGAATCATGTATCTTGATGTTGTCTTCATTTCATCAAAGTTTAGCTGAAATAGGACAAAAACTGCAGGATGAATAGCGTTTTGAAAGATATATGTATGTTAACATATACAGGATAAACAGACAAACAGGCGGACAACCGATTTTGAAAATGGAAAGTCGGTACTACGAATTATGTATCGCGATGTAGTCTACACTTGAGTTAAGTTTCCTTGAAATAGGACAAAAAGTGTAGGGGGAGTAGCCTTATTAAAATGGTAACATATGCCGTATAAACAGACACTTAGACGGACAACCGATCATCGAAATAAAAGATCGATACTACGAATTATGTATCTTGATGTCGTCTACACTTGCCCCAAGTTTCGTTGAAATCAGACAAAAGCTGTCGGAGGAGTAGAGTTTGAAGGAAAAGTTCACAGACGCCAGACAGACATGCAGACTTGCATAACATACATACTTACATAACCGATCAGTACAGCTAAAAACCAAGCCACATAACTTAAAAAGCCGCCCCAGCCCTGTGCGTAGTTCGTTGAACCATCATTAGGTACCGAACTGTGACAATGGAGAAGTGCAGCCAAAACTTCATAAAGGCTGGTACCCAGGGGAGAATAAACGGCTTTAATTTCTATCATTTGTCAACGAGTTAACAACAGGACATTTTAATGCTTAAAACAGTATACAGCAGTTTGGACTGGTTTCTCTGGCTGCTTTATGGTCGCCTCTATATCAGTTCTGGTTTTCACGTCGTTCAAAAGCTGTTGATAATCGTCCTATCACTTGTTTTTGTATTGAGCATGGGACTGTCTTTATGGCCTAGTGGTTAGAGACTCCGCCTCGAGGGTGGGAGATAGAAGATCATTCCTGGGTTGAGTCCTACGAAAGAATTTGAAAGTTCTACCAATTTTTCACCAATATTAAATACCGTAGTAGTACTACATGTCACAGTCAGAGGCACTTTAGCAGCTAAAGGTATGTGTGACGTCCCTTTTATTAAGCCGGTTCAATATGGTCCATAAAGTCCACCATACAATCAAAAAATTTGACAGTATAATTTGGTGGGGAAAAACACAAAACAATGTTAAAAAAATCATTGAAGTATTATTTAGATACAGTTTTTCATGCTCTGTTCACTCATTACAACTTCAGTGTTGAGTGGTTTTTCACTTTGTCAGTATTTTTTTGCCGAATGTCGGAAATAGAGCTTTTCTCACCAAAAAAAGTATATAGTATTACATTGCTGAGGCCAAAAACTTCAGACGCTTCGAGAAACTGGGCCCTGGGCATTTTTGTCCATGTGATACTTTTTAACATACATGAATGCAAAATGAAACCAGAGTCCAATTTAACTTTTACATGTAATTTTTATGCTAGTGTTATGTTTGAACAGCATGACCCGGTGGTTTCCATCTGGTTATCGTCTGCTTGCAAATGCATTTGCAATTACTGAAATAGGCATATACCAGTGTGTATAACCTTGGTGGAATTACGATTTGATCCAGAGATCTTTAAATGACTAGAACCAAATGCCAAACCTAGTATTAATGTTGTATATTTACTGGTATGAAGCTAAGTAAAAGTTGGAATGTAATGAAAATCAATCGTGAGACTGAAAACCATTATCAATGAGGACATTTATTTCATTAGGTTAAACAAATTCATGGGATGTTTTTCAAACATTTGCTGCATATCCCGAGGTAAATATGAAACACAAATCTTCACAGTAAAGGGTAGGAAAACAGCAGAGAGTATGTGATTTACACAAATTTATACTAACAAAAATGAACAGTGATGCTTTCGTTCCATTATTGATAGAGATTGCTACAGTGATTCTCTTGCTTCCTCCCATGTGACGTGCAGTTGTAGTGCTGCCGCCACTTATACCGGACGCCGTCCAGGAAAAACCAGCGTACTGGACACCTATGCCTGTAACAAGTGCGACAAGTATATTTGGGGAGTTAGGATGTCAGGCTTCACCCACGCGTTTGAAGCAAGAGAGAGTCCTATGATTAGAAAGTATTTTTTGCGGTCCTGATTGGGTTCGTCATTGTTCCCTTACCATGAGTCTCCTTCTTCCTCTTCTCTGTTTCAATCGAAGTAACTGAACAAGCAACAAGAAACTGGACACGGAGCGATTTAAACAAGTAACAAGGAAATTCAAACGAAATGGCTAAACAAGTAACAATTAATGGCAATCGAAGTGGCTAAATAAGTAACAAGGAAATGCAAACGAAGTGGCTAAACAAGTAGTTATCAATGACAAACGAAGTGACTAAACAAGGAACAAGCAATGGCAATTGAAGTGGCGAAACAAGTAACGGCAATCGAACTAGCTACACAAGCAACAAGGAATTACAATCAAAGTGACTAAACAGATAACAAGGAATGGCAATCGAAGAGCTGAACAACATAGAATGGTATGTGCAATGTTAAGCGGGGGGTGGGGCGGGGGGGAGTAGTTATGTCAAGGACTGCAAGTCTTTTATTTCGCGCTTCGTGGTTTATTTTTTCCTCACTTCGTCGGTGATTTTGTCGGCGCTTCGTCGTTTATGTTTTCGAAGGCTCGTGCTGTTGGGTTAAGGGGAATAGTTGAGTGTTATGTTGTGTTATTTCGGGAAGGTGCAATATAAACTACCTAAACTAAGGTAAATGAACTCAACGGAATAACAGGGCAACGGAATAACAGGGCAACGGAATAACAAGGCAACTGGGTAACAAGGCAACTGGATAACAAGGCAACTGAATAACAAAGGAACCAAATAATAATTCAACTAAATAACAAATCGCGGGAAAGAAATGAAAAATCGCGGCAAAGAACGAAATCGCGTCAAAGAAGGGAAGGAATTCGTGACAAAGAAAGGAGGGAAGGAAGTCGGGGCAAAGAAAGGAAGGAAATCGGGGCAATCAACTAAACAAACCAGGGCAAGACAATCAAACAAACAAATCAGGGCAAGACAATCAAATAAACAAATCAAAGCCAGGCAATCAAATAAACAAATTAGGGCAAGACAATCAAATAAACAAATCAAGACAGGACAATTAAATAAACAAATGAAAGTAAATTAGCTGAAATGAACAGATCAAGGCAATTAAGTAAACAAATTGCGAATCGGGGCACGTCGATAAGAAATTACAATAAATCAATTCACTGAAAGATGTATCTAAATAAACTAATGAACTAAGTAAGGAAACTAAAGAACTAACTAAATAAGCCAGTTGTTTAACTTGATGTTATTATCAATTACTATACCATAAATAAACTAAATGAATCTACTATTTAAATAAAGTAACTAAAAGAGCTAAATAAAGTAAAGGAACTAAATAGCAACAGAATCAAGGCAATTAAGTAACAAATCACGACTCGCGACACGTCGGTAAGGAATCGTGACACGTCGATAAGAAATCGTGACGCGTGTTTTATTTTTATCAACTACTATATCACAAGTAAAGTAAATAAATGAACTATTTAAACAAAGTAAAGAACTTAATATACTAAACAACTAAATAAACTAAGCATATAACGAAATACCAAAGTAAACAACTGGCTTATGAACTGTAAGATTAAATAACATAAACAGACTAACCATCAAACAACTAAATATCTACTTCACTATCACTATAATTGTCTACTTCACTACCACAGTGACTAAATACTTTAAATACCTTAAATGCTGCAATACCCTAACTATATAACCAATCATCACACTTTTTATCCTTTACCAATAACATGTATCTCTCACCGCGCGCGCCACGTGTCCCATTTCAAGGCCTTACATATATACACAGCCCCATCCCCTCCCACCCTCTCCTCTAAAAGTTTGAATAGCCGCGAACGTCAATGACAAGCACACGCGGTATTTGGTGAGTGCAGGTGAGCTTTATTTTGCCTTTGTTTTTTGGAGGCTTTGTTAGATAAGCCCGTCTTGCCTTCCCTGGTTGCTTGATTTCAATGTGAACCGGTTCCAGTGTGATATTGACTAACAATGGAGCCAGCTTGGAGGCTGTTGTTGAAAATAGAAAACAAAATATTGAATGTTTTCATATGTACACTATAGAGATACAGGGGGAGTGCTGTCCTTACACAGCCCGGTGGCGCAGTTCCAGGTTAATCCCTTATGCACTACGGACTGCACGCTCAGATGGCTTGCAAACGAAAGATGTCTCATGACGAGCACATGGAAATAACGACAAGCAAATCTGTGACTATCTACATGTCTGTCTGTCTGTCTGTCTGTCTCTCTTTCTCTCTCTCTCTCTATCTATCTATCTACAAAACGACAGTTTTCAAGAAATGATATAAAAAATATCTCAGAAGTGAAAACCACCCTAGACTGATTACAGCAACATGTACATTATTCAACCGCTCAGTGTAAATAATTCTGAACAAAACACAACTCGACTAATGCATGAGTTTGCTTCTCACGGGGTTCTCTCTGTATGCTGTAAGTGCCTTACAAACAGTCTGAGGAGTTTAAAGGATTAACTAGATTGTGGAGTATGCAAATCGAATCTGTGGCATTATTTTAGCACAAGGCCAGTAAGATGGTATCTGTGGTGCGTTTAGCATAAGTGGGGTGTAGAAATCTTACCAGTTTGCTTAGTTAAATATTTTTCTGTGGTGAAAGTTTACTTTTATTGCAAATTTACTTCTTTGATGAGGTTCCTCCATAGGGGTAGGTGTGCGTAGTAGACTGCACTCCCCTGTTCTCTGCATAGTATACAAATGAAGATATTCATTATTTTTGTTTCGAGCTCGTGTCTTGTAGAGGACACCATGGGTTTGTTTCCGTTTCGCTGGTCTGTCCTCTTTGATGGCGATTGCAGTGAAAGTATATGGTGTAATGCGTAGATCATGCCTCAAGGTTGGGTGCTGGATAATGCCTGGGACTAACAGTGAACACATATCACGACGTCTTAAACTTAACACCCCCCCCCCCCCATACACTACTTATGATCTTCAGGTGAACAACCCGTAGAATTTAAACCTGTTGAGCAATGCACAAGTTCAATACAAGGCACAAATCCTTTCCAACCACCAACGTACATACATGAAGTAAGAAGCTGTAAAACTCTCCAAAATTAATATGGTACATACACATTTTCTAAATTTGCAGCAAGTCTAGCATTCAGCCGTATAACTCAACAATTTTGACACTTATGTTGGCCTATAGTCTTTAAGACTCATTGATTTTCAGCTTTAGAGCTATAACGATTTTCTATGGTGTGATCTTAAAACATTAGAAACACCCGCCCATTATAAGTTTTCATTCCGATTTAGTTACAGGAAAACTATATGTCAGAGAAAAATAACCCAGATTTATCTTTAACACGCCAAATTGCATGTATGTACCTGTGTACGTTTCCTTTCAAAATTCCAAACCACATGATTACGTGACATAATTGACCATAGTCAGCGAGCTTCCATGGTTTCCATACGATTTGAATACAGATTTCAAACTTTATAGCCCTATTAGATTTGCACAAGCATATCGGTTTTCAATGCAATTGGACAGCTTAAGCAGTTCTGGTGACGTTTTACAGACCATCACGTAACACGAGCAATTTGAAAATGAACATTGGAAGTAAACAAAGACTGTCATTGGCAGTTTTCTAGAATGCAATGCTTGTACCGTTACCTACAAGAGAGAATCCTGAATTATGCCGTGGGTCTCACTTAAACTAATAGTTGTATCACATCATGATTTAAGCTGCTCAAATGTATTCACAGGTTAATTGTACATGTAGGATTTGTCCCAGCCATGCATCATAGGCCTAAGGTTTGTTTTCCAGAAACTCCCAAATTTCTATGGCAGTCTTTAAACCTGCACTGTTAAGGGAACAATATTTATACACAGTTTTTAACTATCTGACAGGCATAGAAGATGATTGAAAAAGATAAGGATGATATTAACAATGAAGGGAAAACAGCCAGTGTGAGAACGAGGATGATGACACCGTGTTTGTACAGGACGATCCCTGTCTGGAGACAGCCCTCTATGGTCGTCTAGCATTAATGCGGTTTAACCTAATAGTCCAGAGTGATCTTATTCCGCATGCTAATAATAACAGGCCGTTAAATGCATCAGTTCTGATTTAATATAACTTGGTTATGTTTTTATGAGAAAAAATTGCGCTTAGACAGTGAATATGCATAACTGGTTACATTTACATCGACACTTTCCGTGATTTACTTGAGTGATGCTCTCTGAAATTTATTTCATTTATTCATTTGATTGGCGTTTCATGCCCTGAAGTGAATATTTCACTTACACGACGGCGGCCAGCATTATGACAGGGAAAAAACGGGAAGAGCCCAGTGGGCACTCACGACCACCTGCAAGTTACTGGTGGACCTTCGCAATTACGCGAAAGAGGAGAGGAGAGGAGAGGAAGACACCATGAGCTGGACTTGAACTCACATCGACCGCATTGGTGAGAGGTATGGGGTCGTAACTGGCGCGCTAATCCCCTCGGCCACGGGGGGCCCATTTCACTACTTGATGAGAGAAATCTGAGTAGAGCTAATTTAATAGAACATCTTATGTACATACGACAAAATGTTTTTAAACAGTTAAAAGAAAGAAGCAAACATTGGCATCAAACCAACTTTATTCAACTTAAGTATAGTTTTCTTCTTTGATCCTTCTACATTTCGTCTATCTTACTGAAATCGTACTTAAAATACTGTAGTCTACATGAACATGTGTATATCTTGAAAACAAAAACTTGAAAGAATTTACTCCTACAACTCCGATGTACAGAATGTATAAACAAGAACATGTAAAAGTTGGTATGCCATATAACAGCCTATTACAATAATGCTGTCTGATGATTACAAGCATGTTTACAGACACTCTGTAATTAAGAACTGTTCATTATAACCATTAATATCTGCCGAGCAATATCACAATTAATGAAGCACACGGTTCCACCTGAAGTAATATGTATCTGGATCCAGCACCAATGATGATTACATGCAGTCTTCAAAAAGTTCAGCAGTAACTCAGTCGAGCAGGGATGGGCAGTTTCCAGCAATCATGACAAGGTGCATGAATAATGAGCAGCTTTCTCCCCACCCTGGACCCACCTCCACCTGAGCCCTTTGGGTAAGCTCTTCCAAGATGATGGTGGTAATGATAATCAAAGTTTGCTTATCAGTATGCTAGGTATCAACTACTGGTTTTTTGGACCAATATGCGTGTTTCTCCACATCATACAAAATCCTCTGCATTTTGCTGAACTGAAGTGGTCACGTGGTAGACGTGTATATCTCTAAACCCTGCAACAGGTGATATGTATGTGTCTGATGACTCAAGAGTAGGGAGAACACCATGACGTAACAGTTACAATGTGACGCAACAATGACACCAACGACACACGGTCACAAAAGAATCTTGAATAAACAATGTCAGTAACATAATTCCCAGTTAACATGCTTGGTAATTCAAAGCTCCTCGACGCGACAGGAAATTACTATTTAAACTTCTTTTCTTTTTCAAGAAACACACTTTCAGTGTAGTTTGTTGGGTCAATAAGTTTCATATTGCGCTCGGGTGAAGCCTCGGCCAATATGAGGCTTACAGATCCCATATAGGTTCCTACCCTTTCACTCAGTAACCATGTAACTGGTAATATCTATTAGCATCAAATGCATATAACAACATGTAACAAGTGATAACTACACACTGTCTAACTATGTTTGAATGAAGGGGAATACATGCTACATGTAAATGCTTGAATATTAGTTTAACAAGTAAAAACGGATTCTAATATGCTTTGTGCAGTAATCTTAAATTTTATTTTCTTTTCTTCAATTGAACTGTCAAAATTATTTGAAATAGTCCCATTATACTGTATTGGTATAAATTATTTTACTGACAGCAGAAAAATTATTAAAATGTGTAAAACAAATCTGGATACCATATTGATCTGAGCATTATGCATATGAGTTATGATTGTGAATTTTCATGTAGATATACATACAGTTTACGAATAAAACTGATAATGATCAGGGAAATTGTTTATGCTTGTATGGCATATAACTGAAATTTTTTAATTCAATCAAAGTTGACAATATGCTTTTCCCTGGGGCTCTCCACAATAATACAGCAATATGTAAACACCTTTTCAGTGTATAGATATATACGTTAATAGAGTATTCTAATCATTAAAAATACATCTTCATAGACATCAATTTTAATAATTTTTTCTGTTTGACCAAAATGCCTCGTTCTGTTTTGATTTCGTTCAGATGCACGTGTAAGTTTTTTCAGTGACATTCTGTAGCAGTTTACTATGGGACTATGTATAATTTAATGCTATGAATGTAACTGACCAAGTTTAATTACATTTAGTCTAGCTGCCATGCTTTATCACATCGGAGGGTAACCTTCTATTGCATAATGACATGATGGAAAAGTATCAAAAACTTTCAGTCAATTCTGCAAGGTTTAAACCTACAGCATCAGATATCAGACAAATAACAACAAACCAGCCTTCAATGTGACAAAGTCTAAAAAGTTTTTCAAATAAAATTTACGAACAACAACAAAAATGAACGATCTAAAAGAATGGAACCAAACTGCATCTTGAATATATAACTGACAGCCATGTGTTAATAATTGTGGCATATACAGCTTTCACACCTGAAAAATGCTGAAGTCGTTTGTATTGGTACATCAGGAGTTGCAGCATTTGTCCTTCCTTTCTGCGAGTTCACCTTAACTGTCCGAATCATTACCAATCATGACACTCTGCAGCCTGATTGCATCCCCTGGTTGCTGGCTCTCCGATGGTAGAATCAAAATATGTTTCATGATATATTTCATGGCTTCATCTGTTGTAGAAATGAAATTGAAACTTCTTTTAATTGAGATGAAGAAAATTATTACTGGGTTATGGGGAGTCATTCGTTTGTAGACCTGGTAACGTCAGACACTAACCAATGTAAACTGAAATCAAACCTGGCCAATAAATTTTTAAACAAGCTAGCACAAATTTGCCACAGCTTCAACATCCTGCTAAGAGTCTATGTCATCTTACACCCAGGTATCTCACTAAATATACGTTGGCCCTGTAAATCCCTATACATCTTGCAAAATTATAAATTTTCAATAAATTTCACCCAACCTTATTCTGCAGGGAATACTGTAAACAACATTTGCCTGGTTCGCGATCAGTCGATCCAAGGTTCAATCCTGGAGTGAGTCATGGACATTAAATCAGTAACTTTGGTACATGAACTGTAATACCTCACTTGGAATTCAGCATAATGACATCAGTCAGTCAAAGATGTCAATTACAGATCAGCCTGGTGCTAATATCATGTGGGTGGGTTTCTCTGCCTAGTGTCTTTGCTTTCTTACATTAATTTATTTGACAATTTACGCTGCATTCCAGAAAACATCACACTTATACAACGGCGGCCATCATTTTGGTGGGAGATGGTGTCTGTGACAATTACGTGCAACAGTTGGCGATACGATCGACTGAGTTACTTCACATCCTAATCAAACATAGCATAGCTTTGAATAGTTCAGCATAAGTTTGGAAGTATGTTTGACAGGCATCAGAGGTCAAACATGAACTTTGACCTATTAGAAAGTAATTCAAAGGTGATTAACAATGAATAGGCACAATCTATAATTCAGTCTCAGGGCGCTCCAGCTATAGCCACCTACCTATATTTAAGTCAGTTTTGGCTTATGTGAGGAACCATGCCGGCAGTACTTGCTCAGGTAAGTTGTGTGTATCTGAACGTCATCCAAGCCGCACTGAAAACAACACACAACAATTAATTACTATCTCAATCATAGGCTGTAACCTCGTTGGAAAGCAGTGCAGTAAAAGGAGTTACAATCAATACCCCCAACCCTGTTTTTGATAATCACAAAGCATGTCATACATGTATCCTCAAGGAGGCCTACATTTAAAGGGAAATGTACTCAGAGTCTTAAATGTTCTATATTTAGAGCAGGAACTGCACATAAAATTTCATAAAAATCAGACAATGTCTGTGGCTCTTACCTTCAGAATATTGGATTTCATTAAATATGCAGGCATTTAATTCATGGGGACAGCAGGATGTTGACATTTTATTTACGTCATCCCAGCTCATCGTAATGATGTCATATTTAAGACAGTGCGACGTTACAATAGTGACCGATACATTGTAATATTGCAGGCACTGTGCTACAAACAAATTTTGACGTAATAATCACCCAAGGTCCTGCTTCACACCAGCGCCATCACAAGGGGTTATAAAATATGCTGCCTTCCCATTGGTTTTTGAACTTGATCAGAGGTCTCAGGTACTCAATGTAACCTGTGAGCTTCAGGATCATTTCAAAACTTGACCAAACATGTATCAGATCTGCGAGTAAACCTTTCACTCTACATCTACACTCCTCATCAGACACTTACCTTGTTGGCTAACAAAAGAACTGGCACAGGTTATTCATTGGCTATCAAAACCTTGGAATTCACATCATTTAACCACTGCCAACAGAAATGAGAGAATATTTCTATTTCCATTTCAACCAGTTTCAGTGTGCCATCAAATCTGGACAGATGTATTATGTACAAAAAATGTACGTAAAGCTAAATATGGATTACAGCCTATTATATATACTAATTACCCAAAGCCCTATACCAGTGTGTACTGTAT
The DNA here is from genome assembly GCA_016165875.1 of Acanthopleura granulata. Lineage (NCBI taxonomy): Eukaryota > Metazoa > Mollusca > Polyplacophora > Chitonida > Chitonidae > Acanthopleura > Acanthopleura granulata. The sequence continues at coordinate 41,235,785 of JABBOT010000001.1, read as the reverse complement.
TATGAGGTAATTCACAAGTATTATTACAGTGCGTATGTCTAACTACATGTAGACGATTGAGTAAATACGTTCACAGAATTGTTTGTTCCTCTCGTGTTGAGGTCTCGATGCCTGAGGGGGTTAGCGCTCCAGTGCAGCGTAATGACCCAGGAGCCTCTCGTCAATGTGATCACTGGGAGTTAAAGAACAACTCATGCTGGCTTCCTCTCCAGTCGTACGTGGTAAGGTCCTCCAGCAACCTGCCAATGCTAGTGGGTTTCCCCCGAGCTCTGCCTGGTTTTCTACAACCATAATGCTGGCCGCCTTTCTGTAAGTAAGAACGGCATAAAACAGCAATCAAATAAATTTCACTTATGTTAACATCACGTCAACTTCACAGACTTAACCCAGAGTTGTTAATATAAAGGTGAACAAAAGTGGTCAAATGATCCTAACTAACTTTGAATGGTTGGTACAACATCAGAGTCTGCCTTTCAAAAACCAAATGTGAACATTCTTTGAACTTGAGAACAAACAGACATTATATGACTTGTATGCTTCAAATCTGTTTGGAATTGTTAGTGTAACAATTCCCACTTGGGCCGATCTTGTGAAGCAGTCGCAGTTATGTGCCTTGCATATTAAATTTCCATGACAACATATAATGAAGAGATACAATTTACCATAACTATAAAATGTGCTTGAGGTAGCATTGCATCAGCTTTCTAAGAAAGGGGGCATGTACAGGTTTATGTAAATCAGAAAAGAATAATTAAGTTAGCAGTAAAATATCCATGGACAACCTATTGAATGCTTAAGAATAAATACATACAAAGATAATATTAATGAAGAGAACTAGAAATGTTTACACTCTTGTGAAAAATCAAAATAATAAGTGTGACTGCATTTGCATCCGCCCTTTAGCATTATTGTTGTATTATTATTATTATCTGGCCTCTCTTTTCCTACAAAACCTCAGCATGAGTGCATCAATATAGAGAACAGACATGCAGCTATTTTGACTGCATGGTTACATTCATTCATTCACATCATTCACATGAGTCAGACCTACATGTACATCACATCTGCACTGAAGCTATAATGTACAGATTAAAGACAAATCATCCGAAATTAGTAAGCTTTTATTTTACAGAAAACTTTTTAAAATTTAACATGACAGATTTATTAGGAAGGATGTGAATAGTATATCTGCTACTGTAACAAAATGCAACTTACGCATACTCATAGTACATGTGACCAACGCTCTCATGCCCAGCAATGTCCCTTTCAAAATAAAAACAAAAAAATAATATAGCTGTCAGGGACAGCGATTCCGGGGTTCAAAGCATTAGGGCCTGTATGTGCGTGTTTGTAACATTTCTTTCAGTTTGGTTTTCACATGACATCACTTTCGGTTCCCGTTATTTGCTCACAAATTCCATTCTGTTTCAGACCAAATAATGCAAAGGCAACAGTTGTCACGTACGCAAAATTTCAGATCAATCGGACTGAGGGTTCGGAAGAAATGCCTCTCCTATTTTTCCCAAAGTTTTCCTATCAACCCAATATAGCGTGACCTAGAACACCCAAGCTTTTATTCACGAAAGACAATCCCAAGTCCTACTGCCTTCCTAAATGTCACACAGTTCTGAGTGGCCATTTTTTCGGTAGAAGTTTTTCAATTATGAAATTTGCAAAAATGGCGATATGTTTTTGGCATGAACAACTTCGGGTTCGTTGACGTCATTTCCGGTTATGTAAAATTTGTCTACCTGGGACAGTGTTAGGCTTTAAGGCTGCACCTCTAACTTCATTGGTAAAGGAGATACACCCACTTCCGGTTTTGATGAAGTGACTTCCGGTTTTCCAAAATTTGCATATTTGAAATCAGCGTCAACGATTGAATCAGATAAAACAATTTCTGACGCTAAAGCTTTTAACAGTTTGGAAAATACTTTGAAAAACAACAGTTTTTTCGTCACATGATAATTTCACCGCACAGCGATCTTAAAAAATGTTCAACGCAGAAAGCTCTCGTTATCACCCTGAATGCACCTAGGCCTTGTGCAAGTGGAGCTTGAATTTCAGCTCAATCGCGTCAATCGTTCTGGAGAAGATGGTTAAATGTTTTCATCATAATGCAATATGGCGTGATCAAATGTTTCCAAAACTTCAGGAACAAAAAACTTTAGATCTGTAGCTTAAAGATAATGAGGCTTCATAACTGTGCAATTTGCCGTTTCCTCGAGAAACGCGAGACAAATTTGTGGAGAATTATGATAATGAATGACGTGCAGATATGGGGAAAATTGTGCCTTGTCGTGCTCTGATAGCAATTTGCGGCAAAAGTATACACCGCAGGAAATAATTATGGCCAAATTCGTGATCAGGACGTCAAACTACGTCGGGTAGCATGCTTTCAATATTTGTACTTTCATCCTAAACACGAATGCATTGTACATGCATTATATATCATATGGACTTAAATTTGCCAAATATAGTAAATCGGCCCTTTGTCAAATCTTGAAGCCCTGCACATCCTGTATTTTTTAAGACAGCTCGAAAACTTTTCAGCACGCATACAGAACACTTTCCACTGAGCGGTTCTGAGCTTTACAGCTTTAACCGTTTTCTGTCTCGTGACATTCAAATATGGGGGGAAATTGCGCTTTTTCGCACTTTCGCACTGATCGCAAAAAAAAAATTACATCGTAGCAAAGAAATAAGATCAGATTCGTGATCAGAACATCAAACTAAGTCAGATAGCATGTTTAGAGGATTCAAATTCAAATTTTTTGTTTTCGCAACTGGTTCCGGTTGTTTGCTCACGTCGTTCCGACCAAATAATGCAAAGGCAACAATTGATACATATGCAAAATTTCAGGTCAATCGAACTGAGGATTCGAAAGAAAATGTCTCTCAAAAGTTTTCCTATCAACCGAATATGGCAGATAGGTCATGTGACCAAGGACTCAAACTTTTACCCACGAAAGACAGTCCTCAGGCCTACTACCTGCCAAAATTTCACTCATTTCTGCCATGCATCTTAGCCGCAGACGTTTTTCAGTTTTGAAACTTGCAAAAATGGGGATTTTTTGGACATGTACTACTTTCGGTTTGCTGACGTCATTTCCGGTTATATGAAATTTGTCTACATGACGTGGGATGATGTTAGGCCTTTAGACTGCGTCTGTAGCTTCATTGGTTAGGAAGATATACCCACTTCTGGTTTTGATGACGTCACTTGCGGTTTCCCAACATTTGCATATCTCGAAAACTGCATCAGAAATTATTAGCAAAAAAACGAATGTTTTGGTCACATGACATGAAGCTTCATCCAACAGCCAGCTTGTATAATTTTCATCGCAGAAAGTTTCCGTTACCACCCTGAATGCACCTAAGTATGCAACTACAGTCTGAATTTCAGCTTAGTCGCATCAGCCGTTCTAGAGAAGATGTGCGAAGGTTTTTATCAAAATCGAATATGGCCGCTAAGTCACGTGATCAAAGTTTCCAAGTCTAGGTGCAAAACTTCAGGTCTGTAACTAAAGCATACTGAAGTTTCATAACCTCGTTTCTCGAGAAACGCGGGACAAAATTGTGGACAATCATAATAAATATCGCTGTCATTGACAACGATCCCGGGGTTCAAACCAATAAGGCCTGTATGTGCATGTCTGTAGCCCTTGGTTACATCGACGTATATGCAGTAGATGGGCATACCTGTGCACTACGAGGTTTCCATCTTTACATCTGTAACAATTTTCATTCACGTGCCATGGAGATATGCGTGAAAATTGCGCCTTGTCGCACTCTTGATAGCAGTTTGCGACAAAAGTATACATCGCAGGAAATAATTATGGCCAGATTCGTGATCAGGACGTCAAACTACGTCAGGTAGCATGCTTTCAACATTTCTACTTTCATCCTAAACATGAATGCATTGTAGATGCATTGTACATACATACACACACACACACACACACACACACACACACACATATATATATATACGTACACACATCCTATGGATATATATGCGCCAGATATAGCAAATAACCCTTTTCTCAAATCTTGAACCCTTGTAGACTCTGTATTTGTTAGGACAAATACAAGAAAACAAGATTTTCAACCCACATAAAGAACATGTATACCACTTTTCACTGGGCGATCTTGAGCTTTACAGCTTTAAACGCAATTTGCAGCAAAACTATACGTGGCAGGAAAGAAAGTCCAAATTCATGATCTGGACGGCAAACTACGCTGGGTTGCATGTTTACCATATTCGTACCTTCATCCTAGTCATAAATGCATTTAAAATACATCATATAACATGGGGACGTCAAAGTGTATACATAGCAAATCGGCCTTTGGACAATTTTTCGAGCACTGCAACTCCCGGATTTATTAAGACACTTCAACTATTTTCCGCACGCATACAGTTACACACACAGCCCTTTGCACTCAGCCATTTTCAGCTCTACAGCCGTAGCGGTTTTTGTGTCAGGTGACCTCCAAGCGTGGGGGAAAATTGCACTTTTTCGGACTTGATGGCAACTGGCGACAAAACTGTGCCAGATCACCAGATTCGTGACCAGAACGTCAAACTAGCAACGTACTTAAAATGTTTAAACTCAGAAAATTTTCATTAGGTGACCAATTCGCTAAGCTGGGATCGAACATGACATGACTGACTGGAGTGAGCGATAAAAAATCCGGCGCGATCTGCCTAATGTCAATTTCCCGACATCATCTTCGATGCTCGACTGGCCGAAACACATCTGCGTCACACCACACAGCCGGCAGACGGTTAGCGTTTAAATCCTTTTGTAATTAGGTCAAGTCGGAGAATATATATATATAATTTTCCCTTCAAATTTCCATGCACCTTTTCTTTACACTTGTATCTTTCATATGAGGGTATTTCTTGCTCGAAAGTCAATAGGCCTACATAACCAGATACACGGCTTTGACCCTTTCAATGCCACCTTACACCGTTTATCACTGAGGCAGATGGCCGGGTCATAGGCATTGCCGTCAATATATCAGCGAGGTTGATGATGCTGCGCTATGCTCAGTGAGAAACAGCAATCCCATCTCACACTTGCTTTTTGTAAGAAATAAGGCAAAAAACATGGCCCGTGTAACAGTAAGTTTTTACTTCCATGTCTGAATCCACCACCTGCCATGCACAGACTGACTGTTCTACTGATAGCTCGCCCGTTGTCAGAAAGCGAACACCTCGATCAGAGCACGTGTAGATACCTGCCAATCACCGTGGCCTGGTTAGCGTTTAGTAAAGAAGACAAGGTGTGCGCAAAAATAAAGCAAACCTTTAATTAAGAGAACATGTACATTGTAAACATTCTTCGTAGCCATCCGTACATTGTATTACACTAGATAGCATGTATATGTATATGTTCCAAATGCGTTAAATCTGACTTCGGACATTATTTAAAACCTTACATGTCCTGTGCTTTTTGGCACAGATCAACGATTTTCACCATACATACAGCGCATTTATAGTCCGTTATACACAAGGATGTGCAACTTTACAGTTGTAACAGTTTTCTGTCACGTGACCTGCAAAAACGGGGAAAATTGCTCTTTTTCGCCTTTTGATCGCAATTTGCTGCAAAAATATACATCGCAGAACAAAAATAAGACCGGATTCGTGATCAGGACGTCAAATTACATCAGATAGCATATATACAAAGTTGAAATTCTTTTTCAACTTTCATTCCGCTGTGTGAGCTAAACCTAATTTGCATACAGATTGCATTCTTTCTTCCAAATAGTCTTCAGGTAACGCTCTTTACATGTGCTAAATTTCAAGTCAATCGGACAATGCGTTTTGGAAAAAAATGGCCGTCAAATATTTTCTCTTCAACCCAAAATGACCGCCAGATCACGTGACTCGGGTCACCCAACTCTTTACTTGTAAGAGCACATCTCCGGATCTATCACATATCTAAGTTTCACGTATTTCTGTTGAGCGTTTCTGGCTGTGGAAGTTTTTCAATTATTAAAAATGAAAAACCCGTGCTATGTAAGATTGCCATACCAGTTAACCTCTGTTCAATGCAGAAACAGAGCATTTTAAGAAAACGTTTGTACCTACCACCATCAATGACTGGAATAACCTACCAGAAAGTATTAAGACCCTGGTCGACTGAAGAATCTAAAGCCAAGTTAAATAACATGTTCAATGCAACAAAAATATCCTGCTGGTACTTTGCAGGAAACAAAGAAATGGTGTTAGTAGTTTAAATGGCGATCTTTTTAACAACCATTTGACGGACCGATCTAACTGTAAATGCGGATATCTGGATGAGTTTGCAGAACATTACCTAATTCATTGTCAGTTGTACAAAGAACATCGTCGTACAATGTATAATAATATAAGAACGCTGAGTCATAAAATAGAGATCACTGCTATCCTACTTCTGTATGGTGATGAGAACTTAAATACTTTTTTAAATATTTCCATTGCTGAACATGTGTGTAAATTCATCAATGACACAAAACGGTTATATAACTGCTAACTGTGCGTTTATGTACGTGCGCGTGTATATATGTGTATGTATCTGTGTGTATATATGTGTATATATATGTACATCTATATGTATGTGTATATGTGTGAACACACTAATACGAATATAATACATATGGATTGGATATATGTAGGTGCACGTATGAATATTGAATTATTGTTACTTTATCATTATTAACGACACAGACGTAAAACATACAAATTTGTGCTATACTTGTATATTCAATTATAACCTATATTTGTACCTGTACCATTATTCTTTCGAATGATATCCTTCTCCTTGCCGCTCCGTTAGAACCCATATTTTTGTTCAGATGTATCTATTACACTTCCTCTGTACATAATCCTGTATGTAACAATTTTACTACTCTCAACAAATATGTAAAACTACCATCTTATAATGTTATTTCTGTACGAAAACGGAGCAAAAATATCAGCTTAAAGTTTAACTTTGTTCCGTATCTAAATAAAGCATGTTTAAACCAAAAATGAAAAAATGGCGATTTTGGGGGGCATGTAATACTTCCGGTTTGCTGACGTCATTTTCGGCTATGTAAAAGTTTGCCTTGATGTTAGCCCTTAAGACTGCGACTCTAGCTTCACTGGTTATGGAAATATACCCATTTTCAGTTTGATGACGTCACTTCCGGTTTCCAAAATTTGCATATCTGGACTCAGCGTCTAAAACTGCATCAGATAGAACTATTTGTAGGACATCATGGGTACAAGTGTAGAAATTATTAGGAAAAAAACAATTTTTCGGTCACATGACATATTCACCCAATAGCGAGCTTGAACAGTTTTCAAAGCAGGAAATTTTCGTTATCACCCTGAATGTACCTAGGCTTTGTGCAACGACAGTTTGAATTTCAGCTGAATCGCATCAGCCTTTCTAAAGAAACAGATTTTTTAAGCTTTTCATCAAAATCCAAGATGGCCGCCAAATCACGTGACGAAATCTGCCCAAAGGATTCGATGCACAACTTCAAGTCATACAGACAAACATACTAAAATTTCATAAACTTCGGCCTTACCGTTTCCGCTAGAAACGTGTAACAGTTCTGTCGAGAAGAAGAAGAAGAAGAAGAACAATAACAACAACAGATGCAATAGGGATTCAAGCCTGAATCCATAATAATAATAATAATGATAAAATCAAATAATCCTAACAGATACAACAGGGATTCAAGCCTGGATGGCTTAAATCTCTAATAATAATACTAATACAAACAAATAATCTTAACAGATACCATAAAAAAAAAAAACAAATAATCCTATAACTCTGAAAAACACAGAAAAAAAAATTTAGAACTGAGCTCTACACTGGGCTGTTGCCGAAGGCTGTGAAATTAGGAGACAGACATGAATGGCCATGTGCTTTTGTTTGTCTACCGTATGACGCGATCTGCTGTTGCGCAATTTGCGCAACTCGAAACTGCTTTCTGGCTTATTAGCGTGGACTCTACAGGCCAGGCTGACCTTTTTCTCGGTGCCCTTTGTGTGACCTTTAACCACCAAGGCTTCGTACAATATGATCTCTGCCGTCTGGTGAACTTTGGTTATTTGACATTAAGCTCCACATTTAGCTAAACGAGTTCTGTTTTCTCTTGGGCTGTTGTTGAAAATGGTAACATGTGAATGGTTTGATTGCTGATTTCAATATAAAGCCCTAAAAAGCGAAAAAGAGAAATGAACTTGTGTCATGTTGAATCATGGGAAATACAGCAGAGGAAGTAGGTCTGTTGTGGCGCGTAAGCCATTTACAGAGTAGCATAAACTTGACAGCTGGTGTTAAATGTGTTTGTTGCTGTTCACTCTCATTCTCACGCACAAACTACTTATTTACCGAAGGATCTTGATTGTTGTAAAGTGAAATAGTATGTTACTACAATATTAGCTGACTGTCGCCAGGTTTTGTCTCTGGGATTCAGTTGAATTTCCATGACAAAGGACTATTGGAGCGGCGACCAAAAACTGAAAGATGGCGCGCGCAGTGTCAGGAAAGTCAGTCAAAGTTCTGTTTAACAGCTCTCTACCACTTAAGAAAAACACTGGCTCGCTTTTGGAAAGAGCTAGTCGGTCTACATGTATTGTACCAAAAGTGTTTTTCTCAAACTCGCAAATTACAACTACGGTGTTTCCTGAGTTTGAAGGGTTATCTGAAATACGAAGTCATAGGGACCTGTACAACCTCAGCTTGAACCATCCCGACCTTTTCTGGGGCAAATTAGCTCGCTCCAGATTGCACTGGTATAAAGATTTCAACAAAGTCAAAGACTGTGATTTGAAAGAAGGGAAAATCAAGTGGTTTATTAATGGAACATTAAATGTATCAGGTAAGTAGGCCTAATTTTGATTGTTTTTTGTCCTGGTTAATGATGTCGATCTCTTAGAAAATTACTGTGCTGGAGTAAGATTAACACACTGTGCTTGCAAACCTCTGTCACGTTGCAAATATAAACTTTCACTTTGTTTAACAACAGTTAACAAATATAGTTATTAAGGTTTGTCATTCACTTAGGAGAATATTGGTAGGAAACGATTAACTTAGAGTAATTTGGCGTAAATGATGTAAAATCCTAAAGGGTTTGTTCAGGAATTTTATATAAAACGAGTATAGTAAATTTTAGATATATTTTTACTTTGGGACATATTTGTTTTTCAGTCAACTGTGTTGATCGTCACTGTGAAGACAACCCTAACCGCATTGCACTCATATGGGAGAAAGATGAACCAGGCACACAGGAATATGTGACGTACATGTAAGAAAATTAGAAGAAAGAAAGACTTGATTAAATAGTAGGAGAGGGTCATCACCGGGGCTCTAAAGTTTTATACAGATTTACTGCAAAGGTTTTGGATTTGAAACTGAAAATTATCAGAGTAGATACATAATATGTTTGTGTTACATTTTTGTTTTCTTTTGTATACTTGTGTGCTCTTTGTAGTTTATGTTTGTCCAGAAATAAACGATAAAAACCAGTGTTTGTAATTTGCTGAAAAAACCATGGCTTGCATCCTTTGATTTTGGGACATCGGTACTGGAACTGTGTAAGCCTTTTGATAAATCAGTGGTGTGACGTCACAGTTCCAACCACACCATCTCTCCAGCGGGCATAGACAGAACAAGCTCCAGGCAGGCTCCCTTCACACTTGATAGCTGTACAGGCTGGTCAGAACGCCCAGAACTCTGAATGTGAGTGCATCTCATGAAATCTATGAGTATATCAGCCACTTCTGTGTTTTAGAGAACTCTACAACATGGTGAACAAGATGGCAAACCTGTTGCGCTCTCAGGGCGTTAAGAAGGGTGATAGAGTGGCCATCTACCTCCCCAAGTCACCCGTTGCTGTAGTGTCCATGTTGGCTTGTGCCCGGATTGGAGCCATTCATAGTGTGGTGTTTGCTGGATTCAGCGCTGACTCTTTGGCTGATAGAATTAATGATGGTGAGTTCATCTGACTAAAGTGGGATTTTTTAAAATATGATCGTCGTATTTTGTACATGCAGTTTGAACTTGACCTTAATTACACATACTCTTTGAAAAGACCTACTAACAAGACAGAAGTTCAACTGACATCACAATATTGTTATTGTTCGTATTTGTCAAAATAGATACAGTAAGGACATGTATGCATGTATCCCCTTATTATCATAAAGGATAATATTAACTTACCTCTGCTTCAGATGAAACAGGTGTATATTGGTTTTACTTTGATATAATGCACACATGCACGTAAATATAGATTATATCTGCTAACGTAAACATTGTCATTAATTGTTTCCCTTCAGGTGTTGTTAGCTTTGGTCCAGACTCCTTTTAGTCAGCATTGAGGATAGCTAGCTCATTTGGTTGAGAAAGGCATAAAACCATAATCATAAAAGTACCATGAATCAACGTAACATCAACTGAGGAGTTTTCTTTGACCTGTCTTGTAGCTCAGGCGGAGACTGTGATCACAGCCGACCAGGGTGTGAGGGGTGGGAAGATCATCCAGCTGAAGCGCCTGGTGGATGAAGCCGTACAGAAGTGCCCCTGTGTCCGACAGGTGTTCGTTGCTCAACGCACAGGAGGAGACGTGCCCATGGGTAAACTGGACATCCCCTTAGACAAGGTTAGTAAGCTGTCACAACAACTGGGTTTGGGATATTTGTTCAAGGCAGTAAAATTTCAATACCACTAATATCTTTGATGAAGTAAAGGGTGCACTGAAGTATTCAAAGTATTGCATACAGGGTTACCATATTCTTTAAAAGAAAGTACAACACTAGATATGTGTAGATAGAGAATCATATCCATAGTTCAAAAAAACATCACTTTTTATTTTTGTGATCTATGATAGTCGATATTTTGCAGTTTAAAGGAAGCAAAAATGCCTACATTGGGAAAATTGGGCTGCTATGCTGTCAGTTTTAACCAGTCAAGGACGAAATATTTCTACCACCCAAGGAGACATCTGTTTCCGCTCTGACATCGGCTGTACTTAGTTCATCATTTTCCCATATAGAAGAAGTGTTAAATCAGCTGTTTCCCTTGTCAGTATGAGACAATCGTGATGTGCTTGAAAGCCTTTTTCAAGGAGAAGGTGCTAGTGGAATACAGCTGTTATTCCCCAAGGTCACAGCCAGTATGCCACAATGCGTATTGTAATAATAAACAGGACCATACTTTGCACATACTCTAATACTGAAGAGTGTAGGGTGATCAGACATCGTGTTTTGAATTTCTCTAAAATGGTGTATCCTATGGGCTCATAAGAATTCCAGATTAAAAGGTGATTTATATGGTTACTAAGCACGTCATAAGAAAATGCCTCTGCCCGTTTAGGTTTGTATGGACTGCTCTTCTGAAATAAATTCGGTTTTGTTTTTTGTTGTCTTTTCTTTTAAACTGTTTCATAAAGGGTACATGGGGTATTGAAAGTATGCGTTTCAATTTCTTTGAATATGACATACATGTATGTACCCTATATACAGTACTTTGAGTACTGTAAATGACCTAAAATTTTGTTGAGAAAAAGGCATTTTTAGAGGCAAAAAATGTCATAAAATTTTGTGTTGTGGTTGTGAAACTTCCATTTTCCCGTTAGGATATCACTCCACCTTTCAAACAAACCTCAAAACACCTTTCCAAAGTCAGTAGAACTCTCGCAATCAGGACTAACTTAAAAATGAGTTATTTAATCATGTATGAAGTTTTAGGTCATTTAGGTTACTACATGTACTATACTTTTTATGAATGTCAGAAGTTTAAACAGATTATACAAGAGTTTAATCACATGGTTCTGTACAGTGATTACCTGCTGCATTACTTCTGGAGTATACTATATGCCAGGATACATATTCTGTCAGCAGCACGAAGTGGTTCCATGGTTTTGTGTGTACCTGGATTATAGGCCTGCGTCATCAGTCTCATTCGTCACATCTGAGCATGACACATGTCAGAGTGCAATTTTTCTAAAAAATACAAACATTGTCAAAATTAGGTTGCCTTTGAATAACATCATTTGTGAAACAGACTTTCTGGTTTCCTCCACACTTACTCCTGCATGGTTTAATTAAACACCAACACATTTTTAAAACAAGCAATTTAGAAAAAATATTTACTCAGACTTGTGGAAATTAATGTTACAAAGTTTAAAGCAAAGCGATCATGTGCACTGTCAGCTACATGCATTATGTTCAAAAGAGTATATGTTTTTCACAGATATATTTCTTTAACAATTTATTACATGCAATTGTTAATTATTGTTTACATGTAATTGTTAATTATTGTTTACACTATCAGGGCTAGATCTAGAACCGTTTTAGCTCTAGGAATTGTTTGGGCACCCAAATAAATCAATCTGTATTAAAGCTAACAAGTAACTTGAACAAAAATATCATGGTTTACATCTAGAAAATTTATTTTCTTACAAATTTGTTTCATTCACTTACTTAAAAGCTCTCAGAGAGCATCATTTTGATTTGCATTTTGAAAATTCATGTATGCATGGTCAGAGTGCCATCTTTAAAGCTGGGGGGGGGTCATACCCCCATTCTCTGGACGTGGTCTTGTTGATGCAAGTTTTGCGTTGTGTTGTATTACCCTAATTCTTCTAATTATTTGGACATCAGGTCCACCTCTTTTTAGCCAATACACATGTAATTGTAACAGGAATGCACAGTTTCTTTTTCTGGTTAGTCCATCAGATAAACAAGATACTTTGCTGATAAGCTGGGACAGAAAGATATTTTCTTGCTCAGCACTTCTGATACCTGTCCAAAAAATTAGAAGAATTAGGGTACTAGTAAGTTGACAAATATAAATGTCTTTATAACATGTTTTATTCCCTGCAGGCTCTCGAGGGTCAGTCGACCAAGGTGCAGCCTTTAGAGATGGACAGTGAAGACTACCTGTTCCTGCTGTACACCTCTGGGAGCACAGGCAAACCTAAGGGTCTGGCCCACACCCAGGGGGGCTATCTCACGTACGCCAACATTACTCATAAGGTCAGGCTGATTTTTCACCACTTGTATTGGCTTATCCATTGTGTGGGGCCGTCCACAAAGAATGTGCATTGAATTCCAAAATTTTGTACCCCTCTCCTGCACACTTTTGGTACAAAATACATTTTAGTGGAATTTCAAACTCATTTCATAACACTTTAATTTTTGGATCGATTATGATGATTGAATCTGTACAAACCTGCCATTGTTGGTGTGAGGTGTGCACAGTGAGTTTGTTACCCGCACGATCAGTAGCAGTGTGAAACTACATCATTATGCCCGACCATTACTTGCTGTTCCTTGTGAGTCACACTAAATTCTTATACCTCACCTACCTGTGATACATGTACCACTGGAGGCATAGAACAGTATTGGAATGTGTGAACACTCAGGGGACATTTATTGCATGCTACCAAGAAAAGAAGAGTATGGGAAAGAGCACACGCTTGTTTCATGCCATATTATTTAAGTAGGGGACTTCCAACCATGTGTCATAAATGTTAAGCATCACTGACATTAATTGAACTATCAACTGTCTCCGCCGTTTTCTGGAGGTATAAGTGACATGGCTTTCGTTTTTGGAATTAATTTCTTAAATGTGCAGCTTCTTATTTTTTTTTTTTCATCGTTCACCCACTAAATAACTTTTCTGACACTTTTCTCAGACTCCGTTGTCATAGTAAATGTAATGACAAACAGGTGCCTCACATTTTGACAGGCCAAATGGTACAATAGCTCATCCTTCTTTTTTTGACCTGCGGAGGCAAAAGACTATGAACACGAAACTCGCCTGCTGTATGGTATGGTTGCAGCTAGTGTCTGAATGGCCTGCATCTGTGACTTGCTCTGATTACAGCATGTGTTTGACTACCAGCCTGGAGAGGTGTTTGGGTGTGTGGCTGACATAGGCTGGATCACCGGCCATACCTACGTGGTGTACGGCCCCTTGTCTAACGGAGCTACCACCTTGCTGTTTGAGAGCACACCCACTTATCCGGACCCTGGTAAACTGAGACTGCGGCTTAGTGTTAATATTTCAGTTTATATGATAAATTTACATTTCTTGTTTCATGGTTGTATAAAGGAAGACCACCACACTCATGAACACGTACCCTTATTCTGATAACTGACTGCGTCATAGTACTATTTTGAAGACTTTGTGTAAGACAGTTACAAATAAATGACTTAAAATTTTGCCCATGACTGAGTTACGGTATTCATTTTGTGTTATTTTGAGATTTCTGCTGATGTTATCATCTATCTAGGATCTTATTTTAATGGAAAAATATAAGCTTCAGCACCAAAAGTAATATTTTGTGACATTTATTTGCCTCTAAAAATGCACTTTTTGTGGGGAAATTTTACGTCATTTAAATGTTTTGTAGAATGACAGGAAAACAACATACCCTGATCCTGCAAACTGATTAACTGCAGCAAGTCATTAACATTTTGAATGAAGCCTTTAGTGTATATCTCGTGTGTAAAATACTTCATTGAATGAAAGTTTGTATGCAGTAAAAGCCTCATGTACAGATTCATGGATAATTGTCTTTGTCTCACCTTTGTTTGAAGGTCGTTACTGGGAGATGACAGAGAGGCTAAAGCTGAATCACCTGTATTTGTCCCCAACGGCCCTCAGACTACTCCTCAAGTCTGGGGACTCCTGGGTACAAAAGTATGACCGCTCATCTCTCAGGGTGCTCGGTTGTGGTGAGTCCCACCAGTTGCATCACCTGATGTGTCTTTAGGTTAACAGAGCCGAAGAATTACTTGATTGTCTTATCTTAATTTCAGAACTGTTTTGCTGTGCTAAATTTCTGACAAACCACTGACATTAGTTTAACCATTAGTTGAAGACATTGGTCTCATTGACCACCTACTTTGCAACAAGCGTTTTTTTCCTAAATTGACACTGGAAAACCTGGTTAAGCAGTCTTATGAGATTTGAAATAACTGTATCCACGTACCATATTGGCACGTGTGAATGGCGCACTTATTTTCCAACATTGTTAAGCCCTGCAAAGCTCTAAACCAGGTACATGGGTATATTAGTTCTTATCAGAGTTTTGAACCCTGACCTGTATACTGCTGAGTAGTGTGTATATATGCTTGAGATTTTACGTCTTGCTTCACCATTTTTCACATGACAACCGAGTGATATGAAAGTCCTGTCCGTCACGCTGCCATTACCAATCGTTGGTTAAAGAATAACCTCAACATGTATGAGTCGAGGAAGGCCATGAGTCGGCAAACAAAATGAAGCCGTCTCAAGGTGCAATTAAAGACCATGGCCAGGAAGCAGATAATTTGTACATAAGGAAACTACTCATAGATGAGCCCACAGGATATCGAATTATTTCGTGCTATTTTGTGGCTCTGGCTTTTACATCTGTGGGGCCAATCCCAGTGGGGTTTCATTGATAACCAGGTGGGCACAAAAAGAGCTTAATCCTCTAAATTACTCTGTAAAACTTTTTAATGGGTAAACCTTTTTTTTCTTTCTCAAATATATCTCTTTTAAGTTAATGGGTGCACCGCTTACATGAATGTTCAAGTTACATGTGTGAATATGGTATTAACTCTTACTGATGGTTGACAATGTATGATTTATTTACTACAGTTGGTGAACCTCTGAACCATGACGCATGGGAGTGGTATTATAACGTGATCGGAGAGAAAAGGTGTGATGTCATAGACACGTGGTGGCAGACAGGTACATTATAGTAAGGGACATGACTAGTGTGTGAAATTGACTCAGATATTCTATCCACAAAGTTTTAAACTTTCTTCAAATAGAAATAAATAGGCAGTCTTTCTGGATCCTAAAAATTGGCTAGATTTTTAGTTTTAAAAGTTAGTTTTAAAATGGAAGTATGTTTTTGACTTGAAACAACTGCGTATTTGATTAATGATGATGTAAGATTAAACGATGCTAAACAAGTTCAGCCCCGATTTACCCACTCTAGGTACAAAATTGCTTTTTTTTTCCTTTTCAAGGAAAGAGCCTATTAAAAGTCAACAACCTCACAATGGTAAAAAGACAAAACAAAACTTAAAAAAAAAAAAACAAATTACAGTTTTCATAGAACTGTACTATTGTTGGCGAATGTGGAATTAAACAATCACTGACGTTCTGAACAAATGCTGTTTCACCCACTTTTTTTATATGCAATTAGATGTATGTATATATGTTCACAGAGACTGGAGGGATATGTATTTCACCCCGCCCATCTGCCCGGGGGGCAGAAATACGCAGTGGGATGCCCATGAGGCCCTTCTTTGGAATTGATCCTGTCCTCATGGATCAGAAGGTAATGGTGTGATGACCCAATCCTTTCTGGATCAGTACCGGTTACTCCACATCAATCTAACATTGAAAAAAGTCAGCACATTCTGTAGTTTACTGGTGCAGGTCTTCAGTAACAGTGTGACCAGTGATGTGTGTTGGAGTCCATCTCCCGCTGGTTGATTTTAATGTTTGTAATGCCATACAGGTGTCAGACAGGGCCTTACTTGTACAAAGAATTCCCCTGAGCATATAACATGTAGCCTGGTTTGACAGTTGCATTTTCTGGTCACTGAGAACAATAGGTACCTGGTCCCGATGTTTTACAAGAAGTCAAAAAAAATTGCAAAAGGAAACAAACTTTCAAAAACGTGTGAAAAATTGAATGGTTCTTTCTGACGCCTGGATTGCTGAATTTCTGGTTCCTTGGAAAACAATTTTTGTAAGTTAGGCCTTGGTGGCAATAAGTGCAAGTATATGTGGCACTTGTGGGATTGTTTGACTGCCAGTAAAGCTGGGTTGCCTTCTGCCAAGGCCATTCAAACATTCAAAATAAGTATGGATTTGGATAAAATATGGAAGGAAGAAAATGGAATGCCATGGTGTATCACATAGTCATCGAAGTGTAAAACGTGGGATGTTCGTCAGGTAATTGCCAGGTACCAGTGGTTTTGTCTGAGCCACCTGATTTCCTACCCCATGAATACTAGCATCTAGTCGTACATAAATGTATGTACCCATGTTGGAGACAACTTACCCCACTCTGACCCAAGTTCGTTATTTGGTTTGGAGTTGTGGCGATGCTGATAAAATGACAGATTATCATGTTCATCTTAACACATTTTACTCTAAATATTTAAATCTCTCAAGATGAGAATATATCAGAAGAGGCCTTTTACAACCTAATGTAATTTCCTGTTTTCCATGCTTTTTAGGGTAATGAGTTAACAGGAGACAACGAGAAGGGAGGCCTGTACATCCGCCATCCTTGGCCCGGCATGGCTCGCACAATCTGGGGCGATCATGAGAGATTTGTGTCCACATACCTGGCTGTAGCACCAGGTAAGAATATTTTTGAAATATATTTTGTGGAGTGGATAATTTAGGCACTAACATATATGCGCAGTCAAAACACATTAAACCAGACAAACCAACAGAGGTTGCTGTACACCTTATTTTTCAAAATCCCATGTCATCATTCTTCAAAACCTTGTTTTCATTTTTATTGCGTAAATGTAGAAAGGTTAAGTGGTCTATATGTATATCTCATGCAAGCTATGGAAAAACCTGTTTCCCTTCAAGAAAACGACGTTGGATCTGGGCTGTGCTCTTCCCAGACCAACGATGGGGCTTCAGTTTATGACAGGAATAAAAGCGTCTGTGCAGTGCAGGGGAAACAACTTTTCGCAAAGAGAGATAATTAGTCTGTTTCTGCTCGCCAGCATTTTAGTACCATTGATTGACTTAAATATTCTTTTGATACAAAACAAAATACATACCAATTGCAAATACATCATGTACAAGCATGACTTATAACATGTTTGTAAAACTGTCTCACCTCGACTTCCTTGTGCTGTGGTTTGTGAATATTTTGTTAAACATTACAGGTATGTATTTTTCTGGGGACGGAGCCCGAAGACATGACGGGGAGTATTATCAGATCACAGGGCGTATGGATGATGTTATCAACACCACCGGCCACAGGCTGGGTACAGCAGAGCTGGAGGATGTCATAGTTAGTGATTGTTGTCACAAACTTATAGATTATTTGTTGCCAAGTATGTGAATGATTGTTGTCACAAACTTACAGATTATTTCTTGACAAGTGTGTGAGTGGTTGTTGTCACAAACTTGTAGATTATTTGTTGCCAAGTATGTGAATGATTGTTGTCACAAACTTACAGATTATTTCTTAACAAGTGTGTGAGTGGTTGTTGTCACAAACTTATAGATTATTTGTTGCCAAGTATGTGAGTGACAAACTTACAGGTTATTTCTTGCCAAGTATGTGAGCGATTGTCGTCACAAACCTACAGTTTATTTGTTGCCAAGTATGTGTGTGATTGTTGACACAAACTTACAGGATATTTCGTGCCAAGTGTGTGAGTGATTGTTGTCACAGACCTACAGTTTATTTGTTGCCAAGTGTGTGAGTGATTGTTGTCACAGACTTACAGGATATTTGTTGCCAAGTATGTGAGTGATTGTTGTCACAAACCTACAGTTTATTTGTTGCCAGGTATGTGTGTAATTGTTGACGCAAACTTACAGGATATTTCTTGCCAAGTGTGTGAGTGATTGTTGTTGCGAACTTACAGGTTATTTGTTGCCAAGTATGTGTGTGATTGTCGACACAGACTTACAGGATATTTGTTGCCAAGTGTGTGAGTGATTGTTGTCACAGACCTACAGTTTATTTGTTGCCAAGTATGTGTGTGATTGTTGTTGCAAACTTACAGGAATTTGTTGTGAATTAATGTTGAATGTGTGTTTATATGAATGAAAATTTTGTGTGCAGATTTGTTTTGTGTAACCTCAGACCAAGTCCAGTTATGCACATAAGTTTGGAATATTTGAGATAGGGTGTAAATTCACTGAATTCGCTTTGTTTATGATGCTTTTGTTCTCTAAATATTAACTTCACATGAAGATTAAGTTACTGTGTTTGTTACATGAAATTCAGGTTTTTCAAATGAAATGTTTGGCCTTAATCTATATAATGTAAAATTATCACAGGTTATCAGTGTTATTTGTTTATATGTTTTGATTAGTGTTTAATGCAATACTGAAGAATATTTCACTTATGATGGCAGTCAGCATTATGGGGTGAAGGAAACCAAGCAAAACTCTGGGAAACCCAGAACCATCCGCAGGTTGCTGGCCAGAGAGGAAGTCAGCATGAGCTAAACATGAACTCACAGCAACTCCATTGGTCACTGCGCTAGTATATTAACCCGCTCGACCCCAATGTTATCCTCATTTATCATGTTTATGTTGTGTTACCAGGACGACCATGACGCAGTGTCAGAGTGTGCGGCGGTGGGCTTTCCTCATGACATCAAGGGAGAGGGTAAGTATGCTGTGGAACTGTGTTCACCGTCAGTGGTGCTTCCCTCATGATACCGATCGAGAGGGTAAGTATGCTGTGGAACTGTGTCCACCGTCAGTGGGGCTTCCCTCATGACATCAAGGGAGAGGGTAAGTATGCTGTGGAACTGTGTCCACCGTCAGTGGGGCTTCCCTAATTCATCAAGGGAGAGGGTAAGTATGCTGTGGAACTGTGTCCACCGTCAGTGGTGCTTCCCTAATTCATCAAGGGAGAGGGTAAGTATGCTGTGGAACTATGTCCACCGTCAGTGGTGCTTCCCTAATTCATCAAGGGAGAGGGTAAGTATGCTGTGGAACTGTGTCCATCGTCAGTGGCGCTTCCCTCATGACATCAAGGGAGAGGGTAAGTATGCTGTGGAACTGTGTCCATCGTCAGTGGCGCTTCCCTCATGACATCAAGGGAGAGGGTAAGTATGCTGTGGAACTGTGTCCATCGTCAGTGGCGCTTCCCTCATGACATCAAGGGAGAGGGTAAGTATGCTGTGGAACTGTGTCCACCGTCAGTGGGGCTTTCCTCACGACACCAAGGGAGAGGGTAAGTATGCTGTGGAACTGTGTCCACCGTCAGTGGGGCTTCCCTCATGACATCAAGGGAGAGGGTAAGTATGCTGTGGAACTGTGTCCACCGTCAGTGGGGCTTTCCTCATGACACCAAGGGAGAGGGTAAGTATGCTGTGGAACTGTGTCCACCATCAGTGGTGCTTCCCTCATGACACCAAGGGAGAGGGTAAGTATGCTGTGGAACTATGTTCACCGTCAGTGGTGCTTCCCTCATGACACCGATCGAGAGGGTAAGTATGCTGTGGAACTGTGTCCACCGTCAGTGGGGCTTCCCTCATGACACCAAGGGAGAGGGTAAGTATGCTGTGGAACTATGTTCACCGTCAGTGGTGCTTCCCTCATGACATCAAGGGAGAGGGTAAGTATGCTGTGGAACTGTGTCCACCATCAGTGGTGCTTCCCTCATGACACCAAGGGAGAGGGTAAGTATGCTGTGGAACTATGTTCACCGTCAGTGGTGCTTCCCTCATGACAATCGCATCGAGAGGGTAAGTATGCTGTGGAACTGTGTCCACCGGCCAGTGGGCTTCCCCATGACATCAAGGGAGAGGGTAAGTATGCTGTGAACTGTGTCCACCGGGTCAGTGGCTTCCCCTCAAGACACCAAGGGAGAGGGTGGGTATGCTGTGGAACTATGTTCACCGCCAGTGGTGCTTCCCTCATGACACCGATCGAGAGGGTAAGTATGCTGTGGAACTGTGTCCACCGTCAGTGGGGCTTCCCTCATGACATCAAGGGAGAGGGTAAGTATGCTGTGGAACTGTGTCCACCATCAGTGGTGCTTCCCTCATGACACCAAGGGAGAGGGTAAGTATGCTGTGGAACTATGTTCACCGTCAGTGGTGCTTCCCTCATGACACCGATCGAGAGGGTAAGTATGCTGTGGAACTGTGTCCACCGTCAGTGGGGCTTCCCTCATGACATCAAGGGAGAGGGTAAGTATGCTGTGGAACTGTGTCCACCGTCAGTGGGGCTTCCCTCATGACACCAAGGGAGAGGGTAAGTATGCTGTGGAACTATGTTCACCGTCAGTGGTGCTTCCCTCATGACACCGATCGAGAGGGTAAGTATGCTGTGGAACTGTGTCCACCGTCAGTGGGGCTTCCCTCATGACATCAAGGGAGAGGGTAAGTATGCTGTGGAACTGTGTCCACCATCAGTGGTGCTTCCCTCATGACACCAAGGGAGAGGGTAAGTATGCTGTGGAACTATGTTCACCGTCAGTGGTGCTTCCCTCATGACACCGATCGAGAGGGTAAGTATGCTGTGGAACTGTGTCCACCGTCAGTGGGGCTTCCCTCATGACACCAAGGGAGAGGGTAAGTATGCTGTGGAACTATGTTCACCGTCAGTGGTGCTTCCCTCATGACACCGATCGAGAGGGTAAGTATGCTGTGGAACTGTGTCCACCGTCAGTGGGGCTTCCCTCATGACACCAAGGGAGAGGGTAAGTATGCTGTGGAACTGTGTCCACCGTCAGTGGGGCTTCCCTCATGACACCAAGGGAGAGGGTAAGTATGCTGTGGAACTGTGTCCACCGTCAGTGGTGCTTCCCTCATGACATCAAGGGAGAGGGTAAGTATGCTGTGGAACTGTGTCCACCGTCAGTGGGGCTTCCCTCATGACATCAAGGGAGAGGGTAAGTATGCTGTGGAACTGTGTCCACCGTCAGTGGTGCTTCCCTCATGACATCAAGGGAGAGGGTAAGTATGCTGTGGAACTGTGTCCACCGTCAGTGGGGCTTCCCTCATGACACCAAGGGAGAGGGTAAGTATGCTGTGGAACTGTGTCCACCGTCAGTGGTGCTTCCCTCATGACACCGATCGAGAGGGTAAGTATGCTGTGGAACTGTGTCCACCGTCAGTGGGGCTTTCCTCATGACACCAAGGGAGAGGGTAAGTATGCTGTGGAACTGTGTCCACCGTCAGTGGGACTTCCCTCATGACATCAAGGGAGAGGGTAAGTATGCTGTGGAACTATGTCCACAGTCAGAAACAGTGTACAATCCTTGTACAGTTAAGGAGACTTATTTTCAGAGTGACATCATTGTCTGTCTAGTTCTCTGTCTGATGTCTGAACAAGCATTAAGTGTTAAAAATAGCTTTGACCCATTGAGAAGCACAATCTAGTGGAATAAATGAAGTTGTTATAGGCATAGTTTCAGGCCAAGTCACATGTAAATTTCCCTTAATGGATGAAGCCCACACAGGTGAAGACCAAATACCACTTCTCGCAACCATGTTATATTTTACTGCATTCTTGGTGAAAGCAGAGCCGAGAAATCACAGAAGCATTTGTTACTAATGCGTGTGACATCTGGTTGATGTCTTTGCAACCATATTGATAATGAGTGGTCAATGTTAAGTTTTGATTGACAGGTTCCAATAGTCTCTTGTATACAATATTATACTTGGCTTTTGTAGTCGTGCATTAAAATCTATGTCCTGTTCTTTCAGGCATATATCTGTATGTGGTATTGAAAGATGGGGTGATGAAATCGGAGGATGATCTCAGAGCAGAAATGAATGATCTTGTCAAGAAACGTATCGCAACATATGCCATGGCAGATATGATACAGGTAAACCTGTAGTTTGAGCTTTAGCTTATAGTGTGATACAAGTAAACCTGTACTTTTGACTTTAGCTTATAGTATGATACAGGTAAGCCTGTAGTTTTGACTTCAGCTAATAGTTTGATACAGGTAAACCTGTAGTTTTGACTTTAGCTCATAGTATGATACAGGTACGCCGGTAGTTTTGACTTTAGCTTATAGCATGATACAGGTAAGCCTGTAGTTTTGACTTTAGCTTACAGTATGATACAGGTAAACCTTTAGTTTTGACTTTAGCATATAGTATGATACAGGTAAGCCTGTAGCTTTGACTTTAGCTTATAGTATGATACAGGTAAACCTGCAGTTTTGACTTGAGCTTATAGTATGATACAGGCAGACCTGTAGTTTTGACTTCAGCTTACAGTATGATACAGGTAAGCCTTTGGATTTGACTGGAGCTTATAGCATGATACAGGTAAGCGGGTAGTTTTGGCTTTAGCTTATAGTATGACACAGGCAAGCTTGTACTTTGGGCTTTAACTTATAATGTGATAAAGGTAATCAGGTAGTTTTGGCTTTAATTTGTAATATGGCGTATCATTTTGCATGCATTGGTGTACTTTATATACCTGATTAGTGTGTGGTGAATTTACTGACATTTTGTAGGGTTGTTTTGTGACCAGTAAGGTTTCAGGCTGGCACAATATTTGCAAATTTGGCTGTGGCTTTAAGTCAGGAGGTTTTCTCAGGTGCAAAGTCAGGAAACTCTGGATTGTAGATAAGGCAGTGTCAAGTGGTTACTGCTTTGACTGGCAGTCATGAAAAGTGACAAAATTAATGGACATCAGGTCATGCTCTTCCTTGCAGTAAAGGATTTCCATGAACACAAATGTTGCTTGTGCAACACCTGCTAAAGCAATGCACCAATTTCCATGAACTTTGTCCAAACATGTGCGTTTTAAATTTTAATGACAGTCATATTTGAATTTTTATAATTACCCTCATTCAAATATATGCTTTACTACATGTATAGTCCATCTCGATGTGTGTTATTTTAAAATTCTGACATTCAACGCAACACTGAGTCAATCACCACAACCAAAAAAAAAGATTGCTGCTGATCTGAACCTTGATGGACTAGGTGTAATAATGCTTTTCATGTATACATCTAAAAGGGGTAGTAGCAGACATTTGTTCTGCACAGTGCCTTCCGAATGTACTGCATGGATTTCCATGAATATTTTGTCCCCATGACAGTCAGTGGATTATTTAGCTTTATGATCCTTTTTCATGTATATACATATAGCCAAAGGATGGGAGGTATCTTGGACTGTCAGCCACATTCTGGTTTTATTTTACAGTATACAGTGTTATTGTGTGATAATTTCTTGATATGACAGACATAAATTAAAAAATTACTAAAGACTCATTAATTATGATTTTAATTATATTTCCTCTTCCCTGGCAGTTTTCCCCTGGGTTGCCCCGGACGAGATCCGGTAAGATCATGCGGAGGATTCTCCGTAAAGTGGCCAAGAACGAGTCGGGTGAGTTGGGCGACACGTCAACCCTGGCCGATCCATCCGTGGTAGATATCATCGTAAAGAATCATGAACAGCTGCTGAAAAATGGCTCAAAGGCCTAGAGAGAAAAGCCACGTTACATAATACTTGTGACAATCCAGCAGTAGACTTCTACATTGAAGATGTTACATATGGCAACCATATTGTATAGTCAGGAACCTGGCTCCTCCTGAGCAAAGCTGTTGTAGACTAAGTTGATTATAACTACCATGACTACCCTTGTTAAAAGAGATAGGTAGCCATGGTAGTTACAATCAACTTAGCATGTAACGAACAGGGCCCAGCTTGGTAATTTAACAAGATTTAATTCTATGCAGAAGCAGCTCTCTGGTATGGTTATAGTTTTTTTATTATTAACATCAAACGATTGTCACAACCAGTGCAGTTGCTATCATTGAATCACATCTGTGTCAGTTGCAAGCCTTAAACCATCCATTTATACTGCAATATTGACCATTTACAGTGTTACTTTTGTTATAGGTTATCGTATTGGTTCCATGTAAAAATATGATGATTGTCATATGCATCTACATGTAGGTGATATATCCTTGAGTCCATGAAATCAAACAATCTATCAATGAAATCTGAATGAAATGTCTTCATTGATGCTTTATGTACATTGAATTCTGGTTTTGCATGGAGGAGTGCAGTGGAGTTGTCCAATACATGTCAATTTGATTCTACCTCAATTTGGAATGAAACATTTTAGTGAAATTCTTAACACTCAGTGCTCTTTTATTGTCTGTATGTTTTCTTTCTAGTACTTTCTATGTTGATTTTAAAATGTCATAATTATTATGGTAGTTATTACATCAAATTTTAAGACAGTGCCTTGAAGGACAGAAAATTAGTGAAATTGTGCGCACAGTTAGTGCAACATAAATTGTGGAATTTTTTATGAACTTGCATGTTTTTTGTTATCTTCATGTTTTACTGTGTACTTTGAAGTATTGGTGTTGACATGATTATTATGATAGTAATAAAATCTGAGTTTTGGAAAATTTGCCTTTTAGGGCACAAAACATGATGCGATATATCTTTTGGAATAAATCTTTTAAATTTATTGACAAATTTCTTCAAGTATTATTGCATAAATTTTTACCGAAGGGTTTCTGCATAGCCATACAGAAATCCTCATACAATGTTTGTTATACAAGTTTGATGATTTTCCAGTATATTAATATGTACACAGTATTTCATAATGTAATGTTTCATAAGAGAATGTAAGTTCTGGTGATATGTTAGCTGTGGGACATTCTGACAGAGTTAGCTGACATCAATAGTACTCACTTACTAGTGATCCATGTTCATTGAATTATCCCAAAAACTTATCGACTTGCATGCATCACGAACTGTAAGCGTTGATAAGAAGTGTTATTAAAAAGGACATCTGTATATAATTTATGTTTGTCAGAAATGTGGATGTTGTTACAAGATTTATGGGTGGTAGTGTAGTATTGGAATTTGCTCATAACACATGTTGCTGTGTGCCCACTTTACCAATGTATCAGTGTTGTAATACATGTATACAGCATCAGTGGCGGACCTGTGGTGGTATTGATACCCTAGATGACCCAACATGTCGTCCATGACTTAGTTGCTTATGTTTTCAGATTCTGGGAGTTTTGTCGGTTTTAGAAAGTTGTTTTAAGGTTTGTTTGGAAGGTTGGATGATACCCTACTGGAAAAATGCGAGTTTCATCAGCAGAAATAATATATTTTGACATTTATTTGCCTGTAAAGATGCACTTTTTTTGGACGAAATTTTAGGTCCTGTACAGTACCAGTATATATATATAATGTACTTGGTGTTGAAGGTGATAATAATCTCATTTCAAGAACCATTTACTACAAGAAACTAATGAGGAAACTCATGGTGTTAAATGTGTCTGTAGGTTTAAACATTACTCGTCAAAGCTTCTCAGAATGTTTGAGGCATTGAATGTATTCAGATGAGATATTGATATAGTCTTGCCCTGGAAGTATCACAGTAACACTGTCATGATATTACTAATTATATATATCAATGTGTTTCTTTAAGAGTTATATTCTATTTAAATAGTTACTCTCTAAGTGTTTGGTTTCTTGTGGTAGACATTAATGCTGATGATATTACTCCAGGCTGTGATGAGTCCATTCTTATTAATGTCCTACTATAACTGGAGGGCATCATAGGTTTACACCTCTGTCAAGTTGGTCACAGATAAGTTCTCCCGAGACTTAAACTTTGTTTATGGCTTTATTGAAACAGGTGGAGTTTTGGTCTGTTTTCAGTAAAGCTTTGGCTGTTTTCCTTCTGTTGTGAACTCTCATATAGCTATTACAGATGTATTGTCATGGCTGAATGTGATACAGAACCGTTTCTGATTGGCTGGTCCAGACTATGCCGAGCCTAAGTTGAACTTTAGGTATAGTGGATTTATTCAAGCATGACCTGACCAGCAGAATTATTCCAAGAAGCCATGTGTCCACTTTCTGCCAACCACAGTCGATTCTGTATACCTTTAAAGTGGTAGAAAACATACTGCTTTCACAATACTCCCTTACTGGCTGTTACTTTATAGGTACATGTATGTGAAGCAATACAAGCATTATCTCAGTGTATACAATCTGACATGTTTTCGAAACCCAAAAATGTATATTGAAATTCATATATACATGAATGTGAAAAATACTGAAAACTAGGTAACCCAGAAAACTGTTAATATTTATACAATTATGTCATTGACTTGTGAAATATTAGCCTTTTTAAATTTAAAGTTTGACAATATTGTATAATTATATACATGTTTGTGAGTATGGAAAATACGTAAGTTAGGTATGGTAGCCCAGATAATTGTTAATGTTAATGTGACAGGTCTGTTATTGCAAAGTTTCACTTGCAAAGTAGTTGCCTTTTTCAAATTTTATTTCTTAGATAGGTTGAAAGTTTGGGCAGTGTTTTATATAAACTGCAGGCAGAAGAAAAAAAAGTGGGCTTGGTTCAGGTATGACTGTTATTTGTACACGTATGCATGGAACAGACTCAAGAGATGTATAATAGCTATCTCACGTATCGTGATTTTTTTTTTTCATGTTTTCACTAACTATTTTAACCATTCAAGTTACCTTTAGTAAGTTACAAAATGGTGGAGGTGTTATTATTTTTTCTTTTGGGTGTAATGGTGTCATTTTGTTAAGTTAGCTGTGTTTCCTATCCATATTGGTTCAGTGGATCATTTTCAGTATGTTGTTCTACACATCTTTATGCATTATATTAACACACTATATGATATAAAAACTGAGGGTAAGGGTATAGGAGTATATACTGGCTGTGGCTGTATGTATAAATTCGTGTGTGTCAATATCTTATCATATTTGTTATAACGGGCATCTAAGTTTTGAAATTTGATATTTGGGGAATAAGTATATATTGTTTCTTGCTCAAAAAATTCTTGCATATTAATACCTTCTACTGGCATGACATTGATAAAAATGAAAACAGCAGATAGGCTGAAGGGATTATATCTTGTCATTGGCTGAATTAAATCTTTCGTGTTTTACTTTATAATGTACAAAAGTGTAGGCATTGTGTTTTTACAATTTGATTATTCCAAGGATCACTGTTGTTGTCAAATGTGAAAACTGAGGGTGGGTAAGGAAGAGCACATGTTGTCAGTGGCTGAATGAATATTTGTGCGTCAGTATTTTATTACATGAAAAACTTTAGACATATCATTGTAGAATTGTAATTTTCCAAGAACCACTGTTGTCACATACAAAAATTGAGGATTGGGGGAGCTGAATGTAAGATGTTGTCATTGGCTAAATGAATTCCTGTTTGTCAGTCTGTTATCAGAGCAGTACTTTGTTTTCAGTGTAATGATTTTAAAATCCCATGACTTTTCAAGAGGTCATTATATGGCTACATATACAATGTGAAAAAAAAAAAAAATGAACACAGGGTTAAAGGCTTAAAGTTTACCAAATGGCTGAATGAATTCTTGTGTGTCAATCTTCTATCTGGTTCTGTAATTGTACAGGGGTGAAGAACAGCATTTTTAAATTTTACGATTTTTCCAGTTGCCACCATCTCCGTGAAGGCTTTGCAAGCATTTTTGCATTGAACAGAGCCTGACAGAATCTCTGCTCCCTTCTGATAGTGAGTTGAGGGGCAGGCTAATCTAATAGGTCAAGCTCATCATACTGTCATTAATGTTGCCATGGCCACATGTACAGCTGTCATGTAAACCAGTACATTTATCAAAATGATGAATTATAATGACTGTACATACATAAGTATTAATCAAGATCATGCTAGCAAGAAGATAGGCTAATCTGTGTTACCTAATGTTACAAGTACACTGACTCATCTTACCACTGAACTGGTTACTCATATATAACTTGCTCATTTGAGTTAGCATCTGTGATAAAGCTCTTAAATGTGTGGAATTCTATTTACTCCAGTTTTTTCTTTCTTATTATACATTAGGTACGTTACTCAGGAACATGTGCATGTACATATAACGTTATGAATGTGTCATGTGACCCATGTACTAAACCATGTTGAAGAATTATTGCCACTACCAAATTTGTTTGTACCATAAGAACTTGTTGGTGTTCTGTACGTGAAAATTTAAGCCTAAGTTCTGCATAATTAATTATAACCAGTGTATAATGTGAAATCCTAATAAAAGTGTTTACCTGTTTTCACACGGGTTTTATGACTAATTCTGTAAAAAATGCTGAAAAAACGCAAAGATTCTGTGTTCAGATCTGATTCAAAAGTCCTGTGGTTTTTCAATGCGGTGTGTTTATCACATACACGTATACTTGCAGTGTTACTGTATTTTGCATGCAGTGTACAGAGGTCACAAAATTATCTGTGTTAGGATTCACTGACTGGGATGGTTAAAGTACTACAACTATCAGGCCCTTAACCAATGAGGTAGTGTACTCAAATCCAGCTGTCACAGTTTTGGCTGCAAGTTTTGGTTGGCAAGTTTGTGAGGTGACCCACAATGCACATATACCTAGCAAAGTTTGCTGTTTTAGTGTGGGAATTCAGGTTTCCTCCACCCATAACCTTGCATGACCACCATCATGTTGTGGACTGACAGAGGTTGTAAAACACGTTGTGGATTGACATCAAAGGTCGTGACACGTTTTGGATTGGTAACAGAGTTTGTGACACATGTTGATCTGATAAGCCGGAGACAGGATATGCTACTTTAATTACAGTCAATTAGGATTTGTTTGACAACAGCAGCCATGTAACCTTTCTATTCCCCTCTTCCACGTTTTTTTTTTTTTTTTATTATTTTTTTTTTTTTATTTAAGGTAGGTCCCATTATCTATGTAACTGAGGAAGTCAAATATTGTCCAAAACTTAATGCGGGGGATTAATTTCCCCCAACTCATCATTCAAAATGCTGATATTTGAAATAATATTTTCTGATTGGCTGCCAAGTAAGGGGAACTTTGTTTTTTTTCCTGGAGTCGAAAAAAAAAGAGAATTTGTATATTAAACAAATTTTTGCAGGGAAAGTATTTCCCCCTGTTAGTGATCCAATCAGAAATATTGTTCTTTAGAATGCAATGTGTCTGTTGAGTCACCAAGCCGATGGAAATATAAGGAGACTATTTTTTTTTTCTCAGATAAAAAACAAAACAACAAAAGAATAATTAAAACACTACCACATATTCTGGAGAACCCCATGAGTCACATGAAGCGCCACGCCGTATGTATTGCATAATGATACTCTTGACACAGGGGTATTTGTTATTTTCCTACGTGAAATTGCATGAAATGAATACATGTACCGGTAGGCTATTTTCTTCAAAGTTTCACAGGCTGTTCACAGAACACTCAACTGTCATTAATGTGTTTCCCTTGTGGTCACCATAAGGCAAACTCCCTACTTGTAATTTGATCATCTACCGTCCAGTTTAAGAGGGATTTCCTCATCTTGACCCATAGACACTCCCTCCCCCTAATTTCCCACGTCCCCCAACCCCACGCCTTTAATCCCTTCTCGTAAACCCACATTCCCATTACAAGCTGGTTGCGCAGACTGACTCGAGTACGCGAGCATCCTAGACATCCAAGCCACCTGGCGGGAGAGAAAGCCACCTCCCATCAATGGCCTCTGTGTGAATGTTCCCTGATCTCTGTTTCACATTCGCCTGCCCATCTGGTTCATCATGACGTGCGTGACCATCGTTCTTCATCCCGGTAACATTCACTTCACCCGGAACAGCGTGTCGGACGCTCTCCGCGACGGGACGACCGTCGAGGAGAGTCTCGACGACTTGGTGCACGGCGTGGTCCACAAGTGGGACATCCCCATGATGAAAGTCGTTTTTCCGCTGGGCAAAGTGGTGGAGTGTTAACAACAGGTGACTGCCCGTCTTCAAAAAGTTCAGGAAATCATTCCCTGGGCGAAACTGAACAAGGGGTTGTGGAAGAGGAAATTCACCACTGAGAACCAGGGTGTTCGTCAAGGTGAGGAAATCGATTCCCGTGGAGACGTACTGCAGAATCATGTATTTGTCCATCTGTCAGTGCTCATGTCATCTTTATCTACAGTAAGTATCGTCATTCAATAAAGCGACCGCCCTTGCAGTGCAACGTAAGTTAATATTTATAGACGGATCGCATAAGCATATGGTAGGCGCTGTGGTAGTTATGTGCTCATAACGTTAAGCTGGCTCCGTGTAAGTGGGCCCAGGTCTCAGGATCATGATCTCTGAGATCTCTTAGATCTCAAACTTACTCGTAACCACCATTCTGAACTTATATTTGATTTATTTATTTATTTTATTTTATTGGTGTTTTACGCCATACTCAAGAATATTTCACTTTCACGACAGTGGCCAGCTGTATTGTGGGAGGATATCGGGCAGAGCCCAGTGGAAATCCACAACCATCCGCAGGTTACAGGCAGACCTTCCCATGTACGGCCGGAGAGGAAGCCAGCATGAGCTGGACTTGAACTCACAGCGATTGCATTGGTGGGAGGCTACTTGGTCACTGTGCTGTACTAGTGTGTTATCCGACTTAGCCACCCCAGCTTATGCTTGAGGTTAAATGCTATGCATCAAGATTGTCGTGAAAGTCCACAAAGTTACTTTGTGTAAAGATAACAAAAAAAAAAGGTGAGTCACAATTTTAGCATCAAGTCTGACTCAAGACAGCTTTGTAATTCTAGGGCCAGGTGGAATAACTGGCTTCACTGCTGCTTGGGATATGAATGGACGTAAACCATGCTGTTGACAGGTGAAAGTGATGACGACAACTCGGACTCTGAGAGCAAGGGTTGGACTCTGAATCTGATGACTACTTCTAGTTTTGATGGTGACTCGGATTGCTGTGAGAGGCTGTCAGAGCAAGGGCTGGACTCGGATTGTTGTGAGAGGCTGTCAGAGCATGGGCTGGACTCAGAATCTGATGACTACTTCTAGTTTTAATGATGACTTGGATTGCTGTGAGAGGCTGTCAGAGCAAGGGCTGAACTCAGAATCTGATGACTATTTCTGGTTTTGATGATGACTTGGATTGCTGTGAGAGGCTGTCAGAGCAAGGGCTGGACTCAGAATCTCATGACTGTTTCTGGTTTTGATGATGACTTGGATTGCTGTGAGAGGCTGTCAGAGCAAGGGCTGGACTCAGAATCTGATGACTATTTCTGGTTTTCGTGATGACTCGGATTGCTGTGAGAGGCTGTCAGAGCAAGGGCTGGACTCAGAATCTCATGACTATTTCTGGTTTTCGTGATGACTCAGATTGCTGTGGGAGGCTGTCAGAGCAAGGGCTGGACTCAGAATCCGATGACTATTTCTGGTTTTGATGATGACTCAGATTGCTGTAGGAGGCTGTCAGAGCAAGGGCTGGACTCAGAATCCGATGACTATTTCTGGTATTCGTGATGATTCGGATTGCTGTGAGAGGTTGTCAGAACAAGAATCTGATTGGCTACTTCTGGCTGTGATGAGGACACCGATTACTGCAAACGGTTGGCAAAGCAAGGTCTGGACTTAAAATCTTGTGGCAGTGATGAGAATGATTACTTACTCCACCAACTCTTGATTGATGTAAGAGACAGTCAGAGCAAGGGCTGAATTTGGAATCTGAGGACTTATCCTGAGTTCTGACAGTGATGACAGTTACTGTAAGAGAAAGTCCCAGGAAGAAACGGATTCAGAATCTGATGACCACATCCGGCAGTGTTATGAAGAAATATTACATAACAGGACTTTCACACATGGTGGATCTTGGGAGATACCGGAGTACAAGTACATTTTATTATCGATAATCATTGATTCTGACTGGTAATTGACCACCTGATAAGTAAACAAAAAATATATATGAATACAAAGGTAACTCGTAATTTTTGTGTATCTTCTTGTATGGTTCACTCAAAGGGTCAGATGTGCTTGTGGTAAAAATCCTTTGATGTCTCAAGATACACCTGTACCTTGTTTATGCTGCTTATAGCCATTTTATAGATTTGAATAAAAAACAAAGATTTCCTTTCATTGTAAAGAAGTTTGTTTCAATGACCGCGCAAAAATTTCTTTAAGAAATACTGAATATTTTCAGTTTTATAGGTTCACATTCATTAGCTGGGGGCAGAGGGGCTGTTATCACAATGTGATCATGGTTTTCCATAAACTGAGGGCTATGTTGATGTACTGTGGTGACATTCTAGGTACAGTGTTGGCTGCGTAGAGAGTTTACATATATGTGCACTCCACTCGATGTACCAATGTTCCAGTTTAGAGAGGATCAGATCAGATGCTCAGTGGTTTCACACAGCACACCGTTAGCCAGGGTCTAGATTTCTACAGCAGAACTCGTTTCAATGCAGAATCTGATCATGCCTGAGGTTCTGAAATCTCCATGCTTTTTGGCTTTAACAATAGGTACTCTGTGTGAAGAAAGGGGTCAAGTGTTGGTTGTATACCGTTGGCTTGCTGAGTGTAGAGATTTGTCAACAGAAGAGTTGGAACTCTTCTGAACTAATAGTAAAAAAAATATATCCTATTGTAACATGTGACTTATCAAATATGTTTTGTCGACATCACTGTACCGATCATCTATCTGTGTTCTGGAAGTACCAATGACGCCTCTTTCCTTCAGGAATTTCTTGCATCCACACATTATCAACTTGTCAATTTTCTACATCGTTTGTCTATTCCAAATAACTTTTCGTGAAATGTTTCAGTCCCTCATGCCAATATTATACTATATGTAATCAGAAATACTTGCCCAACATTTTTGACGAGTCACATGGTACAGTAGGACTCTTTCATACATGTACCTTTGGAATGAATGATTATGGCTTAACGCCACATTGGCAATATCTCAGCTATATCGTGGCGAAAGTACCTTTGAAGAGTTTGAACTGAAAACTCCCCTCTATAATAAAACGCTTTGAAGAAGGTATTTTGTACTAGCAATTTTTACACACGTCAGTTACATTACAATGTATGTAAAGCAACTAGCACAAATTCACAAATAGCTGTGACATTAAGCAAAACGTCAATGTCGTCTGTCACTCATGCTCCTCATTAAATGAATGGCCAGTGTTGAAAAACAAGGTGTCAAAATTCAAATGACGACCAGCCCGACTGATAAAGCTGTGTGTCGCAGCTAAAATCCCACAGTGACATACATTAAGAAAATCCAACTGAACTGGTCATACCATCTAGCAATCACACATATACATGTCCCCCAACATAGTGCGTGTCAGTAGACTAATGAGTTCACACAATCCTCAAACTGGTCCCACGTTTCATTCCAAAGTACAAGGGTCAATGTCAAACTGAGCTTCAAAAATAAGGCGCTGAATTTGCAGTTTGAGGAGCTCTTTCTTTTTCCCATCTTGCACAGAGGCAAGTTGCATTCCTACCATTTGTCCAAATAACGAATCTAAAGTGAGTGAATTTGGTTTTGCTGTTGTAGGAGCTGGTCCTGGTTGACTGGGTTGAGACAATGTGTCAGCCCTGGCTGACTGAAACACAGTCTGCGCTAGAACAGGTTCTACTTGTCTCTGAACCCTACTGGCAAATGTCCCCACGTGGGCAGCACTGGTTGACCTGGACTGGGTCTGTTGGGTTGGCTCTGCTCGCCTTGGCACTATCTGTCCAATAGCTGAGCTATTGCTGTGCAACGCGACTGGCTGAGGTGAAACGTGTACTTCTTGACGGGCAGGCGGGGACAGAGGCTCCCTACCAAGATCAGACGTCCCCTCCCAGGATTCTTCATCGTCCTGTTCCAGTTTTAGCCGTTTTTGAGGGAGAAAAGTCAGATCTGCATTTTCTTCGCAATATGTGGCATTGTCTCCCTGACTCTCTGCTTCCTCCTCATCTCCAGGAGACCACTAGGAACAGAAGAAAATTCATCAAGGCTATACAAATGTAAGCAAAACAATCAACACATGGTAAGCTCAGTTTTAATCATAATTTGAATTCTTGTACCCAACACGAAATCGGCTCTACACAATTTCTGAAACATTGCAGAAACTCACACTAGCTGCGAAATCCTGTTAACAGTCCATGTCATCATATATTCTGGCTACTTGTTAAGTGAATAGACCACATAGGACATATAGAACAAATAGGATGTAAAAAATTCAGCAGACCAACCAACAGCGTTACATGCACATGTATGTGTTGCAACACATACATGTGCATGTAACGCTAATAAATATCAACAGGGTACATTGAAGGGAATCTCTTCTGTCATCTACACAATGTCTCACCTCAGTAGAGTACCAGGAGGAAGAATGTTTGCCTCTCAACGAGTCTTTCAGGAATGAATCTAGAGCATCAAAATATTCCCACTTGGACCGATACGCCTCCGAGTGACCATTGGTGTTCTTCTCACTTCTCTCGATTTTCTTCTTCTCCCTGCCATAGTATGTCCTTAAGTTCCTGTATCTCTCTTTCACTTGGTGTACTGACGATTAAATTCAGACCAAATCTCAACAGTCGCAACAATGTAGTAATATTCAATGCTGTTTTATGAAAAACATTTTTTATACGAATTAGAATGTATAGCTAATGTTAAATGAGCTTAATAAAGTTAAACAATAATTAATGAATGCCTCAGTTTTCAGCCATGATTTTCTTATCATATGTATTAAACTATATTAAAATAAAATATAACAAAGTATACATTAAAATAGCTAAATTTTGGATTGTTTTTAAGAATTGTGGTAATGACTGGACTCTTTAAGTGGCAAGGTTTGCCAGCAACATGCAGATGGTAGTGGGCTTTGCCTTTCACCACAATGCTGAGGGCTTCACTTATACTGAGGGCAGTAAAAGTGAAATATTCTTGTAAACAATAAATGCAGCTATAATGATCTGAAAACTGGAAGTCACTATCACTACTCCATAGAGGTGTTTTATAAAATTCAAACATAATTTACACATGTACATGTATGACATCTGAGAGAAGACTAAAAGGTTCACTATTATAAATCCTATCCTCCTTTAATAAGTGTTAATATGTATCATTATTTGCTTACATTACTGCCTATGTACTTACCTGTCATGTTCATTTCATTGGCAACTGCATTATAGGCTTCATTCCTTACATAGTTATCTCTATACCCCTTGCAATTTACATCCCAAATGGCAGGGAAGCTGCGAATTTCCTCGATTATTTTGTATATCAGTGCACTGCGCTCTTTAGCAAGGTCCATTGTAGTCGTGGTGGTCATGGTGGAGACAGGTTGGAGACCAAAGCTGGTAACATGTACAGTTTTAAAACCTCTCCAGCATAAAGTTGAACTTTTCAATCCTTGCCCTGTAAATGTCTGGCTTGGATATGCACTTCATGAAGATGAACCAACATGCAGTGGTTTTGGATTTGAAGAAACCACCCTACATAGAACTGGAGCTCACTCTGAACCCAGGCACTGCTGGGAGGGTGTTGCACTCTCCAACTCTTGCAATGTTACACATAAATGTCAAGCTCGTAGGATAAAGTAGTCTGTCAGCCTGTGCCCTCTTCAGATTGCCTTACAGCCTCCTTTGTCCTCTCTCAAAGGCAACTTACCTAAGAGGTAATTAAACACATAGACATACTAAGTAATGGTCACAATTATAACAAGGAGCAGTGTATTATAATTTCAGGTTGTTCAATTAAATTATATGTTGATCATGATGATATCATAGCGATTCCTTGCAAAACATGTAGGTTTACACACGTTTTGCAATTTACTTGGTGAATTAGAAACTAATCATCCTTCATGGGGGCCTCTCCGGCCGTACTGGGGAAGATCTGCCAGCAACATGCGGATGGTCGTGCGCATAATGCCCGAAATGTTGTCAGTGAAATACTCTTGAATGCGGCGTATAAACACAAATCAAATAAATTCATGGGGTAACATTATAGAAATACGAAATATCTATAGGCGTACTGGTAGATGTGTCTTCAGCTATTTAGAACTTAAATGTTGAACTTGAAATAACGACTGCAGAGGCGGCGATCTCCGGGAAGGATTTGTCGCTTCGAGTTATACAAGTGTGAACGCGATTTCCGGCTTCTGTAGTAACTTTTAATGATATGGTGCGAACGTCTGCAAGCATTTATCACTGAAAATATGACACTTCAGAACATACATTCTGAACATATATACTCTTACCTTGTCCAGAAAATGCGAACGCTAAATTATGCTGTATTAAAAGTAAAAGTCGGATATTTTTTCTTTACATGTAACTCCGGTTGCATCGATTCACGGTCGCCATCTTGATAGCGCGCGTAAACACGTGACCAGAATATCTCTGCCACAGAGAACACTTTCCGACATATACAGGTGTATGGGAGGGACTTTTTTCTGCAGCGGTCTGTACATGGGCGAGTGGGGAGTTTGGTATTGTTGCCATCCCCGTCGAGTCATTCAAACTTCTTTCGATTTTTCTATAAAATTCTAAAACTTTTACGCAATACTACAGAATATATAAATATAATTGCTTGTTCTAAAGACAGTTATGAATGTTGACAAACGTGGCACAGGAGTGATTGTGTGATTAAGCCAACACTGAACTTCAGACGAATAGCTCCCCCAAAAAGTCATTTATGTATTTATTTTATTGATGTTGAAGACCACAGGCCCAAAATATAAAAGAAACATTGTTTTCTCACTTCTGTGTACAGCGAAGGCCATCGGTGGTGGGGGGAAAACAACTGTTGAAATAGCAACCTGGGGCTAGTAGCACTCCTATGATTGTGATGACAGTTTTTTTCCAAACAAGTTGATATGCCCCCTTTTGGTGACATGTTTCGATTTCACAAGTTCTCCCTCTTTGATTGCTCGATCCAAAAAGTTACTACAGTAGGTCGCTATATGATGACTAATAAATGTGTTTCATCGATAATCGGCATAAAAGCCTACATAATGGTTGCAGGTAATGAATGCCTTTTGGCGAAAACAAAAATACTGTTGTTGAGACGAAGAAAACAAGGAAGAACAAATAACTATGCATGGCTGTTCGTGTCTGAAATCGGGATTTTGTCTGAATCTGTCGTTCGAATATGACTGCTCCTGTTTAAGAGGCTAGGCCCAAGTTTGTGGAGGAGAGCCTGGCCTTTCCCGGCTTCCGTACAATCCATGATGTTATGATAAATTTATGATGAATCGTAAATCAGACGTATAGGCATACCGTCAAGAAAGTGGGCCCACGGGTAAGTACTGTAACGCAGCGTGTTAGTAAGCGGAAAATGAACGGTCTGGTTTTGGTAAAAACTATTTGAATATATTTAAACGCAAATATGTAGATGCTTTTGACAAAGCAACACAACAGAAAAAAAAAAAAAAAAAAAAAAAAAACCCTACGCACGGGATAATTACAGTCCTATAAATTCGTCATTAACTGTTGGTATGAAATTATCAGTATATTAAATTCATCTGCTTAACACCCCTTCTCCCTCAGCCAACCTCTCCTTTCAAAACTATGACGGCCTTAACCTCACATGACATATAAGCAGGCCTATATGTCTACTGTATAGAGCGTGATATCCACAGTGTTTGGGCCTTACCGGTATAAATACACAGCATCAGTTAAGTATATTCAATATCGATGATGGCTTACAAGATCGTTTTCTCTCAGATGTCCTAAACAATTGAGCAAGGTGCGTGTCTGAATGGAAATGGTTATAAAAATATAAAAGTTTACTGATTTCAGTCATCATGATGCAGCGTTCGTTTTATTTAACTATGGACATCATATTTAGCTGTGAAAGGAAAGAAACGTACATTGACCAAATGTTGACTATTCTCACTACGTAAATCCGTAAGCAATGCAATTAGACCATTATTTTATGCGCGCAGAACATTTCACAAAGTCGCCGATTTGTGACCCCATACACCTTACATTCCAAACGATTTCACTGAAACCAATGTCTGTTAAGTTGACGTCATGGATTCTTTTTAGCTGCAAACCATCCTCTGATTGCTATATGTGTACATTCTACGTCAAAATACATTAGGTACAACACCATGTGTTTAATGTGGAAACATAACAATTACAGCATGTTTAGCAGCCAAAAATAATGTGACGTCACTGTGCCTCAATATGGTCCAAAAAGTCCACCGTAGCACCTCAGTTTTACTTCCATCTTAATCAATGTAAAAAAAAAATGTCAAGAAGTAATGAAGACCATGTTTGAAATCAGCATGAAATTGCCTTTCAGATGGTGCGTACTTTCTAAACATGTGGTCCGCTCTTGTAAAAGAGGAAGATAGTGGAAAAGAGCATGCTTGCTTCTCGCTTCCATGCAATCCAATAGTAATAAATAAATAAATCATACCGTCAGGAAACTGGACCTACAGGTAAACACTATGACATTATGACTAAACGTGTTTGTAAGCGAAAAACGGGACAAACATTGCGTATTTTTGGTAAAATTAATTTGTATATTTGGAAGCAAATAACATTTATATTTGAAAGAAGCCGGTCTCCCCCCACCTAGGTCAGGTGATGTCCTAAAGTCGTTCTTGTACAAATGGAGATAAATTATCAATGATAGAGTCATACAAATTACAAGACATACGTACCAATGTCTTATTCACAATGTGTACATTAATCGTCATGAGCTCAAAACAAATTTAGTATCGAATTTGAAGATGGTCAGATCGTTTGTGCAGTTAGGCCTTTAGCAAGTGTAACAGTAGGGATAGAGTTATGTGAACGGGGCAACCGTTGCAGAAGCTGTGTACTCACTTCCGCCCACAGCCGATTGTCACGTGGTAAATATTCTTTTCTGTGTTTGATTTCTTGACTGAAAAATGTAAGCGAATATGTAGCTAATGTAATAGCCACAGGTGGCGCATTCGGTTTTTACGAACTGCAGTTGTTTTAGTTACGATAGTCACTGTAGTGGATAGTTTCAGATAGGCCTATGATAAAGTTGTTGTATTTACAGTTTTGTGCGAACATGTATATATCTGTTTTGTACAAGGTGTGTAGTTCGTCGTACCGACATATCACGGGAGTTGAGATAATTGTCTGTAGCAAGGCATATTAGTTATGTGCATGGCTGTTGAGTATACACGTTTCATAGAAGTTGCATGGACAGACTGACATATTTTTGTAACTGATTATATCCTGTAACAAGTATACATGTGCCGAAACCAGTATACATATGCGTGTAACACGTGTACGGGTTAATCATTAGTAGTATAATTTGTGGATTTTGTGTCACAGTTGTGCGTACAAACAGTTGATTTAAGCATTCATGTTCACAAACATTTCCAGTTTGTTAGTAACACACCTAAGTGATCGTTTGTTTCTTTTCTCGACTGATCTTTTTTATTGTCACGATAAATACTACATGTAGCTTCGACATTTTTCTGTATCATTGCAGACATTCGCTGCCCGTTTTTTCAACCCACTTCAATCCTTCAGTAGGGACTCCTAAATACTAGAAGGCTTGTGCGAGGTCAGTCCTTTATTCCGGTCACACAAGGAATGCAGACCATTAGGTTTTTGTTTGTTTGTTTGTGAATGTGCAAATGCTTCCACAAGAGTAATATAGGTCGCTGATTTGTGAATTCCGACGGATCATAAAGAGAGACGTCACTGTGTGACACTGGAAATCCACCATCTATAAATGCGACATTTACGTAATTCGTTGTCAGAAGAAAGGAAAATAATAATAACAATCAGAATAATACATAAAAAGACTCTCCCCACTGACCTTCTTCCATCAGTAACTCGCACCTCTTTGAGTTCATCAGATGAATGGCTCTGCACTAAGTCATACTAAAATGTAAGGAACTTTTGAAAGTATTCCCCGTACAAAAATGATCCGTGCATCCTTACCTGCGATGAGGCCCAGGTGTGTAATCCTGTTGAGAACTGAGTCTTCCTCTGGAAGATTCCCTCCAGTATTGCTCTTCTTGTTCCACCATTGCCTCTGACATATACATGTAATATGGTTTATTTTTGACGTCTGCCGATGACGGTCTCGTTGATGAAATGACCGCCATTTTTAAGAACAGGTAACTTTCGTGAACTGCACTGGAGAAAACAGAGAAAGACCACGTTATACATTTTTTTCAATAGTCATGTCTATGGGAGCATGGGAAACATAATAAAACCAACACAGATTTAGCTTGTAATACAGTGAAGTTTGATTTATTTATTTATTTGATTGGTGTTTTACGCCGTACTCAAGAATATTTCACTACGACGGTGGCCAGAATTATAGTGGGAAGAAACCGGGCAGAGCCCGGGGGAAACCCACGACCATTCGCAGGTTTTTTTTTTTTGTTTTTACCGAAAATTAAAATTCATTGGTCAGGGGAAGCTTTTGGTGTAACGTCATCAGTTTGGTTCCACAAGTTTTACATAATAAAGATTATTTAACTGGAATTTATTCTGAGAGCGTTTAAATATGCAAGTCCTCCGTCCATTTCCCCCTCCTTCCACACTCGGGGACAATATTCTGCATTTCTGCCAGGCTTATCCGCCGATGTTAGAATCGTTTAACCACTCCTATCCCTTTTACCATTGAAACTTAATGGATTTGTGCTATCGTAGCCAACCTGTGCACAGAATTCCATTCATCCCTGCATAAAATTTTCAAAATTTATAAAAAAACAGAAGTATTAAACATTAAAGTAAAAAAAGGTTGACACACAGGTTTTGTGTTTTCTGACATCAATTTTCTGTCCCATCACCGTAACCTCAGTGATCTCGATATTGTGAAAATTTCTGTGCAACATTTGCCAGTGGCGGCAGAGGTGTGAAGCGTGCGTACAAAGCGGCGCATGCGCGGAAAGAAGTACACATTTCTCTGAGTTTACGCCCTTCACGCCCTATATATAGACGTTTTAGGTACTTTTGAGAGGACTCGTGTAAGACTTGCTACTAGTAACGCTAACTAGTTGTGACGATGAACAGCTCTCGAATATGCATATCTGAGCAAAACGGAAGTATAAATATGATGTTCTGGAAACAGGAGTGGATTATCTCCTCTTACCATGCAACGTCGCGTCGCTGACAACAAATTAACCGCTATTAATCGCATTACACCAGAAACTGTTGACTTGATTTTTTTAATATAGTGTGTTTACTCCATGTTCATCATTAAATGTTATTGAATAAAAGCGCATAATTATGTAATATTTCAAAGCCAACACTGTTGTACTGACAAGCAACATAACTCTGACGTGTATGAAAAGTGTTTGCTTTGGTTTAGAAAAGCCTGTTTTCGTTTACACTGGCACCACGCATCATTCGAAGTTGGTAATTATATTTTATTAACAATATCTAAGTAATTGATGATGTTGTATAATCTTGTCAGTTTCACAATGAATCCCTGTAAGCCATGGAAGCTTTGGGTTCAATGCTACAGAAACCTAAACTGTAGGCCTAATTACGGTATGATATTTAAACCGTAACTCAAGACTTACCTCCACGCCATATTTCTCAAATCTGTATTGTCTTGCACTGTTTACCATGTTAATACAGAGAGTCTCTATCTTCCATCAACATCGGAAAAAACGTGTGGCTTCAATGACACACAATTATGCTTGCCTTTGTTTACGTCACAGCGATATGACGTCATCAACGTCATAACCCAAGTCGTTTTTGACGCTTCGTGAAGCTGATCCTTTTGTGACGTCGTCGCCGCCATAATACACTTATTTCCACGCTTGTGACGTTGCAAGATAAGCCGAGATAAACCACTCACGTTTCCAGACAACCAGATTTGAACTTCAGTTATGTGCACCCAAGAGCTGTTCATCTTCACAGTTAACTACTGTTACTACAGTAGTAAGTCTTACATAAGTGTTCTCAAAGGTAATTAAACAGTGAACTCAGAGAAATATGTACTCCTTTCTGCGCATGTGCCGCTCTCTACGCGCGCTTCCTACCACTGCCATCACTAGCAAATTTGGTACAGAAACCCTGAGCAATACCAAGATCACGAGGGTCACAACGATAAGGCGGGAAACAGATGCCAGAAAACACAAGCTCTGTGTCAGACTTCGGTTATTTTAATGTTTAATACATAGCCCTATGCGTTTACTTTGTTTTATGTATACATAAAAATATTCTAACGAACATCTGAAACAATTTACTGATGAATGTTGATTATTGTATTACCAACATCTATGGATCTCATTGGATTTAAATCTTAAACTTTCTGGCTGCATTTTGTGATCATGTATGGTGACTGAAATGTCAGGATTAAACGTTAAAACATCTCACACTGTTAAATATCAGAGTGGAATGTTGTATGAGGGAGAATAGCCATGCAGGCCACAAAAATATCGCTTGTCCTCCAAGGGAAGGGGTACTACTCTCAATGCTTACCGCAGTCTAATTTTGCTGTAATTATCTCCCTTCGTTTGACAAGCCATCGGCGTGTGTTGCGAGTTGACCAATACAAATAAGCTGCAGTACCCGTCAGGCATTTTTCAGTTCCCGATATAGATAACCACTTACAATAAAGATGAACATTTTTTGGGAATATCTGTAAATCAACCGATTCTGTAGGCTTATAGCGTACCATATAAGTTGTAAACAACCTAAAGCTTTAGGTCTAAATATATAAGCCTATATGATACATATACCTAAACCAGCTATCAGAGAATGCTTTAATTTCAACCCGTTAGAAGGGCACGTTTTCATGTTCATAAAGGCAGTCATATTCTACACTGAACATTTTACGTAGTTCTGACGCCAGCCTGACAATTGTATAGGCTTTTGCAGCACCACTAACTTCATATGGGTAGGTCTTAAACTAACATCTGACGATGACTACGGTGGGTGCTTTGTAAAGCTAAAGACTCACCCTCTTTAACCCTGCATGCAGTTATATTGTGAATAAGCTTAGATTAAAATAAAATAAAACTGTTAATATCAACAACAGCAAAGCATTTTTTTGCGAAGACGATATAGGCAACCCCTATCCTTTACTTTTTACATTCCTTGTACT
This sequence comes from Acanthopleura granulata, assembly GCA_016165875.1. NCBI lineage: Eukaryota > Metazoa > Mollusca > Polyplacophora > Chitonida > Chitonidae > Acanthopleura > Acanthopleura granulata. The sequence goes on along the minus strand of JABBOT010000001.1, from coordinate 41,192,228 downwards.
CTTTATTTAGAGCCCGATTGTTATTGCGATGTTCCTGATCTCTTACAGATGAAAAGATTTGTATGGCTTTAATTATGTCAAATCCAACATTTTGACAATGATGGAGGAGGGAAAACATTTATAATGTGTACATAGCACTGTTTATTTTGTTAGAAATGTAACAAACGTTTATAAATGCTGGAGTCTAACACTATACCTTGCAATGGCGTAGGAAAAGTGTGCGGAGGGGGATGGGTGATGTGGGGTGGGGGGTACTAGGCGAGGGCCCAGGGGGCACCAAGATCCCGGAAGATCTGGGTAACCTTACACGCGTTCGCGCATTTTAGAACTAACAAAAATAAATAAAATCTACATGCGCAAACCATGCGATTGGTATATCCATCCATAAAGTTTTGTTAAGTTAAGTTACGCACATCTTGGCACAAATTTTGTTCACCTTAGTGTCGTTCTCGCTTCCATACATAAGTTTCTATATACCTCGTATCCGTACCACACAAATACAGCGGAAATACGCACCATGTGTATTGTGGTGTATTTACTCACAGCAACACAAGTGGTTACACTGATCAATATTTATAATACATGTACAGTAACTAGCTCCAGAATCAACTCATCGTTAAAATGAGTGCATTTTATGGCGTCAGTTGGAAACCTATAATATGAGATGTAAATATACAGCGTTACAGGGAAAGTATTGCCATATATCACAAAAACCTTATATACTAACCGCTTTTCATACCGCCCTTCTGGTATGTATTAATGTCCTGATATATCAAAGTGCATGTTTGTATTACAATTGCAATCTCTAAATTGTCATAGGGAAATAATATCCAGCATTATGATACACGGTAAACTCGATATTCGAAACATTTTAGCTTTTTAGTAGCATTTTTATTTGAGTTTTGATGGCGGATAAGTTTAATATATAAACCTATCAGCAACGGGGATGATTAATTTGACATCGATTAGGAATTGTTTCAGAGCCAGACGTTCATGACTTTCACTTGATTTCAACTCAACTCTGGATTACATAAAATGATATTGCAAATCATCGAAAAATTTTTGATACCAAATTTCAAATAGCCTAACGTTTTTACAGTTTTACCGACATTAAAATATCTGACCAATAAAATTGCAGGTCGTTAATCTGTGAGAACAAATTACACGAAATGTTTTAACATTTGTCGATTCTGAAAATGCAGAGAAAACAGTGAGGTAAGCATTGAATATATTTTGTGTTGTTCGTTTTTTAAACATATGGTTGTGTTCAAAAGTGCTGATGGTGGTGGTGGGGAAGGTGAGGTTTCATCACATATGTTGCCCCCCCCCCCACTTTTGAAATTGCAGGGGCACTAGTCCCCCTTCCCCTCCTCACTCGTTCACACGTCAATGACTTGTGTGTAATGTGTTTCGCATCATAAAAGTTACAAAATTAATAACGTAGTACTGTTTCACCACTTGCAAACAATCATTACGCGGCTTATAACATTTTATACCTGTGCACTGACATTTTACAGCATTTGAAATTGTGGTATCATTTTAAGACATTTTAACAGATGTTGACATTCGCCATTTACATTTTAAGAAAAGTGTATGCGGTTGCAGGCCACTAGTATATTACCTCTCAGACTTCATGTTCACATACGCACACCAGCCTGGATATACAGTGTTAACTGGATAGTTACTGTGAGGACGTGCTTTTTCATTATAACATGCTTCATGTATTGTGACATGATGAAATCATGAAATCGTAGTCTTTGTAAGCATGATTCATCAAGATTGGCTTCAACACTAAACGTTCATTATATAAGGACATTGTTACAGATATCAGTCTTTTGCTCACGAAATATTTCGATTTTATGCACGCATACGTATTTAAGACCTTTAATTAAACCATTTAAGTTTTTCATGATAAGAGTTAATATATTAATGAAGGCCTTGTTTCAACATCACGCTTTCACGTCAAGAGCTCGCCATGATGGCTAGATAACTTGACAGTTTAAATTCAGGTGAATGAAGACACATTGATTATGACGTTGTGCGTAATCGGGCTGAAAACCGCAATTATACGATGGACGGACCATTTGACGGAAGCTTTCATATACATGCATGTCGACAGAAAAATTTATTTTTACGTACATTGTAAGACATGTGGCACTGTATTCAATAGCTGTGAATATATAGTTATTCGCTTGTGTAAACACTGCGCATTGCAAGGGTTTCGTGCGTGTTCACCTCTATATATGTAAGCTAGATCACAACAGCACTGTAACACTTTCTATAAATGTATATGCCGGCCGACCAAGCCTGGTGCTGAAGTCATGTTTATACTATACCTTCATCAAACATCTCGTATTTGTCATGACAATAAGACAACAGGGTGGTATAGCCCTACATTTCAGTGAGCTGGAAATATAGCGTCTGATTCACCAAAATTTATACTGCTTAATTGAATGGACCTAATCTAATTATTTTAAAATTTTAGTTTATGGTGTACTTTTAGGTTAAATGCTTGTCGTTGGTTTCCCGGAAATTCATATCATGTTGCTGAGATATAAATAAGTCAGATCAATTCGAGAAAACAATTTTAATCAAATCTGAAATGTATTGAAATGCATGTGGATGCATGTGACCGCATAAGTCTCTGGTAAGGTTACCATGGTATTTTACGACGTTGACATTGTATGAATGTACTTTCTTTGAATAGTTTATTTCATGAATCGAGGCCTAATACCGGTTTAAGTAAATCAACTAACATTAGGATAATATATACTTATTTATTTATTTATTTATTTGTTCACTTTCTTGATTGGGATGCCGATATTAACTGTGGTTTAACATCTTTAGGCCTGCAATTAATTTGGACACATTCAGTTGTAATGTGTAGGTTAAAACAAGATGAGTTTTTAATAAACAAATTATGCAGCAGAAACCGCTGATTAAATAATATACCGGCCAACACAAATGCGTTCCGTGTTTAATAATTAATTCTTTCACAGCGAGGCCGATGAAATACCGGCTCTAAATAAATAAGGTCAACTTGTATGTAGATGTAAAGAATTACATCTGTATAACTTTGTTGTAGATCTAATTTTATGGGAAGTTTGCGCAAACGGTTTATGTATATATACATTCTTCGATGTACATGTTTTTGGAGTGCTGTTTGTCATTTAGAAAATACAATACACTAATAACAATATAACAATGAAAATCATATTCCCACGACGGGACAAAGATATATAGGTAGCCCATCAATGTGTAGTGATAAATTCACATCGACAGTCACCAAATGGATTTACTTTTTTTTATCCCGTATCACAATTAGAATACGGTGATTTTCCCATCATGCAGAGATTATCGTATATTTAGCAATTTTACATATTTCGTGTAATTACCTTGTGATTTAATCTAGACAGGTAAGTATAGAATGACTGATCTGTCATTGCCGATTATATCAAACTCACAAGCTATATACAGCCTTATATATGTAGATAATGTAAAGCCAGTCAAGGACAATATAGTTAGAGCGTGTAACGAGTTATGTAGAGGAGAAACAAAATGACACCATTAATGGACCAGTGATTGTATCAGCTTTCCAGTGCTTGTCACTCCAATCTTGCTCAAATTGTAACCTTTTCTGTTCTAGGCAGTTTCAGTTGGGGGTTGTCAGAAATCATTGAGAGGTCAGAGATTTTGGACATGCCACTAAAATCCGGGTGTATTTCCCTTATTTTCCTTAGGAGGTAGTGGACGCTTGAGGAAGGGGAGGATGTGATCTGCCTGATTCACCATATCAGCATAGTGAGCATGAAAAAACACAGAGACAATTAGCCCTATTTGCTATGCAAATTGTTTTTGAGCGGGTGTAATTTGGCCGCGGTCGCGTAGTAGCGAAATTATGCAAAGTAGTCCGGGAAAAACGAGTCACAGAAAGAGAGCTGCGCTTGCTGCGATCCGGCCGCTAACGTCGTCCCTCTGTAATACCGGACACTTGTTAGCCTAATAAATTATATGTTGGCGCTGTCAAGAGGTGATGGGGCAAGTTGTAAAGTTTGATGGATATGCCCCTGGAGGAGTATTTTTCAAGGTGTTCGTGCAATTTACGACAAAATAGATAAAGGCCTGTCAGACCACACTGCATCATTACAGCTTCCTTGATCTCCCCGGCCGGAGACAGAGCATGGTTGCTGACCGGTCGTATAGAGAGAAAAGTTGACCACGGGAGAGTTAAACGTCATAACGTCTAGAAATTACGACTGAGCTCACTGAGCAAATGTGCAAAAATGTCATCACGGCATATGAGTGGTCCTGGCAAAGTTATCCAGACAGTGAGTGTAGAACCATCGATGTAAGATGCTTTGACTTGATAGCTGGTTAGTACCATCATTCATTCAGTGGGCAAAATACTCCGTACTGCTGATAAAATACATCAGTCTACGTGATAGCTCGATAATATCATCAGTCATTCAGGGAACAAATCACATCATACTAAGCACTGATGAAATATATAGGTCTGTTTGATAATCGGAGAATATTATCATTTGTCCGGTGATGAAAATACTTGTGTACCTCTGTCAAAATACAGCATGATAAAACACGCCTAAGAGTCGAATGGTGTCACCATTCAATGCGCTAGGGTAGGCCCCTATAATCTTCTAATTAGTTGAGGGGGATTGGCAACCGGAAGTTCCACATATCCTAGAATACTAGTATCATGATTCGAATTCCACTTGCCGCCAATCAGTGACTAGGTTCCAGATTTAAAATATAGTGTTTTGTAATATTATATCATGACGTCAGAGATGCTGAGGGCTCTGTCTCTCTGTAACAAGGTAGTTCCAAGTCCTGTTCTGTGACACGATGCACGCTCTGGGTGTTATGGACATACATTGCTTATATAGACTTGTATACATGGCTGCTGCGAGAAGGTAGTTGAAGAGAACAGCTTGAAATCATTTTGGTAATTTATTTATCTATTTGATTGGTGTTTAATGCTGTACATGGCTGCTGTACTCAAGAATATTTCACTCATACGACAGCGGCCAGCATTATGGTGGGAGGAACTGGGCAATGCTCGGGGAAAACACACGACCATCCGCAGGTTGCCGGCTCCATCTTGTGAAAGACATATACGAAAGGAGAGGGAGATGGGGGGAAAATCACAGAAAGACATATTGAAAAACATTCTTCTAAAGATTTCTACTTAATTTTAACCAATCCGCCGACACTGACGATCTAACATAAAAACAGACGTGATTCAACGACAAGTGAGAAATTTGGCCTGCTAGTGAGAAAAGACTATATAGTTAATTTTTTTCTGTCATTGTTTTGATGGGAAAAATTAGTATGGTTACCGTATGTGACTGGAAGGAGTGGTTGGCATCTGTTTGTCAATTTGAGCTGATAACCTTAAAATAAAGGGATCAAAGTCAATCGCTGGACACGTGAGTAGTGTCCATTTACATTGTGTCAGGGAAAGTCGCGAAGTTGATTTTGGTGCTAGAGAATTCGACCAGTTTTTAATAATAATCGACTATTGGTCATGAGAGAAAGTAAACACAGGAAAAACACTTTCAAGAATTGGTTACAGGGGTTTTATCGATTAGTTCGTTGTTGTAACTTAAATACCCCTCAAAAATTGGTGGTGTAAAAATATAGGCTTGGTTGTGATGAAGCTATGCTTACGTTGATGTAGGATTGTGAGGAGTTGGAAACGTCCATGGAAGTATTCGTGGTCTTTTTATAGTCCATTTTTTGGTTTTCCCCATATTTGAACAACTACAACGCAGTAAGTTGTTTGTAAACTGTACCAATTTTTACATTTAGATGTGCGGAAACTACATCAGTATAGACTGTGCTTCAAATAAATAAATAAATCTTATGTGTTGTTAAAAAAATGAACCACACAATGGAAAATATAACAAAATATTGCTGTGAAAAAAAATAAAAAAATGTAAAGCTGTACAAAAATATTTCTTTCCGAAAAGTCCAGACTCCACTACCATCTTAGGTCTTTAAGTAAACTCTTAACGTTTTATAATACAAGACTTCATGAAATCCAGTGAGACATCAGTCGTCCATGCAGAAATCTGTACCATTGTTGGTTGTGTAGACACAACAACCGGGCGTCATTTGAACAGAGCCTTTGATAGATGGCAGATGTTGTGGGTAGCCAGTTACTTCACAGGAGATGTTCACGGCTTGCTGAGGCCAATCTTCTACCTCTCTCCTCAGGGCTACTTGTCGGTGCAACAAAAGGTAATTAATGACCAGTTTTATTACGAATGTCATATGTAAAACAAATTACATGAATATTCGAATTATACAACTGAGAGATATGGCGGCGTAGATCCAACGACTGAATTTAGCTGTAGGAAAACATTTTAGTGGTATAGACATCTTCCATAGCCATCTGTGCTGTGTCTGAAATAGAATCAAGGCAAGATAGAGGCTGTCTGATAATAAACACAAACCCCTACATAAGAGGACATTTAACATAGAGTCGTGTATACGTGCAATTTGTGTACATTGATCCAAATTTCAAATGTATGCGCTGGTGAACGCAAACCTGATATAATAGTATATGCTAATTTGTATTTTTTCGCACGCACTTCAAGCCGTATGCAGTTCATTTCCGCAGAGCAGAAATTTTGTTATATCACCTTTTATGTAACACTTTTTATTGGTATGTTTAATGGCCTAATTTGAAAAAGCCAGTTCATGTCTTCAAATTGCGCAACGCTCTGCCCAGTTTCCTCCCACCACAATGCTGGCAGCTAAGTGAAATATTCTTGAGTACGAATAAGTAAAACACCAGTGGAATAAATAAATAAATCAGACTGCGAAAGAAATTCCGTTTAGCCTCAATAAAAGTTCTACATAAACAAACCCACGTGTCCTGTGTTGTGTTATAGAAAGGCGTTGCACAGTCGATAAGTCCGGACAATTTTGCAATGCGGCATGCGTTTTTGCTTAGCTGATGTGAAGGAATAAATAACTACTTTTTACGGCTTGCACCATGCAGTAAATAAGGGCCAACCGAACTGAATTGTAATATAAACGTGGCTTTCAACATCCGTAAGAGGCTGTATTATACTTGTATGTAAATCTCTAGGCAGATGTAATATATGGCACAGATATTTTCATCTTTTTTTAACCTTCGTGATAAATAAATCAACTTGTATAGATATCTCACTAATTCGATTAATTAGTACTTTTTTAAATCCAAGTTTTAATTCTGGGAACTTTTCAACTTTTAGCGAAACAATTAGTCTCCTACTCTCTAAAATTACTGTGTACCAGTGATACACGTGATTGTGTCAAAAAAGCACATCCACATAATGTTTGTGTACCAGCAGTACACAGTTTGTGTAATGTGTGCAATACATCCACAATGGCGTGTGTATCGGTGGCACACAATTTGTGTACAACTGATACGCCTGCATTGTGGGTGTGCAAATTTGTACACAGTCGTTTTATAGAGTACCTAAAAAAGCCCCCAGAACAAAACATATTATCTATCAGAACTGAAAGATTAATTGACAAAAATGTAGATATTTATTCAAAGAAAGAATCAACATTGCACTAAACATAAACTGAAATGTTCCGTTGTCGTAAGTATAGACCTCTGGATGTGTATAATATACATACATGTATATATATATAGATCTTCTAAGTCAAGAGTTTTTTCCTCGACACACGCGTGCATATATAGGACACCAAAATGAAAGTAGAAAACAGAATATATGGATATGTAGAATAAAACAAAAAGGGTGTGTGATGTAATGTATATGCAGTATAGAGGCCTTTCCTATAAATATGACCTTTTATTCCTAAAACCGAAGACTAAAACTACACTGAGGTTCCAAATTATAGGATTAAAAGATATACAACCAAACGTTATATTATAAATGTGAATTGACCTGTTATATATATATATATATATATATATATATAAATTTAATATATATATATATATAAGGCAGTAACACAGGCCATTTCGGTATAAGTTGTAATAAACTTATTCCAAAACGAGCCAAAAGTTCCAAGAAATTAATTATTTCACTTATGTTATTCATTAAATACCCTAAAGTTACAATGAGTACTTAAATTTACTCCGTAGAGAGGATATAACAGCCGCCTTTTTGAGTTTATTTAAGGCTAAGTTATGTTCAGCGCACATTCTATGTCTGTCTACAACACCGTCGCAACGGGTTTGTTTATGTCGAATTTTCAGTTGTCAGAGGCGGTCAGGTGTCACACGCACCTGCGTATTCTAAGGCATTAACTGGCTTATAATAATTGCCAACAGTACCAGTTAAACATTGTCCGGGTCATATCCTCGTAAATGAAGGGTTGGCTAAAGAATTTTACCAAGTTTTGAAGACATTATAAATCCAATCATTGAACACATAAAAGTAAAGTCGTGAAAGTACATTGCATTTAACAAACCAACCTTTTTTCCGTTATTACCATCTGCAGTTGCTTTTCAAATTGAAATAATGAGTTCAAAGTTTTTATGTTTAAGTTTATGTATCTAGTTCTATATCCACTATGCACTGTTCATAAAACCAAAATGTTATTGTAATTCTCTGATATGCTCATTTCAGAAAACCAAAATACCACAATAAGTTTTGATGCAGAGTCGTTTTTCCTTGTTAGAATGTTGGTTAACTCCAGTGTAATCGTGGATGATTCTGTTATTATCGAAGCGACAACTGTATAACCTTATGGCACCATGGAATACTTCCTAAGTGACTTCTTACATTTAGACCAATTAATGATAAAGCTTAATGACGACTAAAATATAAGTCTCAATTTCAGCGGGTGTAAATCGTCTCACAGAGTCACGTGACCCTCGTTAAGGACGCACGAGATGTGTACCAAGTCCGTCAGCTGATGCAGTGGCGCTAACAACCATCTGAAGTGGAGCTACTCGGGATCTCGACGATTAATTAATGGACGGAATGGTAACCATGGATATAACGAACCAATTAGTTGTCGCCAAGTATGACCAATCATTCGCCATTAGTCGCCATGTTTCGCAGACGTCTTTAATGAGACGTGCGTTCATTTTAATGACGGACTGCCCAGTCATATTTAATTCGAGGTTGCTCTTGTAAAGCTTCTCTTTTGACGTTTTGAAAGACCTGCCTGAGCATGACCATTCTTGTATTAAAGAGGGCACGTGGTTACCCATATAGACATATATATATATATATATATATATATTCCGTGCTGTGATTACGTTACTGCGTGTCTTGATCACATGTTCTAAAGATTGAATTTATTTGGGCAACCGCCAGGTAACAAGCAACTCGTATAGACTACGTCCGTATATAGATAACCCAGCTTTGTCTCCTGTCTTAATGAAAAGAAGTCTCCACGTGATCAAACGTGTCACGGCTGAAAAAAAAGCTTTATATACCGGTGATGCATTTATGTGCGGATTTTTAGCCTTTTTCGTGAGATTCTAAGAGAATATCAAGAAACCCCTAAAGACTACTGAAGTCTAGGACAATCACCAGTATCCATATTGTTCGTAATTTTAGAACATATTCTCAGTATGTTGCACTTAAAAGCGCTTAATACACTGAGAATTTGTACAAATTCATATACCTGTAATGCTATAATAGATGATGAAAAAAACAGGGATGTTTAAAATTCTGTCTGGAGGTCAACAATGATGCAGAAACACAAACGAGTTCTTAGCGATTAAGTGGAATTTCTACATAACACAATAGACATGATCATACCCAGCTTCTCTCTCTTTTTTACGGATCTCAGAGAAGAAAGAGTTTATGAAGACAAAAACGTGACAGACATTCATCCGGGCACCAGCACTTTTTTATTATCTTACTTAAAGATCTAAGATCTTTTTTGTCAAAGATATTGAGACACAGTTACAGAATACTTATTTATTTACCAACTTCAGACTGTCAACAAGTTTTCAGACTGGCTTTGAAACTAGAGAAGAAAGGTTGATTCGTCTGTTTCTGCCCCCGTCCCACCCGTCTTACAGCGCTGCTTCTGAGATACATGTCGGCACCGCATCCGACCCCTGGCTGTTTTGACACTTAGTACACTGTTTTACCCGAGTACTTGTCAACAAGGTAGCGTTTGCGTCATAAAAAGCTCTGTTCTGGTAATTAAGAAATAGCTGTCTGCTAGGAAAGCCAAAAAGTGTTAGGGAATACACGAGGAGAATTCCTGGAGGGACACAGTGTCGCCATCTAGCGGATAGATCGTATTTCCGGTTGAATTTGGCGCTAATAGCTTTATCAGCGAGATGGACGGTGTTGTTGTGGGCTTTCAATGGACTCTCCAAGGACTTTTCTCGTAGCAGGATGCGAAGAAAAAAAGTCGAAGGGAGAAAAAAAAGTGAAGATTGATGATACCGATCTGTTACATGCTTTTCAACCTTCGTTATTTACTCTTGAGATTACGTCTTGTAAAAAATGTCTGGTTGCCCGCCGCCAGTGCTTAGCTGGGGCTGGCCGGGGTCCGGGCCCTACAGAGACCGGGGCACACGAGAGCTCCATATCCTCTTGCCAAAAACATTCCAGGCCCTAATCAATCATACTTAGGCAGACATCTGGGAGGAAAGGAATTACGCAAACTCAGGCCTCGTTTACGTACAAACAAGCAGAGGAGAGCTGCGGGACTGTAGAGAGCATGGCTATAGCCTGAACACTTGAGCTTGCGGGGTCGACCCTAGAGGCAAGCCTGTGCTGGCACCCGGTAAACAGTAGGACATCTTTAGTAAAACTACTGATCACATCTACAGCAGTTTTATCGTGCAGAGCCGCCATCGAACAAATACACCGTGACTGTAAGGAAAACATTATCCGAAACGTATGTAGATGTTAAAAAGAAGAAATGTTTTTGATGACGTGTTTGTCTGTCGAGAGTAGAGTGATGGACGGACTTTTCCCGCGCATGTCAACACTCTTCTGTTCATACCGGTGTCAAAAACCCAGACACATTCGATTTATTTCCACTGTTTTATCATACATAAATATTATCCGTTCTTGCCCGTCTATACTTTCTTATCGAAAGCGACAAGGATAAAAATACACCGGTTGCGCTGAAGAGCGGATCCGTAGTGTTGCAAACATAGCTTTCTGTCATCACTGGTAACACTGAGAAGGCGTTACTCAGTGTGTGTGTACTAGGCTCACTAATTCAATCAGTAAATGTATTAAGTATGTTTATAAAGAGTCTGGCCGCTTGAATGCCAGTGGGGAGTTTGTTGACTTCTTATACAATCTACGATTGGTACGGGGCCATAATATAGGTGTTTACAAATTTGCGTGTCGCCAGATCGTTTCATACGAGACTCACATGCCCACTAATTTATTTATTATCACATATCTGGTTTCTCTTGAAAATAAATGGGTTTACTGTATGTCACGGCTATATGCATGCTGTATTGTGATCAAAATTAAGCTGTCGACAACATTCATCATCAACTGTGACAGTCACGTTGAAATCAGAAAGTAGAAAGTACACGGGGGATAACCTATATCGAAGTACCCTTCAAGGAAAGGATATATTAGAGAAAAGAAGAAAGAATCTGTTAATGGTGAAACCCTGAGTATGGACATTGAGCTGTAGTAGTACATCTTGGGAACCAAGGGCTCTCGAGCGAAATCAGCATCTCTGGTAGATGTCTGGAGGAAACCAGATACAGGAGAATACATGCACCTCCATAGAGCCAGATATGAGAAGAAACGTTCAGAAAACATTTTTGAATTCAGAAAAGAATCCTTCAAGAAAAATCCTTGACCAAACAGGAAGCGGAGAAAAACTTAGTAAAAACAGAAAAAGAAGTCTGAAGGAAAAAAGACTAATTTTCTGTATAGAGAAAATATTCAGATATAACCGAAAACATGGGAATCTATGGTGGATTCGACATTTGGCTGAAAAACACGCGGGCAGCTTAGAAACGTTTATTATGTGAAAGTATTAGCCTACACCATCAAGTGCTGCTTCAAGAATAGGGAATTGTTCCGGCCTGAAGTAATTCAGTCAAGGCTGTGTCATTCACTTCACATTTGCACTGACGATTTGTGGCAAAACTATTAACGTATTACTCTCGTACTATAGAAGAAAAGAATGGTCAATTCGGCTAGTGCCTTAGTCGCTTTTGCGGGAAGAGGTGCCCCGTTTAAGAATCGAGACTTTGTTAGCTAGGTTTAGGAACATTGGCGAGCTTGGTTATGCAAATTGTATTGAAATAAAGAAACATCTGCATGTTGACAGGAGGATTACGAAGCCTCCAAACTATTTTTTATCACAGTTTCCATTCGAAACGGTTGATACCATGTCATCGGGTTTCTCTAGTAAACTCTATTTTGGTTTTGCTCTGTATGATTGCGCTATGTGTACTGAAAGAAGAACGAAAAGACAAAAGATGAATGTTAACCAAGAAATCTACCTTTTAGCTGTGTATTCAGGAGAAGAATTTTTAGTAATTAATGGGAACGATATCGCTATACGACCAGGTTCACCCTTGCTTATATCTGAATGGGTTAATAAGTCAGGATCAGGAGCCTCCAAACCCCTCACGGAACTTTAGATGAAAGACTACGAAACTCTTTACATAGTTCAGCCAGGAAAGGAAGCCTGAATATTCCAGAGGTCGGATGGAGCTCTATTTCCACGATCAGTTCGATATTTGAGTGGAAAAAATAATGCTGCAAAATCCAAAGATATGCTTAATTTCAACCTCTAGACTTAATATATACCTTTATATAGAAAGGGCAAAGAGCGTTGGAAACATCTACCTCGGCTAACCTGAACAACGCTTTTGCCGTCTCAGTGGTAATCCTGATAGTATAGCTTTGGTCTCATCTTGCACCTGGCTGCACAGAGAATGGGTTTAACACAAATAAAATTATGGGGCGTGAGTTGTTCAGTGCGCATGTCGAGTTTGCTTGACCTTAATTGTCATCAGAAAACCAGCCACCTTCCTCTGAAATGGCGACCACTTGTACAGCTCATTTAAAAAGCCATAAGCTACACATGTTCTTTAGTAAGGATATCAACTTCTCGTAATTCCTATAGGCTGTGACAGATGCCTAATTGCTACTCCAGTCTGGCATATGCCTGACTAGCTTCTCCATTTCCCGCCTCAAGAAAATCACTGTGCTAAATGGTTTGGAAGCTTTAGGTAATGTTTTGATGAATGGCCATGCAGCGAACATCGCTCAGCCCAACAATTTATCTTACACGCGGGTGTCATATTTTATGACTCTCTCCCAGTGCTTGCTGATATTTCGATGAACTTATTTTATCGTTAGTTAAGGTAACCTTTGATTGGTGTCGATTAATCAAGGCTATTGGGTAACGCGGCTACCTCCCATGACCAACTCTCCAACGTACTAACAAGCAGAGTCACCGTTTTGAACTCAACAGGCGCCAAAAGGTTCGGGCCAAAGTCAAGCAGAACTCATCGTTTTGCCATTTCTTTCGGCAGTTTGCTTTTCCGAATGGCTGAGGCTTAAACGCTGTTTTAGGCTTACAAAAGGAACTTATATGAAGGGGCCAGGAGTTCTGACCGCTTGGCTTGTCATGGCGAATTCGAGATGTTAACGCTATCTCACTCCGCTACGATTGCTGCGCCATGCTGTCATTAGTCCCGCACCTGCAGTTAGCCACGCGAAACGATTGGCTAAATTACGGGCCTATCGGATGTCAGGGTTGTACAGGTTTGATACAGAGCTGTCATCCGGGCGTAATTGTGTCATCATTATTATCTAACCGTCCCTAAGTGGGTCGTTTCAGTTATATTGCTAAATTTCAGTATGATTGAAGGGTTCGTGTGAAAATGATTCATACACAAGGTACAGTCTTCAGTGACCTGTTACACTTCCATCATGCCACCCCATCCAAACCGGGTCGTATCGTTTACCCCAAATCACCTCAGACTTACCTGTTTGGAACTCTAATTACACGGAATTAATATCGGACGTGATTTAAATTACACCATGTCACGCTCGGGCTCTTGAACAACCAGCCACCAAAACAGTCTGGAAAGTGAGCCGAGACTAAGCGTGTGCTAGCAAGATCGATTAATTCATAATAACTTACTAATTTCATAACGACAATTATATTTCGCATCTTTCGCAGTTCTGGTTTCCAAGCTCTAATCCCACATCTGTTTCTGAGTTAAGAACCGAAGCGTTCATTACTTTCAGGACGCACATGCCCTGTTGTTACAGTTTCACGCCATGCATTTAACTTCTCTGGAATGTATTTGTTTATGGGAGATTCTAACTGGCACCATTGTAGTTTAACAGCTCCACAAAACCTAGCTAATTCTCTCTTGCCCTATCCGGTTTCAAGTACAGTAGTATCACAGTCTCCTCGTTGGTTGATCTCGGAAATGCATGAAACAGAAAAATCGCGAAAAATGTAGAATCGACACCACTCAACTGTACATGTAAAAATTGTATCCACTTTGTCTGGTAAGAAAACCCAAAAACAAAACAAAAAAGGCGCCAATAATAATAATAATAATGATAGTAATAAAAAGAACGACAACAACAACAACAACATTATAATAACAATAATAATAACAATAACAACAACAACAATAACAATAATAATAAAATATTGGAAAAATCCTGAATTACAGGAAATGTAGTTATATTGTGCAAAAGTGGCTGCGACATTTTGTTTAAAAAAGGAACTGTGGATTTAATGATAATCATTTAAAAATATAAAGCTATTTTTAGTGCTGTTGAAAAAACAAGCTAGGCTTCAGGTTGACCTAAATCAAGCAGTGTCCATCGATCGTTTTTGAAGAGCCTTACCGATTGCCCAGCGGATAAATGCTATATAGTGATGTAAGTATACACGAACATCCATTCAAAGTTGAAACATGATGTCTTAGGAACAATTTTAATACCAAGACAAGGGAAGGCTTACTTGTACATTAGAATGTCTATTTACAAAAGTAGCATGTCCAATAGTTTAAAAGAACAACAGCAATAAGTATGCGGAGATATCAATAGATTTTCATTAGTTTACCAATAGATGAGCTGTACTCAAGATTTTTTTCTTGTCTACGTATAGACAGTGTCCGTTGGGGACACCAATAACCCGATCACAATCCAGTGACGTGATCAGAAGGTTTACTTTTGAGTTGAAATGTGAAGTGAAGTATTCTTGAGTACGGCGTAAAACACCAATCAAATAAATAAATAAATAAATAAATAAATAAATAAGTTGAAATGTCTAGTCACAGAAGTGTTCAAAACTATAAATTCAATAAGAAGCATGTGGAGAAATCACTGGCTTCTGATTGGTTGACAGCTGCCTGACCTGCGCTTAGCCGTTTTCTAATAACTCCGTAACTCATCACCTTGAAGCCGCGCTACCTGTTATTGTTATAGTTCAGATATTTCACCAGCTTGCTTTATGACCGGCACTCGGCTGGTAATTCGACATACCAAAAGATGGAGTTATAGCGGACAAAGTTTATGAATTAATTTCACACTGTATTTTTTCAATATTTTTCAGTCAAGCTGAGCTCAGGATTCTCCATTAATATTGACATTTTTTGCTTTAAGTCTTACTTAGTTCTGCGCAGGAATGAAAGCCTTGTTCACATCTAATACATGTAAGTACTTATCTTAGGTTAGCCTCGTTTAGAGATTATGCCCCACCCCTCTCTCCCCCTCCCTCCGGGAGTTATGGCCTTGATGAATGACGGTTAGTTACAAATCACTACCTGCCAAACATCTTGACACTAAGCTGCAGTGGAATCACTTAGGTCTGGACTCGTACAAGGAAACTCAACAAATTCTAACTTGTTTGTAATTGTACGATCCTAACACTTGAGGACATTGTACAAACAACTAACAAGTAAACAGATGCCATGGTTGTCGCCACGCCACATATACAAATCATTTGTTAGGTAACACCCTTTGCGTGAAAGTTGAAGTAGGTTTGATGAGGCAGAAGTGGAGAGTTTCACCTTTGCCAAGCCCAGAAATACAAGAATCAAAGACAGAAAAAGAAAACAAACAAAATAAAAGTAGGAAGAGGACGGAAACAAGAAAGAAAACAGTGGAGTGTGAAACGGCATAATATATCTCAAGCAAAAGAGGTCATGGACTCTCTGATGCTGGACAAACAAATTTCTGTGATAATATAATCCTGTGAGACAAAGCAACGATATCCGTTGCAAAGAAGTCCTGAACCTTCGAAATACATCAGCTGTCGGCATGCTGACATTGTCTAGGAAAAGAAAAAGTGTTTGTATGAACGGGAACGAAGTTCGAAAGGGTGTCTTACCTTTTAGATTTCGACATGAGTCTCGTATTAGATGACTTCCACTGACAATACACTTTTCTGGTCAAACCTGAGCACCTGTGGCAACCATCGTGTAGCCGAAGATATTTCTGTGATTTTATTCTGCACAGCCGAAATTTTGTGCAACCTGTCTAGAGTATAGATTAATAAAATTTGTATCGTTAACGATCTTTTCAACGTTAAATTTATTTATTTGTTTTGCTGAAGCACATTTTCGCCTTGCAGCCCCTTATATAACGGTAGCTTTCTTACAAAATTTTTTGCATGAATATTCACATTACCTCATGACACTGTAAAATGTTGTGTTTCATGTTTTTGTATTGTTTATCGCACTGACTCTAAATGGTAATTAGCAATCGCTGCTTCAAATCCTTCTCCTACGGGACCGATACAACAATCACCTGCATGGTATGTTAAACTTAGGCCTTCCCCTGGGCAATGGCCAAATGGCAGGGTAACTTGTGAGTGTCCAGTGGCCAAGGTGAGCTAAACGCCAGGATAACGACCCTCCCGCATTCTTCTCCATCAAGATTGCAGTCCTCGTTTGTCCTTCTGTACTAACAAGGGAAATATTGGCCAGGCAGGGTTGATCTAATTATTTGGAGTTAATTCACAACACGTCTGGCTGTATGAAAGGGAAAAGTTAGAAAAGCTGGCCTAGAAAGTGGGACTGAATCCGTAATTAATTGGCGATTTTGACACCTTCGCCGAAATTGAAACCGGGAATTTTGATCGATTCGCGATAATCTGTCAGCGCCATTGACAGGCAGTCTGAGAGAGATTTGTAGAAATATGTAATTTGAGAGGGTTTCGACAAACGAGGGCTAAAATCACTTCACTGGTTTCTGTTTGCGTGTCGTGTAATTATCAATAGATAGCGAGAACAGCACCATTCATCAATGCCATAAGGGATTTTGATCTGCGTCATGTGGGGCCTTAAATTGGCCGACTTCACCCCCCAGAGTATCTTATTCTACCCGTGCTTTGCTGAAAGCGGCTTTAGAAGAATATTCCGAATACTGTATTTGCTTTGAGCTCTCATGTGTGACAAGGCCTCTTGGAAAACAGGAGCTTACGACTGAAACATGTTTCCACGTTGAATGTGCGGTGGGTTGATGAGCAAATTATGGGTTCTTTATGTGTGGACAAGAATTGTATAAACTAGTACATTACAATATAAGAAGATATGGTGTGCAATCGTCAAAATTTGTTGTCAACATCGAGTACCCGTGGTGTTGACTGAATCTTCATGTTCACTTGCGTTTTGTTGGACATTCGTTGAACGGGGGACCCCCGACTTCATGTTTGGGTGAGGAAAAGACAGAGGAGTGAAGGCGTAGGTGTGAGGTAGTACGGGCAGGTGGTCTTTAGCCCCTGAAGCATTGCCCTTCTCTTAGATTTTACTTACTCTTTTAGCTATTTATACCTTGTTTGAAGAACTTCAAGCAGCCAAATATATGCGGAACTTTTACCAACCGCCATCACTGTGTGGTGAAAATTTCAATGATCTCCGTGTAATGATAGACTGCCATAATTTTTCGTATGTTTGACGCGATGCATGTTTTCATATCAACTGTATATGTATACGCGCCACAGCGCCACTACTGTGTGTGCAGTCACGCCATTTGTTATGTAGTGTTCGTTAGATTGCACCAAATAAACATCCTTAACACGGATAATGGGCATTCTTTAATTATTACACTCCCGGGCTGTATATATTATAGCAATGAAAGTACCTTCCGAAGATTCACTGGTTTCACAGGTTAGTTGCTCGATACCAGATAGGGTTAAATTTTCATCAACAGTTTCCACATTGCAATCCAACAACCACGAAACTTTTGTTGGGTATTCAGGGGGATAATTCTTCTTCTTTTTTTTTTTTTTTGGTACAACATGAACAGTATAAAAAGTACTGAATAAATAAAAATCGGCCATGGTCTGACGACTCAGCTTTTATTACAAGCGCAGCTTTTTCATGATGTCGATGGAAGTGTACCACAGCAAACTTCAAAAAATAGTTCAAATAGGTAGAGCCTCAGGAGCGTAATGACCTAAGAACCTCACCAATATGGTCGCTTTGAATTCAAGTCCAGCTAATGCTGGCTTCCTCTTCAGTCGTAGGTGGGAAATATCCTTGTGTACAACATATAACACCAATCATATTAACAAATAAACAAGAAAAAAAAAGAAAGGTATGAAATGTTCAATTGTCCCTTTGACAGGAACAAATTTTAAGTTTTATAAGATGTTTAATGTCAAGATCATTTTCTGTTTTTGCTTTTTTGTTTTTGTTTGGTTTTTTTTTTGTCTGATTGCACCAGATAAGTTGCAGTGATGTGTTAAAAACCCTAAAGATTCGCTGCGAGCTAATATCGTGTTAATGAGCGGTCGAAGTGGTCACTCATTTCGGACGTCCAGACGTTTGAACTCGGTCTGAGGGTATTCTGTCGTATATTGCGTTCTGGAAAAGAGAAAATAACGTAAGGTCCGTGTCATCGGGTAACAAGGCGTCTCCATAATGACGCACAGATCGAAAAAGCAACATAAAACTTGCAGGAGTTGTTATTAAATCTAATGAGGACTATGACAAATCACTGAGCTGGGTAGGGCGGGACGCAGGAGTGATACATGGGTTTCGTCAGTCTGTCCGACAGGCGGTAATTCCCCACGTCTCGTTAACAAGGTTTGGGGCGGGGAGGAATCACAACAGCGCGCCAGAGACCCCTGCTCGACGAATAACCTACGACCGTTCTCCCAGAAAAAGGCAAAGCCATTCCGAGCAAATGCGTTAAGATCACGAAAGCCTGCAGCCAATGTTAACACGTGCCGTGTTCTTCTAACAACCCAGCATGTCCATTCACTGAAGGCTAAAACATAAAGAATGTGAATTGTAAAAGCGAAAAAAATACACCCCCAAGTCGCCTAATCAATAGAACTCAGATACCTTCTTAAAAAATCGAATATCAGGTTCGTGATGTTATTATATATTTAAAAAAACAGTTTCTCTGTCTATCGGTGTCATTGTTCTCCACCGTAGTACTCCATTATAACACTTCATTTGACGGGCAGCCATTTTCGCCAACTTAGCTCCCAGTTTGCAAATGAAAACCGGTGGGAATAAATCGGTAAGATCTGATAATCTTGATTGAAGGTGAAAACTCTTGCAACAGGCTGTGTGTAAACTGCATCCCGTTGTAGTACCCTTGGTATGTTTTAATTCATTCTATACAACTTATATAATAAAAATATAAATTAGAAAAGAAGAATTATATTAAATTTGGGTTCAAGTCATTTGGAAGAAAACAAAAATTTGTATTTGTTTAATGTCAAACTTTCACAAGGTTAGAAATTCGACAACATTCAGGCTATTCCGTTGTATGTAGAAACGAATCTCTGGCAGTATCTGTTGGGCGTACATTATAATGACATGTGCGTTACACAATTTACGTTCAGGACCAGTATTCATTTCGTTCATTGTGAATTATTACAGAAGGCACAGATGAAGCAGTAATGGATATTATGACAGAAAAGAATTGCTGCGGAAAGTATTGTGGTGTCAAAACACAGAGATGAATTTTGGACACTTTAACTTTTATATCTCAGTTTAGATTTTACTCTGACTGATGTACTGAATTGAACGTACTGAACAATGGTATTGGGAACGAGCTCTAACAACTTATAGTCTATTCCCTAAGTAAATATTATTTAACAAATTCATTACATGTGTGTAAATAAAATGACATAGATTAAGAGAAAAAAACTCCAGCCGTTCTCGTAAAGATTAAACTGTAAGGTTAGCATTTGTAGGACCATCCAGTTAAACATAACAAGGGCATAAATTACAATATTCCATGTGTCTTAAAAGGAAAGAAGGTGAGAAATGTGTATGGAGCAATGTGCCAATGTGAAACGTATCATTTCATGCATGTGGCTTGCACGGATCCCCACAAAACTTATTAAGGAACGTGTCAACGCAAAATACAACATTTCATTAAAAGCTTGACCAGAATGATGTATCAAGACAGTTGCACGGAGCATTAAACTCTCGAGAGGTTTGAAATGTGGTTCACATGAGCAGTTGTGCGTGGGAAGGTCCGCAAGCAACCTGCGGATGGTCGTGGGTTTAACCCGGGACGCTCTCCGGTTTCCTCTCACCATAATAACGGTAAGTGAAATTCTCTTGAGTACGGGGTAAAACACCAATCAAATGAATAAATAAATAAATAAATGAATAAATAAATGAACACATGAAAAAGTTAAGACCTTTATTCAGTCTTTATATGCGTGCAGATCAAGCAGACCCTTTGATTCAAAGGTGTGAGTATAGATGTTCAAAGGCATACAGCTCGATGATTTATTTCGTAATTAAGGCGTCAGTTTATCCCCTCTTGCCTTTACAAGTAGTTTTACGCCATTCTCAGCCTTGTTCGAGTTGGGATTTTGTATCGGGTTTGACCTGACGTTGTCCTCGTGCTGTGTAAACTCTGAAGATGCAAGGACAGCCAAGATGGGTTGGTGAAAAAAAGAGAAAAAACAGATCCGTCAATTGTCACTGAAAGAGGATTTAATATCAATCACGGGGCTGAGTGAAATCATGGAGATTACACAAAACACTAACAAGAAAGTTTTAATGTTCTCGCCTCTTCGGAGATGAAAGCTTTTGTTTGGTCATTTGATTGACACCTCATTGTCACCTTGAAGTGTCAACAAGAGAAGATTTAGCTAAGTTTGCTGCTCGACGATCATTTGAAGATCGAAGACCAGAGAGTGGATGCTATATGGTCAGTGTGCGTCAAAATGGACCAGGCTGTGTGCAGTGGGAACGAAGTCCTGTATATCTCTAGTACCGGGCCGTAATGTCCTGTCAAGTCTATCCTCGATTCGCCATCCCACGAACCCGAGTTCCTCCAGCCCGGGGGACCAGCTTCACGTCAGTTCAGCTTTCTGTCCTAGCTGCTGAAAATTCTGGGTGCAAATCACTTAAAGCCACCATGTTCATATCTTGAGATTACGCTGCTTGTGCTGTCACATCTATAATGGAGAAAAGTTCCCCAGGGACGTCAGGCTGCGGCTTATGATGTCTTACCTGTTAGGGCCCACTGAAAAGTGGGTTGTCACGTGGGCATTGCACGGAGGTCACGTGGTGCATGTCACGATCCTGCCCTGAGCTTCCGGTCGTATTTGGAAGTTTGACAACTCAATCAAGCTATCTCAGGAGGAATGGAGAAAATGGCAAAACCTCTTTCCTGAACCTTGAAAGAAAAAAAAAAGAGCTGATCGATGACTTTTAAGCTCGTAGAATATTCTGTTTGGATCATTGCCTGCTTTACTCTCCCCCCTCCCAGTAGTCGGTACTCCCCTACTCTTAACGGGCGTTTTTCTGTACAATTCACGAAACCTTTCAAAAATCCTTCTTGGGTCGAACACAAAGAAGCTTTACCAATGTGCCATTTGATTGTCAGAGAAGCTGTTTTCATGTAAAACAGAAAATTATTGGAGGACAAAAAAGTACGCATCTCAGATGATGCAAGTTGTGTTCAAAGTTGAATGTTT
This sequence comes from Acanthopleura granulata, assembly GCA_016165875.1. Lineage (NCBI taxonomy): Eukaryota > Metazoa > Mollusca > Polyplacophora > Chitonida > Chitonidae > Acanthopleura > Acanthopleura granulata. The sequence goes on along the minus strand of JABBOT010000001.1, from coordinate 41,170,352 downwards.
TTCCGACTTTACCAGACGCTGACGTTTCTTTAGATTGTGTCTTGGTCTTTTGGGAGGCGCTCTTCGCTGTTTGTATTCGTGTTGTACGTGTATATGGGCGCATAGGTGGAGTGCTTAATGATGCTTGAGTAGATGAAAGTAAGCTTGCTTAGAATAATGAAGAATGTTGACATGGGAGGCCGAGAGTCGGTAATGGCGTCAGTTATAAGATGGACGGGACACGATGTAACGGAAAGCGGTGATTACTCTGTTCAGATTCCACTTAGACCTGTAATTCTTGCGCTCTTATCTTTAAGGGCTTTCCTTTCTTTTTCTAATTTTCACCAGTGATTGCGAATCGTGCGCCGACTTGGGAAGCGAAATTCCTGATTGTGCAACATTTAGAGCCAGGTTTCTGGGATTCAGCAATATTTGCGTGACGTCAGCAGGATACCAGTTTCCGATCTTTAAAGATCGTATGTCAATCCGCCAATCAAATGGCCGACTGTTTCCGATGTCACTCGAAAGTACATTTCCTCATTGTAGTGACGATTTCCGAGTTTCATAATGGCCCTCAATCTCTGACAATTAAACCGAGACACTTGATTTCCCCGCATCTAATCGAAATGAAACTTTCAAGGGATGTTTTAAAATTAAGAGAGAAACTTTTGAGAAAACTCCCATTAGGGCCGGTTAGCCGCGCGAGCAATCGTCTCGAGTGTGTTTGGAATTTCAAGCAGATGGTTGCTGGAGTGCTAGTTCAGAGCTACACAGGCCGTTGCGTGTTCTTACTCAACATATTTAAAGCAGGAACTTGTTCATTTACGACCGGGTTATCGGACAAACCGGTTCAAACAGCTATAAATGAATCACACGTCTTCCGTCTTTTAATCTTTGAAAGCACTTGAAGGTAGTAAAATGAAAATAAAACGTAAAATATTTTACGAATGACTTCGTAAAAATGAACTTATGGTGAATGAAAAAATCATTAAAAACTTTACCAAAAAAAAAACGCAGTCAAATGTTTTGATTGTATGGTGGGTTTTGTGGACCATATTGATAATGTGGTTCACCAGTGACGTGACACAGCTTTTTGTAACCCTTTATCTTCAGGTCTAAATAATGTTCTTGTAATTCTTTAATGTTTACCTGTGACTGAAAATGCTAATTTGACATGAAATGTCTGCTTTAGTACCATAGAAAATTCGGCGTGAACCACATTATCAACATATTCCATAAAACCCGCCATACAATCAAAACATTTGCCTGCGTTTATTTTGGTGAAAAAAAAATCCCAAAAAATCGGTGAAGGTATTTTAAGATTTCCAGATCTAAACGTAAGTTTTTCTTTTCCGATATGTACTAAATTATAGATTATGAATTTTGAATATGAATAGTTTATGAACGTGGGAATATCTTTCTCAGATAAAAATGACAGGGAAAGCGTATTAAACAATGTCAAATTTGTCAGCACACCTTTTGTTTTCACGCTTTTATCACACCTTCGTTATGACACTTTTGCTATCAAACTTTTGTTATCATATGGCTAAGACCCTTCATCGTATCATTATCATATGTTAATCAGCCAGAACTACTGTTCATTATAAGTAAAACTGTCATCTTTGACCTTAGTTGTCTTTTGACCTTGAACAAATCTTGATAAAAACTGATTTATAACAGTCCAGCTTCATATATACATACTTGGTAAAATTTCACAGCAATGTGAAAGAATTTAGAAAAAAAGTTTTGAACAGTTTTGGTAAGCTCAAAAGCTTTCAATGAGAAATTATGGCATAAACAAATAAGATCCCCGGTTTCAAAAGCCATTCATTAAGGTTGTGACAGACTGTATTTTAAACTCCGGACGGATTTCCCATCTGTTCATACGGCCTCTTTAACCCAGGTCCATTGTGGTACAGTAAGCCCTTCAGTACCCATTCCTGTAAGTTAAAAAGGTCACAGGTCAAGGTCAAAGGCTGCTTTGCACGCGCACCGACATGGGGAGCTAGTGCACGGGCCATATGCTACTGAAGAGTTTGCCCACAGAGAACCGACTCTTTAATGCATACTACGCGCTGTTACATCTTCCTTTTTATGGTCCGTTTATTGCTGGCTGAAATGCCTGTTTGGACAAAAAGCTGGTGTATAGTGTTTTGACTGTGTTTGGAAAGAGTTTATCGATTAACCACATGTTACAGGTTGAGTGGGATGAAAACCAGAACCGGGCAAGACTCTCAGCAACAAAGAAGAACACTTGAAGCCTTTAGTCTCTTGTTGTTTTTGGTTGTTTCTTTTTTTGTTTTGTTTTTTGATTTTTTTTTTTGTTTTTTTTGTTTTGTGTTTTTTTTTTCTTCGCATGACGTACATTCGAAAGCTTCACGTGGTCATATTGATAGGAATTTGGGACAAAAAATGCAACCGAGACGCGAGGACAACTGCCAACGGCGGGAATGATCACGTGCATTTTCGGAGAGAGTCTGACAAAGCAGTGGTCTGTTTTCCTTCAGCCTTCGTTCCAGTCTCACATTTGTCCTTTGTCTTTGCTCATGATTACCCCACTCACTGAAAACATTCCCATTTTATTGGCTGAAATGATACCAGAGTGATTTGCACCACGCTTTGATGATAAACCGCGTTTTAATGGTTTGAGGACTGTGCGGCTTAGATATTGTTTGTCTCTCTTATAAAAAAATAAGAATCCTCAAACATTTTAACCGCATTTGTTTCAATTTATCAGAACAAAGTTCTTGCGCTTTAGAGACACAATCTTCTTCGACAGTGATGTTATAGGAGTTTTCTGGATTAAATATTGGGCATCTGGAAAATGTGCAGGAAGTGATAAACACGAGTTTCACCCTTAGTGGCAAGATAAAACAACAAAGCCTGTTATTTTCTGGGATCATTATTTCGACTAAGGTATTAAGTCAGGGATTTTCGTGGGTTTCCTTCAGCGTTTCTTCCACCCTGTCGTTTAAAACGACATTTTACGTAAATACAATAAATACATGAATTTTAAAACTTCACAACTCCTGATAACTTGTCGCCTATACACAAGTTCGAAATAATGTCAAGACGGTACACGAAAGAAAGCTATAGTATAATCAGGCTAAAAGCTTATCCCTGTAACTATGGAAGCAAAGCCTTACTGGCTTAGGATGATTTCATTGCAGCACCTGAGTAACTATATTTTCCGAGTATCTCTTGTTTTGCAGAAAATCCTGTTCGGTACAGATAACTATCTGTATTTGACAGTAAATGTTATGTTCTACGTGGGAAGTCCTGTAGAGATTACAGGACTGCCTATGTAGTGTGGAGGAACATGCATTGTGGACGGTCCGAAATCAGTGTTGAGCAGTATTTCTCCTGGGGCGAGGAAAATGCTCGTAAGAAACAGATCGCAAATTAACATTGCATTCTCGAGGGGGTTTTGACTCAAAATTAAGCGTTTTGATTTAAACAGATAGAAACAGTGTTTTTGGGTTCCCAGGTGAGGCTGGCAATGAGTTGTTGTCGTGAAGGTTCGCCGGTTCAGCCAGCGAAAGAAAACATTGCGGACCTCTGGGGAAAGGCTAGGCCATAGCCCACTATGATTTACGCGCAGACTCTGTACTAGAGTTCATTACCAGTGTTCGTGTTTCCCAGCACATTCCGCTTTTTCCTCACGATTTCGCACATTTCAAGCTGTTTTTTCTCTCCCGGAAAGTGTGTTTCCGCCAATGAAAATCTCCTTTTTCCTAACCATTCTGATATTTATGATAACCATAAAACATGAGAATTATTGCCGAACCAGGCCAGGAGATGCGCCTGATTGGGCCCAGTAGAGAACTCATCTGGATTGAAAACACATAAATGCATCTGGTAATGGTCAGGGCAAATATGCTTAAGTGAGTTATGGCCCAGTACAAGTGTTATCTGTTACACGGTGAAGTTTATTTTAAAGGTGTTGGAAAAGTCTTGTCATTTTAGCGACGAAGCCTATATCCTTACATGACGTTATGATATTTGAACAATGAAATTAAAAAGGTGTAGATATTTATTGCATTCATAACAAAAATTCATAAGCAATTATTTTGATTAAGAGCAAATTAGGTGGCTTATAATGTGTCATTTCTTCCATTTCAATTCTTAACGTTTTGAACGAATTGATATCAGTCATACAAGGACAGACTCATGTAGAAGTTGGTATGTCATGGGTTATCTCCCTTACAACGCAACCGCTCGTGAAGGCCGCGGCAAGTTTACATATAGCCCTGTCAGCCCATACACATCAAATAGCTATAGATAATATTTTATGAAAAAGTTTACCATCGAGGGCATTTTATTGGTCGTAAAACTATACATAATTAACGCTGGCCACATAAATGATGATGTTTCTAAAGAGTTCGGAAACCATAAAATAGTGCTTTATCAATCAATTGTCTGAAGCCAGTATTTTCTCACTGTGTGTGAGTGAGGGTGAAAAAAACAACAACACACACTAACAACAGCAGACGCTGGATATGGGTTTAAGCTAAGGGATGATGAACGCTCATGAGCGAAACTGTCAAAATCCCCACGACAACTACAACACGAACGGTGGCGTTCCTCTGAATAAAACATAATGACAAATGATGAGGGATACAATATCAACAGAAGGAAAAAAAAAACCTGTCGCCAGTCAATCTCCCGTCTAAACACGCAGATATCGCTTCCTGCGTGTTTAGTAATATCAAGAATTTATTATCTGGACTGAATGTCGTGACGATGATGAGTTTATCATTGCTTCCAAATCTGCTCCTGGTGCAGCCGGAACTTTGGATAGAGATTACGTAATGGCGGACGTCAAGCTTCCTGCCAGCATGTGTAGCTCCGAGCCCAGCGGTAAGTTTTCACGACGGCTTTCACTACCATACTATACCTTTTCACGTATTTCTTAAGCATCGGCTCTTTTTTCTGTTGATAGGTTCGTAATAACACTTGGGTTCTTCGGAAAAGCTTGTTACATTTTTCTAGATTTTGTCCTCCAAGATTTTGTCCGGATAATAATTTTGCTGAATATAATTCATGTCATGCCGCAACCATTTTAAAATGTAATTCAATTTAATTTCTCGTAAACAAATCCTACGTGAACGTGTAAATGTCAGCTATAATTATTGTTGGATAAAGGTGCTTACCACATTTCATCAGGGTATATGTTTTAAGTTAGTTTTCAGCCGAGAATTTAAAAATGTGAGTGGTCTAGGCAATTTGCGTCAAAAACTGCGTGGACAATATAATTCTATCGCCGGTAAAGAAAAATATTAAAAAATTGATAGGGATTTAGTTAAAAAACGAACGATATCGCCAATATCAGATCCAAACAATTACACACAAAAGTATATAATGTTTTGCCAACATGAACCGTGATTATATAGTATATAATAAATGTATTTACTTGAATGGAGAAAGGTTGAAATGTGTGAAGTACTGGTTTTGGTAGAAACTTAGATACACTACCGAGGTTGAGTTTATAATGTATAATTTTGAGTTCAATTCGCTGAATCAACAGAATATTTACTGTTCGATAGTTGATAATTCTCAGAAAATCTCACATTTTTTAATTGATACTTTAACAATTTCTTCTGAAGTGTCAAGCCTTTGCTTGTTACCAAATGTCCTGCATGTGGTTTATATCTACGCATGCACATGTAATTCCTCTTTTTTCCTTCGGTTTAATTCCTCCCAGCATAATGCTGGCCGCCGTAGTGTGAATGGAATATTCTTGAGCACAAACGTAAAATACCTGTCAAATAAATGAGGACATTTTTATGGACAGCTTTAATCTGGTCTAGTTTCAGTCTGCAATTTTTAAATTTTGTAATTAAATCTGGTAGGTAATACTGCTCCTGACACTTTTATTTTCCTCTATCCATGTGCATCTTATCACATACAAACAAACTATTTTGTTCTTATTGGATTTCACAGCATGGGAGAAAACTGCACGGTTTGTGCATACGTTTGTGGGCTTGAAATAAATAACGGTAGCTAGTATTAGACGAGACGAGAGATTAACCACTTTACTTCATGTTTTGCTGTTTGTCTGTCAGATTAACACGGTCTAGCGAGATGCGATAACAATCAGCTATTTGGAAAAGTTTCCCGGAAGCATGGTTTAAGACGGCGAAGAGAACTTCACCAGATTATCGGCTGTAGTTTTAGGACATTTCTGAAATATCTCACTGGAGCTTTTTTGTCTTTGGAATTTCTGCTTAACCTGGTTACCATATTTAAAACAAGAGGGGACGGTGTGTGCAAAGGGGAATTTGGCAGACAATGGCATAGGGACGTCCGCTTTTCTGCTCTGTTACGTCCGAGAACCATTTATTCTGGGATTCCAAGATAGTGGCCTTCTAAGAAGATTTATTGTGGCTGAAATTGGCCATCCGAGAAATTCATCAGTGTAGAGGGCTAGGACAACGCCAGCTAATGGTGGCTCTGCCTTTGTCATTTCGCGCCCGACCAAGTCGGTCAGGTCGGACGAGCTACCATTTATCAACGGTTTGTAGTTTGTGCTATTACGCAGGCTGATGAGACTTTTGATGGACGCTTGCCGACTCTGGTCCTGGTAATGGCCGCTACAACGAGCACCCCGTTCCAAAAAGATCCCCAATCTAAGTAATTAAACTTCGCCATTGCCCTTGCCTTGTTGACAGATATAATTATGAATTTTCTGCCTTTGGGAAGCCTCGAATTTGCCCCTCACTCGTAACCCCGCATTCCACAGTCATTAACAGGGCAAAGGGAGCACAATAAGTCGAGGGTTGACAGACACAGGGCTGATTTGTGAGAGTAAACAACCACTGACCTATGCCCCAATCGGTTAAAGTGAATGGCAAGCGCCTTAGCCTTGACTCAGCCTGCATGTGTGGTCGGACAATGGCCGATCCCACTGGTCAAGCGTCCACATCTTCCAGTCAATTCCGGCCAATATGACCATTCCGCTTACACACCGAAATTCGCTGTCCAGCAAGGCATTCCTGAGGTTGAGAATCGTCGATCTGACACTTTGCTGAACTGTTTACCACACCTGAGCGCAGATTCCAAACTGATTGTATCAAAAACCAAATGGTTTGCCCTGTGAAGAACCAATGAACAACTTTCTACCCAGTCTCCACAAGTGTAATCATGCAATTTTTGGACCATTGGTTTACTAAAATAGCCATCTCACGCAACATGTTTTCAACTTTTGTGGCTATTTGTCGGAATGGTGATAACCGTATAGAAGGTTACATGTAGGAACCGCACCTGATGCCCGTGTGCTTTTGTCGGCACATCCACATGGATATGTAAACAAACAGTTTTCAAACTACCCCCAATAGCAGTGATTAGGAGCCGATAAGCGTAGGGGCAACCCTGGGAAGGAGGGAACTTCACGATTAGACGCCGTCATCACCTGCCTGCATGACGGATGGCCTCCTGAAACAAGTCACATTCCACGCTCGCTGGCATCCGGCCGTTGTCATGACGACAGCTCGCGCAGCGTCCCGACGGCTGTCACTTTCGCACGTGTTTCTAAGCTGACGAATCGTGCCACTGGGATGACTTTTGCACGTGAGGGTCTGGGGTGTTTTGTATGCCGTGGATCAGAGATAATCATCTATTTATAGAGGGAGAATTTCTTTTGGGTAGAACTCGTGGTCGCTTCTTGTTAAATATTACAAAATTAGCCCAAGGGCGGGTTTGATGGCAGTGGAACTTGGTCCATAAATCACTAAACACTAGTGTATCATCTGCAATCAAATAATTCAAATTTAATTAAACATTTTGTGAAATAAAATTTCATTATACAGGGAATGTAATAAATGCTTGTCTCGATCTCTGCAGTTCCGCGTATAATATGTATATATATTTTCAGATTTCATTGATGGAAACATATTTATTTGTGCTTTCTCAAAATTAAACTTCTTTGATGCCGGTCATCACAGATTGGAGTGACGTGAAAGAAAATTATTTTTACCCACGTATGTTTCCGATGAGATAGCCATGACGCGGCTCCAGTCTGAATCTCATTAAAAATCTAAACTATTACCACGGTAAATCATATTTTCTTGCCTCAGTTTGAAAATTATAATTCGTCCATATAATAACGGTATGGCCACTAAATCCTTACTCTCTTGTTTCTTAGTTCTTCTACAAACAGTTTAAGTAGTACATTATTAAATATTACTGTGAAGCAATAAGCAATCTTAAATACGTATCACAATAATCTCTGCATGGTCAATATGGAATTTAACATGTTCACATCAGCACACTGTCTTTAATTGAACTATGTATGGTACAGGTAATTTATCATTGCTTTGTTGTAAATATAAATGGTATCAAAAGTGAGAAAGAAGGAAAAAATATAGAATGCTCCTGTTCAAGAAAATCGTGGGGAATCCGACAAAAACTCGACCGTGACTGACATGTCCAGAAACACGTGACCTGGGGCGATTTAGGAATTTATACCTGTACACGACAGGGTGAAAAAACAATTAGGGCCATCTAGCTGTAATCGTGACAAGGTGGGCCTATATTTACAAGTAAGAGCGAAGAGTAAGGTATATGGTACATGTAAATGTCATGTATCAAGATATATAAACCGTGCGCTGAGCAGAAAGAAGAATTATATAGCGCCTGAAGGAATGGTCATTGTTTAGACCGAGTTTGTTTTTTTGTTTTGTGTTTTATCCCCGTTTGTTTGATGTTTCCACTTCAATTATTCCGTGGATAGTGTAAATTATTTAAATGACAGGACAATTCAGTATCAAACATGACGGCCACCTTCATTTAAAGTGAGAAAACTTAATTTAGAGTGCATGACGGAGCAACTTCTTATCTTATCCAGAAATGTTGTTTGTGTCAGGTTTTATGCACATACCTTGTCTACAATGCAAATAGATCGACAAATCTGATAAATTATAAGTGAACTTAAAACAAATCATATGCAGGTATCTTGCTGTTAAATAAATCAGATATTGAAATTTTACGTCTTTTTTGCGTTTATTTATAAGAAATATAGTTTGACTACAAGGTTATATATATTTGACACATTCTTCTGTGGAAAATTTAGCTTTTTTATTTCTTCAAAGTCTCCGTTATCTTTTTATAATGACTCGTTAAAATATACTGACCGGGAGTAATAGGTTGACTATATCATCTTACAGGTGATACAAGAATATGCAAGGCTTTTGTATATTGTTATATAATGTTTTTGCATTTGTATATTTCATTGTCTATACCGGCATTTTGGACACATCGCGCCATATAAAGACGGCATATGGTATTCCAGCGTTGTATACATATATATCTGTCAAGCTTGATACACTTATAACTGCACAACCCAAGGTAAAATTCAGCAGTGTAAGCCGAAAACACGAATATGTTTACAGCGGCTATAACATTATGGGGGCCTCCTTGGCTCAGTCAGTTAGCACGCTAGCGCAGCGCAATGACCCAGACGCCTCCCACAAATGGGGTCGCTGTGAGGTCATGTCCAGCTCATGCTGGCTCCGTCTCCGGCCGTACATGAGAAGGTCTGCCAGCAACCTGCAGATGGTCGTGGGTTTCTATCGGTCTCTGTCCGATTTCGTCCCACCATAATGCTGGCCGCCGTCGTACAAGTGAAATAATCTTGAGTACGACGTGAAACACCAGTCAAATAAATAAGTAAATAAATAAATAAATTAATTAATATGACATTATGTTGTGCCGAATCAATTTTAAAATGAAAATGATCATGCAAAGGACAAATTGTACGTCTGCCAATTTTAGGTCCCTTGCATGAAAACTTTAAAATTATTACATGAATATATGTAATGAAACTGTAGTGTATGCACTAAACGCTGAAGTACAAAAATGACATACACTCATATGAGTTCTTATTTATTAAACAATTTTATGGATGAAATACACTTTTTTGTGTTCGACATTACTCTTTAAACGTCTCAAAATATACCTGATACACACGCGCAGAAAGAAAACTGAAAAAGTATTTTCTGTTTGACTGTGTATGCAAAATATATTATGCCATTTGTGTAGAATAGTGTGGTTAAAAGTGTCAGGGAAATTCCTCTGCTGAAACATGCCACAAGTCAGAAGTGAAAAAATTCAAATCTTACACAGCATTGCCACAATTTTTGGTAAGTAAACTTCGAAGATTTCATTGTGTACATATATTTATTTACTGATTCGTATTTACTAAACCGGTCCTTATATACAAGCTGCGATATGTTGCATAATATATCGGTTGGATGACATTTGAAGGTGTATATACAGATGTATGGCATTCCATACAGCTTTGTAAGAAAAATGAAAAATTCAAATAGTTTCATACAATTGTCCTTAATTATTATTTTTTTTTAGCAAAGAATTTTTAAGACAAAGATCGTAGCATATGATGTAGCAAAATATTGATAGAAACACATGAATTGTCTTAAGTGCCGGAAACGAAATTTAAAAAATGTACAAATGTGTGGTTTTCTTATGCAACTTTTGCATTAATGCACGTGTTCGAGGTATACTAGGATAAATGCTGGTGAAATTTTGCCGACTTTATTCACCTTTATTATAGACTGATCATTGTTATTAAACGCACAGCTGGCTTTGGTGTGTTAAGCTCGCACTGTGTCAGCAATCACTAATCTGAGAGGATGTCAGTGGTAGATGATGATAAATAAGGCTGGCCTGTCTGAACTGTTATACACTGTACACAGCAAGCGGGCAAACTAAGCGCTAGAGTGCGTATCTCCGGGAAAGTTTTCATTGCATATAGATATCTTATTAAGACACAGCAGCGTAGTTTTTCTTTGATCTTACTATATTTACGTAAGTTCTTTTTACCTATTTAAATTGTGCTTTTGTCAAGGTACATTAATTGATAAAAGAGATAGCCTTTGAGATTTAATTAGTCTCTCATTATGAATAGAGAATCAAAGAGATTTTATCACCTCGAGTTTCACCGCGGAGCGAAAGTTAAAATGTTTTGTGTTGTTTTATCTCATGACAAACAAGCCTTTCTACCCCACTGCGAAAACGAGCTGTTGAATAAAAAGAAGAAAAAAAAATGAAATCACTGGAAACAAAAAAAAACCCCTAAAAAACATCTCATGGGTTGTACATAAAAAATTGGTCACGGATAATGTCTCTATTGAAACTGTTCACTCTTTGAAATATTATGACAATATGTTGTGTAGGGAGATGTGGTGGTGTTGCCATGGAGTTGGGCTGGGGTTACCGGTGGGGTGGGGAGGGTAGTTTTGTAACAATACTGGTTACTTCTCAGTTATCAAGAGTGGGCACTGCCGGCTGAGGACAGATCATGCAGCGCTATCAGGACACCTCGAGATTGGCCACTCTCGTCCTCAGACACAAGCCACTACACGGCGCGCTGTAAATCAAAAACCAATGTCTTTTCTGAGCTTTTCGACCGTCGTGTGGTGGGAAATATATTTTATTCCCATATTGGATTGACTTTGCCAGGTAGTGGTCTCGTGTTTACACTACTCGCAATCGCTCCGGCTATAATGAAACTTTCTCTTTAATCTTTCGCACTTGTGATTTATCGCCGAGTGTCTTTCGCCGGAGAGCAAGGACACCTTCTCAGCAGAATTCATGGAGATTTGCTTCGAACTTTGTCCAAGCACTGCATGCATGATTCTGAGCGCGATCACACAAGATCCAACGAGAATATGAAGGAAAGGCTTTACATGCACGTATGTAGCACTAGGAATGAATCAGTCGTAAATCTTTCTCTTGTATTTGTTTTATGGGCAAGGCACTTTTTACAGCCTGGTTATAGCTTACTGAAAATACCTAAAGATTCACGTAGACTGTATAAGTGGTTGATCCATTTCATCCTCATATATCCCGTTATCCCAGTCAATTAATCAATCGGTCAATTAATCAGTCAATCGACCAATCAGTCAATTGATTAATCAATCAATCAATTGATCTGGATGGATCGCTGCTATGTTCGCGAATGATTAGTAATATGTCTAGCAGCTATAGTGGCTGAGAAAACACGGAGGCCGAACTTTCGATGCCAGTGCCGTTACAGGTATAGTCAATAAACAGTAAAGCATTAGTTGCAGAAAGCTATATAAGTGATGGTTGTATTTCATTGGTTCATTATACAAAAAAAAAAAGAAAAAAAAAAAAACAAACAAAAAAAACAAAAAACGAAAACACATGAAATCAACAAAGATGTGTGGATGAGCTCATTTCTTAAATTATTTACTTGATCATTCCGAGGAATTCGACTATAATATGCCATCTGCAGTTTTGGCTCTCGTAAAACAGATTTGGTTTAAAACATTAATCCCCCTATGCCTTTAACATAAACTCTAATAAGTTTTATGAATTTTAGATGCAAAAGTGGCCATGACCTTCGTTGTGCGATCTGTTATGACCTTATCATGGTATTTATCTGAATACTTTGCGCATATTTGTAATTATCCTCTTTGCGGGTTGTCATTTTACGCTGTATTAAAGGCCTATACGATCGTCGTGGAGCCCGGTGGAAACCCACGACAATCCGGATGCAGTTTGCTCGGTAGACAATTAAAAATATGTAATAAAAATTCCATTGAATGTATTTGATTTATTTATTTATTTGACCGTTATTGTCATATATACTCAGGAATTTTCACTTACACTATAGTGCATGGTCAGTTTTGTAGGTGTGGAAAACAGGAGTATCTCGGTATAAACCACCGACATTTGACAAGTTGTTGACGACCTTTTCCCAACATGCGGCCCTCACATATATTCACCATATTGGTAGAACACAAATGGTCTTCAACGAACGTTAAAGTGTTCAAATCGCCATGCGAGTATCACCAATCGCTTGTTTATTTTCCACAAGAGATGAGAGCCGAGGGAACGTTCCTGCCCAAGGCCAATTTTGATGCCACACCCTGTGTCTCATCGGTTGAAAGCTAGCACTCATAACCACGTTGTATTTATAGTTAAAACTCATATATAAACAATGGAAATATTGCCTCTGGGTCATAATAATTTCACGCCATGAATTGATATTGGGAAATTTAGAGCACGACGATTTCTAACATATGGTTATTCATGTTTGGTCATTTATAGAACATAGATGTTCATTCAGTCTAACATTACTATGTCTTGCTAATTAGTGTGTAGAATAAGGCTTGGGACATATTTGTTTCGGTGTCCAACAAGTTTAAAGGGTTTATTTGTTAAGGCGTTATATAGACATATTTCTTCATTTGCAATGTAGTTAATACCGGCAAAGTGATATACACTTAGTTTCCACGTAAGTTGTTAGTCTACAGGTCGTAACGAAGCTACGGTTAATTTACTGTGTGAGGCGACTACATTTGGGCTTCATTACTAATAAGCCTCGCGTTTTAACGTCAGAGGCTTTGGAACACGATACATATTTATTCTCAAGCAGAAATATCTTGAATGACATTTCCCAAATAATGTTAAATCAAGTGTCTTCCTTCAATAAAAAAGCGCGTTTCAATATCAGCGGAGATATATACATCTAATATGTAAACGTCTGTCCGACAGAAACGCAATACAGATAGCAGTATATATGGATGAACAAACCGTTATGCTGCCTTGGATAGGTCAGTCTTTGGTGGCTTTATCAGGATTAGTGTGTTTTGGTCTTTTATTGCATGTCCAATTTTGGTCTTTCCGCTGGCCACACGCATTGTTCTTTGAAATGTTCCCATGGTATTGTGGGGTAATTTGATAATGAGTTAATCAAGCAACAATACCATGTCACGGTTTACTGTGTAACCTAGATCGCAGTAGTTATGCATCTTGGTCGAATGATATCGTTTTCTGGGCATTGAAGAAGCTGAATTATATAATAGAACGGAAATCTAGTAGTCAACGTTCTATTTTTGCCTAATGAGACGTTGGGATACTGAAAACTGGTAGGATTCCCGTTTTCTGGCATTCAAGTCATGGGTCTACATGTATAGTGCTATGTCTCCCACGCCTTTATTACATCTTTTCTTGTTGTACTTTCCTTATCTGTACTTTCCATGCATCAGCCTGCTATCATTCCTCCAACCTTAATTCAGCTATGCTGATATTCAGGTTGTGTTCTGAATATCCGTCAACAACGTGGGCCAGGACCGGAGATTTCGCTGACGTCCAAATTGAAGTAACATTGTTCTTTTTTTTCTGCTGTGACATTGCATGTAGTACTTGGTTACCTGAGTCTTTCATACATTGAAAAATACAGCTCACATACATTGAAAAACACATAGCTGTGGACGACCCTGTTAAAAGCGGGAGTTTTGCAATTTCAACAATGCACTGGGCCCAACCAACAAATAAACAGCCATCCACACGCCCAGTATCATCAATCAGTAAATTACCTCTGTAATAATTATACTAGAACAAGATAACCAGTATTTATTATTTATTTATCGTATTGGAGGGAATATAGTTTCCAGCCAAACATTTGCTTTTCATGTAATGTTCCATATATTTGTGTACAGGGAATTGCTCACCACAAAAAACATGTCCAATTTCCCGTCAAACCTTTGTATGTCATAAAATTAGGAAAGGTGCAGTTAAAACTTGGCAAAGCACATTCAAGCAGCGTTCAAGAGTACCTTGCCAAAGAGGCCTGCGCAACAAACGCCACTCCTCTCGACATCACCAACACGTACTGTTTTGTTTTATTGAACGAGCCATCTTCTATGGAAAGAGTCTCTCTATAATTCATCAGTCGTCTAGAATCTTCCTCTCACCGACCAAAGTTTGTTTTTCACCTAAGTGGCAGACCCCTAAAGGAATAACTCAGGCGGAGATCTCGCGTGGTTTTAGGCCGTTAAGGGACCCTGATTTAAGAGGCTCTACCGGCAAGGCGGAACTGGGTTTTATTGGATGGATGCCCCGGAGTCAAACCGTCATAATTCAGACTTAGTTAAATTTTTGATGCCCGGGCTCAAATTAAGTATCTCTCGTAAATTTAAAGAGGAAAATGTGTTGCAACATACTCACAGGTCCGCCGGGAATGATGTCGTCTGTGGAAGAAAGGCCATTGTAAGATTTCATCGAGGGAAGCGCATGGAAATGTAAACCTTTACCTGTGGGGTATCGTTATATGGTGCTTTCTGATATGTTCATACCAAAGCGACAAAAAATACGCCGCTTTGACGCTGTGATAATACAACTCTTTGTAGTGGCGTTTGTCGCTTGATTAGAATCCCAATGGATCATGGCAATCAACATCTCAATAACACCCATAGTTATCCTTGTTATATTTCCGGAAAGTCTTATTTGACCCACAAAATTGTGCTGGCTTGACAAAATTCGACCCCTAACTCAAACCGCAAAGTGACTGATTAGTTCGCAGCTCTCAGTTCCTCTCATTCTGAAGATGTCGTGTCAAGTAGAATGTGTTATAACTTCTGTATAACACATTTTTAACACCTCCAGCATCTGAAATCCCATCTGCACCAATCAGACCATCTTCACAATCAGTCAACCAGTCATGCAGGACATCCCACTGCTTAACCAGCCAGTCATTCATTCAATCACCCAATCTGTGACAGACCCTTTAAGATTCTATTCCATTTAACAATCAATTTTCAGTAAAGAGACGAATTTTTTTGTGCAACCAAACATGAGAAACCACAGGGATCAGACAAAAAGAAATTAACTCAGTGTATTGAAGTCATGGTTTTCAGTCTGTATATCGGCTACATTTCTGCTGATGACATGAAAATGTGCATAATAATGAATACATCGGCATATATCTATGTATATGTGCAGCTTTAAAACGCATGCCGGTATTTAAGGCATCCCCAAAATTGTGCATATTTCTTAATCATGGCGCAAGTAAACTGGAGGATATGTAGATTAACAACCATGTCTTTCAATACTCGAAGTTACTTTCCTTCTGTTATATGCACAACTGATCCGTGGAACCACTGAATACTGCAGGTGGATCAAACAAGTGAATGTATCTCTTTACTTCCAAGGTGGAATATTATGCAGTGTAATTTTGAAAATAATCCCCTCTGTCCCCTCTTGTCGGAGGTTTTGAGGACGATATAAGCAGTCGACGACGATCGTTTGGCTGTTACTGCTGTCAATCGTTCGTTGAAGACACATCTTCCACCAACATGGAGTGTATTTATGTACGTCGAGGGTGGGAAAGTTCGTCAGTAAGTTACCAGTTAAATACTTCACCGTCCTGGCCACTGGTAACTGCGTTTTCCTCGCGGTTACATAATTATGTCTGATTGCACTTAGCAATAGGGATACAGATTCTTTATATTTTTATATTTCATCATTGAAAACTGTTTTTCTTTTCTTTTTTCTTCTGCTGCCTCTCTTTTTGTGACAGTTGTATACAGATCTTTCTTTGACATCTGTGGATTGCCTTCTTTGGTATAGATATGTCACCCAGTTCTCAGATGCATACAATAATATACAGAGGCTGATAAAAGTGATATCTTTAAAATGATTTATTGTCAAGGGTTATATAACCGAGCCGATAATGGAGACATATCCTCCTTTATTGAAATGAAACAAATATTACTGATAATCCAGTAGGTACATTGTGTTTGGATCTTTATTTGCTTAAAACGACAATAATCTCCTGTTTGCATCGTGATAATGAGAACGGATAATTTCACTCTTCACAAATAAATTTACTAATTCTTAAATGCTACAGAGAGCAGCAATGTATGGCCTATTCATAGCATGCTTTGTTTTAATTGTTGGATTTTTTGATTGAAGTCAAAGCCGGTTTTCTGCAATACTGAAGCAAAGAGTTTGTCTGGGGGAATTTCTCCCAAAGACGTTAGACCTATATCAAACAAATAAAACCTAACCTCTCCTGTTGAGGCTGGATTACAATGGGAAGCCTCCTAGGTGGACATGAGACGTTACAACTGTGGGTCATTGAAGTTCCTATAAATAATTCAATAAATAGACATATATGTAAATATATATTAACGGCTAAGGGAATTCTGGGGGCAGCAGAACAACAACGTGGTTGGTAATTGTCCTGACAAACGAGAAAAAATCTTGCCTTTTACTAATTACATATGTCTGAAGCTATTGTACTTTTTATTATATTGTGAATATAATATGAAGAAAAAATGCTCGGGTCAAAAAATCAACAAAATAAGCTTGTTGTTAAAAATAGAAAAAAATACGCGCATAATTTTTAAATAGACAACAGTGTATAAATTGTTAGCAACATTGAAAATGCTTTTCCGATTAAATTGCCCTTACTACAAATAGTTTTCTGTACAAAGGCAAGAAGAATATTCTGTGCATGTGTATGTGATTATATTGCATGGTTTTTAAAAGAACTGTGGCATGTAGGCCTGTATATGTGTGTTTAATAAAGTGTAATAAAGAAAAAAATTTAAGTATATTTTTGTGCTCTTTGTTTCAGTCCACGTCCATCATGAATGCTGGTTAAATTAGTCCGGTCGTATACTATTGCAGCCACTGACAATATGGTCCTATAGAGAGTCAAGCCTTTGATGTCGATCTCAGCCAGGTCGGTCTATATGCACTGAAATGATAAACCAATATCGGTAAATCATGTAAGAAAATGGCCTTTTATGGAGTTTGAGCCCAGAAGGACATTATACAAGACAGGGGATAATTGGAGAGGTATGAAGATGGCATGCGCTTGCCTTGGGTAATGAAAACCCTGTGCAGACTGAGCCTGGTCAGATGGGGAGCTAATTTCCGCTTTTCATGGGAATCCCGAGCCGAGCTTCTCCAAGCAGCCTTATACTACTCATCATTAGAACCAGAGAAAGAATTAATAAATCATCATTAACAAAAATAGTTCAAAAAGCCTTTTTGACAAGCTTCCATCGTTGACACGAAAACTGGACCTGCAGTGGTCTGCTTAAGCAAGGTGTTTCTCTTTAGGTGGCTTTTCTCTTAATACTTTCCCTCCATCTTCGTGCTAGACAGATTCTCTTTAATCATTGCTTAATTTCAGACTCTGGTTAAATGTGCAATGAAAAAACCCTACCCAGAGAGCCAGTGAGTGCGAAGGAAACCTTCTTTTCGACGTTCTTAAAAGTGGTTGATTTATGAGTAGGAACTAACTATCTATCTGCGACCTGAGTGCTTGAAAGCTTCTGACCATCTTGGATGTCTGGGGCCCGGAAGCATCGCTTGTGCTTACGTCAGCCTGACAGATTTATGAAAATGACGGGGAAGCGGACTGATACTTGCGCGGTGCCCCGAAGGTGTTGCGACATTTCACGTCCATAGGCTAGGGTTGTCACTGAGATCTTATTAACTGTAAGACCAGCCTCCAAACGAAACACATTCGGAACTGTGCTTGGCTAAGGAAGCCATCCTGTCCATTCAAATTGTCAGCGTTATTCTAGAAAAAGAAAAACTGCTGGGAAATCATTATTTCTGAAGAGGTATTCTCTCTTTAATAGGATATCATTTGACTAGCCGAAATCAGAATTCGTTTTCCAAGGACAGAGGAAAATAGGTGAAACAAGCTCTACTCCAGACATTGAATGTAACTGCTTCACTGGAAATTGTATTAAAATTGCCTATCGAATCTTGAAAACTGCTCATCGCATCAATCACACGTCTGACTTGCATGTTACAGTCTAATGAAGGGAAGAAGATTTGAGGATCTCGTGCCGGCCCTGCGATACAGGGCATATTGAGGACAATTTCACTCAAAATTTGCCGGAGGGCGGTTCGAAGAAACCCCACTTAGAATGGGCGACATCTGGTTATTTCGGGCAAGAGTTGCGGCTCGAGTCGCACGAAAGGAAAGAACAAAACGTTTTAGCACGACATGTTCTGGGCAAGACATTAATTACGACGGAGACGCCTGAAAAAGTGGCTTGTTTAAAGAGACTAATGTTGTTGATTACCCGACACAGCCTCCAAAACACGCCAAATCGTCATTTTCAATACGAACTCGTTTTCCACTAAATTTGATTCCAGGATAGCTCTGAAATCGAGGGCCGGTACGAGTCTGCAGACTCTGGGCAGAGAGTCTCAATCGATCCATGAGGACGATCCGAAAGAAGGATTTCTGATCGTCTATACAGAGCCATCTGAGCCAAGGACAGGGTCTGCTTATTGTATTCGTCCTCTAAATTGTATCTATGTGTTTTACTGCGCCCAAACGGCTGGCTTCTATTCAACGGAAATTGTCCCGAGACGCCAGCCGTCTTTGAGGAATTTCCCAGGCTGTGGACCAATGATATAAACACATCAGGCTTAATGTTTAAGTAGAAAAGTAGAAAGGCAAGAACACTATTGATCACCATTCTAATGACCACTAATTACTATAATGTTGTAAAGCGGCCGGCTGGATTGGCACAGGGATGGCCATGACATGGAATACGTCTTTCTTTTGATTCGGTTTTACTGACATTTACGTAATTCATGGTCGTCCAATTTGGACAACAATGTAGACCAAATTGGAGGAAAAAAACTCTCAGACGAACAAGTCTATATACTGACTTCGTCTAAATGCAATAAGTCTGATTTATTGCGTGTTTGGGGTGATTATTTACCAATAAATAACAGTTGTTCGATGAGAAATTGACATCATGACGATGTGTACTCCACACGATAAATGGGTGTATGTAAGTAAACCAGTCAACACTGACGGAGATATATCTGATTTCTCTAAAGTAAAATAACTGTAGGCCTACATGTGAATCCAAAGAAACCAAAAAATATCATTCCACAATGAAAACTCTTATATTAGTGTGGCTCATTTCTGATCTGGGCAAAACAAATGTGAAAACACATTAGAGTGTTGGAATTGTTTGAATAACAGATTTTGAATAGCTCAATCATGCATAAAGCATGCATGATGGCAAGTCTAGCCGTCTGCATACTTCAGCACACTTCTGATATCAGTTCATTCTTACCAAATGACACGAAAGTAACACATATATAATAAGTCTGAAATTCACTTGAAATATGAACCGGAGTCTTCGGGAAAAGAATTCAGGGTTTAAATAAACAAATGTGGTGCCTGTAGAACGCCATGTTTGGTTGACTGGACTTGACAGATTTGCTGAGTGGAATTACCTGAAACAAAAATACGTCGACTTTTTAATTCGACCAAAAAGCAAATCAAATTTGTATAGATAAGATCTTGATGTGCACTAAACGTTACCAATAAGAATATACTACATAGAAAAAAAACATGACAAGTGAAAGGTACTTACAAACACGATTATAACAATTATTTCTGTTTTTATCCCAGCGGCATTTTGTGATAACATGTGATTCCCGTTATACTTCTCAGTATTTGGTATGAATATTTAGGATAATTTCCAGCAGTAAAGGTTGCCGTCCTGGTCCTCTTCCCGCACACTGGTTTCCCTACTGCCGTCCTCCTAGAGATTCCTCATCATAACATTCATTCCTTGCCGAGAAATCTCGCAACCGGAAGCCCACAGTTTCCTTGACAGACTACTGCCGCAGCGAATACGAATCCAAGCCACCAGCGGAATGGACTGCGGCTATATATGTCAGTGGAATCGCCATTGTACATGGCGAGATGAGGTGGTTTCCTTCACTTGTGACTTATTTTTCCCATCCTTCCTTCTACCTGTCTGGATGTTCGGCTTTCAACATCTAGGACGCATAAGGCTCAAACCCGGTCTTGAACATGGGACTTGGAGATTCCCCCTCTTTCATTTTTCGAGGGGCCTTCGTTCGTGTCAGGGTCAATTTACTTGCGCCGTGCATGTGATGTACTTCCAAACACCCAAGTTTCTTCATCCTTAAAACTGATTCCATGGTAGGAGTGAAAAATTCTTCACAGAAAATTAGGACAACAAATGACACAATTTTTGTGAAAATGGGTCGAAACCAGCCTAATGAACCTCAGATATTTTTTTTCTGATATACTCAGTAACACTATAATAAATCAACTCTTAATCTGGAGTTCTTTAGAAACGATGGTGTACGCCATGTTAGAGAAACGGGAACCACGATGTCGCGCCCATCGTACACAACCTACATGTACCTAAAAGACATACGATTGCCAGTGTGACGTAAGCGGAAACAGTTCCGGTTATAGAAATAATTCCTATCTGATTGTTAAAATTGAAAACATGGTGGGGCTATAGAATTTCTCAGTTGTGAGCGATTTCATTTACTTAGACCTTCGATATCCCAGGTATGCAATATCAAAAAAGTTAACAGGTAAGATTGTAAAACTTTACTTTGAGTACTTCATCGTTGCATGGATACATTTGATCTTGTGTTGTGTTGTAACTTTGGGGTTAAACATCGAACAAATATCTAAATAAAAATCTGTCGAATGACTGAATTGTGCAGAGTAATTCAACTAATCCATCAATCAACCATTCGGGCACATGAATCACCCAATCCATCATGGCTACAAACGTCCAAGTTATCCTTGCATCAAGTGAGCTCTTTTGAGGGGGTGGGAAACAGGGTCTGGTTATACAACTTGTGTAACACGGAGTTACATGCCAGTTGCATGTATACCAGTTTTTAGCTGCCGAGGAATTTTTAACTAAGTGCCATTTGTTAGCCGCGCCTGAGTGTGTGGACTGCACCGCTGACTGATAAGTGATATATGTGAAATTCAATCTCGTAAAACACACAATTGCGTTATTTGGTAGAGTCGTCACAATCGGCTCTTTAATCAAAAGAAACACAAGCAGTGGCCGCTAAATGATTTATATTTGACGGATTATTGCGCCGAACCTTTAATGTCGCGGAACCAATGTCTCACTCGTGAAAATCCGCGAAACCCGACCATGTGCATAACATGCGATGACACACACTCGACCACGGCCCATAGTCAACAGACGGACCCGGTTTGAAATGTAGACGATTATAGGCCGTCATAGTATAGCAGTTTTGGACAATGGACTGTATAAAGCCAGGTAAAGCGCCCCATTCACCTTGTTAACGTGATACTGATTAGCCCGGAGTAAGATTACGCTTTATGGTATAGACAAACAACTCCTATGTCAGTGCCCGTGTAGTTCCACTGGACCGTGTTGCACTTTAAATAAATAAAATAAATTAAATACAATTTAAGAATTCTGCTGTAAGAGCCGTTGTAGTCTGACAAAACCATTAAGACCGAATCCTCATATCATAGCAAAGTGACAAAAGATTTACATAGTGACTGCATAATTTATACAGTACATGAGTGCATAAAGTTATTCCACACAATCTAATGCACACAAAGCGTCCAAAGAAATACAAACAGGGAATTCTAATGGAACTTTGGATTTGTGTTTGGTAAGAAATAATACAGCGGAACAGGGTGAAACATATTAAATCAAAAATATTAAAATAAGTAAGCGTAATGGGAAAGCGATAACCAATAATATGCAGATACCTTTTTATATTTCAGATTTGCTTTTCGCTTTACCAGAAACCTTCCAGGAACTTTGAGTTTGCTTTGTTTAGTGCATTGGATGTCAAGACAAAAGAAGGCGGCAAAAACCTGTTGTATCCTGGACCTTGACCAAGATAGTTTTAGAAAGATTTTGGATGAGGCACTCTTCATTGGCCCTGATGAGATTCCATAAGTGTTTGGGACAAGTTATTATTCTAGATAATGTAATACATACAAAGCATCCAAAGAAACACCAAACAGGGAATACTAATGGGACAATGGATTTGGATTTGACAAGAAATAATACAGCAGAAGAGAGTGAAACATATTAAATTAAAAATATTAAAATAAGTAAGCGTAACAGGAAAGCGATAACCAATAACATGCAATTACCTTTTATATTTCAGATTTGCTCTTCGTTTTACCAGAAACCTTTCAGGAACTTTAAACTGTTTTGTTTAGTGCTTTGGATGTCAAGACAAAAGCACGAAGCAAAAACTTGTTGTATCCTGGATCTTGACCAAGATAGTTTTAGATACATTTTGGATGATACACTCTTCATTGCCCGAATGAGATTCCATAACTGTTCACAACAGGTTATTTGAATATATATGTGTTTTTGGGCCGTGAAGTAGAATTGGTGTGCGGACTGTTAGTTTCTTTCCGGTCTAACATTCGGCGATTTTGAAGTTCGAGAAAAGAACGCTAATTCAGGATTCCATCTCTCACTTAAAAATGATAAATGTTTTGATTGTTATGTGGGATAATTTTTGGAGCTCTAAGCCTTCGGCTATTCTGATTTGGGTTTCATTTTGACCAAAATATTTCAGAAACTTTAAGTTTGCTTTGTTTTGCCCAAGTTCAGTGTTTGTCAAGGTTAAGCGAGAAACAAACAACGTGATATGTCTTATACCCTGAGACATGCGACAATTAGCCTAAACGAAATTCCACAGTGTTTAAAGCTGGAGATAGGCTAAAACTACATTTATGGCTGTGCGTTTTCGGGCATTAAGCGGAATTACAGTAAGAACTGTTTGTTTCTTTTTGGCCTAGCAGACCTTGACTTTGCCATTCTAGAAACGAAGGCTTGTTTTTAATTCCGCTCACTTCAAGAAGAGATAAACGTTTTTGTTTTTACACCACGGTTAGTTTTTGAGAGTTTTTGGTTCCCATGTAATGTGTTCTCAGAACGAACCGCAATACGCAAGGTAAACTGCTCCCTGCTCCAAAAGATTAGAGTGAGACAAGACTCCGTGTTATATTATCACTGCGAGTTTTCATAGCGGGGGTAGGAATGTTCCTGTGATTGTACCAAACCTTTATTGCTTTGTCTGGTTTGACAATTATCTATCCAAAATACCGCCTTCTCTGACAAGTGGACAGGGAGGCTGTGAGAATTACCTATAGCTAGGGGGCTATTTATTATCTCAGTTTGCTTGCAAGCTATTTACGTTCCCGTAAAACTACTTTCCACCGGTGCTTGATCGACTTTGTACAAATGCAACGAAACACAATATCCCATCAACCCCACCCCCTTTATAGTCCTTCCTTCGTCCACCGCAAAACTACAAGACGCGGGATTGACAAGAACCCCTTAGACTTTATGAGCGAACCTATAATAACACGGACAATTTTTTCCACATCAAAATTACACAGAAAAAGCTATTTAGTTAGGAAATTCGATACAACCCGAGTCTGTTGTGTTCCCTCAACGTCCTGTTATGGTGGCCGTGTTTTGGCAGCACTCCTGGCCCTCTGACCCAGCCATATAACGTTCCCTTCTCCCCTGACGCACATCTTAGACATTTATCTGTCTGGAAGAGCAAATGTCATCATTAAACATGATTTCTTTTAGAAGCTATCCATCATGCTTTGTATTTTGCCAGCCACCAGTTATTAATGCGGTTTTCTGAGAAACACATCTAGGGTTCTAACAATATCCATGATTTTGATTTAAAAAAGTGAAGAAAAAAAAAAAGAAAACTAAAGCATAATAATAATAATTCCATTTTTGCAGACGACAGTCTCCATACATCACGTGCTGCAAAAGTCATGGAGGATGTTGGTGATGTCACGGCACGTGCATGTGGCACAGGTCGGCTGCCGAAGATGGAGGAACTGTTGCAGCTAGGGAAGCTTTTGCGGGTTTGTCGGTAAATTACAGACTCGGCGTCACCCAATACCTGTCGAAGAGTGAAGGAAAGAGAGCGGGTACATTTATTATACCCAGTAATTGACCTACCTCGGGGAAATGATGAAGAAACTACATCCGGTTATGAAGGCAGACGTTACCTCCACGGTGTGCCTACCTCCCATACACGTAAATCATCACATTTAATAGGCAGAGAGAACAATGCGAAATTCCCTAGCCAGAGTGCTACCTGTTCTTAATCAGAGGAACTGAGTGGAGTTTATGAGTTATAGGCTTTACTGTATCAGATGACAAACTTGGGCATTGTAGCTCTTCTTCAGGAACGTGTATTGCCTCACTGTGACCAAATAAGGCTTCCATCCGCCCGAGACTAGATGTCAGGAAGGCTTCTTGTGGTAAGCATGGAAGTGTGGTCACATCGCTGAGTGGCAGCTGTGGAGAAAGACCAGAGATTCGAGTACAAGCAGGGCTTGAGTGGGGAAATCTTACAGTAAGACAGACATGCAATAATCATTTATGGCAATCTGACCTATCATGCATCAACCAAGGCATTTAAAAATGTATAATTCTTCCAAAGTTTTAACACCCAATGAGATCCATTTTCCCTGTGTAAGGGAATGGAAGTGAGTAAAGTATTCCACTTTTTGTTATCTGAATTGTTTGTCAGATATTAAGCCTTGACTATCGTGATAGGACATATTTATTTAGTCGTCTATTTGCATCCTGCTGCATGAAATCGACATGCACTTTGCACAATATATGAACAGTTACAATCTAAGCACAAATGACCCAAGGCCTGTAAACTAGCATGTGCTACACGGTTTGGAATCTGATTGAAATTTGCGTGCCATGCAACAGCATTCCTTGCGTCATTACGTCATCATTTAAAACTACTTCTCTTTCCATGAATCTGGCCTAATTTTTTTACTTTTTAATATAAAAAACTACAGCAGAGAGATATACTTTGCATACTTTCTGAGATCAGTTGGTGGTTCTTGTTCACTGCTGTTGCGGTTATTGACGTCCATTGTGGTTGACGAGTTGTATATGCCTGTCTGTTTCAAAGGCTACATTAATATCACTGGTATAAAAGGGAAATGAAGAGGTTTATACATCAGGATATAAGACCAGATCTCACGTTACACTGGTTTAGTATTACTAAGGCAGTTGTTTTCATGCAGTATATATCACACAATGTACGTAAAAAACAACTTGAACAGCTGGATATAGTGTTCATTATTTTGAGGCACATTGTTGATTCCACTGATTAAATAATAAAACTGTGAACAAAACGTCACGTAAATGGCACTCACTGTTCTCTCACCATCCAGATACCCAGATATGTTCTTGATAATGGATTTAGCTGCACTTTGACAAACAGTGTTTCTATAAAAATGGAATGCGTATAAGCAATTTCAAAAGCAGACATAAATATGAAATATTTCACAAAACTGTTAGAATTCCACAAACTTTGGCGCACATATACATCTTGCCATCTTGTCTTGATATGGTCTCCATCCTTCTACTTTGATCAATACATTACGAACCTTCCTCTCTTATACTAGTAATTTCACAATAAAGGGTCTACTAAAGGGAAATGAACAAAAGATTCTTTGATAGCATTTTGTGTTTTGTTTGAAAGGGGTGTTTCCTGTGGGTACATATACCAATACGTTGTACCGCGGTAACATGGTGTACCGTACTGTGTGTTTTCTCTCCTCGGAACAAAGTCTGAGGGCAAAGAAACATTATTCAAAACGTATACACGCAGGCGAATATCTGAAATGACATTGTTATAAATACCCTAATTCGACAATATGTAATGAAATATGGTTATCTGCACTTGTCAAACATTTTTTTACTCGTGACCAGCCTCTAGAGCAGACTCACCTGAAAGTCCCACATTTTATCATTTAACGCTTTTGGTTTACGGTAATACTTTTACCTATATCCGCCTATATATATATATAGATATAGATATAGATATAGATATAGATATAGATATAGACATAGATATAGATAGATAGATAGATAGATAGATAGATAGATAGATATAGATATATAGATATACATATATATATATAGGGAGAGACGTGAATTATGTTGCATTTTTAAGCTTTAAACAACCGTAACAATATCTGTATGCGTTAGGTCAAATCTTAAGTGGCCGAGATTCACTGTCGTGAGTTCAAATCCAACTCAGGCTGTTGTGTATGGGAAGGTCTGCCAGCAACCTAGGGACAGCCGTGGGTTCGCCCCACCCTTCTTTCATCTTCATGGTTTCCTCCCACCTCCTTCCCGGATTCCCCTACCACAATGCACTCTAGCCGCTGTTATATATATAAAAATATATATAAATATTCCTCGCCGGTGCCTTATTTCTTTATTAGGTAGGTTTGACGTTCTATAGTTTTCAGCCATAGAAGTTTCGTGCCAGTTTACGCCAGTTAGGGTTTTATTCAAGTTGTTCATGTAAATGCTTAAATGTTAACAACTTACATGCTCTTCCCCAACCAGAATCATGGCTTAATTAGAATTACTGGTACAGAATTACTTAAAATGCTGTCACAATTAACAAACAATACGACGTGGAAACTATTCGAAGGGCTCAGGCCTCTTCGATACTTAGTCCATCAGCTGAATCCGGGTTTATGCACTCATACAATTATACAGACTACAGCACAGCAACTAAGACTTTTCCCACTGAAAACAAAAAATAACAAGAACAAAAAAGAAAGAAAGAAAAAAAAAACAAAACAAACAAAAAACAATACACGGTATCAAATGTGCTTGACCAACTATCCAATATAAAAAATCGCAGATAAACAAAAAAAATTTTTGATTGTTTTTTTGAACACCTTACCCAAGAATTTTTCATGTATGCCATGGTGGTCAGCATATTATGGGTGAAGGGAAATGGATTACGTGGAATACACCATCGAACTCTGGTGAGATAGGCTTGTGAACTTTTCCATGTGTGACGTACGTGGTCTTCAGACGCCAGGGTCGACGGCATATTGCCACCAAAGCTCTAGAGCAATGGAAGAAGGAAACCTTGAATCTTCTCTGTGTGAGAATGGTACTGACCCTATACGTTTCCTTTGCTTTACAGATTGAAAAAGATTGTTGCTGCCTCGCTTGGCGTTAAATCCAAGCACACATACATATTTACATACACACACACATGTTTAGGCTGTGGCATGCACTATTCTGGCTTTTCTTCCCTGCAAGAAACGGGAATTTGTAAATTTTTGACAATCCAGACAGTCGGAGAGATTAGAGAACAACAACTACAGATATATCGGATACATTCTAAAGTGCAGGGTTACACATATAACAAATATTCTTTATTCATATCAACTTTGGCATTTACCGAAGCCTTATACATGGAAAACTGGGACCCGTCAGATTTGAAAATGTTCGTGCTGCGTTCGTGACATTACCATAAGCGTCAATGCCGTAGTCGTCATATTAATAAGGTGTTGTTCAGTCTACATGGGTTTTGTCACACGTGCTGCAAAAACCTTGTAAGGCCTTACATATATATATATGAGAACTAATTATGTACAGTACAGTGGATGTAAGACAATCGGTGGTAGCCTTCAAATCCTGTAGTTGTTGGATTTTAAACTTCTCAACAATCCCGTCAGCGGACAGTTTAATGAATGCCAGCGTGTATAGCGTTAGACTGGAAGAGGTTTTATAAGACAACACTATATCTTATGAACAACAACTGTGTTTAATCAACGCCTTACTGAAGAATTTTCCACTTACATATAATGATGGGTGATTTTTATGGGTAGAGGTAACTGTATGGAGTGTCGATGGAGTGAAACCACCTATCAAGCAACTTACGAAGAGTGGTCTTCAACGAACATCAAGCTGTCAAAACTGGCCACAAGGGCGTCGTCGATCTTTCATTGTCACCAAGACCTAACGAACTTCGTGTGTCCTAGTAAAAGAAATCATGTATTAGGGCTAGTGAATCGCGTCAAGGTGAGGCAGCTGCATAAGTATGTGGACCGTGAGGTTAGCCTCTTACGAGAGGGAATCGCTTGGGTTTGGTCGAAATTATCTTTCTAAGCACAGAATGAGTCCGAACAAGAAAAGAAACAAACACTGGCATACTTTGAGCCCGATCTACCAAAGTGTATCCAGTTCCTGGTGACTTTTACAAAGACATAAATCGTGTAACTAATCTCATAAAATATTCTATGAATGCGCTTTTCACTGTGTAAATTGTGCAAAACCATTAGTATTTGTAGCCATTAGTCGACTTTCTTTCATATACATTCATACTGAGACCTTGTGTGTTTCTTATATTGTCCTGTCATAAAAGTCCAAAACGTTTGAGGATTTTAAGAACTGTGAATTATTTGGTTTTGTATCAGTTTACGATTGTGGATGGATTTGACGCGATTACTGGGTGGGATTGGAACTCACACCGGATAGCTACTGTAAGATTGCAAACTTTATTGAAGAGAGCGCGTTTTCACACCTCGGGGATTATATACATGAAGAAAGATTGCCGAGAAATGTTAAGACTTATTATTGAGAAGATCGTAGTTGTATTCATCTAATAGGAGAAGAAAGGAGAGGGATTTAACAGAACGATCTGATCCTCGAATTCCGATCAAAGAGCCGGTCTCGCGCCGGAAATCGCGTGCTTGTCCCATGAAAAATTAAACGATTACTGGGAGAGAAGGAAATGAATATTTTATTCCTCTGCCAAACAATGCTGTTCGATGCAGGTGGTGGGATAAGAAACAGTGTCTAACGCCTAAAAACAAACCCTCATAATTGAGCGGAATAAAAACAAGTGCGAGCGAAAGCGGGCAGAGATTGTGGAGGATATTGAATGCGGAGGGCGGAGGAGTGTCAATCAGCCGCGGCTGCGAGGTTCGGCTTCTGGCACGACAGATCGGCCAAGGATTGAAGACTTGAACGGCCAGTCTCCGATCACCATGTGTGTGGTACTCACAGCTTATTTGTCACCTCTCATTCGCTTTCCCTTATAACCTGTGGAGGCTATTAATATTTCATTCGTTGTGTGCAATTTCTCACGAGTTTATCTTTTTATGCTGTCATCAAGGGAAACAGTTCCAATCGCCAGCCTGCAGTCCACATGGCAGTATAAGTTGCCGCCGGTAGGTAAATCTCATAGATATTCATGAACTGTTTATATGTTAATGGCCTCCGGCGCAGGCGCACTTTTAATTAAGACAGCTTATGACTCTCGATTCATGTGCGATAAAGTAGAGTCTTCTGTTCTATTCATTGTTGTTTTGTACAGCAATGTTATCTTGTTTCCCTTTGCTGAAGATCGATGTTAACTGAATCAACATAAATACTGCATAACATTATCATATTATGCACATGTGTCCATACAGTGTAACTTTACATCTTTCCAAAATATGTGGACAATGCATAGATGCTTATCATGGCATAAGCAATTATACATCCACAGAGCATTTCACCGTTCAAACTCTGATAGGCCTACTCACACATGCGTTAGTCAAGTTTTAAGTTTACCCTTTGCTATAATACAATGGGAATTCACATTCATTCACGATGTTGGTAGAGTATCAAAGTGGAAGCTTTGAAATTTCACCCATGCTTCGTGAAGCGATCGTTCAGTTGCTCCGGGGCAAACGTCCGCTCACAACCTCTCTCGCTTGATTTCATTAAGCTAATGTAGTTAACCGTTACACGAAGCGGTCTGTATGTAATATTTACCCTCTTCAAACTGAATCTCATTAAACGCTGTCACACAAAGCTCCCCGACAATACCCGACTTAAAAGCTGGACAAAATTACACTATAGAGCAATCAACTGCATAAGAGGTGGAGGATAAAGTGAAAGGCCTGGAGTAAGTTACCGGGAAATATTTGGACAAACGCTGTAATTCGGTTAAACGTCAGAACACCAGAAAAGCTCGACGGATCCATTGTGCATAAACGATATACCAAAACTACCCCATTATATGAAGTCAACTTGGTCACTGGTCATGAGAAGAAAGGCTAGTGTGGAAGTCAGTAGTCTTCCAAATCACGTGTATAGTTGGTTGAATTACCTTTGATACGTAGGATCCACGTGTTCAGTTGTGTAATTAGAAAAGTATATACCTCTCATAAGGGAATTGCACACAGTGCACCGGAATGACGGGAAGGAGTATCGTACTCTCTAACCTAAATATTTCTGGGGGAAAATGACTGGCGTGCGGACTATTCTCGGATGCACAGCATAACGCATTTAGCGACAGCAGTAAGCGCCCGTGGACGTTAATGGGTACGGGATGGGCTACAAGGGATTTAGAATAATTATAACAATATTAATGAGATTGGAGAATCTACCATAATCTGGCAGAACATATCGGCTTATTTACAGATAAGAATCCAACCGTTGGGACACCGCGAAAACAGAGCCTGAGGGCCCGAGGACGCGGGCTGTGATCACGTGAAAGAATGATTGATCGCTTGAACGACAAGGGCGGATAATGCTATATCGAGGATTGAGTAATAGGCCTACGTTACGCCATGTAACATCAACAGCCAACCTCACCGGAGAAATATCTCCGACTCTGCATTGGGATATTTGACGAGACAAGTCGTTTAAAAATATTATTTTCAGTTTGAAATCCTGGCTACTGGAGGATGTTGTAAATGATGTATACATATTGGCAAAGCTCTGTGTGCAGTTTATTGCCAGAGGGTGCTCTCTAGTGCCGGAGTTACGAAAGGCAATCATGGCCGGTCACGCCAAAGAGAAGAGCTGGATTACAATACTAGCGAACAGATAAACAAGACTTTTCAATTAGCAAATATGACGTGGATAAAACAGGGTAATCTCCGGAAATTTGTTGATAATGGCTCAGTGTAATTAATTTTAGAGTACAGCTAATGTAACATATGATTTAATATCTATGCACTACTTCCCCGTTTCTGCATTTTATTCTTCTTTTTCGACTAATACATTTAATTCCTATATTTATGACGATCTCCATTCAGCCTGAGGTAAAGTATGAAAACACAGGAACAAACTAAAGGCGTTCTGGGGAAAAAGCAAAGAAATAAAAAAAAAAAAAAGCAATAATAAAATAAGAACCAAGAGGGCGGGCAAAACGTTTGACGTGGGTGGGATGCATGGAATGGGTCCATAAAAATACGCAAGGCGAGAAGCGGGAATTAAAAGAGGAGACACGACAAAGATTAGCGTCCAGATCGTCGTATTCCAAGCACGTCGTGGTTAGCACTATCTTAAATATGTACACACGTCCGACGGGCATAATTAATGTCTATTTATTCCTGTTTTAATATGCATGTACTTTATGTTAGGGCATGGTGGTATTTCGTATATCATGACATGATGAAATCTAACACTAATCAGAACAATATGTCGCTTTAGAAGTGATCGTCTCGACTTTTTTCCTCCATAGTCTATAAATATCGGCCTCTGTTTCGTATCTGTCATTTATCAAGCCATGTTCAGTTGACGAGTACCTTTCGCCGATTGCCCATTTCGCATCACGTAAACTATATCGATTCGGTTTCATTTGGAATCTGATGTTAACAGATATTATGGCAATTTTGAATAATTCATATTAAACTGAAATCATATTCCACTAGTATTAAATAAGACCATCAGACAAATAAACAAAATTGCATAATTTTTATCCCTAAAGTTGTAGTATACATTGGTATACCGTATCACCTTTAAGGATGAAAAATTACACGTGAGATAGGAAGTAAACCTTATAAGTTGTCTTTTATTCCAACTGACGGACAACACCCGTCTGCTCTATGTTTTCTTCCGGTCCCATACACCATTGTAAATCTGTCTAGCAGACAAATGATCCTCGATTCCAGTGAATTATTTTACAAGAGGATGTTGAAAGGGGCAATTGAAGCCTTTGAAGTAATTGAACTTAGAAAAATAAATTTTGTTTTGGTGTTTGGCAAAAAATGTAAAGCAGGCTTTAACTGGACAAGTGGTGAAAGAAAACTAAAAATACGACAAAATAAACTAGACTTAGAGATTACGTGTTGGCAGTGAAAGCCGAAATGTTTAAGCGCATGCTCATAGATCTGTTGCGCTCGTTGAACCAGTCTCAAGCATGAAGCCACCAAGGCAGCAAGATACAATGGCCGAATTTCATAATTATAGTTAACATCTGATATTAAAATGCTCGGACCCAAATATACGAGAAAATTCCACAATTTACATAAATGTTATGCAGTACCGCTGTTCACTGAAGTCAAATGAACTAAACTGCAGTACAAATAGAACTGTTACCAGTGTACAGTATTTCTATGCAAATAACATTGTAACGCAACTTATAGTATTACCTCTGTGGCAAAGAACCTATAAAACACTATAAAATCATAGTACACAAGTTTTTTGCGATTTAAAGGAAAAAAGCAGACAACTGTCTGAGATGAGATATTTAAGTTTCTTCAGTCGTAAAAGTGAAAGAGTAATACTTGGTCTGTGAAGTTAATTCTTGAGAAGTTTTGTTTCCGCCCACACCAATACCCTAACTCACCGTCCCTCACCCTAACTCACCGTCCCTCATTTTCTGGGTGTCAGGAAACTGGGTTAACGTGCTACAGGAAAATAGTCGTCTTTGGGTTTCGGATGGTGACTAGACAAAAACCAGTCAGGATGAAAACAAGGCCGACTATATACAAGTGACAAACAAGATAAAAGTTTTGATTTAATAAGCGGTGCACATACACGGCCTGGGGCCACTCGAAATAAACACACCCGCCACGATGTAGTCAAATCCTTCACGGTACATTTAACAGCTTTTAACTGGGCTGTATCATCACGGTATTTAGGCCCTGTCACACAAATACAGCCTGCTGTAAGACAACCGATTAAGATTCAGACGGAGATATTATTAATCCGCTTGAAGTCAGGGAGCGTGCCTATATATGTTAAACGACATGTACATCTTGGCTCATGCGCGGTTTCAGTGGGGAAACGCAGGTATCGTTGGTGGAGTTCTGCTGCACAGATAGTTCAGTTATATCTGGTGGGAAACCGAGACGAGAAAATGTGCCTAATCATCGATTATATCTGAGATCAAATCTCCGATATCGATCCCTAATTTCGTGGGAGGCGTTTTGGTTGGACAGGGTCAGCTGTCGTCTCACCTGACACTAATAACAGGTTTGTTGTCAACACCGATCGAACCATAGACCGCGTTTCTCAGCGGAGACAATTTAATTTCAATTTCAAAGTTGAAAAGGGTTATCCATCGAAGCGGGGCAAGCGAGATATGGGAAAAGATAGTGTGAGTTTGAACCATGAGACATGGCGGCCAAAGCTTAGCTGACAGGAAATGGAACCGCTGGGGACAGTCTAGACCGCAGTGATAAGTCACCTGCCCACAATGACCCCTCAGATTAGCGGTTGGGGGTGGGGGTGACAGGTAGAATGCTGCAAAAAAAAAAACCCCAATGGAAAGTGTATTAAAAGAAAACGACGACGACAGTGTGGCAATTGATCCCTGATCACATATAAATGGGCATTTGACGGCTGATCCAAGAACACTCGCGCTATTTGTTAAAAACCTGGCCAAAAGCATCATACTATATTGCTCTAGGAAAAACTTAATAAAAGACAGTCTAATCATGTCAAGAATTTTTAATATTTTGTGATTTGCATTGCTTAATTATACTGTGGATATGTTTTATTGTTATACCCATGTGAAAATCATAATTCTACACAATTGCAATGAATGGTGACATGATTTCACTCACAGATGAGCATTTTATGTGGCACGATTGTTATAGTTTATGATATCTCCGTGGAAATTAGCATTCCTTGCGCTAATGCAATAATCAGTTCGCCAGAATTTGCCCGAGGCGGCAAGTTTAGTCACACACCTTTTATTGTGAAGGATCACCCATGGGTGACAGGCACCAACGAGGTCGTCTGACCCCTGGCCCTGTCTGTGTGGAGGAATTAATCTGCCGGGATATCACAGGCATTTACCTGTACAGGTGAACCCTAATGGAGTAGACGCAGGTCACCCGGGGACAGACAGGACATCTAGAACTGTTCACGACAGACACTCTCACGTACATATGTTGTCATTATAACAAACCAAGGCCAATATGTGTGTGCTAAGAACACAGGTTCCCATGTAAACGTTGTGCACAACATCCATACCCACCCTCCCTCTTCTCCCACAATGCACTTCATCGTTCTTAAGCTTCAAGGACGCCTGAATAAGAGAAATCACCAGGGAAAGATGGAATCTCCGTTGACGCCATTTTGAAGTCTTGCTTTGTGAGTCGTGGCTGTTAAGGATTTTCACAACCGAATGACAGACCTTCCTGCTATATGCATGGTCATAACAGTCTACACCTGCGCGCCCAGAGTCAGCTTTTTCTGACAAAATAAACACTGAAATGTTATATTAGCCGTTCTGAACCTTATACTGACATACTTATGCCGTTATATGCTTTGGACTGAAAAGATATTCCACATTGAGCTGAGAAATGTTGGCCTTAAGCGTCGTTTCTGACCTCCTGATCAAAAGCTGTCTGTCTTAGTCTAGCATAAATCTTAACGCATTAAACTTCGCGTGAAAATGAACAAGAGCTGTACTCCGCTAATACAACCTTGCACTGAACCGCTAAGAAGCGCACGGTTCACAAATAGGGCAAAACATTTTGGGGAACAAAAATAAAAGAAAACACAGCATCTGGTTATTTCCACTTTCCGCTGACCTCTTGGGTACGAGGAATTAGAGACATGTCTTCTGCAACCTGTGATTTTCTTCGGCCAATCACTGCGCCTTTGCAAAAACACCGCTGCTTTTATTTCGTCAAGAAGGCGTGCTCCTTTATGCCGATCCACAGGGTCTCAAGAAGATCACATCGGGTACAGTGACGTCACAAGCGGACATCAGGTGTCGTCTGCTTACGGCTAACAAGTTGTCAGATGAATTCATCATGTCTTCTGTCGACGGTCCAGGGGTCAGACCGTGATTTATCTGCTCAGCCTGCTCTATATAACCAGGAATAATCTTCATTACCACCTAGCCGAGGCTATCTCAATGAGAGCGTATGGAGACTCTATACTAGCTCTGAAATCAGACCCCGCCATGGCGAGGCGCACACGGGATCTGTCGAAAACAATTAAACCTTATCGCCGTCAAAAGTTTGCACGTTTTCCATGGCCCCGCCTTGTGGCCGCCTCGCCCATCCGCTCCTAGGATACCGAGAAGGCCAATATTTTTCCCGGGAAAGGTGGAACGTAACACCGACAGAACGTAGTCCAGTTATACTGTCGGCCATTTACGCACGCGTCTTATAGCCGGAGTTTTAGATAGGAACACAGGAGATATCACTTACTGTAGAGTTGATCTCACCGACTCAATGTCGCCCTTTTAACGACTTATTTTACTGGTTTGGGCGGTGAAATGATACCCGTCAAAAACATTAAATTCCTACCAAATCTTCCCGGGTTTCAGCGGGCTACTCCCTCGGACGGTTTACTTTATCCTTGACCTTTTGTTTATATCACATATCCCCAGAGCCCTGATATTAAACCAGGCAGTGTTGGTGAGGCTTATCCCGTTATCGGTGGGGAAGAGGGAGTGAGGGGGGAGGGGGTAAGAGAAACAGGGCATGAGACCCCTGTACACTGCCAGCACAGAGCGCGCACACTACGCTTAGTCAGGGCAAAGAAATCCGAACGGAAAAGTTAGCTTCGTCAACCACTCGGTGCCTTGAAATAAGTACCACTACTGAGATGTCTTTCGCATGATGCTCCTGAAACACGTTATATGTTACAACCCTCTTCCCCAGAACAACGGGTCCCTAATACACATAAAATACTCACGTTAAGTCATCTGTTTGTTTCTGCCGTTATTTGACCATGTTTAGAACAAGTTGTGCTCTTTTTTATTTCAACCGCACAAATGGACGTCGAATTATTTTGCAATAAATCTTGTAGAGTGCTGTTGCATGCTCCTGTACAAGAGCGTTTCCTCGTGTTGGTAATTTATCACATTTTAATTCCAAGTGCAGGCAGATGAGAAATACGAAAAAAGACAACCGGACATTTTCTCAAGCCGAAATATTTTCCCTTTCCGCTGCTAAGCGTGGGTCCTGTAACCGACGGAAGAGTGTGAATCCGGAAGCGCTGACGTCAGCGGTGTTGTAATCCACGTGGATCCAAGGTTGAAGTCATGCAAGCAGGTGGTGCGCCACTGATTTTGATATATCTGCTGCTTATAGCATCCGTTCATGATTTGGGAAATCGTAGCATCTCGTGACCAATTCATATCCATCCGCCCCTGTCTGATCGAGTCGCTAACAGTTGATTTACCGCCTTTTTCACCTGACGTGACTTCGCAGCCATACATCAACGACGCCAGACCAAGGCTACAGTGTATCAAGAAATCAAGTACAGAGTCATCGTAACATGTACGTTCCATTTATGTTAGTACCATTGGCTGTAATTATATAACTGTATTTCTACATGTACAATATTCAAAGCCTCAGATGAATATAGAGAGATCTCTCTTGTTATCCATATATTTAAAAGATTTATTTATTTATTAACCAGCGGATGAGGATTATGAGTCGTGAAAATCAGACATAAATCCACACCATGTACAACTATATATGATGGTGACCTTCAGGAAATATAGGCTATGGTTGCCAGTGGTCTCATCACGAAGGACTGCTGTGTGGCGAGTGAGGCCAGAGTACCTTCAATATGGGCACACGTGGGAAGTGAAACCTGGCCTCTCAATTGTCAGCTTACCCATGTCAGTTTTACGTGTTAACTGTTCATGTGCATCTATTAAAAGTGACAATGCAGTCGTTTAAATAGCAAATTGATTAGACGTTACTGGTCAAGAATTAATTAAAACGCTTCACTGTCGTCACATTTAACATATGAACAACAGTATAGCCACCATACAAAAGGAACAGGCCTCGGGGGATGCTTACTACACCGGCACGAACAACGCTTTAATCTGCTTGGCCAGCGTAGGCCCTAACTACATATTTTACAACAATGATGATCCAAAGAACTTTGTGGCCAAGTATCTTAAACTGAGCGAGGATTCGTCTTTATCTACCCATGTCTACATTGTTAACATTCCTAACCAGAGATCCTATTGTGTTGGGACAACCTAAAACGCGTGCAATATCTCCCGCAACGCCTCTGAGGTATTCCTTGAATTGGACATGATCGAGTGGCAAAACACCGCACTGTAAGCTGCTTAAAGCGTCTGTAGTCCGCCATAGTGTCTATATTAGCGCATTATACAATACACCACATCACCCCATATACAGCCAACTGCCATAATAAATTCATTGTCTCACCACAATAATGCCACACTCATAAAAACAAAACAAAGGAGCACGTCAACAATAATGGCAAATTTGACTGTTTTGAAGAAGTAATCACATAGAGTAAGAAGGAGAAGAGGATACAGAGCATGGTGACAGATAATGTGTTATGATTAATTAGTAGAAATTTGAAAGCTGGTTACTTATAATGTTGCAATGGATTGACCCGGGCGACCCCTCAATTTATATCCAAGATCTTTACGGTCTAGATATATCAAAACACTTATCTATGTAATTGAGTGTATTTATTCTTGCAGAGTGGCTAGACGATGAAGAAATGAGGTTGTCGTTAAAGTGCCTGTACTGTATTGGGCAATGGCGACAAAAAGACCGCAAACTTGTGCCAGTGTGACAGACGTGGGATAAAAAATTGACGAAACGTAGGGAAAATGTGCCAAGATATTGTCAGTGCCGATGAAGATGCACATTTCTATTTGTCTGCTTTCCGATAAGAAAAAGTTTTTGACCGGACCGACTAAAACCGTCTGACGTCTGGTCTGAAATTAGTCCCATCCCATAAAGGTCACATTATCTTTTTTTCATCAAATTTGTTCCATGGGTGGATAGAGAAGATAGACTTAATTCCAAGGACACAAACATCGTAATATAGCTACACACAAGCCAAACACCATGTATCGAAGACAACAAATTATAAGACCTACCATTAAGTGCCTTAATCACTATATCTGTTACACACACAAAAAGATCAAATTCAGGTTGTACAGAGGAATAGGAATTTATATACGCCAATCCATCAGCCATCGAGACTTTTTTGTATAGCAAAATGAATGGGCAAAGGGACTTTCTTTGGGTGAGGCCTCATCAAAAAGAGGACGAGTGTTTTTTTAATCATGTGTAAGTGATGGCGCTGAAGCATGGTCTAGGTGTGCTGTCTTTGTAACTAATCCTCTGAAATCCATACCCAATACAACAACAAATAACAAAGACAATAGCTTGTAAGAATCGATTTTGCAATTTTCAAGACCATTTACTATTGCTTACACTACTCCACGAAATCGGTCGCCGGTGTTTGCATTGCATTTCGTAATTGAGTATAGAATGACAAAAGAATTGGCTATAAATATTCAGCGCCTATTAGGCGACCAGATCAGATATGACAGTTCTGTAGCGCGTATAAGCCGTGCGGTATATAAGAGAGTATGCGGAAGATACGGGGACGTTACACGTGGACTCGGTATTCCTGAACAGGCAACCATGACGTTACTCACGAGCGGGGGATTAACGTCACGCGTGACATTAGAACATAGACCTCGGAAAGTGAGTCCCTGTCAATCATACTATATCAGGGCCTCGCTTTCGCAACAAAGTTTCGAGAGATTACGCGTGATTATCCGGCGTTCGTGTCGTCGCGAGACGTGCCATAAATTAGAATGTTTATGTTGAGAAATTAACTTATCGGTACCGAACGCTCATCCAGGAAATGATTTTTATTTTCTTTTCCTTCACATGCATGCATTATAAAAAGATGATAAAACAACATTTCATGGCGAGAATTTCAAGAGGTTTTTTAACTTTAGTCCACGTTAGTCCACCCAGACATACAGAGTTCATTCGAAACTCATCTTTACTGTTGGAAGCATGCAGAGCGTGCCACGTGAATCTCACCGAATTGTCGCACAGTTAATTCTTACGCTTTTATATCGCTCCGATTCCATGGATAAACAACTATATGCCAAGTGTCTGACGAAGAGATGGCAAGCCAAGAAATATCTTGAGATATATAGACTTAAATCATAGTTTATTCTAACGTGGCATGTATTATCGGTGCTGTTGGCATAAGAGACATTTGCATACCTACCCACAAATGATGTTGTCTAAGTGCATTTGTTTTCCAACTAGCAGAAGGAATAGCATAACACTGAGGAGATCAGCCTTAACTTCAAAACTATAACGATTACAGAAAAGGCCACACAAGATCCATTATACCTCAGTCAAAGCAAAGAATCTTAATTGTATATAACAGGAGAGAAGAGAATTACAGGTGATAATCTCTGTTTAGCAACACTGGAAATAAGCATAATTTTGGGTAAATATTTCTTGTTCTTTTGTTTCTGTGCTAGAATCTCCGGAGCAACAAATTTTTTTGCGCGGTAACTCCTCGCTTTTCTATCCAGCGAGAGGATTCGAACCTGGATATACATTAGTGAGAGGACAAGGTTTAAGCCGACAAGGAATTATTTTAACACTGTTAAAATCAAACTATGTCTCATTTACAGTGGAGGGAAGGGATGGGGTATTGGGGGTGGGGTGTGCTATGGGTCTATTCAGCCGTGCTTTTATTGCATCTTTTGATAAAACATTGTATGAAAGAAAAGGTATCTCATTTTTTGCTAAATAGACTCAAAAGTTAAGATTTGACTAAAAAGAGTTTATATGGCGCTGTGATCTTTCAGCTTCTGTATTTCCTTATAGCTCGGATGTAATCGATAAGGTTATACTGGGTTATGGGTCATACATGGCATTGAACTCGTCTCCTGATCCCAAGCACTGTAAAGCTGTTCTCATGGCCATACCTGATATATTTCCTCATATAGAAATGGTACACAAAAATGACTCCCCAGTGTTATTCTACGAGAAGTTTGTCCTTCCTGTATATATATACATACATCAAAAACTTACCTCCTATCGAATTAGGGAAGGGTATATATAGTTGAAATATTATTGGAAGTCAATATCCTCATCCACATATCCGGATGAAGAAAATAATTTGGACAGAATGGGCCGAAATATCCGAAGAGAATGGTCTATAAGTGTTACCCAGTCATACCCGATATGAGGCTCTCAAATCCTCAGTGTTTCGTAGATATCGTATGAATAAGGCATGCTTTATAACAAATCCGATTTGCGCTTTAGTTTTCTCGGAAGCAGAGGTTTACCTAGGAATAGCTGAGATACCAAGTTGAACAATATATAAATTCGGATATGTGGGTTTACATCTACGTTTACAAAACGAACAAAGGCGATTCTCGATCGATTTTGATGATTGTAAGCAAACGTTTGCAGAATATTCCATTTAAGTATATTGCATTCAACACTCTCATTTCCTCTGACATTTCCTGCTTAAGATATGACGGATCATGTTTTGTTCAAGATTCAGCTATTTCTATTTGATGACTAAGAGTTTCTAATATATAGTTCATGCTTAACAAACCTTCTCAGACAAAATTCAAACATTTTCCACAGATTTATCAATTAGGGGATAATGAATATCGAAAAGAAAACAAGGGAGGCTAATCTTATATCTAAAATATGTTATTTACCGCATTCGGGCTCCAGTCTTTCATCTTTGTTTTTAAACTGTCGTAAGTAACAGAGACTTTATTATTAATAGATCTGCGTAATGGAGGGAACAACTTCGCTAGCTAAAGGTAAAGTGCCCGGTGGGTGGAACAGTTGTGACAAGAAAATGATACATAACCCGAAAAGAAAGCATTAATTGAAATAATTTCAGCGCAATATTTATTGCTTTGGGCCTTAATGTGTCCCTGATTAATGTTTGTCGGTTACAGCCTGCCTGCCTCGCGCTGCCCTCGGCCTTTTTTCGTCTGGTTTGGTCATGATGTTGATGCGCCTTTACTTTTTCAAGGAAGTCCAGTCACGCTTGGTTTGGATCAGTAATGAAAGAAAACATGGAGTAATTGTATTTGACGGGTGACTATATACTACAAGGCTGACAAAACCCACCATATGTGAAACTTTATAAGAAATCTAAGTTCCCGGAGACACCTTGAACAGCAGACACAAAATCACCATTGTAATGAAACGCCAAGGCTAGTCCGGAAACCGCTCAATTGTACAGACCCAGACATTCGTGGAATTATAATCATTTTATCGTGTGTTTTTTGCAGACAGATATGTGCGTGGTTTAAGGTATTCCAGGGTACAAGTTGAGAGCAGTAGTATTGTGCCAGTGGAACTTGACTCCGTCTCTCTTATAAAAGTACCTGCGACAAGATACAGCCCCATCTTGAACGAACCACTCAGAAATAGCCTAATATACAGACACACTAACAGCACATTTCGTTTGAAAATGACACGAGTTGTCTCGTTGGTTGATGTTTTCCACGTGTTGGACAAGACGCATCAATGTTTTTTTTGGGGGGGGGGGGGTTGTGCCTTTAACGCTGCTTTCAGCTAGAAGAGTGAAGGGCTGTCATTTCTGTGCACCGTAACCAAACTTTGCAATACCCCAGACTGCATGAGAAGGAGAAACTAGTCCTAGCTATAAGAAAAAAAAATAACTCTGTATATGCAATATAAGTAATTAATTTTAACACCTTATAAGACACATGTGCTTCGAGCAGAGTTAATAAAATAAAAGTGTCAAATAACATACTTTAAAAGTAGAAAAAGTCATCTTAACCGCAAAGTAATTTAAAACCAGTCAAAACATAACAGAATTCAACTTCAGATCGTACTTTTCATTTTAATGAAAAAATACAAGAAGATATGTAATAAATATTTCAAAGGTAATATTGTTGGAGACGTATTTCTGGTCCACTGAACACATGTTTATCTGCGAATAATTCCAAATTAAAAGTCTCATTTTTTTTTATCGTTATTATCATTTATCATTATTATATGATCTTGAAATTAATAGCATACATTGTAATTATGATGTCATTTAGATCTGACGCGTGTTTTTTTTCCAGCGGGTTAATTTATGCTCGAAATAGTTATTGCTTGTCTACAAAACTAAAGCAGTGCGTTTCTCTTCATTGGTTAACAATCCAATGCAAGGGCGTTGCTCTTTTATAACAAAATTTACAGTACAAAGGCGAAGAAAAACATAAAATTTATTCATCGTGAATTATGTTCGTAATCCAAATCCTTTCTATTTAAATGTGAAATGCCACAGGACCAATGAAAAGCACACTTTGGTTACACTGAGATTGTTCTACATGTGTGAGAAAACCTTGCCTGTCTGCAGGTTCTGTTATCCGGGTCACCATTTCACGAAATGAAGTGTCAATTCCTGTGTTCAGAGATTTGTTAAAACCAGTTAAACCCTATAATGACTATCGTGGCAGTGAAATAATCTGTTTTATGAAAATAAAAAAAAGTATATTTAAAAAAAAATAAATAAAAATTT
Organism: Acanthopleura granulata; assembly: GCA_016165875.1. Classification (NCBI taxonomy): domain Eukaryota; kingdom Metazoa; phylum Mollusca; class Polyplacophora; order Chitonida; family Chitonidae; genus Acanthopleura; species Acanthopleura granulata. The sequence goes on along the minus strand of JABBOT010000001.1, from coordinate 41,127,369 downwards.
CTTTTTCCTTACATCACTGTGGAAAAGTATCTATACCGATAGAATAACTTCTGAACTGCCGAAATGAAGTGTGTAGGCAGTGACATTCATTTGTCTCGAATACTAGGAGAATTTCCGTCAGTGGGTGAATCCTTTACGGAGATTGGCGATAAGCTGAATAGACGGAAAAGAACGAGTTCATTGTATAGACGCTGATGAAATAGTGCCGGATAAAATATGACAGATCGACCACCCAGACAGAGAAATATACATACAAGGGGAGAACAAATACACGACGATGTGTGAGTTCATTAGGACGAGGCTGTCACTGTCGCAGCCTCCCGAATGTCGGAGATTGATCACTGCACTTATCTTGTTAAAGAGTTCAAATTATTTTTGACGATACTGCGTCTGGCCGAGATGATATATTCGGCTGCTGTATGTGTGTATTTCCACACGAACGAGCACGCGCGCGCAGTGATATTTGGCACTATGTATGTATACTTTCTGATCATTTGTCAAGCAGCTGTATAGGAGCCCCCCCCCCCCCCCCCCCCCGCGCGACATCTCTCGAGTGATGGATATAAATTTCCTCTCCTATTCCCTTCCAGATGAATTAATAAACAATACGCCCCCCCAAATATATATGGCAAAACTTCAACAAATCTCTTCACAGACAATGGGTAATTTTCTCAAAATTGCCATTGTCTTTTTCGTTCATGTTTTTTTCCCGTCCCATTTTCACAAATAGCTCCCGGTAAGGAGCCAAGGAACTATGTTAAAGTTTTACTCTGATTGGTCCATCTCAATAACGTTTACGAATGCGCAAATTTTCTGCTTACATACTTACACTCAATGCTTACCACCTTGGATTATAGAATCAAAGAATCTGTTACCGCCCCTTTTTTGTATTCAATATTGACAAGTATAATAGCACGAGAAACGTTTTTATAGGTTGGTGTAAGAGATTCGTCTTTGGCAGTTCCATGTAGAAAACTTGAATAGCTTGGTAAATCTACCAATATGCCATAAGCAGTCGACTTGTTGCTAGGGATCGTAGTTCAAGCGAGAATTTGCAAGTCAGAACTGGCCCTGAACATTTGTTGTTATACAAAGTGTACTGTCACCATCGATGCAGCGATCCGTCGAAACTATATTCGAAAAGGTAACTGAACTTGTTTAATTAATTATTTTTTTCACCGCATATACCCAGGAGGGCGAAACCACCGATCTCCGCCATACTAGAAAACCGTCCTGCAGGGCTATAGAGAGAATGAGCTACCTTTCCCTTTGTAATGGCGACTTGGGCCCAAGCTGACTTGATTATTGTTCTCTTGCACCCTCACGAATAATACGTGATCACTTTGTGGACAAAAGATCATCGTAAATGGAAGAATGAACAATAGACTACACAGCTTTGACCCGAATTATTTTTGGCGTAAAACGTTCCCCATTGATTTCTATCCTGCACCCTCAATCGCCAATGGCAGATCACGGATTGGAAGAAAGTAACTGGCTTCGTCTGATGTAAAAAAGATAATCCTTTCACTATAAATCCAAGCCTGTATATATGGCACCTAATTGACAGATGGCTTTCAAGTGTATTCTACTCGAACAAACGACACATAACGCAGATAACGTCTGCAAACTTTTTTTGAAAATAACTGTTATTCAGGGAATATTTGCTCACAAACTGTTTCTTTAATTTCAAGCCTAATGTTATGCCCTATATATATATATATATATATATATATATATATATATACATAACACGTAATAAATATTAATGAACTTATACATGAAGTTGTTTGGAGAATATATGTCCCCCATGTACCTCCGTATAAAGGGGTGTACATACTAAGCTCTCTCTTAAATCTGTTCGTTCCAAGTTTACCGAAGGCCGGTGGTTTACTCCGAGCACCCCTGCTCACGGCATTCTTAACATTCACCATATTCGTTTAAATGGAATTGGAGTTAAACACCTACCAATTAATTCATTAATAAAATCAGTTCAAACTATCAATCTAATTTGATAGACAAACAATGATGCAATGATGCCATATGACCCAAATATATGACTTATTTATACAGACTGTAGAACGTATAAACCAAGTGAGAGACGCACATAGTTTGTACTGCAAACATGTATTCTCTCCATGTACTGCAAATATGTATTCTAACCATGTACCGCAAATCACTATTCTAACAATGTACTGCCAATATGTATACTAGCATGTACTGAAAATATATATTCTAACCATGTACTGCTGAAACGTATTGCAGCTATGTACTGCAAATGTATATTCTGATCTCGTACTGCAAATTTGTATTCCGACCAAATCTGACAAATCGCTTGTTCAACTCTCAGACAGCGGTAGACTTTACACAAGATCAAACAAAGAAACACGAAGACGCTAGACTAAGTTCAGTACATACATTTCAACAAAATAGACAAATAATTCGACTGACAATAATGTACAAAACAATACAGATACTTACCAAAATATATAATTTCTCACTGATGACTGCGTCCAAATCCGGATAGAATATTCCGGCTTCCAAAGGCAAGTCAATCCACGTAAATATAATCCACCGTCATGGGGAATTCTCAAAGAGAAGGATGACAGTCCTGTAAGTGACAAATAGCAGAAGGCACGGTACGCCGACTATGGCATGTATCCAACTCCCCGGCAAGCTGAAACTTTCCTGAGTAGACGGGTTGACAATAGCGTCCGTTATGCCGAGCTGGCGATGTATGTTTCACTCCTTGGAAATATACACAAAGTCATTTTCAGGGTAAACAGGGATGAAATGTACCTAATCGCATAGAGAGGCAATGGGCGGTAGAAGCTCCAAAAGAATGTTTCAAACCAAATAGCAAGTGGCGAAACACCAGCTCACAAAGTGCTACGTACAAAAATATGGAGTACAAAATGACGTATGTCGAATTGCATGAAAGCCGATATCTCCAAATCCCACGAAAGTTGAGGAGAGTAAATATGACTGCTCTGAAATGAACTTGAGTAAATGCCTGCTCTCAAAATGGACATGAGTAAAAGACTGCGACCATTACAACATTGTCGCTCATAACGGAAAGAAAATTCTGAATGGTTTGTTTTTAAACATGTTTACAAAATGGGTACATCTTTCCTGAATGTACGCTCTATGTACAATGACACGAAACTCATATACACAGAAATCTCGAGGACCCGCGAAATTACAATGCGAGCCACAACGTACAAAGAAAGAAAAATGTAGGTCAGACACTGACCCGGTTAGCTCAAAAACAAATAAAAAAAATACAATACAATATTTTAAAGACAGGGTTCGTAACACCGTGTACTGCAAAATGTATGATGTCTATGTGTTTTAAATTTGTAATCTAACCATGTAGTGCAAACATGCATTCTGTCCGTGTACTGCAAATATGTATTGTGTCTGTATGCTGGAAATGTGGATTATGTCCATGTACTGCAAATATATACTTTGTCCACATACTACAGATATGTCTTTGTCCATGTACAGCAAGCGTGTATTCTGTCCTTGTACTGAAAATGTGTACTGTAACCATGTAGTATAAATATACATTCTGACCACACACTGCTAATTTGCATTCCGGCTATGCAGTGTAAATGTGTTCTGACAATGTGCTACAAAAATGTATTCTGATCACATAGTGCAAATTTATATTCTGGCTATCCACTGCAAATGTGTAGCCTGACTGTATACTGCGAATTTGTATTCTGACCATAATTATTGAGCACGTGACACACGGTGCGCTTAGTTTAATTGTATAAAGACAATATACAGATAAGATTTCTTTCATATATTCTGTCATTTTCCATTATCTAAATATTCTATAGAGAGTATATCTGATCTACCAAACCTATGTACGAATGAATGATAAGCTTACATATTTTTAACAACTAAAACAGCTGTACGCTGAATTTGGTGCATTTTGGTGTAATCAAGCATGCATTGGTTTCAGTAGAGTTCGGTATAAACTAGACCACATAATCTTGCCTGTACATGCTGCTCTGTTCTACAGGTGAGATCATGGGACGCCCAGAAGATCCAAACACTGGCAGCAGACCTTGCATTTCCCTAAGTACATCTGCTCGTCTCTGTCCATTGCAATCAAACCCGGGGAAGTCCCATTACCAACACCTGGGTAAGACGGCAAGAAAGGCAAAACCTCTCCCTAGAGAAAGAAATTAAAGGAAACTAGAGGAACAAGAGTTCAAATTTGTTTCTTCATAATTGTGGTATATTGAACCCGCCGACGACAGAGTCGAGCGCATGCATTTCTGGAGAGGATGCACGTGGCGATGCTGCTATATAGCAGCCGTCCGCGCTAACCACTGCGTTAATAAGATACGCAATTATGCAGTGAAAACTACAAAAATCCGCTTTGGTTTCAGGGGGCGCTGCCGCTGTCGTTCAAGGCGTGAATCCTCGATGGACGACATATTCCGGCGGCACACGCTCCCTCGTTCATCATATCGTGCTCTAGAATCCGACGGCGCTGTTAGGAATAGTCTGAATGCAATAAAACCTCTCCACAGAATCTGTTAATCGGATAATGTAAGATAATAAAAGCAAGGTAAATTTGTATTTGCATAAGTCACACTGCATTGTATAAGGCAGAATCTCTGTCTCAGACTTTACAGACAACGTTTAACTAGACTACTCAGAATCATCTATAACATTGGCTAGTGTGGCGGGTCATGCACATGGATGAAAGGTAAAACCTTACATTCAATTTAAAAAAAGTTATGGTGGATATTCCTTGAAAATAGGCCACAGCTATTAATATTCAATAATTTTCCTGAGAACATTTTAGAATCCAGACTTCGAAGTGTACCCTAACCAGATCCACATGCACGTGGTGGAGCACACATGCACGGTATTGGAGTGTTTTGACGAATTCCATGACACTAAAAGGCAAGCCCAACTAAGTTCCTTATTAGTTCACATTTACATAACAATACTTTCCAGAAATATCAATAGGAACGGGAATATTCCATACTTTTTATTAAAAGTGTATGTTCTTTTCGCGTTGTTCCCTTTGCAAAAGATCGGCTCATTACCGATAAGGTCGCTTGTTCGAATCCAATTCTGAATGCGGCTTTAAGTCAGAAGGTTTGAAAGGAGGCGGTTTGCTACGGACCTCTCAGCTCATGAATCTGGCAGCCATCAATTGCACGTAAGTGGAAAATTGCCGAGTTTTGCGCTCAGTCAGATAAATTAATTTAAGCTGATTTTTCTGATGAACTGACCCCCCCCCCAAAAAAAAATAGAAATAAAAAAATGAGCTGAAACCTTCAAACAGACATGTACGTACGGTATACGGAAACGTCAATTAAAGGTGTCTAAATCCATTCCCAGGTTAATCAGACTATCCACTGCCATCCGTTTTTCATTTCTTTTGTGTGTCCTGTGTGTCGTATGTGTCGTATGTGTCCTATGCACCAGGTGCAGTCAGCATCAGCAATACTTATAACGGCAAAGTTATTTAATCAATTGTCTACTAAATGTCAGATTTACTTACAACACTTTTATTACATATGTCTTCAAAACGGTATAGGCTTGGACGTAGCCACATGTTACCACGAACTACATCCAGATGCGACTACATGTCCACATCCTAAGAAATACAGTTATCGCTACGGCAAGTTATTATGGTACAGCCATGAAACGGGGGGAGGGGCAGGGGACTATGGGCACACACTCTTCTACAGTTAAAATTTCAACATGAATAATGAACAGAAGAATTTAGCCAAGAATTTCCCCATTCATGCGAAAAATATCTATAGTCTTCCAATTCCAAAATCAAATCCCAAATATATTCTTGCATATATTGCATACTTTTAATTCAGGGTGTGCGCCAATCGTTTCTGTGTTGCACAGTTCTTCATAAGGAAGTCGTATATAGAGTATTTATTATTTATTTATTTGATTGGTATTTTACGCCGTAAAAGAATATTTTACTTATACGATAACGGCAAGCATTATGGTGGGAGGAAACCGGGCAGAGCCCGGGGGAAACCCACGATCATAAGCAGGTTATTGACAGACCTTTCCACGTACGGCCGGAAAGGAAGCCCGCATGAGCTGGACTTGAATTAACAGTGAATTCAAGGCACTGATGGGAAATATACAGAGTATAGGGTTATATGGTATTATTATATCTTGTCCGAAACTGGAACATATGAGGATTAAAAATGAACATAACGTTTCCAGTAAAATTCGAGAACCACTCCTTTTGTGGGTGAAATGGTATTGTTGATGTTTATGTGATGTGAAATTATGGATTCATAACATTTGTCACAGCTAATGCATGCATGGTAGATTTCGACCTTGTGAGACTGCACAGATATAGGCTAACTAAATGTCAATCTGAGAATAGCTTCGTCACAAGTAAAGCATTTAAAACAATATTTTCTTACGATAAGGGTTCTGTTTTGAGTTACATATAGTCCGAATCACTGTGTACACAAAAAAGTCCACATTACTCGCCCCGGCTGTCTTCACAGCTTCGGTGATGTTCTCAACAGATTTCCATTAGGCCGAAGACTCTATGAGGAACGATCTGTTTATGACCCTATGTTGGCGTCTTTCAAAGAAGTGTATACTTAATACTTTGTTTTGACAGAGGTATGGATACGTCAAAACTGCCTCAGACATGTTCTGAACCTTTGTACATTAGCACATCAGGAGAACCTTCAGACTGGAAAGTAAATTGTTCCTGACAGAGTATAAGCTATATTCGTGCACCAATTACACACTCGATGTGTCATGTATAATTGCAAAGGGTGTCTTTTATAACCGTTTATGACATATTAAAGTAGCTCTGTTGACAACAGACAGTCTCTTCAATAGATGTGCAATGGATTGTTACCATTTTCCTGTCTGTCATATTCTCCTCGGCTTATTGACTGAGTGCACGACGAAAATCTGCTTCCTCATATGGCCAGCTCAGTGAACCATTGAGAAACAACAACCGGAAGCAGAGTACAAAAAAGCTGTGTGACGGGGGTTATACGTGTTAACAGGTGTGTATTCGGTCGTATCACCATAGACAATCAGTGTACTGAGCATACACTCTCAGAAAAAGTCGCAGTGTTAGCAAGATATATCTTCTTAACGTCTACATTCTATCGTATATGCCATCCCCATATATGTGTATGCAATTTCACTCGATAGTCATTTACAGGTTTAAAGGAAAAGTAACCGTAAAAATGAAGTGAGCATCAGTAGGAGGGCCACACAAAACTGCATCTCAACTTACCTTTACCTATCTCTTTTAGATTCTTTTTTCACTGAGTTAAATGCAATCATATGTTTTCATTGTATGGTGTACATTTATCAATGTTTTTTCACTATTACTGTTTCTTTCCGTTTATGCCCTGTAAGCACTAGTCTAGGAAGTTGGTTACTTATACGGTTACGAACGTTTGAATAAACTCCTCAAGTCTGCTCACAAACCGTGGACCCTATAGCTGTTACACAAAGCTGTCTTGGGCTAAGTTGGCTGTATTCATATGTATTTAACATCTATTGCACTGATGTAGTTACAATCAACTTAGCCTATGAAAAGACAGCTTTTGGGGACAGGGCTCAGGGAGTTATAGAGGCAATCAGCTTCTTGTTCCAGCATGCAGTTTCGTTGTATTAAACAAATCAAATTAAAATTGAAACTCACATAAACAACAGATAGTTAAACTTTTTTAACAATTTAATACAGCAATACAAAAACATCAACAACAACAACAACCAATTTGCCAAGTGTACCAAGTGTACTGATTCTTGTAATCATCCTGTGCGACTAATTAGTAATCAGAGTTCCTATATTTAAAAAAATCCATTATTGATGACAATCATCTGATCAAGTTTCCGGTTTGCCTTTGGTGTTGTTCCCATTTTCCGATGCAATATTACTTAAATCACAAACGGCATTTGTATTGGCATGCAACATTTCAACCAGCGACATTTTGGTGTACACAGGGCTTTTCGACCAGCGACATTTTGGCCACCACCGTCCGCGATTTGTGGGCGCAATATTACTGGAAAGGTGATAAGTAAAAGACATTAAGGAACGAGAAAATTATTATCGTACTCCTTACTCTGCAAAGAAAATATATGTGAAATATAATAATATGTTCAGCTATTATGGCCCTTGAAATAACAGACCACATTTTTAGAAAGTACGCATCATCTGAAAGGCAACTTCGTGCTGATTCCAAGTATGAACATAATTTTTGGTAATGTGCTTCTGTATGGTTCAAAAAGTCCGACGAAGCACCTCAAACTTTATTTCCGTTTGATAACCAATGTAAAAAAAATGCCTAAAAATAATTAAGATCATATCTGGAATCTGCACGCAATAATGTTTCAGATTTTTTGTAAAAATGTGCTTTGTTCTTTGAATCATCGTGAGCTCGGCACCGATTCACGTTGGTCTAGTTACGACCCTGTGTTTGATGGTGTATCCGGCTCTCAGCCGGGTGCGGTGGTTTCCCCTTACCAAATCTATGGAGCGTCATCTATGGCTAATCCGTTTCCGGTCATTTGTAGTTTTCAGTTCTTCTGTATGCATTCTTTATGTATAGCAAGTTTATGACCCAATTATGCAACTTTCTGAATGGCATGCTCTTTAATTTGCTGTAGATTCGTGCATTGGAATGTGGTCAATTCGCAACTCACTGTAATAATTATGAATTCGTTGCAGGTTATTATCATCACTTTGTTGTTTTTCGTTCTAGAACATGTTCGGTTCAAAGAGAAGTTCCGAGTTGAAAAAACGGACCGCTTTGAAACCATTCACAAAGGCTACAATTAATGAATTGTAACCGCGGGGTAAAATTGCTCCACAGCTCTGAATGCGTTTTAACCGAGCAGGGCGTTTTGACCCAAGTCCAAGTTCCACATTTTTGGAAGGTAACAGTTCATACATAGTTCAGTGCAAATGCAAACAAGGCAAACAAAATAACAACCCCGTTTTCCTGTGCAATCATTTTTATTCAAAAATGATGTAGTGGTTTTGAATTTCATATACTAAGAGATGGACAAAATAATAGGTTTTTTGGAACGGATATGCAAATGATTACATGCCGAGGAGAAATAGTCTTTTGTTCCGCTGCATTTAATTATATGTATCCATGGCCCTGGTAGGTGCGATTAATGACAACTTCAGCATGATTACATAGATCTGAGAGTAACTCTGAAGTAAAGAATGATTTAAATATATTTTATTTTAGTTAACGGAACAATGGTAAGCTCAGTATTGATTGTATTGCCCCGTTTAGAAACTTGGATACAACTGGTTTACATCGACAAAAATTTAACACCTAAGAAGTCAAACCTTGAATTAATCTAGTGTTAGGGAAAGCCATAGTCTTTCACGTAAATTACATAAACAAAATTAAGTCCAACCGTTGGAAATAACAATAGACTTTGACTGAAGACAGCTATTGCATGTACAGTGTTAGTTATAGAACCAACTGGAACCAAGACACAATAATTGAAGGATTTACTGCGTGTCATCCGCACTCTGCCTTTCCACAAGCCATTATTTTATTTACACCATTACCTGTATATAGCCATAAGACCGTTCATTTGGCAGGTAATACTTCCTGGAACAACTGTATGGACCAATCGCGAGCCTGTCCACTATACTTAACCCGAACTTCGGGTTATATACGTCTTTAAATGACGGCTCCACACACGTCATCAAATTGCGTGCACATTACCGCCAATCGGCTGTCGATACAACCGGGTGCCATAACCCCAGCTTTGCAATTCCCTGGAGTCGTAGAATGGCCATGAAATCGGCTAGGAATGAGGTACGGGCGTTCAGGTAAATCCCCCATCGATGACACTCATCAACCGTGGATCGGACAACTGATCACAACCCCGAGCCTATCAAAACTGCCGGGGGCTGTTAACAGCATTATCTTAATTGCCCTTGAAATCATTAACCCAATGCATGTGGGTTGGCTCCAAAGCACACTGGACCAGACCATTCTATATATTTTGGGGTCGGTCTTACGCGATCGAGTCTTGTTTGACATCCTTCAGTTTTATGTACAGTGCAAAGTATATCATTCCCATTCTACTCTGTCATATAGAAAGTGAATTGCCATGTCAGAATATGGGATAAAACTGATTTTTCTCTCTTGTTTCAGGATGTGGATTAAAGACAACAACAACATATGCCCACAAGTATAGTACAAAGATCAACCTAGATAGCAGGTGTATTAATCCTGTCAACATTTAACCTCGTTGATAACCCTTTAAAAATAATTCCATGAATTCAAAATTCCATTGGATTTCAAAGTTGACGTTGATGTAAGTAATTCTTATAATGTATATTTTGTAAGGACATATACAGGAGACCGGAGTAATTCAAGCACATTTAGAAAGATGTCACTTGCTCATATCCATATTCTGTCAAAGAATGTTGCATGCACGACTTAATTATTCTACCGTAATAGCTAGCCCGTAGTCCGGATAGTGGTATCAGTTTAATTAAACCCGATTTCAATTTAAATATGAGACGTTGAACAAGACAAGTATAAATTGGTACTGGTAGATTGTGGCACTTTAGACAGATATAAATTAATACCTGTAAACCGATCCCCTAAAGTGCAAGCACTAGCGCAAAGTTTAACAAAACTAAACATTCAGGACTATAAAGAGACAGGGTGGTGCGAGACGGAGAGAGAAAGCCAGAGAGCTGGATATAAAATCTACCAAAGCATCCTTTTAGGAGTTAAAGTTTGTCAAGATATAAATAAAAAAGCAGACATAATAGCTGATGTTACATACCAAAAGCAAATGCCAGTTTCATAGCAGTAAGCTTAATGTAAAATGAACAAGGTAAAACTTAAGTAAAATAACATTATAAGTTTTGCATAGATCTGATCGTGGCATGTTCAAAAGTCTGTGTCTTTGTATGTATTCTAGTTCCTTTCCTAGAAATAAGTATCTTAATATTACAAAATAACTCTTGAAAGTCGCTCACTTCAGAAACTTTCCATTGCGATGTGTGGAGGAGATGGGAGGTAAAGTTGGTGTGGGGGCAGGCAGCTAGAAATCACAAAACAAAATACCCTTTTTGTCCCTTTCTGAAAATAAATAAAAGCGGTTTTTCATCGAATGGAACTGAGTTGTGGCTTTCTGTGTGCATGTTACATGTGTGCATGTTTTTTTACGGCCACGGGTGGGAGAGGGGGTGTTGGCGCATGGACGTTGACCAGCCAGCTCGAGTGTTTGCCAGTGTTTTTGACAGTTTGGCTGCAGCTTTACGTCAAGGGGTTGTCAGGAAACCACTGAATGGCGGTGAGAGGTCCACTCTTTGACAAAATTGCCGTTGTAGTAGGCTACGTAGGTGAAAAGTATGTCTTCATATCCAAATCAAATAAGTGAATAAATATATTTGGTCGCTGAGCACCATGTGCTTAAACGAATTGGTCTCATCTAATTCATGTAAATCCATGGCCGCTCCGTAATAACTTCTAGGTCTGGGGATATGGAAATGAGCAATAGCAATGGTGTAAAGATGTTGAAGGAACAGGTAAACGTATAGGTCTGTACAACATGGTCAAGGCTGGTTGGTCTACATATATACCCCAGGGCTTTATAACTGCTGTGTATTGTGCCTGGACGAGCGCCCAAGTGGCGTGGAACTGTCTCGTGATACGTATCTGCTGATCGGAAAATATGGCTTATGAAATATAGATGATACACCGAAAGCAAGTGGTGTGTTCTACTTCAGGGACGGATGCGCTGGATTACAGGGACTTTACTCCGGGTAATAACCTAGGAAAATCAATTAATTGTAATTAAAACTTGCGGTCATATTGCATAGGTTTTTTTTCTTTTTTTTTTTCTCTCTCTCTCTCGTTCTCTCTCCTGCCTAAATGGTTTCATGCTAGCCTGACCGGTTAATGGGGCGGTAATCCTGTAGAGATTTGAGCTAGCTTTGGTGAAGGCTTACCGTGAACTAGCGCTGATATCTCGACAAGTCCTCTCACACGCCGCCCAGGGACGTTCGGACGGACCGTCGAAGTTCCGGTAGGGCAATCTGTGCCTAGTAAAGCCTAAGTCGTAATGGGGACATCAGCCCTGATGAGGATAAAATTCAACTGGTAAGCACCTGGATGACTAAATCGGCAGCTTGGGGGAATATATACCCAACGTGAATGCTCAGATATGACAACCCAAAAATAAAATTGCAAAACTTGCATGGTTAAAACACAACACTAAAGTGGTACAAAAGCAACTTCGGTGAAATATCAACTGGTTTACATCTGTGGTGGTGGCGGCAATGGTTTAGAACGCCATTTGATGGAAAGCTTCAAGCAGCGAGAGGCTGACCCGCAATACCCTGTAGTACAGGAAGACTTTTTTTGTTTGAAATCCCCATCACTTGAAGGCCACTGTTATCTGTCTCCAGGCGGTGTGGGAATACAGACAAGATTGGTGAGGCCAGTGTGAACTATATGTTCGTTCCATGCACATCATGGCGTGCTGAGACCGCCCTAAACACGTCGCGTTCGATCATTAATGAAAATATGACAAGGTAATCGCAAGGCTTCAACTAGTCCTATATTTTATTTTATTTATTTGCTTTTTCCAGATTTAACCTTCCCCGCATCCCTAATACATTCAACAAATGGTCTCCCGAGTTTCTATTTGGGACATGAGCAACCAGGGCATAACTCTGCAACCAACCTTCTTTTACTTGTCTTTGTATAGCTAACAACACCCGTCTTCCAGCAAAATGCCCCACTGATCGCGCAACAATCTTACAGTCGAACTACGCATCGTGTAAATGATGTGCAGCCGTTCAAATGTCCACCTTCCGACTATATTTTTTGTCCAGTTTTCTCCCACGATTTAATATGCTTGCCTGGCCGACAGGATAAGCTGCGAGTCCCGCACACACGGGAATTAGAATCACCCACCATCTATCAATGTCAGGAGAATTATCCGCGAAATGGATCGCTCTTCGTCTTGAGAGGAACACATCGGGGGCAGTCCGTCTTAATATCAAAGTTTTAAATTACACTCGTCTCCTCTTCGCTACCAGACCACTTTTCGTTTCTTGGTTAACTCGAGCCGTTTGAACGAGCCCCCGACGCCATACCAGCGTTTCTGGCTTGGCGGGAGGGACGCACGAGTTGTATTAGTAAACTTTACCGTGTGGACACAGAATGGCGAATAATCGGTTGTGTTTGTGCTGGGCAAACAGAGATCTAAAGGCCTTATTCGTATATAGTCGAGTTGATCGGTGATTCTGGAGATGGTATAAGTCGTCTCGATGGTGACATCTACATTTCTGTGGAATGAACGGGGGTCTTTTTCTGAGATCGAAGTGGGAGTCGCCGCGTCCTTGCAGCATATACATGGGCAATGTGATGAGGTAAATCGGTGCGAAGAACTCGAAAAGGACTATCGTACCCGGCCAGAGTAGCACGTATTTGCACTTTTGATACGATAAGTTCCTGGTGTAAAAACCAAGGACATTGTCCGATTCAAACACCAAAACAAATTACGTTTCGGAAAGTTTTCTTGTGTGTATATAGGCTATTGTTTACAACGCGGTTTTTTTTCTGGAAAAGGGAAAAGAGCAGCGAGTAGTTAGCCTCTGCGGGAATAAAAGAACCGAGTCCCAACGTGTAATTGGAGCCTGGTGTAACCATTTGCCTGATTGGCGCGTTGCGTTTCTATTGTCATAAAGGTACAATGGCAGCGGTCGTGTTCACCGCGAACTGACTAACGGCCCTGCTTGGAGAGGTGAATTAACAAATGCATGCTCCGAAATTGGGTATATTTATCACAGCGCCTTTTCCGGTAACATATTATCAGGTTAAATGACGGAGTTAGGAGCGGGGTCTTAGCCCGCCCGCGCGCGCCTTCAGCCACCACCCTTTAGTCAGTCGTCTGCAGCGCACAAGGGGAATGCCCAGACAAGCGCCTGAGGGCAGGCCAATAAATAACGCCACCCCAAAAGCAGGCGTCAAAAGAGATAGATTGTAAGAGGGGACCTGGGACAATGCACCTTATCATTAGCTCTGGGTCGGACCGAGGCTATAATCTGTGCCACCGCACTCATTGTTTTACAAAGCTTTCCCACCTCACAATACCACTGTTGGGGTCGTTCTTCAGCGCCTAGAACCAGCAGTCGTGTCGTTCCCACAGCACACTCCCAAGGGGGCCCACCACCTCTTCTTTGCAATAGTTGCTTATGTATATGTCTAGGTCAGGTCACAGGTCAACGCGCCGATGTTAACAAGAGATATCGATAGTTGCATTTTATCTCATCAGTAATAACAATAATTTCCCAAAACACCTGTAGGTAAGTATTATAATTTCACCAAGCACATGTCTGTATATCCTTAACAAATTGATTAAATCTTTTACCATTATAAATGGAACACAAAACCCTCTACACAATGTTCTATTTTTGAATACCTTATATCAATATGTATGTTTTTTTATCTAATTCCTGGCAGAATTATTGTCGAGTTTTTTGGAAGAGAAACAGGTCAGCCCATCTTTATCCAACAAGAAAAATAATGTTCGAAAATCTGTTTTTCTGGTGTACAACGTTAATGTAATGAGTCATGTGGAATTATTGTTCTGTGAACGTAAGGTTTGCCTAGTTTTATACTTTAATCATAGACAAACAAACAAACAAATGATTCGGGTGAAACAACTTTCATTCATTACGAGAAAGCCACTGAAGTAAGAGGTTAACTATAAACGAAACATTTCCACTTTATTTCTTTTTTCTTTTAACATACTGATATATTTTAGGTGTCTTAAAATGTGATCTCTCCTCAGTCAGTTTTCAATACAGTGTGACAAAGGCCACTATAAGCCCTCCAAAATTAAATGTCTCTTTAAGTTTTTTTCTTCCGGTAATTACAATACTCTACATGTTTGTTAGTTGCAACGCAATTTGACTAAGATACATATATTGATGTCCTTTTCTCAAAGTAATGTTAGTTGTTGAAGGGGGCCGACAGCTGAATGAACATGGCATCAGCTTTTCCTGCGACTTATGAGAGCATTAATTGGATACTCCATCCCCTTCCCCCATCCGCACACGTTCTACATTGGTCGGTTCTTCGGTTTCCAAATGGCCCTAGTGCTCTAGGCTGCCTGATTGAACTTACTTTACTATGGGGTTTATATGCCTCTTCTATTTCAAAACAACGAAGTGATGTGTCAGTCTAACATATAATGCTGACGCTCAGTGAGAGTTGTCCGTCGTTTTTCCAAACTGCCAGTGTGATATGTCATTTGCGACTGTGAGTACTCAGTTATCTACATAGTCGCACCAAGAAAACATTCGTACCTCCAGTCTGTCAGAACAAATATTCGCGCTATAATGAAGACAGACTCCTCAGACAACAGCCTGGTGTTCTTCTGTTGTCATGCGGGGATGTATACACACTTGTGTCGTTCAGCTGAAGAAACTGTTATCTACTTCACGATAAGTTTGGACAATCTTCGAATGAAAACGTATTCAACTGTATGCACTGTTGACAATATTTGACTATTCTCACAGAACCGGTAATGAAGAGTTGTGCATCGCAACTCAAACAATTATTTAAACCATTTTCAAGAAAATGAAAATCTCAAAAATGGTTTAAACAAAACCGAAATATTGAATCAAGTATCGCCTTGTGTCATGTGTTAGAGTTGCCACAGTACTTTATTTATTTATTTATCTATTTTTTTTCATCGGAGATATACGCCGCATTCAAGAACATTTCACTTATACGATGGCGACCAGCTTTATGGTGGGAGGAATCCATATCTGTCGAAATGGAAATACACGTACTATAATGAAGATTTAGATAAATCAAAGATGTATTTTGTTTCTGTCGATTCAAAATGGAATTGCTCCCAATTCTACAGAAACCACACTACTAGCGCGAAACGTTCTAAAACTTTAAACGAGATAAATCCAGTCTAACGTGATGCTTTGGATGAACAACCCACATAAAAACTAAATCAGTCAACATTACCAACGGCAGTGTGAGTGTTGGTGAGAAAAACAAACTCGGTAAAGCAAGGCCACTTGTCTAGTACTTTTTTCATGGCTTTATTATGACTGACAAGCCACTGTGGTTTCATTTTGAAAGCGACATAGAGAGCTCCATTGGTTAAGACAGAAGTTTTAGTGAACATTTTTCAGAATAGGTGCATCGACCATTATATACATCTACTACAACATAGTTCCACCATAGAAGTACATAACTATATTTTCAAGTTTCCAGGCCACGTATATAGACTTTTTCGTCTCTGGATCTCTTTTAACTCGACTGGGTATAATTTTGTAGAGTGTATACAACTCAACAACATAGACAAAACAACTATTAACAACGGATTGATTGTTCAACTGAATGTCCCTGTTCAACTGTTCACCAGCTTATCAAAGATTACGTCTATATTAATGATACCTGTGTTGTGGCTGTTGACTCAGGCTAATGAACATGTCATGTTGTTGCCTAGCCCTCGTGAGGACACCCTCTTGACCAGGGCCCGTGCCGTGGGGGACACACCTGTATGACCTTAGTAAGCTAATACCTGTTGATCTTTCGTATTAACCCCGGTGCTGTTAGAGCTGTGGTCCTGTGTATACCTAACCGAACCTCTTGGACATCCAAGTGGTAGCCTTTTGATTGGTACGAGTTCGTAAGTTTTTCGGTGTTTGTATTAATATTGCTCGAGAGAGGACCTTGGCCTTTCAAGCCGTCCAGGGTTTCGTCTGGTCTGCTCGGTTGATCACCGTCCACTTAGCGTTGTGTCGCCGGCTCGTTTGTCTCTGGTAGGGATTAGTGACGATCGTGTATCACCCACGATGTAGGTAAACCCCAGATGAAGTACTCTACATCCTGGTCAACGCACGCGCCCCTGGGGTCAGGTTAAGGTGAGCAGAGGAGCAGTATACGGGGGTTATGTGGCGAGATGTGATCCGGCAGATCTGGAGTTATCAGCTGATTCTAATGTGCAGGCGGCTGTCTGTTCTTGATACAGTGCCCCATACGTAATAAACATTGTGAGAGGGCAACTATGATCACGCTGATGGGATGTGACACATAGGACATTGGATACTTATAGTTACAATGATTTCATGATCTTATTTATACAATTTATCAATTCGTGTCTGACACAGGTCGCTCAATATAAAAGTCCATTCAATATATGTGATCATTTTTCATGATTTTCTAAAGCTGATTGTAACATTAGATTAGATTACTTAATGCATTGCTGGACATCTCAAAGAGATACAAGTAAACTTTTTCTCTTTTAACCCACATGGGTTATTTTGTCCCAAATATATGTAATATTTTTATACTTATTGACGAATTCAGTCTGTAGCACGATTGTTAAATGATCATTAATTATTGAATTACACTCTGTTTTTTTTGCTGTTGTTGTTGTTGTTTTTTGGGGGGGTGGTTTGGGTTTGCTTGTTTTATTGTTTCTTTTTTTATTTCAACGAAGAAAATCATGTGGTCTTAACATAGCTAAATGCCAGTGGAAACATCTGTTTCTTCTTTCCCATGTAGTACTGCAACATCTTTTCGATTAAACTAGACTGTCCTGATTATTGCAGCCTGGAACCTTTCAAACCAATGAAACAAGTTTGCAAGAATGCTAACAAATACACATATGTAGACAGGGGGAAGAAACACCCACTGGTATAGGTAAAAGTCAGCGACACTCTTATTAGGCCTGTACTTAATGCTTATATAGACGATATATTTGTGATATTAATTCATGAACAAGTTCACGGTACAGACGACTAACAGACATTCACAGAGCTACGTGCACTTTCCAGATGACTGATTGAAAGCTAACACGTAACAAAATACAACACAATATTAAATTAAACAGCGACGGCTTGTTTGTGTATTTACAATTCCAGCTGCCTTAAATGTCATGTATGAAGCGTATACAAGTAATTAATTAACATTCGGTCCTACTCATAAAGAGAATGTATAACTCAGTTTTATACGCATAGTTACGTATATGCCCACTTTAGTACTAGGACCTGGTAACAGTTATATTTATTTAGATTTACGGCTGAGGTAAATCATTGCGTAATCATTGCGAATAGCAGGATATATAAAGTGAAATACAAACAATACGAGGGACAGTGTCTCCCCCTGACGCACTCCAAAGGACATTTATACAAAGGTACATCTCTGTATTACAGTGTACATGAGTGTAAGTCAGTTGTGTTACGTGCATTCCCTTAAACGTTCAAATCCAAACAGTGCATGATGGATCATCAGTGGGCCATGGTATAAACAGAAGCTGCTTATTATAAATCGGCTGTCAACCGGGGGAGTTGTTAGAGACTGGATTTGCTCACATCGTTTATCATACATATATTTACCTGCTGGTTCAACCATTGAGTGGCATCTCCGCATGAGTTCAGATCATGCAGAGAAAAGCTGTGTAAAGAGATTTCTAAATTATTGATCAAATGACAATTCTCTCAACAACTGAATGCAAATTGCCTGTCACAATGACAACCCCTCAACCGAACTGCATTAATCGCTCCAACTGGTCGTGTAATCACATGCAAATTTGAAAATTTTTTTTATATGGGGTGATGTGTATAGAATTAGTTTCATTCATGGTCACCATAAAAAGTGCTATTATCTAGTGTCAAAACAAGATATTTTTAACTGCATGGTGAAACAAAGAGCCAGGCTCTTTTCAATATGAAAACATAGTCCTGTTATGTACATAAGTTTGTTAAATACTAAAACTTTCTTATTACAAGTGAAGGCTACTAATAGTGATTAGAAGGCCCCAGAATATGGATACTCTGATGTAAATCCTTTTTGTTCGCGTTTTACAATTATTACCTGTGTCTACTATTGGCGAATATAACAATCTGCGAAAACATAACGTCTGATTACAATATTCTGACACCCGTAAGTCCAAGAATTTTTTTAAAAATTCATTGAAACATAAATAACACCATTGTATCATGCAAACCTGATTATCCTAATTATAACCATTAATATGCATTTATTGTGTGGTGAAATGTAATTACGGTTGTTATCTTAGCGCGCATGAGTTGTTTAACATTGCAACTGTGTTATTTACACCTAGAACATACTGAATGTATTAAATCTACCATGTAATAATGCGGTTACTGTGAAAGACACCTGTGCGCGCGACTCATCTGGACTGACACGGTTGTCGGGCGTAGTTCCGTCTGTTATATTTCATTACGCTTTTGGCCTCTGATCTGAAACGATTAACAGTGCATAATACCGGATTAAATCCATTTTTTCTTCAACGGTTATGACAAAAAGAAAGAAAAGAAAAACAAACTAGAACACAAAGAGGAGAATGTGGTTGATGTATAGACAGTGTGATCCGTCATCGCTTTAACAGTGTGGATCAGTTTTTTTGTCAAATGATTCTTGAATGGAATATTTCACCTGCGTTTGTTTCTTTTGAATGGAAAGGTGTTTCCCCGCCTAAATCTTCGAGTAGTTTTTTGTGATATAGCCCTTCAGTAAGACAAAGAACAAAAGATTTACATGTCTAATTTGATTGATTCGACAAAACCACGAAAGGCCGAATCTATCAAAACGTCTGACAAACAAAGTTTCCCCTTCAATATTTACCGGTTTTTTTTTCCCTGGTATACTCTCGTTGATGAGATAAGACGTCAGCACGACAGGTTATATCTCCGCGAGATTGTTCCTGGGGATGGAGATTACGAGCTCATAGTCAAAGCATTAAAACTGGTTTGGACAACGATGCGGTTTATGGACAACAAAAGTAATCACGAAGTAAACTGACGCTAGGAAAAGAATGGGGAATTTTTAATTTCATCAATTTATTGTCGTTTCATGTCTTTCAAGTGAATGCTCACTTTTTGGAATCCCCTTAAAATAGCCGCGTAGAAGATGAAAGTCTGGCTGCTGACAGATTCTGCGCGTGCCACGGAGACAAGCCAAATTGACAGCACCTGGTCTCAACCATTCCGCAAAGTACGGCCGCTCTTGATCACGTTTACCTCTTTTTCATGAAAGTTTTACCTAAAATATCCACAGAGAGTCTCCATGGAGTCAGCCTTTACACAACGCCGCGCACAACAACGTGTCCATTGTTCGCAAGACCTGAGCACAACATGCACAGAGACAAAACGCCAAAACGCTGATGTACATTTTATCCCACTTTTACCTCACCTCGGTTTACATTCTAGATTTTAACATAAAAAAACAGAAACTGTTTACGGTGATGTGTTCCTGGGAAATACGGTTATTTGTCTACTGCCACATTTCATTGGGTATAAAGTTTAATTACCTAAGTTAAGGTCACAGAAATATACATCCCTTTAAGTATGGACAGCCACGTGAATCAAGGCCTCCAGAGCAGCATTATATCCTTTATAAAATGTTAAGTATTAAGCTTTTTAGAGAATAAAATTTTTTATGTAGGAATAGAGCAAATTTCCTGATGGTGTTAGAGAGTGTAACGATAAATACAAATATAAATAATACTGATATTTAATATAAATTATATGGAAGCCAACAGTGGAGTAAACCCTTACCCTGGAAAAGCATGTACATAATAATTATGGGATCTGAATGTCTATTCGATAAACTTTGAAATTAGTGTGAAACGAAACTTGCAGGGAAAAGAACCCTCCAAAAATAGGTGTGAATTCTTTGATAACGTCAGGCCAATTTGTTCTGACAGGGCGAAGTTCATAATCCTCGGAACTTTTGCGAGGTATGTTTAATAAATATTTTAATATGTTGAAAACAGAATTCTCCATAAAGATATTCCCTTTTCCACAAAAGAAAACACAAGATAGACAGTGTGGGATCCGTTTAAGTATTTCTAATGCTCGTTGTTTAAGTATATTATTGCAGCGTGTTAGCATGCTTGCTGTGGAATAAAGAGTTAACTGTGATAATGACTACATAAAAACTCATCAAATCTCCATCTATCATGATGTAAGACTGAACTATACTGGTGTTTTGATTAACACTTTTAATGATTAAAAGAGAAAAAAAACTTGCCAACTTATTTATCGGGTAATTTTTATGATTAATTGTAGCAAATGATTAAGAGAATGTGGGAGGGGGAAAATGAATGGGGCAATTTGGCAGGCCTTCAACGAAGAGTCACGTTCAAAGGCTGTAAAGACAGAATGCGGAAGCGTCCTGGGATGGGACGGTAATTAGAATCCGCTCGTGATACTCATCACAATTATTATCTTCATCGGCTATCTTTGTAATTCATGCAGTCCCTCGGTGGTCCATGATTTCTGCGAAGGTTAGTGTCCAGATCAAGGTTAATGGCGTTGCTGTGTATGGTCAGACTGTGCGTCCGTCCTGTCGCCTCGTCGTATGCACTCGTCCTTACCGTCTCCAACTGGGGAGAAGCAGAACAATGATCACAGTGATGTGGGCCGCTCCTCTCCGATCGCACGTGGCTGTACGTTCGTGCAAGGTTCCTGCATAACTCTTTGCAATAAATAAATTATACCTATCAGTAAATAATTTGCCCGATATCAATAAATAATTTATTGACATGAATAAATAATATGAAGACAGCAGTAAACAATGCATTCATAACGATATCTTATTTATAATAGTAAATTGGCGATCATTCGTGTCAATAATGATAACCGTGTAATTCATATTTCTCATGTGCTTGATTTGAACTCGCGCCTTCAATTCACTATTCCGATATGCTTGATGCAGCCAACTCACTATTCCGATATGAGTAATTAACTCACCTTTTCGATATGCTCGATGCCAACCAATTGTTCCCTTCCTTGCGTGTGCTGTGAACTTACTTTTATCCCATATATGTTCGATGTCAGCTCACTTTTTCGATATGTTCCTTGCCAACTCATTGTTCCGTTCGAATGTTCAAATGTGTTCAAATGTTCAAATTATGTTCAGTGTCAGCTTTTTTGTTCACACATGATGATTGTCAACTCATAGTTTCGTTATGAGCGATGTCAACTCATTATTGCGTTACTCTTATTATCAACTCATTATTCCGTAATGCTCGATGTCAACTCATTGTTCGGTTATGCTCGATATCTTCGTATTTTTCCGTTATGTTCGATGTTGACTTTTTTGTTCACACATGCTCATTGTCAACTCATTGTTTCGTCATGAGTGATGTCAACGCATTATTGCGTTATTCTCGTTATCAATCCGTTGTTCCGTTATGCTACATGTCAACTCATTGTTCCGTTATGCTTGAGGTCAACACATTGTTTGGATGGGCTCATTTTTTTCAAAACGCTTCTTGTGAACAAATTTTCCGATGTTCTCGATGTCTCGGTTTTTCTGATTTACTTATGTCAACACATATATTTATATTTCCCCATTCGGCTGTTTCCATCTCTATAACAGATACAGTGCATTTGATTCATATTTGGAGACAGAAGGGGATTTACTGCTAAATTAAATAGCTGAAGACATTTTTTAAAAAGGTATCTGAAGGCTTCTGAAAGAGATTAATGAGGATCAAGGATTAAACACTATGCTGACAGTTAAATAACAATTCAAGACTCAACATGATCAGCATGACGAACGGCCGAGGTAAGCCATTTTCTGTTGATTGAAATCTATTTAATTACTCTTTTTTTTACCCGTCAGCCTATTTGTCGGCGGATAACATTAAATGATATGCTCGAAACAAAATTTATGTAATTGGAAAACGTAAGGTTTAATTATATGTAAGAGAATGGGAGCTATTTTGCATTTAAATAAACATTTGTGTCGGATAATCTGAATTTGTCATAATTTGTAATAAATTTCACAGAGGAATATGAAATTAACAGCCTACAATGTAAAAGCAAGAATCTCATAAATAGGCTAAAATTAAAAAGTTGTAAGAATAATTCCAGTGAAATATAATGACTCGTGTCATACTTGTACAGATTAATTGTTCGAATCAGTGAATTTTATATTATCGTACAAACATGTATCTAATAGTCTACGGTCTACGGTCTACACTTTTTCACATCATTTCATCCGAAATACTGACATGTATATGCATTTAATTATATACATATATTGATGAGATCACCTTGCAAATTGGGATTGATGTGTTACGTCCTTCCGATGATGTCAGTCCCCATTCACTTTTCAAATAAATATAAAATCTGTAAGATTAGCAGAAATCATGTCTAATTGAGAAGAGAATTATGACAAGGTAATAAAACACCAATACGTAATTTTATTTATGTAAATGTAAATATTAAAATACAATATAAAAAACATACATTAATATGTTTTCATATTAATATGGTGTTTTTTTAAAATTAATTACATCTGTATAAATAAATTAACGCCTTCATATATCATTAAGTTCTTACAATGCTCGTGCTATTTCAGATACAATTTCAGCCAAACTTGCAAAATATTTTCTTTTTGCGCAAATTAAATGAATGAGGACATCATCGGGATGATATAACTTGCACATCACAAATTATAAAGTCTTAATTTATCTAGTATATGGATAGTCTATAGACTGCCCGTCGAAGACATTCATCGATGTAGAGGCCAGAATGCAAATGTGGGATAGTATTATGCGATGTTTTTGTCGAAAATGTGAAACACTTTTAACATGCATGGGGTAAGTCTTTCTTCCACATCCTCGTTAGAGAGGCTTTTCTGTGTGTTTTTTTTTTTTAAAGACTGCGATATGTTTTACTCTAACACTGAAGAAACTTTTACTTTGAAAGGAATTTCGTCATTATTACCAAAATGAAACATGAAATATTAAGTTTAGTTGGTTCGAAAGACATATTTCAAGCCCGGCATATTTGAGCTTTTTCCTTTGTCATCCTGAGTGGTGGTTAGCTTGAGTGTGTGTTTTTTTGAGCGGACATCTTCTCTACATGACTGTACTGTTTGCTAGATTTGTCAGCCTGTGTCGATTGTTATCTTCACAACGACAGTTTGGACATACAGGCCCATTAACTCCACCACGTGTAAACATAATATATAGCTGAGCACGCCGATAAAGGTTGGACAGTTGAAATATGATTTAGAATAATATCTGATGGTTCTATAGACAAAGACAAATTGAACACGGTGCTGCTAAATGAGTTGAAAACATATTGCCCTCTGGAAATAACTTGCGCAAGAATAGATGCGTTTTACATGTATACGCCAAACATTTTTGCATTTGAATGAGTCAACGTTTAAAGATGCAACCGGTGGCTAAATATAAGACAACAGAGCATAGAGTTTTGCGATGGCTCGGAAACATTCGTTTGAGCATCATCATTTGTTATTTGGAGTGGGGTTATAACATCTTAACAAAGACAAAGAAAAACGAATGAAATTGACAAACCGTGGTAAACAAATTCAGGAGGGGATATACTATTACACGTACCTGCACAGTAAACACCTCATCCACGCAATGGTATATTATCTCAATTTCTCTAAATTTAGGATACAAGTTATACTGTAATATATCAATATGTAATAAACTATCTCGATGAACGATTGCTGCAACATTTCCTGTCTCATAATTTCTGTGCCTCTTTGCTTTTTAATACTTTCAAACTTTTAGAATTGAACAAAAACATATCTTATATATGCATACTGTCTCAAGTGAATTAATGCACCTTTCCTTTCTTAAGACTGGGAAATAAAACATTTACTGATGGCAAATACTGAACACCATTTGATAAATATGTATGATATGTAAAGTTTTAGTTTTTTAAAACGTATACATAGATTTATACAAGTTGTCTCCGCTTAAATATAGGATATCAAAAGAGATTAGAGGCTTTTGTATAGAAGAAAATCTGACAGTTTAGATATTAGTATTGACAAATAAGACGATCGTAACGAATGAGGTACGTATACTTGTGCATTAGTGAACTATAGCTTGGTGTGTGACAAAGCTCTCGACTTTTCCTACAACTAAGAAAACTATATACATATAAGCTACCTAAAAACGGTGGGGGAATGGTAGTAAAAAATTTCAGCGTTTTTTGCTGTTTAAAGTATACAAAAATATGAGTGGGGTGTGTTAAAGTAACGCCTAGGCCTTTGTGACTGGGTTTGACAATGATCGAAACTTGTGAGATTGAAAAACAATATGTATGGGATAGGACTTTAGATAAACTGAATTGTCTTTCGACTCCTGGTTCTCACGGCATTTTTCTTTTGCTATCTTTAAGTCGTGTAATCCCGTTGAGATAATTAGATGGGTGATTACGTGTTCTCGTAATTAAAAGTGACAAGCCGTTACATGTGTAGCAAAGCAGTAGAGCGTTTAGAGTCTGGTTATATAGGGAAGAAGGCGCGCAGAACTACACGCTGACGAGAGTCAAACCGTCACATAAATTATTCTCTAGGCCGAGTTATTGAGAGCCGGAGACTATGTGTATGAATTATAACTAAGTATATGTACATACATCAAAGCAAATGGTATTTTCAGCTATATATATATATATATATTCATCTATCTATATATATATATATATATATATATATATATAGAAAGAAAGAGTATATATATATATATATATATTCATATACATTCATATATATATATATATATATATATATTCATATATTCATATATATATATATTCATATTCATATTCATATTCATATTCATATATATATATATATATGAAAGAAAGAAATATATATATATATATATATATGCAGGAGGAGATATATATATATATATATATAAGAAAGAAAGAGATATATATATATATATATATATATATATATATATATATATATATATATATATATATATATATATAAGCGTTTCCTCATACAAACATAATGATACTTCGTCACTTGTGTGTAGGGTTGTGTGTATTGATTGATGTTTATGAACCATCTCAATCACACCCGCGATTGTCACTTCAGGTTGCGATGTGCAATATGAAGACATATTCATTGTGTAAATATGGACGTTAAATGAAACTATTAAACAGATACGAAAGCAAGTTCGTATACGTTAGGCGTACAAGTAAACCTAGACACAGACATCACTTCAGTTTATGAATAAGACAAAGTACAGCGCAAATGTGCGAAAAGGCTTTAATAAAAAGAGTTTAGCGCGCTGTGTCTTTCATACAGATTTCATACAAATTGAGGCTTTAGGGTATTTCGTTTAATTTAAAGTTTGGGGTTAAGGGGTATACCTCTCACCCTTGGGCAAGTTGTACTTCAAAACATATTTTAAACAGGTTCTTGAAAGCCAAAATTAAAGTTAGGTGTCAAATTACAAAGAGAATGCTCATGCGCCGTTTAATAAACATTTCCGTGCAGCTGTATAAAACAGATTTTCAACATGCAAACACAAATCACACCGAAATTTAACTTAATAAATATAATTATTAAATATAATAACAATGAAAAGTCGAACGAAATCATTGTCACTTTTTGTTTTTTTTATTAGCTGTGGAAATTGCGCACAGTTCTATCATTTACAAAAGCCCTTAAGACACGTGCTCCTGGCTTCTTCGTCTCTCTTTACGATGAAAAGCAATATAAACATATTTTCTCTCACAAATTTGTGGTTGAACTTCTAGTATTAATAAACTGCTTTCGGCTTTAAACTCAACGGACAAATTTATTCATTCATTCATTTCAAAATGCATGATTACGCCAAGCAGCGGTTTTCTCCGACACTGTTAAAAGTGCTGTCTTTTCACAGATGTCTGTCTCGTATATTCTCCATCCATTAACTCGATAGCAAGCCTAAGAGCGAAATAATCTTCACTCGGGTGCCAATTACAAATCAAATAATTAATAAATAAATAATAATAAATATAAATAAATAGGAAACCTTCCTGTTCACATGAATGATGCATAAACTCGACATTCATACCGGCACGATTTTCAATTTTTATGAGTATTAATACCGTAGCATTTAGAGAGTTAAATGGTGCAACCGTTCCATGTCTTAAATGTGTACTTTTCAAGGAAAAACACATATTTCACTTCATAAATAAATGAAACGATATAAGAACTAGAAAATATATATAGATATCTATCAATAGCCTGAATATTATAAAGCAATTTTAAAGTAATCAACTTAAGGTGACAATAGGCCTATAGGTGAGGTCAGTAATTTAAATGAAATTGTAGTAAATGTTCATTGAATACTCCAGTTGTAAACTGAATTGGGGCAAATTGTCTTTGAGGAATGCATGAATGATTATGGTTTATAACACCAAATGGTCTTCGAGGACGCAAGTTGTAAATTAGGTCTGGATAAACTGTGAAATGTAAAATAAAACAGTTATTACTAGTCTCTGACGACGTGCGGTGTAAAATGAAATTGGAGTGTCGTACTTTCAACGAAATAACAAATTTATATGGGGGCAGTGGATAATTCTGCATCTGTCACTTGAAGATTCTTGAAATGTTTAAACTTTTAAGAGTATGGATAAAATGTCTTGAAATGGATATGAATAGCGTAGCTCTATCCACTGACGTCACTTATGCAAAGAGAAATATTTTATATTAATTACTCAATATGGATCTAATAATTTCGACGTTTGATGAAAAACAAAAACATATGCATGCTATGTATGTTCTTGATTTGCAAATTTAATTTAGTTCGTATTTTCAACAACGAGAGGGTAAGTAGGAAGCCGCTTAAAGGTTTGCTAGATCAGCTACAATTGGCAGAACGATTTTGTGTCTCACCAATTTGTTAATATTTAAACAGCTGACTTATACTTTCGTGCAGCCTGTCAAAATATTCCCGCATTTTTGACAGAAGCAAAAATGTATAATTTCTAAAGTTAAATCTGTATATATTTATAAATCCATCTGACAGACAGATGTTGAACTATTCATTTAATTTACAGAATTCATTTTGTTCGGTATCATAGCCTTTATTTAGAACAGGGCGATATGCATAATTAGTTCGGCCATCTTGAAATCTGATAGGGGTTTGTGGAGGGAGTGTCAATAGTGTTTGTTTCCTTGGAGACCCCGGAGCTGGCTAGCCGAGAAACGCTGTGGGTGGGTATCCCCTGCCTATTTATGATTTCATGTTTACACAAATATTATCCGATCAATAAATGAATGACCGATTTTTATGCAAACAGACAAATATTGAAGGTCCTCTAATTCTGTTTGTGCACGATTTAGTTAACCGTCAGCGGGGTGCAAGCCCGGTTTAATATTCAGCACGCATCCCTGGGACCTCATGGGGGGATAGAGGGAACGTCGGATTCGTTTGGAGACAGCTTATAGAAAATCGCAGATATCAATGAAAATTGAACTTAATCCTTCTAGACTGCAGTTGTCCGTTGAGAAATGATTGATGACGAACCCGTGACACGTTATGTGTTATATGTATACAGAATAAAGGGTACATGCCATCTCTCGATGTAATATTACTCAGCTCTTGTATTTTGTTATAGGCAGAATGATTTTCCACATACCATCTTGATTGTGGCCTTATACATTTAGCAAACATCATGGAAATACAACGTCTTTTAATTTTGTAATCTGACCTGTTTGTCTGAAGTGGTGCGTGGTTAATTATCTGGCGAATACAGCACAAGCGCACTGGTACAAATTGACTGCTTCCCCCACGGAAAAACACCAGAAACACATATCATACGTTAAAAAGTGATAAGTAGGTTTAAGACTTATTCACAAACTTATCCAAAAGATAGATTAACATGCAAATTCGTCATCTGTTTATTCATTTATGTATAATTGTTGTCTAGCACTATACACTCAAGAATTTTTTCGTTTGGAGGAAACCGCGGAGTGCATGGCTTAAACTCCCGACCTATGGCGAGTTACTGACAGACTTCCCCATGTATGGCGCACATATATGTTTACAATATTATGTCGTTGACCGCGTATTGTCACCAAGATCTCACCACCAGGCAGAGCGGGGGATCAGCTGTCCGAGATTCGAGATCCGAGATTGAACCCGTACTGATCGTGTCAATTTCGATTGAAAGACAAGCTCCTTTAACCACTCGACCACGATTCCAGCTCGTAATAGTGATATGGCTTAATCGTGAACATGGCAATATGTTTTGCGAAAAAATCGGTGGTATAAATTCGGGAAAAAATGCGAACTGTCAATAAGAGATATTTATAAATTAGTAGTTTAAAGGGCGTAAATTAACGGACACACTTAATAGGAAAATAACCATTGACAATGCGCCCAAATATTCGCCTCAGAAGTGCTATACTAGAGGCAAATACATGTAAATGTCCTAATTTATTACTATTCGCGCTGGAACTCATATTTTCTTCATACGATGTCGACATGCATTCTATGCAGACAAGCTTAAAAACAACTTTCTACTAGCAACAAAGCCATAGGCATAAGGGTAAATGTGCAACTTCGTCATGGGAGAAATTTAACGTCATGTACCGTAGCCACCTTGAACAGTTCAGTTTAATTTTAATTCCAATATTTCAATTCCATTTTACGGTTGTATCTGCGTGCCTTTTGAAATTTTGATATTTTACCATGATTTTGGGTAATATACTGGATACATACATTAATGTTGACTTGTTTCCCACGATCTTCCACGTATTTGTATTGATTAAATACTTACTTTATTCATTTCCTTGAATGATACTTTACATGTTATTCAAATATATTTAACTTACAAGGCGGTGGCCAGATTGATGGGTGTCCACATGCAGGGAGGATAAACGGACAATGCCACCGCACTATTTCAGGTATGGGACAACCCTTTTGACTCAAGCCACAGCCGACGCATCCCCATAATCTAGATCGCTCGTTCCCTTTATACACGTTAATAATATTTATTTATCATTTTAATAATTACAACTTAAGATGGTTACTCTTTTAGATGTGGAAAACCGCCGAGTGCGCTCGAGGGGTAAACAAAGCAAGCACACAACTTCAAACTGAGCGTGAACCGCCTCGCTGGTATAGTGCTCATAACGCCCGCCCCGAGGCCTGAAGATCCAGGTTCAAGACCGGGTCATGCCAAGGACTTGAAATATGCTACTTGATGCTGCCTCGCTTGGCGCTCAGCATTGAGAGTTTAGAGAAAAGAAACATTACTGGTTGGACCGGTGTCTTTAGAATGTGACTTGGTGGGGTGTCATGTCTGGTGTCTTCGGTGTGATGTTCGAGTGGCGACAGCACTTTGGCGGTATGGACACGCCCTGCCACAAGAAGACACATTACATGCACACACCAGAATGACTCCTCGTCAACATAAGACTGAAACATTGGCGTTAAACCCCAAGCTCAAACTCTCTCAAACTCACTCAAACTCATTCACTCAATCTGAACGAACTGCCAAACGAACATCGTCTATAACAAATTGCTACTACGGCCCCACGAACAGTTACAGCAGAATCCACGAATTCTATGTCCATACCTGGGATTGAAACCTCACCTGTGTCCAGGTGATTGAAGGACAAGACACACAACTAAACACTCGAACCACTCCCACCTCCATTTGTAACAGCCTTCACCCTCTTATAGTCATGTATGAGACATGACCCCATTGAGCTCTTATATTTATTTATTTATTTGATTGGTCTTTTACGCCCTACTCAAGAATATTTCACTTATACGACGGCGGCCAGGATTATGCTGGGAGGAAACGGGGAGGAGGAAGAGCGCGGGGGAAACCCACGACCATCCTCAGGTTGCTGGCAGACCTTCCCATACACGGAGAGGGAGCCAGCATGAGCTGTGCTTGAACTCTCAGCGACCGCATTGGTGGGAGGCTTTATAGGTCATTGCACTGCGCTAGCATGCTAACCAATTGAGCCACGGAGGCCCCTTGACCTCTTATACTCATGTATGAGACTTTACCCCATTGAGCTGTGATAGTTATTTATGAGACATTACCCCATTGAACTCTTATAGTCATGTATGAGACATTACCTCATTAAGCTCTTATAGTCATGTATGAGACATTACCTCATTGAACTCTTATAGTCATGTATGAGACATTACCTCATTAAGCTCTTATAGTCATGTATGAGACATTACCTCATTGAACTCTTATAGTCATGTATGAGACATTACCTCATTAAGCTCTTATAGTCATGTATGAGACATTACCTCATTGAACTCTTATAGTCATGTATGAGACATTACCTCATTGAACTCTTATAGTCATGTATGAGAATTACCTCATTCTTTAACACAAAGATTTTAAATCACATATATAAGCACAAGATCTTACACCGTTGAAAGACTGTCGTTCAACTTGACCGTGCATAGTGCATGGACGTAAGCAAGCAAGAAAAGGTATAAAAGTATCTCAGTCTCGCTTTAAATGTAACTGTTCATGTAAAAAAATTGGTGATATTAAAATTACACAATGTTAAACCTACCCCAGTCCCAGGTTAAGCGGAATTAGATAATACTTACAAAGCATAGTAACCTGTAGATCTTGGTCCACTTTCACAAAACTTTAGTGAATTAATCTTTCATAAATCACGTCGCCTGATGGCGCTGGAGCCTAAGTTGTAACCTATACGACAAAAGTTACGAAAAAAGTGACTTGTTCAGTTTCGTGAAAGTGGCCCCTTACCTGTCAAGATTGTAAGTCGCAATCAATGGCAGGTATGTAAGGCAAACTTTAAGAAACTTTGAACTGTAGGTGTTTGATAGTAAAAATAGACTTATTAAACAGACAAACTGTTTTGAGGTCGGCAAGCGAAATCCTTATGGTAATATTTTTCCAAGAACTGCTGTACTGAAACCATAAGCATATAATAATCCATACCCGTGTCCATGAAAACAAAGTTTTCCATCAAAGTTTGTAATTACAGGTGCTTTGAAATAAATTTGGTTGGTTTTAGTCAAAGGATTTCGTTATTTAACGAATAGGTGAAACAGATAACAGCACGTTCATGTCAGGTATAGACTCATCTGAAACGGTCAGACATACATGCAAAGAGAAGCTAGATAGCATTAAGTGGACTTAAATGTCATTTTATACTCCGTTAATCTACACTTTATTACAAGTTTATGGTCCAAGCCTCTAACAGTACAATAAACATATTTAACCGTTAAATTATAACCTACACATTGTGTATAACGTTGCCGCTGTCGTTGCTAACGTTATATCTCGGTGGAATGCCAACATTGCGGAAGATTCCAGGTGGCATGCGATACAATTAAACCATAAAAGATTTAATATACTTATCATTTTTAAACCAGCACAATAATTATGCAGCCTTATAAAATTGCCGATAGGCACCAATGGATGAAAGCACGTGCACATGCTTATGTACTATAATCCCATCATATGAGAAGTTATTACAGTTTACCAGAGTGCAATGCGATAATAATTTCCTCACACGGCGTTACCTACGCTTAGGCAAAAGAAAACCGATTGCAATTTATTATTTTAGTGAGGAGTGGAGTCGTTTTCCCTAGGAACCATATACCTTTCCTTCAGAGGTGACGTGACGTGACCGAGTAAAACGACTAATTTCATGGCGTAAAACTATAAAATAAATGTTTTTCGAACTACTTCTAAAAAAAGTCTAAGCATATGTCTGTTGATTTGATTGCTGCTTAACGCCATACATGGTCAGTAACTTTTCACTTACACCATGCCCGTCGGTTGTCCATAGGTGAAAGACTTAGAAATGCCCGGAGGAAGCCACCGAGCTTTGACAAATCACTGACTGGATTTTCCAAGTGTGACGTCCAAATATGCACACCACATTGGTTAGAGGTAATTGTGTGGTGCTTAACGAACGTATAGACTGCGTTAACAGTTAAACGAACGTCATCAATCGCGGATTGTCACCAGGAACTCAACAAGAAAGATTGAAAAGATTCTACGATTCCTTCAGAGATGACTCTTCAGCGTATACTTTAATGGGTATGTACGAGGCTTGGATGAACTTCCGCTCAGAAAAGTGTTCATGTCACCCGAAATTTCCCACCTAAAGCTGTGTAATGCGTTTTGTTCAGATTTTGATCAATAGTTTACCCATTCTTTTGTGCAAATTTTGTCGGATACGTGATTAAGTAATAAGCGTCGAAATCTAAAGACACAAAAGTCTTATTAGTAAATCAGTGTGTGACGGATGTGTATTAAAGGGGTTTCACCTTAAGGGAAAAGGGAAGGGAAAAATCCATTCTAAATTAGGACCGACATTTGCTGCCTTCTCTGAAACTTAGGCCTTAGCATTCTGCAGCCCTGTCTTCTTTCCCAATATCAGGCATTAAACGATTCTTCTGATTTCATTGGTCGGATCCGGAAATAAATGCAGTTTATGGATTGAAAAAGACGCTCTAGACTAAACCAGAGCAACGACGACAATATGTGATCGTTGTCAACTGGTGACCACATGTAACCGGTGAAACCAGACATCATGTCAATTTACTCCAGGTTGGATTTTGTTTTATCTGTTCTTCTAAATGCTTAAAAAGTAGCAGCTTACAATTGCACAAGCAGAATCGGGTAATAAAAAAATGCAGTTCTTGTAATTTATCAGACGTCACTGGTACAGAATTACTCAAAATGCTGTCATTACATTTATTGAACAATGACATGAAATTCAAAGTGACCAGGTCTCGGGGAGGCTTAGTCCAGTAGTAGAATCCAGGTTTTTCAGGAACACAACGTGAAAGAGAGTAAAACTAGAGCAACGACTACAGTGTGACAGTTGAAATCATTTTACCTATGGATGGCGAGTTTGGAATGGGCTGATGCATAGACCTATAGGAATTATCTGATATAAGGACTAATTAATTCATAAGGAAACATTGATTGATTTGTTATATTTGATTGCTTGGTGTTCAGCTCCGTACTTAAGCAAATTTCTCCTATGCTTAGACAAATAACTGTAACGAGTGCTTGCGTATATGATGTACAGACTTTTTCACCCACAAGCTAGGTCAGTATGTATACTGTATTCCTGCATAAACCGGGATTCTGCTGGTGGACTAAGCATCCCTCAGGCCTGCGGCTGTAGGTAACTATGTATACTGTATTTCTCTATAAACCGGGATTCTGCTAGTGGACTAAGAATCCCCCAGGCCTGAGGATTTTACATTGTTTTTTATGTGATTTTCTGTTAAATGTGTCGACAACATAGCAGTTTGTGTTCTGTGGTCTTATTCTCAAATTCTAATCGGCAATTAAGAAACGCCACGTGATGATGTGCGTATATGACAAGTGAAAATTCATTATGAACAGCATTCCGTGCCACCAAGATGTGTTGATTCTTTTGGGGTTTAAATGTATAACTATTTATGAAAGCCCTTCGTAGAGATCAACTGAGGGCAGCGCGAAGCTATGGTGCTTTCACACGGAAGATATCATAGAGATGAACGTGATCTCTTCAGATATACTCATTAGCAGAACTAAAACGAACCACTTAGAAACTTGACAGTTTAGTGGCGAACGAGGATATTTTTTAAAAAATGGATTTTTGATCAAATATTTTGTCTCAAAACATCCGTCAGGTTGTTATAGACCAAGGAAACCACCATTAACCGGATGTGAAGTTTAACGCCTTTATCCGTAGTTGTCATCCCTTTTCAGGAGACTTGAACACTTTAATGTTATGGTGAAGGGTTTTTTCCCAACATTTGGCACTTAAGGGACTTCAAACAAAATTTAACAGTAGCTTAACTAGATAATTGAGACCCCTTTTTCAGTGACAAACAGGATAAAAAAATATTATCTTGAGTAACAGAAAAGCATTTTTTGTAGTTTTTCGAAGTTTCATGCTACAAACACACTGTGGTGCTGTCAAGATTGAAAACGCCTGCCAGCAGGACTGTCAGTTGTGTTTTCTATCGTGAAATGGATTATTATGAAAGATAATAAAATTTTTTTAAAAAGTAACAAATACGTCTAATCTGTCTTTAGAATTATAATCTGCCCAACTGGAAGGAGAAATAAGAGATAGAGAGGTGAAATAACCGCAGGCAGGCAAAAAATTCCGTCTCGCTAAGCTGGAAGTCTTCTAGAAGTCAGTCAAGTGTGCAAGTCGTTGTTTATAAACAGCCAGCGTCTCTTGGTCTTTTAAACCTTGTCGAGGTAGCGCTTGGCTAGTTGACAGATATTTATGGACGTCGGGGACGAAAATAGCCATATTTACACGAACATAAAACTTTATCATCTTGCATATGTTTTACCCCTGTTGTAAGGCGCATGTAGGTAAATAAGAACCTCAAGCATAGACGATTAAGGTCAGATATGTACATATGATGACCAGGCAGTGGTGTTGCGTATGTAGCTGTGTGTGTATTGACCGTATTGCGTTCGTGTGTGTGTTCAGTCCTTTTTTAACCCCCATATACACGGACAACTGAATGTCGGGCAAATTTACCGTCCGGAATTCATAATAGTTTTCTAAGGATCTGTCAAATAAAGTGACAGGCAAGTGCAGGGTATAACGACTGGCAAAAACCGGGGGCACAAGTCTCTCTGCTGGGTACTGCGAGAGGATCAGTGGCCTTGACCGCCGAGAGAAGAAGTGTAGAAGTTTAATAGCCCTTTTAGCTTAGGGAAGATTGCCAGCTTCTGTAGGCGCGAAAAAGATTGAATTTCGCTTATCGGAGATAAGTCATTTCATTCGTCCACCCCGGGAACGCTTCACCGGGAGAGACAGAGGAGGGAGTTTATAAAAACTTGGTGAGATCGAGCTTGAGATCATTCGATCCGTTGTCCTTCTAAAAAATGTAAAGCGCTTTACCAGAGGAAATGTACACCGAGAGGTGAGAAGATTCAATGTCTGGTGCGAGTTGTTTTACCCCCACGACTTAGACCATCACCATGGGTATAGTTGTTCCTAAAGGGTCGGCACGCTGATGTTATCTCAACCTTAACAATTCAACCTCATCTGAAACACAGAATTGCTCTGCTGCTCTAACTGGGCCAGAATATACACGGTCTTTAGGCCAAGTAGGACAACAATACGACGTCCGGTTCGTTAATCAACCGGCGTTATGTGTGCAACGCCCTAACATTGCCAAAGCAACGAGTGCAAGAGAAAAGAGCTTCTCTTTTCTTAAAAAAAATCTTTGTAAAAGAACAGAGTGCGGGGTTTTACTTTTACACAGCAGCACGTGGAAAATTATCTCCGCAGTCGGCTTGAGTCTGAAAGCATTGGTTTGATAAAAAGCCAGGACTAGCTTGTAGTATTCCCCTCTCCTTGAAAGTCTCCGGGCATTCGCCTGTGGACTTGTGGAGAGAATCTAACTGTGTACGGCGCCGTTATCAGCTCACCCCCTGTCTGCACAGCTCGCCGACATATCTACGCTACCAGCCTAATGAGCGTGTAACATGTAGGTATGAGCACGTCTCTGGAACCATAGGCCAGCAGCGACCTACCCTCGGCTGTCCGTCAGACGTACACGTTCTCAGTTCCTCTGTGTTACGACTCTTGTACCATCAACTAAGTGGAAGCGAGTTGGAAGCGGTAGTGCCTCCGCCCGCTTCCAAGACACGGGAGAATTTGAAGGCAGTAGTATTATCGACGCCTTGTGTTATGCCGTCTCTTGTACTGCTTGTGTTTAACGCTGACCCCGACAGGATGGCTGTTTACGCTGTAGTTCAGTAACAGTATAATCCACATCGTCCACCCCTAAGTCTGAACCACCGTACGGAGCTAACCACAGGGTAACGCGGCAAACACCCATCATACCAAAGCGAGAAGACAAACGGGCCTGCTGGGAAGTAAGTATATTACGAGTGACTTTCACCTTATAAATACACCCTCTCTGTGTCTTGGTTCTTGTCAATCCCGTGCCCTGTCTGATTAAGACGTCGAGCGGCGGAGGAAGAGGCCGAGAAATTGATGTTTTATTTGTACGAACTTCGCTACACTTCTCTTTGACCACTATCCGCTGACTTTCAACTGCTTTAGGGTGAAAGCTGTCAGTGGTCTGCTAGTACACAGATATGGCCCACTACTGGTTCACTTAGCCTCGTTATCTCTGTACACATCTTCCACGTCTTCACTCGCCTGCTTAGAGTTCACCGTAAACATTCAACAACAAAAACATTGAACAGATATACACATTGAACATGTTTTCCCTTTATTTTACCCCGTACATATATAGACACATTTATACTTAAGTTTCAACCTTCATCATACCCGTATCAATGCGTTTTATTACTCCCACTGAACAAAACTTATGCGCTTGAACCATTCAGTAACAGGTAAAATCATATGCCGGTTTATTTTTATCTTCCCCGTTTAAAATATCCGTATTAAGATAAAATAGGATTGTGTATTAAAAAAAAAAAAAAAGAAAAAACACGCAAAAATTAAATTATCGCGGTCGTCACTTTATAATGGCTAAAGAAAACATGGCTAAAATTTGTTCCAACAATTGCCAAAATGAACATATCAAGCCTTTTATTAAAATTAAGTTTATAAATAAGTATAAGTTTATTATTACCTTGCGCAACAAATGCTATGAGATTGGTAAAAAAAACTACGTTTTTTTATGTTGAGCTTTGCCTCGTTAGTACTTAAATATAGTGAAAGTTTTTCTTATTGTAGTTAGAAAATTATTAGCTTTAAAAAAAATTAAAAAATAAAGAAAGCTATTTCTTTAACAGTTTCGTCTGCTGAGGACATGTCCTCTTTTTTGGTCTTGTAAAATTCTCGCGGGTACGAACTTGTGCTTGTACCCGTTTTTGTTTGTTTTGTTTTTTGTTTTTGTTTTTTTTTTTTTTTTTTTGCTTTTTTGATTAAATGTACTTACGCGAAATTATTTACCCATTTTACATTAAAACGTTTAAAGATCTTCACATAAACATGCCTGTAGTAATAGATATACGTTAGTGATTTTTAGATATGTACTATTATGTAAATTTAATTTGGGTTTTATCCAAATATCGTTTTAAGCGACCGGTCAATGAAATCAAAAGACAACGGTTATATTCATGGTTGAAGACCTTTGGCCCTTTAATATATCAAAAACAACCGTTAACCATAATGTCTTCGGGTAGCCCACTTGAACGACTGATGGTTGTTGAATTGGATCAGTACTTTTGATGTTCAGTTGTCTTAAGCTGTATTCACTGACCAAAAATAACACGTAAGCTGTATTTTTTTAACTTTATTATATACACCCTATGCAAATGCAAAAGATGCCTAAAGTGCAAAAAGGCTGAAAATCGTAGATTTAAAAAAATCAGTTTCATTGCTCTTTTCAAATCACGTTCATATATACTGAAATATAATAAACGTAACACGGGGATGGTCAGCAGAGTGATCCCACGCAATATGCCATCCGGTACAAATTGAGTGTAATTGTGTTTATGACCGAAATAGTAATAAAATCTAAATCAGATTATTCCTGAAGACCCTGTAATTTATTTACATATTAAACGGTTTTGTCGTCTGTAATTGTTTCGGGAAAACCTGACTATTCTGGGATCAGATCATAGTCTTACCACGACCCCTATAGCCCACGTGTGAATCGCTCTCTCATTTTTGTACTGATGGTAGTAAAACAGTCAATGAACAGTCGTGAGACTCCTTCATCTCGACCGACATTAATTTCCTCTCGAATGTGTAAACTGTCAGGGTGGTGTCAGGTATGATGGACGCTGTGGCTGGCCACCGGTGATTTGAGCCTGTCAGCTTTACCAGCTGATCAGCGGTCAGTTCCCTGGCTGGACATTGTTTACGGCCTGTCGATGTCATGCTGGTATCGCCAACTGCACCCCCTTCCCCCATGCCCCCCACCCTTCCTTGTCAGGTTAGATCACACCTTCAGCCGGTCATCTCAGGTGAAACTGGGCGGAGTCGGTTGTGGATTTTTGTTGTTGGTGTTTTTGCTAACTTGTCGCTGGTGATTTATTGTCCATTTATATCGGCCTTGACCTGCGAGAAGGGACACTAATG
This sequence comes from Acanthopleura granulata, assembly GCA_016165875.1. Taxonomy (NCBI): domain Eukaryota; kingdom Metazoa; phylum Mollusca; class Polyplacophora; order Chitonida; family Chitonidae; genus Acanthopleura; species Acanthopleura granulata. Next base: position 41,088,499 of record JABBOT010000001.1, on the reverse strand, counting down.
CTGACCGATAATAGTCCTCTTAGCTGGTAGACTACAAGGGACACTAATACTGACTGTTAACAGAGCTCTAAGCTGGTAAACTACATGCGCCACATAGACACGTACAACGTAAATTAGGGAAACTTCTACATATTGTTCCCGAACTAAGAGGTCGTGTAAGGGAACATAAACACAGGACACATATACTAACATACATCAAAGTATACTGTAACATATTTCTTTAGATTTTGTTCATGTGTTTGTCCTGACAGAGAAGCAGCTAGGAATAGATAAACACGAATCAACTTTATATACTCCCAATTTGTGGACATTCGTGGAAACGTCATAATTAACTTTATAAAAAGAAGTTCCCTGAAGTATATGATGTCAGCAAAGTCCTTGTTCTGATTTCATATTCTTTATCCCTCCAAACGAAGTTACTAGATCAGACAATCATTAGAAGATCGTAAAACCCAAAGTAAACCCATTTCTTTTCAAATCTCCTCCCAGTAGAACCCAAACCATTTATTGAGAGCGGGCAGTTTTATTATTGTATTTGCTTCATCAACATTTGGAAACCGAAAAAATCTGATTAAGTCATTCTCGGGAGATTTTCAGAAATATCTTATAAAATCATGATGAAACTAATAGAAGACTTTTACGAATTAGCCTGTTTTAACTACAAAAGTTTCTGTAATAATAGATAAAGATGGCAAAGACTTGAATGAGCATGGTCATATTCTATTGAATACGATATTAATAAATAATGAGACAGCAAAATTATGATGCATGTAATTATTTCATTTTAAGCCACAATATAATCAACCCGTCCTTGGTGACGGAGGCCCTACGCTGCACAATTAATGATAATGGCGTTATATTCATATATTTATTAGCGTTGCTGAGACATTTTTATTTTATGCATTTTTTTTTACCAGCTGCGTTTTAATATTGGGAAATGGAAGCTCATCTTGCTGAGCGACTTGATTGTATTATAATAATATCACCCAAACATCAGGCAAATGAAAAAAGCCTAGTTAGAGAGGACAGGAGATTTCGTTACTGCTATTGTTGCTTCCTTTTCCGGTGTGTAAGCCAACATCTGAATCTAATAAGGCTAAGTAAGTTGGTACAAAGCCGTACCGCTCATATTGCTGATAGTGAAAATATCCATACAGGCCTGCGTGATAGTATATCTTATCCCAGAATTTATTGTCTCTGCTCAATTTTTAGAGAATGATTGCCAGACTCCAAGGCGCCGCTTTCTAGTCGTGGTCAAGATTTTAGATATACCCTTATGCCGCAAAAGTTATCTGATTAACGATTGTACTGATGCTTTCTGGGACTGTTCCTTTATAACCTGAAACACGCATGTGGCCCTCCGACCCGGTCTCTTATGTGAACAACTTTACAGCATCAGTCTGCTTGGTCGCGATAGAAGTTCTCAAGGAACCTCCAAATGAGATGGCGATTGGCTTTTTGTGCGGCTATATTGACCTAGCGAGAAATTGACACTGTTGTGAAAGAACCCCACGAGTGTCCAACAGGCTGACCATTAGATGACCATACATCACTTCTGGCCATTGCACAAGGTTTCCAAAGCTAAATGGTAATTTCTGCAGACGTTTATTACTGTTCCACAAGCATTGCCAAGATGTTGTCTCCGGAGACTCGCGGACGCTTCTTGCGAAATCCCCACTCTAAATCCCTCAAACAATAGCCAGAAAATCGAACATTTTTGTCGCGACAAAGATCATTTTGTCTTAAAACACTTGTCTGGAGAGGATCTTTGGCGAATCTTCAGTCTCCTCGCGTCCCTCATCTTGGCCATACCTTGAAATCAAACAATGCAGACGTACAGCCTCAGGGTTAAACTCTGACAGCCGCCGGCCATAATCCTGTCACAACATGTCACGTCTACAGGATTCCCGTGCAAGTATAATGTTACCGCTATTACAACGCCATGCATTGGATTCTGTAACAGTTTTTGGTACTGTTATACAAAGAAGGGCGGCGTGTGTTTGCTCAAGAACTTCCTATAGCCTGCTTTCGCGATATCGCAACTCCTTCTCATCGCGTTACTGTTTCAAGTGCCCCTGTCAGTATATTCATGAGAGATAGCTTCACAGTAGGAAATAACATAACTGAGGAGTGCGCCACGTGTATAGGAATTTGGGTTCTAGCTATGAAACGTACAGCACAAATAACGATAGAGACGTTGTACATTGTATAATGTCCAAGCTTTCGGAAACTTCCTGTTCTATTTTCAACGCAAACGAGGAAATTATACCAGCTAAATATGGTGCTGGAGAGAAATGGAAAGTACACTCATTCTTACAGGATATGTAATAAAGAAAAGAAAAAAAATATGTAATGTTAGGCACTAAATTTTTCAGCACCAGGCGACGCAATGTAACATATATGTTATATATGTTGTTATTGACAGAGTGGTAACGTGGTGACGTGATGAACATCCATCGTATCAAGAGAATATATCAGTGTCCAACTGGATTTTCATTATAAAGCACGTTCAATGTACCTCTTGGCCTTCTGAAGAGGCCCACAAACGTCCCTCTTGACATCATTACAGACGAAAAATTCCTTATTTTATAAAACGATTAATATATCGAAAACAGGCAATTTGAGATAATTGGTGAGGAAGAAATTAGGCTTGAAAAACTTGTATTTGTTTCACCTCTGCAAACGAATCTCATGCACATCTTTATGTTGTTTCTTGATATTATCAAAAATTTTATTTATGGATAAATTATATCCATGGATGACTTTCCCGCTTTGCATTTAGTGTCTGAAAACTTCGGCAAAAAACTTCTCTAAGACAAGACGGTAGATATATATATATATATATATATATATATGTATAACAGTTCTGAGACAATAAGGACGTCTACTCTACATATGATCATAAGGAATCTATCCGAAGGCTTAATATATATAGCAACAATTGCAGAAATATAAGGCACTATCACATATTTTCGATTTTTTGTCTTACACCTTAAGGGTAATTTTATTCCGTAAAGTAGAGCGCTTTGCGAATTTCCTAAGAGCCCAAATGCTCGTCTAACATGCTTGTAACTTGTCATAAATTACAGACAAGATCAGACAATGCTGGACTCATGTTTATTTAGTGTGGTGTATAAGTGTTCCTACAAAAAATCAGAATCTCTTTGCCTTGCCCGTTCACACATTCCTGTAACCTACCATCTTAACCAGTGTGGATCTACGTGATAACCGCTTCTCTCTTATATTTTACCAGCCTTATTTACCATTTATATATTCTATTTCTTGCATATTACTTTCGGAACGGGTGTTATAGGCTGTTTTGGAAATGGATCTTACCAACGCCCTCATGGGGTGCGTATTTCTATTTAACTGTTGTTTAACCTCCAATCTCGAACATTATTTTTCACTTATACGATGGCGGTCAGTTGTCTAGATGGAGGAGTGCCCGCGTTAAAACTCCGACCTTGGGCAAATTACTGAGAAACTATATTGGTCGAAGAGCAGTGGCCCTCAACGAACATTATAGACTGAGGAAATGGCCACAAGAGCTGTCGTTGACCGCCAATCGTGACCAAGGCCCAAGACAGTGAGAACAACTCTACACATTCTTTGCCCAAGGCCAGGTTTGAACCGGTAACACATTTGTTCTAGCAACTGAAAGGCAAACATCCTTCAGATCTTAAAGCCCACGTCCCTCTCCTACCATGACACGTGATACAGAATTCAGGGAAATCCGTTAATCAGACTGTGTTGTAGATGTATACGTTCCTGCCTGTTACCCATCTGGTGTCCGGCCCGTAACCTCGTGTAACCCTAAACGCCTGTCATTTATTATTCACAATAGCTGCGAAAATAAAGCATTTATTATTTCCTCCACTATCTCGGCCCGAGGAATGGCTGGCTCATTGTCGGATTTTGCCTCAATTTTGCCCACTTGGTTTCTACTTTGTCACAATCAGCAACCGATGGATGCAGCTTATATATTGTGATCAATGTCAAGACGCTTCCTTATTCAGAATTAATAGTTAAGAAGTGTCGACAGAGAGTCGGACGTTCCAACTGATCAATGGATTCTCATGCGCTGTTGTCATCTCTCAGTCTCACCTCGACCGGTTAACCCTGTTCAATCACTGCATGCTGACAAACGTCTCTAGTCCGTGTTCGCTGTTTTCGGGGTTAGAATCGAATCTGAGTTTTCAGATCCACCTAACTGGTCGTAGGTCCCGGTGTGACTAGTGCTAACGCTGTATAATTATGGAATATATGGAAATCAGTGCAGACTAGGTCAGATCTAACCCACATCATGTCCATTGCCAATTGTCTGGGTCTTGTCACACGGTCAGATATATATATTTATAGCATAATGTAGCCTTGCACTACATCTGAATCAAAAAGTACATTGTTTGCCATTACATATTGTGCAAAAGGACATTATACACGTGGGAAGGTTCTCTTAAAACTGTAGAACAATGCATTTATAGGCACGTGCTCATTTCCTGTTGATTGGTTTGAAAGCTGTTGATAGCTTCTCTTTACGTGAATACGTCCATTTTTTGACTTTACATACTCCCTTAGTTCTTTGTTAGTTTAACGCCCTTTTGGAAACTAGTCTTGTGATCACTGATACGGATCGCCCATTTTGATTGACGGCTGGTATTCCAATATCGGTTACAATAATTAGATTGATGTAATCACCTAAAGTCGTTCATATCTGAACGAAACGTCAGCTAATAGCTTTTCCATCTTGGCTCTAACCATAAAGCAGTTAAATTTAGGGGGGATACGTTGAATTTGACAACTGTTTTCGCCAAATATTCCTGATTTCATTAATTGTCCAGTGGAATTGCTTAGTTGATAAACTAACTATGGGGGTCACTCTTCTTTGTAACTTGTTTTTACTTATTATGCCAAATTACCCCTTGAATAAAGGAATCTGAAATCAGTATTCCAGTGCTTGTTTTCCGTTGGTCATTTAAAGTTCTCAATCCATTTTCTGCAGAACTAGAACGTCTAACCTCCTTCCCGCCAGTCGATAAATGTATGTTTTATTTCTCTGTGAAAATGTCTCTATATCGCTCGCAATTCGGCATAACTGTAATGTGTTTTTGATTTATGACGGTTCATTCAAAGTAAAGCAAATAAGACGACCGATTTCAAAATGGTACAATAAATCTTGATTTAAGATACACCCAAGGTTAAGAAGAATGCTAGCCTAACAGTGCCAGTCGGACTTTGCTCATTCTAGTTTGGTCAAGCACCTTGAGTTTGTTTACTTCGGGGAATTTACGATGCTTAACTCTATTAATACTACCAGCTGTGCTATATTTGCGAGGTTTTACTGCTTTTGATTGGATGATTGTCCCAATGTGGCACTGCTAGTCAAATCAAGTGTTCATAAATCTACAAACCAAACCATACAGGCTGAACTACCATCGCTGGATTGCAAATAAAGTCTTGGTGAGTGATCTTTAAAAATCCTTTGAAATCTTTTGATAATTTACACACTCTGAAGAGAAATATATTAAATGAACAGTTTTTACCTATGTGATAGCTTTATGTCTGAGTTGTACGAAACCGTGATGTTTGCCAGGGACGGATATGAGCGAGAAGAATCCGGGAATTCAAAGCAAGAATGTTCCTATTTACTTGATCGAAATCCAGATGATCTGGTCTGGAATACCGCAAATTCCATTGCATCATGCGCTTAACTGCCACTAAAATCAGCTGCTGGAATGCTTCACGCCCGTTTTGGTTCGGCTAATTATATTTTGTTTGGCCTACGTGCTGATATGCCATAAAGCATATACATATCGAGGTTTTCCCTTCTTGGTTTTGAAGAGCGAGATCGACGTGTTCCATTTATAAGTTTTCCATTCTGCATTTACGTCTTAATTTCTTCTTGCCTGGTTACAGTATTTTAACGATGAGATGCGGACCGTTCCTTCCTCGAGCTGTGAATTTACCTCGGACGCTACAAATCTTAACTGGGAGTTTAAAGGTGTTCAGTTCACACTGTGTAGCATTTTGATCTGTTGCCATCTAGATAAATACTTATCTGTAGTTCGGATATGTGCAAGATCGTAGATATGACACTATTAAATAAGACCGTTGTTTATAGGCCCAGAGGTTTGGTAAATTGAGTTTAAACTTTCAAGGATGAATTGCACTGGTCTCATGTGCGTATCTGACGAAATTCAACATCCTAATGTTTTATAACATTGAGCGTAAGACTATGGAATTGTGGTTATATGTCTCGCTTCTTGGTACAGACCAGGGCCTACCATGATGTCAGCTCTGGATTTTGTAACCGCACTAAGTGATTTAGTGAAAATGTTGCATTCATTACACGAACTGTTTACCTAAATACCGTCCTTATGGGGTCGGCTTATATCCAGAAAGAGATCAACGCGTTCAAATACACGTTACGACGACAAATTAACAACTTTCTCCCAATAGAATATGCACTATAGCCATCCTATGCGTTATCCTCCCTCCACAACAAATGACACGAGGGCCATGTATATTGCCATCTATGATAGACAGCCTATGCTTCAGTTTCGGTCTACGATAAATGACACCAGCTCCATCTATGCTGTCACGCATTATAGCTTTCAACCTCAGCCTACAACAAATGAGCGCCACCTACTGTATGTTGTCAGACGATGAGCTGGAAGAGATTATACATGTTAATGGTTTGCTCATAATTCCACCAAGAAACGTCTTTGTCACTCTCAAGCGTCGCGTATCATTTTCACAGTGATGACGAAAATCTGTTTTGACTTGTGAATGCGAAAAATTATTCACACGTTAAGGTAATATTCCATACATTGTGGTATGTGGTAAAAAAAAAATAGAAACAGTTCAAAACAGTTATGATGATTCCATAGATCCGGTGGCGGCAAAATCAATCGCTCTATATAGCGGTATACTACATGCGGTATGCGTTTTTAGAATACCGCTTTTAATAATACACTGTGTAGCTTTTCAGAATGAATCCATTTTTTACAGTTTTCTTTGGGCGCATTACTAGCGTGTATATCATAGCAATGATCATTAAATCAGACTAAACTATATCTTCGCAAAACAGCATGTTTACCCAATGGAAATCTGCGGCATAAGAATAAAAATGCAGAACTTGCCATATGTATGGAATCACAGAAACGTACACCGCAGTCGCATACGCACACTGTGTACCAAATACCGTATGTATGGAATTTTAGCTTCAGTCAAGGGAGCTAAATTCTCTGTTAAAGACGTACAATAATAAAATCCAATAAAAATAAAATGGATGCGCCCTCTATGTTGACCTATTTTGTTGTCTCCCCGTAATCATATTCTTGTATGAAATACCCTTTCTTATCTTGCACAACAATAAACGGCGAGACGTGAAAGGAGATGCTTTAAGGAAATTTGTTATAACCCTTTCTGCAAGAACATTCGAAGCATGATGAAAATCACGCCTAAATATACTTTGATGTATATTTTTAGATCTTTGTAAGAAAGTTAAATGTATGTGGCCTACTTAAATGTTTCAAAATCGACGCAGGGCTTTATGACCCATAGGGCCTACACCGGCTGTTACTTAGGGACCAAGGTACTCGTTTCATGAACTTTTTTTCCCACTCGAAACAGTTTTTAATGTGGGAATAATTCTTATCACCCACGAGTACAAAATTATGTAATGTGTAGGAGTGTGAATTTGCAACTAACAGTACGGTCCATAAAGCCCACTTTACAGTTCGTACATTTGATGCCCTTGAATTTATTTGGAGAAAAATAGTACGTAAACATATTTTTAAAGACAGTTTTCCAGTTTTTCAGTTTTCTCCTGATCCAAATGCAGTGAATATATGTATGTATGACCAGCTCACATGTGAACTCACTTACTGTATTTTAATGCATGAATTTTTGGACTACATTCTGGAGTTTAATAGTGTTATCACGTTGATGCATATGCACGTGCCGTTATAGCACGGAAATGCCATGCTTGTGTACAGGCTGATGTTCATGTGGAATGATAGCCCAAACAGAAGATGTAAAAGAAAAACATTGACACCTTGAAATTAACAATCGTCAATCAAAAACATCATGGCGGGTCAAAAGTATCAGTTAATTAGGCTAACTTGGTGGAGGAAATTTAAAATTTGACAGAATAGTGGAAGTAATAAAGGCAATAAACCTGGTAGGTCTGCATAGTGGAGGACTCAAAAAGACCTGACAGCAATGGTCGTGCAGAAATAACTGACTCTGACTGAAAGGCGAGAGTGACACGAGACTCACAGAGAAACAGTTGGTTCTAGAGAATTTTTTGTGACACTATAGTAGAACCAGATTGGAAAAGGTAGTTAATCGGCTGCTACAGTAACAGAACGTCAGCTGTGTCAGATGACTGATGACTATAATGTTCCAAGACATAGGTTTGGCAGGAGAGTGACACTACAGCACTGTATTACGCGAAGATGGACATAATACCTTAAGGTATGTCGACAGAGGCATCTACATCTGTAGTTGTACCAGTAAAAGAATGACGGCGGAGGTACAGAATAAAGACAGGTGGCATGGCGACATCACTGATTGTAAGCTAAACGAGTAATCACCAGTGCTTACTGGGTGCTACGATGGCCGCAGTGGTTCGGTTGTATCAAATTTTACAAAATCACGGTGGTTGAACGAACATGACATGTGCCCAGATGAAATGACAGCAATACGTGGCACGAATGTATCAGTTATCACATGACATGGAAATAATCGCAGTAATTGACTGACCGCATAGAACAGGCAAAAAGAATGAGCGGACGTGGGCCAGAATGTTATTATATGCATGATACTTTGTAATGTGCATTTGAGCCAGCAGAAACTTCAGCATCAGCGCTAAAGAGTCGACAGTCGTTATTTGTAAGTTTATATATTCAGTACCATGTTTGATAAATTTTTGCATTGGATATGAAGTTTTGCAAGTTTCTACTTTGGATATCAAGTTTGTAAGTTTCTACTTTGGATATCAAGTTTTGTAAGTTTCTACTTTGGATACATTGGATATCAGCTTTTGTAAGTTTACACTTTGGATATACTGGATATCAACTTTTTACAAGTTTCTACTTTGGATACATTGGATATCAAGTTTTGTAAGTTTCTACTTTTAATATCAAATATTGTAAGTTTCTGCATTTGGTGCCAAGTATTGTAAGTTTTGTATCTACGATTCAACATTGGCTGCCAGAAGTTTCAAGCTTTTACATTGGGTATCTAGTATCACATGTTTCTACACTGAATATCAGGTATGATAGGCTTGCTTGGAAATACGCCTGGGACGACAAGTGCGTTGGGCGTCTTGTTTTGTATATAGACCTGTATCTGATAGCTCTGATCCAAGATTTACGGACCGGATAGGCACCACAGTTGAGAGACATTCCCATGCCTTTTATTAGAATACATGTAAATGCTTCGGCATCGCGGATGAGATTCATTCATGTTACGTGAATATAGCACAGTTGACTTCACAGTTATTGAAGATGTGCAGTACAAAAGACAACAGCGTGCAAGAAGAGCTCAACCAGAGCAGCGACGATGGTTTGGTTACACGTGTACAACGTGTGGTGTACGGAATACGGGTGTTTAGAATCTAAGCGTCAAATCCGACACTCGTACACCACTCGTAAACCACAAAGGAGCGTTAACTCCAGGTCGATAATCGCAGTGCCCATTGCCGAAACAGCAAATATAACACCAGTTCCCAAAGGAATATGTGAAAAGATTTTTATTTTTATATAAATAAATAGTAAATTAAGTCAAAAGCTGTCATTAGTTTTCAGTGAAGCAGCAAAGAACCATTCGCGAATCCAGTACTATGAAAACACTTCCATGGTCTTTCAGTTAACCCATAACATTCTCTGTTAAAATGAACATAGTCTGGCAGGTGTATTTGAAAGATTGTTTCCGAAATAAAATTATTTTCTCTTTGGTTGAGTGGTCTCGATTGTTTAAAACTGAAACTAAAAATGCTATTAGACAACGGAACTGTATTGGCAAAATTGATTGTAACTACAATAATGTATGTTAGCTTATGTTACAACATATAGTCAGGAATTGATATTAAACGAATTCGGGCGACTGCAGAATATAGACTGTAACACCTGAACAACTAAAGTGTTATATTTTGCATTTTACTAATAATACTGGATCCTCGTCTTGAGAAGGAAATGAACTTAAGTGAGGGCTGTTTATTTACCTCGAAGTAGATGGGTTAAGCCGCTTAAGTAATCTTGTTGTAAGAAATATACTTTTGCAATGTGTAAATGCATTCTATGCGCCCTGGAAGAGGTGGTTTTGCCAGCGACTAACGATATATGTAACTCTCCGCTGGTGCCATTCAGTGTAACTCTCCATCAGCACTGGGCAAACCATGCATATCGAAAGGGTTTCTCACTAGCCTAATGTCACACGAGACGAAATATTGACACATGACAAACAAACAAGTCGACATCGTTTTGATGGTCATTTTTAAATAAAACCAAGTCAGTATTTGGGGTATTTGTAGACAATGGTATTTTTTAATCGACTGAAAGTCATTAATTTGTCTTTAGAACGACATGGTCCAAAATCGACAAATGGCCTTAAACAGCAATCAGTTATACTCGGCAACGTTGACAGATTTCGGGTCCAAAGAATTTAAATGACGATGATTAAAAACTAAAGATTTTGCCTATTGGATTCGCTACACTGATGTTGACAAGTTTGGGTAACTTTTCCATCTTTTTCACGTGTATAGAAAATTTAAATTCAGAAAAACGAAAAAGGTATCTCTAAGTTATTAAAAAGCTTACTCCATTACTTTCCCTGGGGCTTTGGTGTTAATTTTATACCTGTATCTATTTCCGATTAACCCAAGCTTATGGGACGTGTCAGCGTCATTCCGTTACACGGCCAAGTCTCATATTGTACAACAGGTTCATTTTGCAAATGCATCACACCGTATTGGTTTTATACCACCAGCAATTTCATGATACCTTTGTGATGTCAATTCCAGTCGATTACCTTGCTCCATACTTCCATATCAAGTTATCAAGAGTCAATTTAATTCGGTTTTGAATTTCACAAGGCAAGTTTAAATGTGGCTTATACATCATTATGCTTTATATATGAGTACTCTAAGTCAAAGTTACATAAGCTTTATTTGTCCACTCCATGGCTTTCTAAACCATATAAGTTTATCAGCCTAACCGGGAAGATTAGAATTCGGCACACAGATTGTTTAAGCTAAAGTTCACAACTTCATGAAGATTTCCGTTTTTAATGTCATTTTGTTAAACGTGAAGTTCGGTGTTCCAAGTTTTCTGTATTGTGTGTGTGTGTGTGTGTGTTTTTTGTTTTTGTTTTTTTTGTTTGTTTGTTTTTTTTTTCTCTTTTCTTTTTTTTTTCGTTTATTTGTGATTTAGGTCCTGAGTGGAGAAGTTAAACTGCTTTACACAGGAAGAAAATCTGTTAACAACTTAATGCTTTAAATGTTATTTTTCTAGGAGGCTGAATTTTTTGCTTCGAATTGAGCACATCTGTTGACATAAGCCAAGCTGTTTTAGTTGTCGGATGTAAATTGAGGAAAAAATATTATCGCTTTTACCTCAAGCCATCGACGAAGTTTATTTCTGCTTTGATAAATTTCCAGAAGGCTTTGTCTGATGTTGCTTACTTGGCAAGAGTGACAGGAAAAAGGCTTTCCGCGGCCATGTTGTTCGGTGTCTAGCTGTTCCCAGAACACGATCTATGCGAGCCTCATACGGGCACCTGCTGTGATCGAGAGCCCTCTATAACTACACGCGACGGGGACTCGATTGTTTTTGTCCATAGGTGTACATGTTAAATGATTCGAGCAATGCATGATTAATAGGCACTGTCGCTGCTAGCACCTACGTTCTAGTGCCTACAGGGATCATTTAGCCGCCTTGACAACTCCACCATGGCTTCAGCCGAGGCGCGCGGTCACTCGACTTGACTGCCATCCACAGTAAACGTAGAGGCGCTTGTTACTGGCGACGTCAGTGCCGGTTTTTACGAGGTGAAACCTCATAAAATTGCATTCTCCTTCCAGTTCTCCCGAAAGGGCTGAGTCTGTATGGACATTGGGAATGTGATGGGCAGACTCAGTTCATACCTGATGCAGCCTCGCCAAACCCATCCTTTCGGAGAAAGATGACAGCCAGGCGTTAATCGCTCTCAATTTATCAACAATCTTGACAATGTTTCCACAGAGAAATACACATTTTCTCACAAGAAATAATTCCTTTCGTAAGTGTTAGGTCATAGAAAGTGTCCATAAATTTAAAAGAATTAACCAACCTTTCAGTCATGCTAATCAGAGTTTATGGATTCCCCAGGGCGAGGTAATGTTTAGCACTATGAATTCTGTTTACAAGATTATGCATCCCATCTACATTTATGAAATGGGCATAAAAGAGATAATCCATCCCACGAGATATTTGTAATTCTCATTTTCAAATGAAAATACATGCCCTCCTTGTAACCTTCCCAAGGATCAGTGCTGATGTTGATTTGCAGATCACAAATTACAGAAATGCAAAAAAGCAGGCAATTTATTCTGTCACGAATCGTGTGCATATTACAAATACGCCTTGTACGGAATGCTGTCTGTCACATCGACAAGTTTTACACCAGTTTGGAAGTAAACTCTGTAAAGTGTAAATAAATCAAATCTTTGCCTCTCCCATGTGCAGATGTACTTAAGTGGGTTAACCTCTGCATGCATTTGGTAGCGATTTCGTGAACTGTGATTTTATAATTTTATGACAGCTAGCTAGATAAAAATGACCATCACTGTAAACGAGAAGTATCCTCGAGTAATGCGTAATGTACCAATAAAACAAATAAACAGTAACAACATTATTATCGGCATTTTATGAAAATGTTTCACTATTTTTGTGAAGTATAGTAAGAACAGGCAATCCTGAAAATTAATTTTTCAGCAAAACTACAATATCTTGTACACCTTGAAGTTTATTGCCACCTTCAAGTGGGATATTTAGTGAAAACATTTTCGTTGTCAATTTGAAGAACTCATCGGCATGAAGTTGGTTTGAAACGCCAGAAGATATAGATAAACGTCACATCATGCAATAACCGAGGTATATTGACAAGAAGCCAGATTTCCCCGGTTTCGTGTGAGCGCAGTTATCAGCCCTCGCACTGTCGTCACTGCTCTGGTTTACTCTCTTTCTACACGTATATGCTGTAATCGTTTAAACAGACATGGCATCAGTTTGAAATATAAAGCTACACTGCAATAATAAATCTGTGTTATCACAGTAAAATTTGCAGGCGGTTTGAACTTCAGTGTATTTTCCTCTCACCTTATATACTGTAAATGTATACAGCCAAATAAGTAGCAATTTGTTGTAAGAGTACTAAGTCTGTATAGTCGTGCCATTCAAATATAGAGCAACATAATGTAAAGTAGCAACAAAAATGAGTATAAGCAAATCGCTGGTAAGTCAATTCCGTAAACGTACAGCAGGTATACTTGTATCGCATAGTATTCTCTGTAGGTATATTCCGTCTTTCTGTGCAATATTTGCAATATTTTTTCTGTCGTAAAGTACGACCAGCTACTGAATACATATACACAGAAATGTTTTACAGTGTTGGCAATGGTTTAGCACATAGATTGGTCCTAAAGTCTCTAATATGCAGCTGAACTGAATTAAAAAGGCATAGGTATTTAAACGAAAATCGCTCTCATGAATTTTGAAAAGTTGATAAAGCTACAGGAAAAGAGCCAAATAGGCCCAAGTGATCTGGTGTGAAGATTGTTTGGGGTACAAGGCCAGTGTGCTGTATTGAAAAACTGTATTGAAACCTCGGCTATGGTATGAATTTATAGGCGTTGACAATTGTTACAATTGTTTAGCCTATACCAACTTCAGCAGTTTTACGACAGTCCTATTGGTTACAAATGGTCACACGTAACCAACATCCAGAATAACGTTCAACAGTTTGAATATGTGGGTTTGATGTGGAGTTGTTTTGATCCACGCATAAAGGTATACATATATATACGGGGCCAAAAATCATCCTCATGAAGTTAGTCAGTTTGACTGATGTAAAACCAGGTAAACTTACCGGAATGAAAGTCTGGTATCGTACGTGTCTGGAATCGGCTTGAGGTATTTGCCTACACAGGTGAACGTTTCATTGTTTGTGAACAGAAAATCTCTGATGTGAAGTCAGTTTGAAGTATTGACTTGAAGGTAAACGTTTTAATCGTTTGAAGAGACAATCTCCGAGGTAAGTCACTCTGAAGTATTGGCCTGTATGTAAACATGGTTTGAAGTAAGACTTTGTCCTTTTGAAAATATTTTCTAATGGAGAAACTTTTTGTCAGCATTGAAAAAGTAAAGTCACTCCCATGAAGTTTGAAAAATGAAGTCAGTTTGAAAATATCGACCTCTAATTCGTTTCACCGGTATAGGATAGAAAGTCTATAAAGTTAGTTTAATATGCAGATGAAATGTAAAAATACCGTATTATGGTTGTCATATTCCAGTGTCTGCGATACAGGCTCATGTTTGAATGAGAATTAGCAATGAATATACATATGCATGACAATTTGTTTATTGATCTATTGAGTATTTGTTGGAGGTTGAGATTCAGCTGTTCGTGGGGACAGATTTTGATCACGAGAGCGATATGTTTCATATATTTACAGTCAAATTAACTCCAGACAGCTGAACCCACCGGTAAGCTGGCGGATGTAAAATCACCTGGGGTTGATCAGTTAACTCCCCTCTCACTTATACTTCACCCCGCGAATACATTTCATCAAGGATCGATTACATCATGCCTGTGCTCACAGAAATTTCTATTTCAAAATGTGAACTATATATATATATATATTCCAGTCCTGATTTTATACTTGAAGTATATTTGCATTGATTGATTGATGTTGAATGCTGTATCTGTACCTGCTCTCAACAAAGAACAGTAATCATCAAGTTTTCTTGAACTAACTAATGTAATGGTATGTTATTAAACTAGCTAATGTAATTTTATGTTATTGTAATAATTTTTAAACAAACAAATGCAAAGGTATGTTATTTAATTGATATGGAAACTAACTAATGCAATGACATTTAATTATAATGATATATTTAAACTATCTTTTGCAATGGCATGTTATTGTAATGATATTTAATTCCTATTCGCATGGATCGTGTTACTAATTTGTTTATACTATACGGTAATGTATTTGTGGCTATCATTGTGTGTGTATTATTATATTTGCAAGACTTTCTCTGCTATAGTATTTCCAATAATGGAGCATACAGTTTACTTGAATACTGTATACTTGCGAGGCAGTAATAATTTACGAAAAAAACCAAAATAACAGATGAAGAAAATCCAAAGGTATTAAATTTCTTGAGGAAAGATGGGAACACTTACCGTGAATTACCATGCAATAGTGCTGAAACAGTGTGGTAATGTAAAGGAATAAAGCATATCAGTGGAATAAAGTTATGTCCATGGAGAATTATACACAGAGCATGATGCAACATCTTATGCATAGGGAAAACGAGGAAAGTTTGTAAAATGACTAAGAGTATTGCTGAACGGAGAATGGTAAAAATGTCCTTAGGTATAGGAATGGTGAAAATATTCATGGAAAAAAAATCTGATAAAGATATCAAGTAAAGAGAATTGACGAAAACCGTGAAACAGGCGGCAGAAACTATATTAAAATATATTGACGAAAAATATTTATGAGAATTGGCGAAAATATTCACACAAGTGATTGGTGAACTTAATATCCAAGAAAACGAATTTGATAAATATCCATGAGGATAAAACTAGACATGAATATGAAATTTGAAGAAAATCTACAGCAAGAAGATTGTAGAATAATATTCGTGAACAACGTCCGATTAAGGACGTTATATACATATATACATATATAGATATATATTAGTACTTAGAACAGATATGATGAATCAGTTTTCACAAGCAGAAAATGCCGAATGCTGCTATGCACATACAGAATAACAAAAACAAATGACAGACGTATATCACGAAGATATGAAATTTATATACTGAGTGGTCAAAGTGATCAAAATACATCTGGTGGCAAAGAATGCATTACACTTCACAAAGAATCACATCTGTCTACCAAAATGTATGACTCGCAGAGGAGGGCTGGTCTATATTTCATCACAATGGGTAACAATAAACAATGTCCATAACTTGAAAATATTAATGAAATCTGTCTGTGAGTGAGACTGACCAGGCTATGGATAAATGTATGTCTATATACTGAGGGAATTACAGGGGTGGACAGACACGCCATTATGACACGCCATTATGACACGTCATATTTGTTATTTCATACGTAAATTTGTAAGAAACTTCATAGTTCAGTTATGTAAACGTTGGCTTTACTTGCTGAAATTTGGATAGTGGTTAGTTTATAAGCTGATATGACTTTGAAAAATCTGATGGCAAAATTGTTAGGTTATGAGTTTTATGGTTCTGACCGCTTTTGCTTTGTAAGCATAAGTCTAGGCCGTGAAGAGCAAAGCAGTTTAATTAAAATAATTTCAAGTATTTGCAGAGGAGTTTTTATCTTCAGTATAATTATTGCAATCATTTTCCGTGTTTACATGAAGCCTTTTATTGTCTTTTTTTATTCCTATCTCAGTGGGCTTTTTTCTCTCTCTTCAAACTTCGATTGGTCACAAGTTTTCACATGTCTGTATGACACAACGTCTTCTTCAGAACAGATTCTGTATAGATAAACAAAAGCCAGGTCTTTACCTACCAAAGACAAGCGGTAGGACTTATTAGAATTTACTGGGGTATTATACAGCCAGGTGAGTTACATTATAACCCCAGGGGGATTAGCTTTCAGGGTGGGCTCGGGTTTTAAATTTTATTAATTAGTAAAATTTAAAACAATACATTTCTGTCGGCTAAATGTAATATATTGAAACTTTGAAATATTACGAAAGCTGTTTCTCTCTGATTGAGTTAAGAAAAAAAGCACGGCGCATTTGTAGATCTTGCGGTGTTTGACGAGCGACATCTGCTTGTCAAATGTCGATTGCCTTTCGGTCCATCATTGCCGTCTTTCTGAAAGCGCAGCCGCATCTGTGTGCCGGGCCAAAAAAAATACACAACGAAAGCGTCATATAATGAAGCAGTCTTTGTATCAGTTATTACATTCCTCAAAGTTGTTGAAAATTTCAGTTTCCTCTACCAAGTTATTTTAGCTCTTCGAGCTAGAAAAGTGTCCTTATTTGTTTTTTGGGTTTTTTTTCCTTTTCTTTCTGTGTTTTAAAGCTTTTTAACATGTTCAAGCAGAGAAAACCGTCTTGAGCCATCTTCTAGCAATTAGCGTTGTATGTATGTAAGTATACATGTATGTATACATAGTTGATGCCTGCTGTTCTAGCTAACCTACTGATTACTTTGGCGTGGATGTAAAACAATGCCTGTAAGTTTGTGTATACTGATAATGTATTGTGAAAAGTTCAAAGTGTTCAGAGATGTGATTAGGACAGTTCTGGCATAGTTTACCTGCCGTAACATTACATCGGACAAGCCAAAAGTAAGCCGTGAGTGACCCCCCCCCCTCCCTCCCTCTCTCTCTATATATATATACATATATATACACATAATCACTCACCTTGCCGCAGACGCTTTTTTTTGCTTCACGCTTTTCTAATTGTGCGGGTTTCATTCTGTAACAACTGGTAATATTGTACAAGCTCAGCTACCCATGACTAACTAGCGTCACCAAGTTATACATCTAAGCTGTAAACGAATTACAAAGATAATTAACTCTCTGTTGTTATAATTCGCAAATCCTATGCAAGATTACAGGACAAATCGTCCGGGTAAACACACACACACACACACGCACGCACACACACACACACACACACACACACACACACATATACATATATATGTATGTGTGTATAAAATATATACGGTTCTGGTTGAAGTGAAGCGTGACAAAGCAGAATTAGTCTGTCCTGAGAAGCGAATAACATATAGAAACAATTACTGGGATCACGGCTGTCATCAAATACACTTATATGGGTTAGTTAGGTTAGTGCGCTATACAGAGTTGTGTGGAGCGTAAACAAGGGTTGATACATCCAGGTGTTTTCACATTATTCTACTTCTTTGCCGTGTCAGTACACAGCGGAGTTTCCCCCGTACCTGGGGGGAATTCTGCTGATGTATACACACGGTCCCCTTGTCATAGAGTTCTTTGACTGAAGAAGCTCCTATACAAACTGTTTTGCAGATTAGTTGTTTAAGAAATATGTCCATATATATATATATACAATGTAAGTTTTACTTAATGGGTGTGTTCATATACTGGGTAGATAGCTCTATATAAATAGACCAACCCGTCTATTATTAACAGGTTGTGTGTGTGCGGTGCACAATTATGACATTGTCATCGTTTTAATTTGTCAATTTGCCTACGTTTTATTGCCAATAGTTACGATATAACTTGCCACTGTTCATACTTATTTTAGGTAAGTTTGAACATATGAACTAAGCTAACGTCCTGTCCATCCAAACATGTCCAGGAGTTTTTGCATAGTTCTGAAAACTGATCTTAGGACTGTGAACTGTAACATACCAAGTTATGCACTGACCAAACTATGTGCTTGGAAAGGAATGCTTTTAGAATATAACAAACTGTGTATACGCGGTATAGCATGCCCGAAAGGGGAGAAATTCCATGGTATAGATCTGACATATAATTTGATTTGATTGCATTGGTGTTTAATGCCGTGCTTAAGAGTTTTCCGTTTACATGGCGGCGGTGTGGTTTACGGGTGCCCACAGTAGGCCACCGACCATTAAGCAGACTGTACCAGGTATTTGAAGTGTATGAGGCTCCTCTGGTATACATGTTGGTGTTTACATATCTCACACAACGAAAGCTAAACTTTAGTTCGTCATAATATTGGTGGACAAAGTCGACAACAAATTTTCTGTTTACTGACAACATTGTTACCATGTAACACGAGAAATCCATCTGGGCGTTTCCCTTATCCAGAAATGTTTGTAGCGAAACAGTTATACATTCTAAAGATAGCCTGCATAAGTATATGTTTATATCAATGTACGTATGCCCAACTTTGTATCTAGTGCTATGCCTGTATTGATATCTCGAACAGCGTGCGTGGACGTGCGTTTCAGAAACTCTTTTATGTTGACTTATTTGTGTTGAATTCAGATTTGTAAAGAAAAGAGCAAAAAACTTAATAGGCACATTAAAGTATGCTTATGATATATATATGTATAAATATATATTGTTCATTATGTGTGATCTGTCACAGTAACACATTAACTAATCCATGTGTTAACATTTACTCACTTTTATATTAGCCGTTTTCATGGATATCTGTCCGATGTTGGCTTTATTTAATTACGAGGAAAGTCCATCCATAGTTAAACTATTTAATTGTAAACATATATCATACACGTATATATAATATATATATATATGCTCTCAAAACCAATGCATGCAAATTTGAGCATAACCTTGTATCTATGGTACTTACCTTGTGTGCTTTTTAACCTTAACAAACAAATAATGTGTTCAGGTGGATTGTAATTGACACTCATCATAACGCTGGTGTGTAGTTTCTGACATATAAAGTATATACATGTCTATATGTGTACCACGGGGATTTTGCACAGCTTGTACTGTAACACGAGTGTACAGCGTAATGTTCTTACTCTAGAGTGTTCAGTGTTATCAAAAATGCTCTTGTAAAAATCACATGCACATAATTTTCTTATATAGGTACGCAGCTTGAATCATATCGTGATTGCTTTTAAGCCATTAGTTTAACACTGATTAAAGTGGTGAAAACAATATGCAGGGTTCTTCTGAACGAGGTGTTGTGTTGTGCTTAACATAACTGCACAAGGTAAAATTTTACTTCCCTAAAATAGGGCAAAACAAGTTTTTGGTCAAAAGACTGTTGTACAATATACAGTGTGGATTTACTTATTGTGCCTTGATTCAGTGGCGATTAAAAAAAGTGGAAAAAAAGGGGGAAAAAACTCAATACAAACGCACAGTGAACGACAACTGGAATATCAAAAACCTTCTAATATCCTTTCAGTTCAAAACCGAATGGGCACATAAAAAGCCAAGTGTGCAATGATTGACATATGTTCTTTTAATCAACACCTGTGAGGTGTCAATTTCGTCTCTCAGACATGACACTTGAAGACACCGACATCTAGCACCTTGTCGATAGCTGAAATGGACCAGCCGGCAATAAAACTATAATAATACATGGGTAAGACATGTACAGCTAGAAAGCGCGAGGAAATTTACAGTGAAACAAAGCTGTCCTGCTTTATGCCCGAGTGAGCTAATAAATATGACTCTTCTGGCAATTGCTCTGGCAAAGTTAGATTACTAAATATTATAAAATACATCTCGCCTGGTGGCATGTTTTAGAGCTCCGTTAGGAATTTCTTCATACATCTCGATCATTAAACCGTCTTTTTTTATTTGCTTTGTAAATTATGGCATATTGTAGATGGATGTTTTCTCGTGCTATATCATGACAATAATAAATTATCGAACAAGGTAGAACAGGTCAGTGTTCAAGTTAAACGAATAGAGAAATTTGACTTTCAATTTGTTAGCATGCTGTGCACACTTGATCGCACATTCTAGTTTGGACATTTTGCTCATGATGATTTTTTTGTTCTTTTTTTTTCTGAAAAACTATGTATGTACTGTCATTCTTTAACCTGTTGTTGTTTCATTCTCGCATGAATTAAGAGCATATTTACAGCTATGGGTAGAAGGTTAACCGTGGATGGTGAAATTGTTGTAATCGTTATAATTGTCCAGATTAATCGTGTAGTTGTATCAACTGGTAAAGCCGCTGACAAGTTTAGCATTCTAATTAGCTGAACAAATGGAAATTCGCTTAATTTAGAAAGTAGAGCAGCCAGTGGAGATCATTTCTACCGGCTTCACAATTACTAAGAAAGAGAACTCTGCGCATGCTCCAGTCTTTTCGGGGGAGGATGAGTTATATTTTGTCGTAGAAATAGGGAAACAAATGTTTACATTTTTTGGATTGTTTCGCCAAGCGGGCTGGAAGTGTTGCACAAATATATATGTATATCTTTTTAGAAGTTGTTAAAGGCACAGTAAACATTGAAAACGAGCAAATTCTTCCATAAAGCCATGTCTCGCTTCGTGGTGCCTACTAACTTACTAGAATACCCTTCCTCGCCAAAATGTCATTCTACGACCCGACAAGTCTAGCTTTACACAAGTTGGTATCTAGAAACCTGTATCCTCTTCCCAGGTTCTGGTTTGATCTCAGTGTTACCGTCTTTCAGATCCTCTTGCCCAGTTGTCCAAGTAGCCTCTTACAAAGCTACACCAGTTAGCTCCCTTGCATACCTTCAGGAAAATCTCGCAGACTGGCTATTCCTGCAATGGCTCATGTACAGTTCTTATTTTCGCATCTTTTTTAATTTTGTTTTATTTTATTTATTTTTTTATATATTTTGTAATCAAAGGGCTTTTCAAAACATATACATAAATTGGATATTTTTCATTATTTGTAAATTCATTTATTTATCATTCAGTTACATTTTCATTTAATCATCAATTTCTGTTAGTTTTTCTTTTTAAATTTATACAATGTTCCATTATTTCTTGAGTATTTTTAAAATATTTACAAACAGAGAGTTTAGAACTGGCAACCTCGATCATCTGCACTCTATTTATTTCTCCCGCTGTGTATTTATTTCTTCGTATAACCACACTGCCCAGTCAGTTGTTCTAACCGGCAAGGTGTGAATGCAACCTGTGCACAGATTTTGACTACAGGTTTTATGTCAAGTTAAGGCGGCCATGGGCTGGTGTGAATGCATAGTGAATATCGTATAACTGTCAATTAAAGCCATCAAACTCGTCATGAAATGAGCTTAAGAGACCGGGTTATGCGAACGACACTATGCTGGTTGGGGTGGAAAGGGAACGCCGACTGTAGGTGCAAACTTTCACACAGAAGCTGGGAGAGCAGACGATCGTGTCCGGGCTGTCTACGCACTTCTCATAGGTCACTCAGAGACGGCGAGGCGCCAAGCTAGCCCCGTACCGTATACGTAGGCCGAGTAATCCAGCCACATCAGCCGACTTCGCCAATTATTCTAGCGGTTCTCTACCATTTTATTGCCCGACACAGTGAAGGTCAGGGAAATCTAGATGCGCATCCCTTGTTAATTGTCATCATTTTCTCCGTAACAATCCATGCTGCGAAAATGTCTGCCCGATGCGTGTTACATGGGATGGCGGAGAGAAACGCGCGCGGACCGCTGTCAGCTCTATCAGCAGTCTTGTTAGCCACCATAAAGGAGAAACTATTGCCCTTTAATATCCATCCGTCTGTCAACATCAACTTCACATTAAATTCAATCTGACTCTACAATATTGATATGAACGACTGTCTGTCGGGGGAGGAGGAGGGGTATCTTCTAACTGATTCGTTTTCACACTAGGATCTAACTGTTCTTTTTATTTCTAGCATGTCATGTAGGCCTATTGTGTAAAAAGACTACGCGAATCGTTCATTTCATCACTTTGTTTTAGTCAAGTGTACAGCTGTCTACGAGTGTGTATATGTAAATGTATATATGTTATATATTTTACGCTGTTTGGTTTACTATCTGCCGCTTACCAGACGATATAAATCCTACCTGCAAACAGCTGAGGGGATTTGTTTGTGTTGGGAATCGGTGGAGGTACTGCTTTCGTTGTTTGCCGTAGTTTATTTTATGATAACTCGGAGATTTCCTGAAAACAATTCTGACAAAGACCGATTTGCCATGGCGTTTGCTAGAGTGCGTGATTTTGATTCGCTCCCGGAAAAACTTAGGCAATGAAGCAGAGCGTGTTTGCGTTAATATAAACAACGTGTCGTTTAGAGAAGGTCGTGGTGGCTAGATTAGACTGTTATTTAAGCATACGCCGAACACTATAGAAACATTATAGGCCAGAGTGACTGCTTTGTGTCTTTGGCTTCGGGCGACCCGGCATCTCCCGACTTCCCAAGGATGCTAGCGGAAAAGACACACGTCTACCCTCAGGGTGACGGCCCGTACGTACGGGTCTTGTGAAGAACTTGGAAACCAACTCACTGGGATAAAGCCCTGAAAAACAACGGCCGAACACAGAAGAAACTGGCTGATTTCCAGTTGTCTGGCACACGCGGGTTGCGACTCTTGCGGTCCCTCAGTTTCTTGCCGCTGCTGAAGAAGCCGCACTTGTAGGTCCCTTCCAGCCAAATGCGATCGCCTCGACTACTTCCCCACTCCCCCATTGTCTCCCCACTTAACGCCGGCCTTTTACTCTCCACTCGCCACTTTGTCTTGATAAAAATCACCAGAACTTCATTTCGGGTAGCTTCGACAATCGGGAAATGTCCGTGTCAAAAGTCGCCTAGAGAAAAACAATTTTCTGTCGCTTATCTTGGGCTGAAAAGTCCGGTTTAATCTCAATACCGGCCAAAATATGTTAGCTGACTTAAAAGCACCTCCCCCGTATAGCCGAAACGATAAATGCATTCTTGCAAACGACTTAGGATAAACTGGGTTTTCGGGAAATACTGTACCAGCCGACTTAGTCCTTGTGGTTGATATAGGGTCATTTCGTAATGGACATTGATACTAAGTGAATTCATTATACCTTTTAAGCCATAGCTCGTTTTAAAACATTTTATATAAAACCCATATTTTAAAGTGAAAGAAATAGCTCGATTTATGTTTGCCTGTTCAGAAATCAGCGATGAACACTAGATAACGGTTAACTATGTAGACTGGTATAACATGATATTACATGTGCATGTGAGAATCCGTGTGAAATACCCCTGATAAAATTTCTGATGTATTTTGTACATCTTTCATATTCATATGTGCTATACGCGTTAATGGAACTGTTTAGCAAGTTATTACGTTCTGGGTTCTTTGTTTCTAATGATACCAAACTACATGTGATTAGTACGTGAGAAGATTGCAGGTGAAGAGTGCGCGTAAAGAACACGCGTGAAGAGGGCCTCATGGAGGTTTTTTCTTTTTTTTTTTCGCGTTCAATAAATATTTCATAACTACATAATAATCACATAGTTTGATAAGGATCTGTGGTATTGGTTTTGCGCATGTTTACCGATGATGATATTGGATTTCTAGGTGTATATCGTCCGTGCAGTTTATTATTGGTAAAACTATCAAAATAAAACCATGCACAGAATTGTATCGTGTTTACCATCTAGAATATTGGCGACATAGCATAACTTAACGGTGATGTGAAATTAAATCCAGATTCTAAATTTCGATAAACTGTTTCTCTCTACTTGCTTGTGTGTTATAAGTTTTAACCAATGTGTATTTAGTTTTTAAATTAAAATATTCATGGGAGGGGGGTTAGTTGACGCTGTGAAAACAACGATGTACATTTCCTTTTACTCGATGACACGCCTATAACAGATCTTGTGGCATGTACAAAGATTTCCATAAATATAAACGTTACTTATACAATGAGTTTTTTTTCTTTAATTCACAACATAACAGGCTGATGAGCATCTATACCTCTAACTATTCATGTAGACAACAAAACTGTGTTATAACATAATACTTTACAGTTCCTGACCGTTCAATCGCATCTGCACACTCCATGAACAAACTGTATCGTCTTATAATGCTAAGTGCAGTTTTTCTTAGTGACTATTATTTACACTGATTTTTAACTAGCATTAAGTCCGCTATTTACCCCCTAAACGTCTTGTCCCATGACTTTCAAAGCAAGCATGAACCCCATGATGTCTTCTCAAGAGGAAGGGTGTATACACATGTATGTGTTGGCCTATATTTTAAGATGCGCTGGGTGCCGTTCTTTTCAGTTGGAATAATTGCTTAAGTTGTCTATGCAGAGGAGCTTAAACATTTGATTTTATTTAAAACCTCGAACCTCTCTGGACGCATGAGGGAGTTTTGTAGGACCAGCGACTACAATCAGTGGAAAATGTCGCTTCAGGGGAGGATTTTCCTTCTTAAAGCCCCTTAAGGTGACTTGAATTTGCGCGCTATCTCATTAATATGTCCGACCCAGCTCGCTGCTTTAAAACCTGATTAGCTGAGAGTATGATCTATTGCGGTGGGCGGGGCTAGGGGAGGTCGGACGATTCCATTTCGAAACCGCAGTTTATTCACGGGCAATGGTGCGAACAGAGCTGTAGGGTCGCTCTACAAAATAGCCACGATAGCTTAATCGTTTATCTCTGCTTTTTGAGGAGACATTACAGCGTCAGAGATCAAGTATTTTGGAGGTTTTGACGATCTCAACAGACACCCACTCCATGTAGGCTTATACTCGGAGCCATTTACTGGTAGTTGGATAGTTACTGACAGCGAAACACATGGGAGTAGCGAGGTTACCGCGTCACCTCTGACAGGTGGTCAGCTTTTTCAACACCTTGACCTTTTTAGTCTATGGTAATTTTTTTTTCTCTCATTTTTTCAAAAACAAAACTCGGTACCGAAAGTTTACGCCTAATTCCAGGGAAGGAATTAGCCGGCAGTAGCATTCCATGCCATGTGGCCTGTGAAATGCTTATCTCTACGGGCAAACCAGTAAAGTTCTAAGTCGACGGCGCCTAGTTTATTTTCCACTCGACTCCCTTCCCTGTACATCTATCGTGTAGAGGGAGTATCAAGTCCGCGATATTATCGTCAGTAACCTAAAGAGAGGGTCTGATCCCCGAAATGTGCAAGGAAGTCGGAAAACTATTATGCCCAGCAATCTAGATAAACAGTACTTGGGCGAGATACGTTTGAAGTGTTCAAGACATACTTCCGAGTTCGCTGTACCCCTAAGGGTTGAAAACATTAGCATGATGGTTTTAGAAGTACCAACATATTTTCCTTGTCACGCGGGTTTCCTGGGAACTGTTCCGCTAGTACACGGGTCTGACTGAGTTAAGTAGATGTCAGACACCAGATGATGCCTTGCTGTGGAAACGGACAAATTTTTACACCGTTCACTTTTAAAAGAGAATTCCCACCTTTAAGTATAAAAACGCCTCTCTTATACTCCACCTTCATAAACATCACCTTCTGTTAATACTGTTTAGAAGTTCTCGTCTGGGGGTCAAATGTGGGACCTGTCCCGTTACACGAGGCCCCAGACCGATGACAGCCTCTGATTCGTCTTCGTGAAAAACGAGAGGCCCGGGTTAAGTCTTTCCATCAAAGCCTTAGCCCATCCTCTCCGCACGCATACATAATTTGTCGTGCTTATTGGAAATGATGTATGAATAGGAGGGTATATCTTCACTTGTGCGCAGCCGAGGAATTTTTTCGATGCTGTAAACTTGCTGTATCGTTTTGCTGCTGGGAATCCCGTTTTTGAAAAACTGATTACGGCACAATCCGAATGGATCAGGGCACTTGAAGGCCCCCGCTGGCTTGAAGTCAGATCGCCCGCGGCCGGCCCAGTTTGACAGGTCATTTGTTATAGCGTTCTATAGTAACGGACTGGTGATTGACAGATTTAGTGGAAGGAGCCATGAGCACCGACAGCTTACTTGTTAAACTGAGCTTGTGATGACGGCAGGCTAGATGGAGGTTTTACCCCGTTTGACAGTTTTTCTACTTCTTTGACAGGGACTGGGGTTTGTTTATACCAAGTACACGTACGCAGCAGGACACAGCAACAAAAACTTACGCAATTGGAGGCGGCCGGAGCCTGTCTTACGTGAGGGTCCATGGCTCAACGGGTAAGTTTCTCTTTACATATTTCTGAGATCTCGGTCACCCCACGGGGGCCGGGGTAGCATCGGCCGATGGGGACGGGCATACAAGCAGGCAGGCAAAATAGCCTCTTGTTCAGACGTTAAATTTATGGCTGTTCGTGTCTTTTACCATCAATAATATTTAAGGAGAAATGATAAAGGGGGAGTTGTTGTTGGGTGATATAGGACTGTTTGTCGTGTGGAGTGACTGGTACATACCCTACTTCTTTTCTGTTACAGTATGAGAATGACCTCCCTCACTACGGGAGCATGGACAATCACACGGGCATGTACGACCCTCACCGGGGCAGTGTAACCAGCCACCCGGGCTTGGGACATAGCACCCTAAACCATTCTAGTATCCATCAGTACCCGCCTTATACGTCCCCCAGCAATATGCCGGCAGTTATGAATTCCTCGTCACAGGACAGCCAGCTAAAAAGGGATAAGGACTCTGTTTACGGGTGAGTCGTTACACACGCAAGCGCCACATAGAAATCGGTATATCTGTATACCTATATCTACCTACATAGACATACACACACATAGCGTTGATATACATAGTTTATAAAGGACCAGTTGCCCCGGTTTATCATGTGTAAATGTCTAGATGATGAGCCAATGTCGGCCCTTGTCCCCTTTCCACAAACAACCGTGCAAAATCGGCCTTGCACCACTCCATTACAGGCTCACGTATCCCTTGAATGTTCGTCCTTTCCCATGTCAAAGCGTAATTTAAAACACAGAACATTTAACGAGATTTGACGGTTGTGTAATCGACTTATCAGTATATGTTGTTTATTTATTCCGCTGACCTGTAATTCTAATTTCGTCTGCCTCGGGATGAATGAGGAGAACGGCTAGCATCTCTGCCGTCCTCCGCCCATCACAAGCTCTCCATTCCCCGGGCAATGTTATGGTCCCGGGTCCCTTACAGCCGTCAGTCGCCTAGATAGAGCGTGCATGAATCTAACCGAGACCAATATGGCCGCCATTTTCGTAAATATTTCTCCCTTCTCTCTCTCTCCATAGGCACCCACTGTTTCCGCTTCTAGCTTTAATATTCGAGAAATGTGAATTGGCGACGTGCACCCCACGGGAGCCGGGTGTGGCCGGGGGAGACGTTTGTTCGTCAGAATCATTCAATGAGGATATAGCCGTTTTTTCCAAGCAAGTACTAGTATGTATTAACCCTTGTCTTTACCCTGATTCATGACATATATGTATATATAGATATATATTTATCTCAACAATTTTTGTGGCCTGTATTATTATCTCGATATCATTGTTTATCAGTAATAACTGACCTCTGTTTGGGCCGAACACTTCATGTTGTTTCCGGGCCCGCCGTGTATCACGCCAAACATAGACCAACGATTTGCCATAGGGACACGTACAGTTTTCTAGTATCCATGGAAAATTTTCCTTCTGGCTGTATTTTGAGATCAAAAAACATTAGCTTTACCCACGAAAAAATTGACAGAAGAACGTTAATATTAATCACTGTATATTTTGTGTGATATTTTTTTTTTTGAAAACGTCAGGATTTTTATTTTTAATTGCTACAACAATAGATATGACGGTGTAGGTCAGTGTCAATTATAGGAAACAGCAAGCGTTTAATTTGACGGTGACAATCCCCTTGTTTCGTGTCTAACTGGATCAGAGCCCTAAGCAGCCTGACAGGACGGGACGAAATTACGGGTTGGGCTTTAGCCGGGCTCTGTATTCTCTGTACATTAGAGCCATTTCGCCGAGGTGTTTGGGACAGCCGCTAGATTAGACCAGTTACTTATGTAATTATTACTTTGCATTGTCCGTCTGTAACGACACGCTAATCTAATAGCTCATGCGGCCATAATGACACAAGTCATAAAATCGACAATGGCACTGAGGAAGGACCTATGGGGAGAAAAACAGCCCACATAGAAAATTCTGCCCGCTCTCTTTCGGAAGCCACATCTTTCCCCTGAATGTTCGCTCTGGGAGACATTTAGCTGAGCCGTGTATTACGGACATCGGGTGGGGTTTCTCTATGAAATTATCACGAGGAGCTCGCACAGAAAATGGGCACAGGAAACAACAGGGGAAAAAGCCAAGATTCTTGACACCAGTAATTAGTTCTCTGTGCTCGAACTCAAGCAAGAAAAATAAAATTTTATAAAATCTACGAGAATTTGTAGTTTAAGCAAGACCCTCTTTTCCTGTTTGATATTTTTCTACCCTCAGGCACGGTCGGACAAGCCTTTATTTTCGGCTAACCACGAATTGGATAGTTTGGTATGTTGTACATTTCTTACAATTTTTTTGTTTTGGTTTGATTTTAAATATTTTTGTATTGTTCTGTGTTAAACGTTGTGTGGTTAAAATGCCTCCTTATAATAGTTCTCCACCCAGGATGTCACGTTTGTTGTACGTTATTTATTAATCTCAGCAACTAGGCTACGATCTGAGTCCTCCATCCGAACCCCAGTGCCGAAGAAAACTAGACGCATGTCTTGTGCAATTTTTCCAGTGTCTTGAATATGAATATACATAGAGAATAAGTCTTAGAAGCTGAAATGAAAGTGCTTAAAAGAAAAGAAATTTTCAAATTTGTTTGATTGTATATTGCTGTAAGATTTACTTATCATTGTCAAGCTTCTAAGATATACATTATTATTCATAGAGACCTGCAGGGTTGCATGTATGTGCATATAACGAAGTACATCTGAACGCATCGGTGGTACCATATCGTGATTTGGCCAAATAAATGTTGCTTTAGGTTAGAGGTGGGGTTAAATGCTCACAGTCACACTTCGAGAATGTTGGCTTTGCATAAAAAAATTCCAAAAACAATTATTTGCAATAAATATTTCGATGAGAGAAAAAAACCCTTTCTTCAACATCATGTATTATCGATGTACTGCGAAATCAAAATTTAGAAAACAAAGTTTTTTTCAAATCATCAGTTTTTCGTATCTGTGAAAAATTGTGATATAACTTGAAACTGTTTGATTTGCGTAAGTATGAATGAAGGCAAAGACTACATGGGTTCTTCAACAGAACAGAACGGATTTCAAACTCGCGGCCGAGCTGTGATAGGCCATTGCTGCCGTACAACATGTCTCGCACATTTGTCATAATTTTTTCACATGAACAATTACATGCGTAATGCCTTGAATAAATAATTTAACAAAAAATAGATAATAAAAAAAAAAAGAAAAACGATGAATTGGAACGAATTCTATTGAGATTCATTGAGTTTGGGGGTGACATATATTATAACTACTGACACCATAGTCATAAGTGAAGTCAGAGATGATTTGGCCGGGTGCTAAGTGGCAACCATGATGGCCATACAATATGTCATATTGTGTAAGCGATCGGCTGTTTAATAGCCCTAATGTTTGATTTATAGACCGCCTTTCTCTCTTCTCAGATGATACAGGCTATTCAAGTGTTACGGTTTCATCTATTGGAATTGGAAAAGGTGAGTTCGTCAATTCTTATCAAATTCTGATGTTCAACATATATTTAAATCGAAAAAAAAAATTAGTTAACGCCTTGTTCAGTTTAGGTGTCGCAATATTTTATGGTTACTTATTTAGAACCGTTGTTAGACATATGCTAACTAAATGTATACAGAATCCAACGGGAATATAGTGTTTATACAGAACATCTTCTAGCTGCTTTCGCATCGTGATATGGCTTTATGATAATTGAATTAAACCCAAATTGTATTTATTTATCCACACTTAATTTACCGTACATAAGTCAATTTTCCACGTTATGCCTGAAATGCTAGGTGGTTTATACATGCCAGATTTTATCGAATTTTTCGGCTGTATTTTTTTCTTGTGTGCTCATCAGGGCTTAATTCAGAAGTGCGTTTGGCTTCGGTTTTTAACTTCTGGGTGATTCAAAATCCACTTCTATTTTTTAAACTCTGAATTTAGATTTCTAAACTAAATTGAATTTGTCACTGTGTTCACTGGCTAACCGTATTTTGGGGGCCAACTGGCTTCTATGATAGTTAGAATATGGCAGATGTTTCTTTTCATTCTGTCTCGCTAATTTTCCCCGTTCCCTCTCTGGGTGGACTACTGCTCGGAAATATAAGAATGGTATATTAAAACTCTCAGAAATAATTCAATAGCGCCGAGTCGTTTAAACCACGGGCCATTCAAAAGTAGGCTAGAGTTTCAGTCAGACAATTTTGAGCTTAGGTACAAAAAGGGGTGCAGATAGCATAGGTCGGACTCACTGAGCTATAACTGCTAGTCGATATGAACTTCAGTTCGAACTTTGTGAACTCGGGCGGAAAATGCGAAATTAAAGCTGAAAGATCAAGAGCTCAATGAAATGTACAGCAGTTCGAGTGTAATTTGTCCGTTATTCTTTATATCGGGATGCGACGAAGTTTCAACACTCGAGTAATTCATATGTTCTATTGTACAAATTTAGATGATTGTGTGCATATTAAAGTTGCATATTTATTCGCCATGAGTGGTCTAAAGAAGAAAATTTTGACCGTGCTTTATTGATGACTTGATCAGTATAGTATCGATCGAGATGCGCAAATACTTCGATGCGACGCTGTGGCTGCTGTGAAATTTTGTGGACTTCAACTATTTTTGAATTAACAATGTCTCTTTCAAAAATACTTCTCACAATGATCAACATGTTAAATGTGGTAAGCTTTGATAAATTTTGAAATATTTTTCACGAAATGACAGCAATGAACATCCTGAGAAACTTTTGGAATATGTCAGAAAATACGTTAATTTCATGAGGCGACAACTGCATGACACCTTATATGTCTTATATATCAGTCGGTTTTTCACCAGAATTTTCTGTGTAGGTGTACATTTATGAATCCCCCCTGTTATTCCAATGCTATTGCGCCGGCAAATATTAACACGCAGTTGTATGTTTGTATTTTTGCAGGTGCACGAACTCTGTGACAATTTCTGCCATCGGTATATTAGTTGTTTGAAAGGCAAAATGCCTATAGATTTAGTCATAGATGACAGGGAAGGGAGTACGGGTACACCCGGCAAAACTAGCCTGGACGGCACACCGCCCGACCCCTCGGATGCCACCGATCAGGTAAGGCCAGTTTCACTCTCACTGTCTTTTATTCCAATTAGAGCTGGTACCATTGTGTAGTATTATCCAGTCTTCCTCGCGGTCTAGCTCAGCGTTCAGCACGGCTTGGTTGTAGTACAGAAAATGTCAAAGGCACAACACTAATTGACTACACAGTTTTATTGACGGGCCCATAACTATGGACCATTTAGTAGAGGAAAACGTTAAAGTTAGACGTTCCACAAATACATGTATATGGTATCATAGGAAGAACGAAAATTTGCAAAGCATAGTGGGATAATAGTTAATAATATAAGTATGTTTGTAATTTGAAATTTTTCTCTTTTAAACTTCCGATGTTTCATTTCTGTAGGTTTTCTTATAACAATTCTTAATAACAATGGCTTGTGTATCGCGTGGCATGACTTGAAAGGATAAAAGACATTGGCGACAAGCCAGAGTGTTGGATTCTTGGAGGACTAGTAAGGCGACAGGCAGATCATTAAGGCATTATTTTAATTGAAAGTAATGCCGACACAGGCGGCTGAGGGTTATAAAATGGACTTGGATGTTTCTCTCAAGGGGAAGATTTAGCGAGCAACTCTCGGAAGGCAGTTGCGTCCGCACTCTAATGTAGTACTGAAGATACCTAGGGAAGCATTGGCTTTTATAGAAGTCAGTTCACAGGGTTATCACTTAACTTATACCCAGCACCAAATCTACTCTATTGAAATCGGATATTACGTTCTTGGTTTTTATAAAGTATATTGTTATGAAATATAGATTCTTTGCGGCTAAAAGACAACTTGAATTTGGATTTGAGAATGGCGGACAGACGAGGTGGGGGGGGGGGGAGTTGGGTGAAATCTTGATGATTATTATGTGTTTTTTTTTTCTTAAAGAATCCATGCATTTTTATCATAGTATAAGGTCAGCGGGCGTTGGAGAAAAGGCGTACTAATAGCAAAGTTGCTCAGACAAAACTGTTTTCTATCGCCGGGAATTCATGGTCTAATACGTGCCATAATGACGTCTCTTTGGGCAAGGCTTTTCTCTGCGTCTTTTTATCGAAGGTATAGGCGAAACTGAATGCAATCACTGTATTAGAGCCGGCTTGAGGAGAAATTTGTGAAAAAAGTTTCTGCTAGTCCATTGACGGAAGGTGCTTTCTTATCAAACACTCTATTTAATAGTATTGCAGACAATTACGCTATTCTTCGAGCGTGAGGCCCGGTCGAGTTGCCTTTTTGTGTAAAGTAGCCCTTCTAAGCGCCGTCTTCACCCGTGTTCCGTTCCCTTAGTACAATAGACATCCCCTGACTGCTAAAAGGAACGCGCAACCCTGTAATTTGTGTCATTCTAAGTCTGTCTTACTGTGTAGGTGATTAGGGGCTGGGAGACTAGCCAAACATACCAACCCGCTATCAAAGTTACAATTCGCCCAACCCCATCCAACCCTGCACCCCTAGCCTCTCCCCGTGGCCTATATCTACCACAGAACTCGGAACATCGTCAGGACTAAATAAGTACTCTCTCAGCATTGTCGAATCTTCTTCGAACAAAGGATTTTTTTATGAAGTAAGATGGCGATTTTGGTACAATTTTTGGGAGTAAGCACAGACGGCCTAATGGTTGTTAAAGTTTGCGCTGAGTTCAGAAGTGTAAACAATATGTCAGTGGAGACATTTGAGAATCCGTCGACGGTGACACGTTTTTAAATAGTAGTTAAGTGTGTAGATGGTGTGGGGGGGAGGGGTTTAGCAGTTGCTAGTTAAATTAATTAGAGAGTGTATTTTCCGACTTTGTGTTGTGTAAGAGTCGGCTGTTATCTCTAAATCTGGCGTCAACTTGATCCCCAACGCTTAGCTGCCCTGCTGTGATAATCAAGGCTGAATATAGTCCGTGAAAATGGCGGTAGATTTGGCAGACGGTCCAACGACATCCAGTGCGTTTTGTAACTTTAAATCTCATCTATAGATTCCTTTCTCTTTGGCCACCGTCCTGAAAATCCCCGTCTCATGCCCGGCTGTCAAAAGGCACGGGGCATAGCCTTGAGCTAAGGGTCTTTCGCATGATCGGCTGTATTCATTTCGGGTAGATGGGGACGGGACAGGGAACCAGTTGTTACTGGGGGCCGTGTGTCGGGGCGTCAACTGACCCCTGCCGTGAGAGAGAGGAATCATCCAACTTATTTGCCCTCTGCCTATTGGTTTAGATGTACCGTCAGACCAACGCCCTGTGTCAAAGTCTTGCGAGAGCTGCCCTACGCCCCTGCGGTCACTGAAAACTCAGCACGGAAGCTGTGAAATGAACAAGAGGGAATTAAGGCCCTAACGGCCAGTGGTCATTTAAAGCCATTGACCAAGAGGCGTGACTTTATGACACCTTGACCAGACTTTGGCAGACAGCGAAAAGCGTCGGTGTTTGGGGACGGGATAAATTACCCGGCAACTATCATGTCAATGAAAAGTTTTATGTGAAAAGTGATCATGAGGATGATGATTGTGCTAGGTCGTAAAAACCCTGTGCCAATGTGTTCTGGCTATTGTCACACCAAACAGCAAACCACTTGTCCACCATGTACCAATGGAAGCTCTCAACTGGTGCTTGTGAAAGAAATGCTCAGAATTTTTATACCATTAGACACTTTATTGCCTCGCGTGAACAATTGGGGGGAAAGAGGAAGCTGTAATGTATACATATAAAAATTAAGAGATTTTATATAAGTCGAAAACCGCATTACATACTTGCTCGTAAAAGCCACGAGAACAGAACATTATAGAACTGAAATGCTGTAGCGTCAGAAATCCGCTCATGGCTCAGAAGATAAATTTAGATTTCGAAAGATTAACAGATTATAGAAGACATAAATAATTCTACATTTTTTAACTGATTCAGAGCACGATTGTAGCTTTAATGAATTATTTGCCTTTGTATACAACAGAAATTTTACGACACGAAAGGAAAAACCCATCGTGTTGATTATCACAAGGTTAAGGGAATAATTCAATCCAGTTGCGTCAAAGACACCGCCGAATATGTTGAAATAATTTTTTTCGGAAGTGAAAATATTGAACTTGTCCATAATGGACGAAATTAGCTCTGTTCTTGCTTTTGTAAAACGGCGAGAGTTTCGGAGAAACTGATGCCGGCCAAAGGAAATGGGGACACCACGGGGGGTGGGTTTCCTCAAAAGGGGGCTTCGTCTGGTCTTGACTGGCAACCAGTGTAACTGTCACTGCCAAATGTTTGACGTCCAGCTAGTCAAATGTTTTGCGATGGAAGGCCGAGAATGTCAATTTGGTAATCTGCGTTGATTCCCATATTTCCCTACTTTAGCTCGGCGTGGTGCCGTTACGGGGTTGCAGCGCACTTTACCCGTGATCGGATCCACAGACGGGAGCGTATAGCTTCCCAACGCCACCGAGAGTTCTCACGTAATACTAGAAGCCAGTCCGGAAACAGGGTAACGAGCAGACAAACTATCACTTAGATCGAGCCCGTATACAAGGAGAAGATGATAAGATTTAACGACGCGCCGTGAATTACCCAGTCAGCGCAGTGTAACGCCTAGCAAAGTAAATTAATTAGGAAAGTGATCTACAACAGTGAAAATCTTTACGATTGATTTATCTTCTTTCAAAATCAATACCTACAGCCGTCGAATCGTATACTCGTCAGCTATGGTCAGTTGTTGTGGTGAATTACCGCTGATGCAATGATGCTCATCATCGTATTATGTGCAGGGAAATATTTTTGGCGGAA
Organism: Acanthopleura granulata; assembly: GCA_016165875.1. NCBI lineage: Eukaryota > Metazoa > Mollusca > Polyplacophora > Chitonida > Chitonidae > Acanthopleura > Acanthopleura granulata. The sequence goes on along the minus strand of JABBOT010000001.1, from coordinate 41,052,803 downwards.
GCAGTATACAGTTTGATTGGGACATTGAAACATCCGCGGGACCATTCTGGTCGTGACATGGTCCTGGTGGTCACGAGGGACTATTGTCCATTTCTGTCTAACACCCCCCTCCCCCCCTCCTTCCAAACCGCGATCGAGCACCAAGGTCCCGAGTCGTTAACCACGCGCTCAAAGGAAACGTTATACACGGATAACTCAATTGCATTTTGAACAGAATTCTGTCCCGATGTTAAACAGTTAGAAGTTTAATACCTCAATTGGACGAATGCGAAAATCTAATAACGTGCAGCAAATGTGATCATTTTGAAAAGGACTCTCCGATGGCTGGGTTAGCTGCTGGGGCTCCGCTTTGATTGAGGCTGGAACCACTTTCATTGGGTTTAGGTGTAGCGCCTTTCCTACAGCCTTTTGTGACGTCTGAGAAACGTTTGAGCGACTCGGGCTCTGGCTAAATACGGCGTAACCATGTAAGCTGTAGGTTAGTTTGCTGAGAAAATATCATTAGTAAGCTCCAGTGCCTCCGACAAAATAGAGTAGCGATTAGCGATTAGGTTGCGAGGACTTGGAGTATAATAGGCTACGATCAGGCACGGCCGGCGAATAAAACGCACCGGAGTTTATTTTCCGTGCATTTTTAAGGCCGATTTTTCACAGAATCTTAACCGAGGGGCAAGTCTTTTCACAGCCGTGGCTTCGTCTGCCTTTGTCGGTCAGATGATCAGCTGTGTAAGGTTGTGAATGCCCGTCCTCCTCGCTTAGTTCTGCTACATGCATGTATGTTGTACATATAGGCCATGCCTGAAACACTGCATCTTGTATATGGTGTCAAAACGGATCATGGGGAAACGTGAAAACTCACATCATGCACCACCGTATGTGCAATAATATCTTCAAAACTTGAAATGATTCATAATGTTGGACCAAATGTGCAATGATTGGACTTGTTGACGTTCACACACACATGATGTCATGAGATGCGCATCAACATGTGGGCATATATCCCGGCATCGGAGCGAACCACAATGTATACTATTTAAAGACAAACTCTATACATACTATGGAACATAGAACAGCTCTGGCATGCTTTGGCGATAGAACATGACCTGTGTGTTTCTGCTCTGTAGAACAGTCTATCCGACACACAGGCTAATTTCCATAGGGTTATTCCTAGTGAATTTGTTTGTTGATAAAGGGATTGGCTTTCCTCGCGCGCGGCTCGGCGCTCGTGGTCGGCTTGTCCTGCTAAAACCGGGCGGTCACCCCCGGGCTTCGCTTCTCACCCTGGTCCCTTCCCTCTTCTCTTCCTTTGCCTGTAGCCATGCTGTGACCAGACGAGAAAATGGCGAGTGTTTCCAGAGATCGCCGACCCCGGGTTTTAAATAGCAAGAGAGAAGGTTAATATGTGTGTATGTTTGGTGGTTCTGTTTTTCCTCGACCGCACAGCTTATTTGAGGTCTGCACAAAAATCGATGTTCATTCAAGTCAGTGTATTCTGTTTTGTGCGCTGTATTATTCAGCGATCAAAGTTTTCTAACTTGTCATGTGAGCGTAAAGTAGTGTTTCAAATAGAAAGGAAAAAAAAAAATACTTTCGTTTTGGAAATATCGTTAGCGGCAGTGTGTCAACACGTAAGAGCGCAGTCTTTACCGCCCCGTTTTATACGGTTACACATCCCCACATAGCATAAAAACTGCCACTGCCTCGTCATCTTCACCGAGTACACTGTCAAACCGACACATCATCAATTTACCGCAAGTAGAAAGGACGCTCAGCCCTTCAGAGGGATTTTTTTCACAAATTGACCCCATTGTGATATATGATCACAGGTTCACGTTCACATATCAATAATAATTAGGCCTGATGAGCGGAATAATTTTGTTTACTTTGGCTAAAGTCTTCACGCCCGGTGAATAGAGCATGTGTTGACAAGCTGCTCCTCTAACTGCCAAGGGTCGCGACTGAGGAGGAAAAACTACAACTACCAGATTAGCATTGATGACTTACGACTTTCGATTATAAACAAAACCAAGCATGGATTTTTTTTAAACCACGAAATGAATATTAAAAGAAAACATGGGTACACTGGAGCAATTATAGTTTCGCAGCCGCAATTCATAATAAGTATTTAAACGCAGGCCCCCTACAAGCATGTCACTGATCAGTTTAATATATTGAGTTGTATAATCAATATATATATATATATATATATTGTAGCAATCTGTACTCATTTAAAAGCTTATTCCTTTAGCCAAGAGCGATGCGTGTATATACATGCATTTATATGTGACTACTTGAAACCACCCGGCCTATATGGCGTATATATCAACCTAGATTGAACATGTACCAAATACATAGACCAACTGGAAGCATAGAACTTTGTGAGCTATTGGAAACTGACGATATTTCCATCCTTCTGACAAATCAGTGAAGAAAGTGGAGAATTACATGGACATATATACCCTAGGCATACTATTCTGCTGAATTGTTAGGCTACACACAGACACTCGGTGTTTACTTTGATTTGAAAGCACATTTGTTTTACGAAAAAAATGAAGGCAAACTTGGGCAGTGAACCAATTTAAAATTAAGGTATAGTGAACCAATTTAAAATTAAGATATGAAAATAAGGATAAAAAGCCACCCCAGATCTAGATCTGTCACTTTATAGAAGCATGTATATAGGCCCATATCAGGTGCCATGGAGGTATGCAGACGGAGATTTCAGGTAAATACAGATCACTCTAAACTGGCTTAATACAAGCAGTTTTCTTGCTTTGTTTTTTGAAAGGCAGGTCGGCTGTGAAAGTCTAACGTCAAGCTTTACTGTATACTTACAATGTAGGCCTATCTGAAACTTGCTTTAGGATAATTTACTGAATAAATCAATTCTGAGACAGCTAAAAGGTAGGAGTGTTGCATAAATTTAAAGGTCTAGATATGATTTAAAGTGATTAGGAGCATTATGGAGCATTTAGAAGGGCGAGGAAATGGATCATTCGTTCGTCTCTACGGCCATGGCAGGCCTGCGCGACGAGCGGCTAATTTCATAAGCTGTCCATGAAATATTTCCTGTGCTCGCACGACTTGGATATCTCAGATCTGTAGTCCTTGTCGTCTCTTCTACAACAAGCAAATCCACTTACATTGTGAGGGTTAATGTGAGTGTATTGTGCGGACCTAATTGCGCCTGTTCTCTTCAGGACTCATCGAGTTGGGCCTTACCGAGACCAGCTGATAGACAGCTGACGTTCAGGCTAAGACCATCGCCTCAAGCTCCGTCTTTTTGTCCTTCTCCTGTCTCGGAGGTGCAAAAGGTACGAAGTTAAAAATGGGGGCAGGGTTGAAGAGTGGACAGCCCAGCGCCTAGAGCCAAACGTTTTGTTCGCTGATTTAACTATTAGGCATTGTTTGCCCGGTTCTCAATAGAACCAGCAAATTTACCTTCTTTTGTGTCTGAAATCAATCCATTACTGGACACAAAGGGAACTGAACATCAGAGAAAACGTCCACGCTAATCCTTATAGCGTCGCCAACTTCACACCCCACAATTTTAGACTGACACAAATCCGCGATTGTTGTTCGCTTTGACGATGGCCTTTTCCTTTTTTTCTCGGTGAAAGTGGTCGGATTTTAATCCATTTTGTTCGATGATATAAGCAGGTAATTTAGCAGCTTATCGACGTTGAAGTTACAGTAATAGTTTGAAACGACTGGGTATCTCCTTTCAAAATGCAATTGATTATGAACTGTGCATCTGAAATGAATAAGCAGACAAAATATAGAGATTAAATTAATCTCTACCTGTCATATTCGGAATTGTTTTAAGCTCTTACATTTTGTGAGCAACAGTTTATCCGTTTGAGAACATACTATATGGTACATGTGGATTGGAATTTAGACCTTTAATAATATGGTTACAGACATGTACCTACAGCATGTGTTGATCACAAATTGTGTGTGAACGATTCTTCAGGTATTATTGATAAGGTTAATGTTGCACCAGTTTTGATGATACTTTACACTTGTCATACATGTATATCATTATGTTTTTGTAAACGTGCAGGTACTTGGATTGTGGCGTCCTGTAAAAATATATAAAGCAAAAAAATTGTCGGTGAATATCAGTATATACACATCATTCATAATTAGAATTTTTAATTACAATCATGATTTTGTTAATGGATCAGGAGCATCATACAAACTTCATGCATGCATTGATACTGCCATTCATGTTGGAGCAGTGTTCAGACTAGGTGTTGTAATAGTTCATGAGTGGGGATAGCATAACACACCAAGCAATCAGGTGGCTTGCAGTATTGATTGGGTTACCTGGGAAAAATGGCGTCCAGTATAGAATTTTGATAAGGAAGTATTGGACGCTATTGTTGGCCTACTTCAGGCATAGTGACCACTTGCTGTTCCTGGAATGTGCAATCTAAGATTTCGAAATGTTTGCAGAAAAAGTTCAAATATTTTTCACGTCTGAAAGGTGGGAGGGGAGGTACAAGGGTTTCACACATGAATTGTTTATTTCTTCTTAGAGATACATATTTATGGTGAAAAGAGATGAAAAACTGGGCTATGGTTTTAGTGATAGGTTTGCTTTCCCAGAGGAGCTCTGTACTTGGCATACAGTAACCCAGATATAAACTAAAAGTTGAGGACAGGGATAAATATACTAGAAACTGATAGCGATAGAGTAAGGTCAGGGGAGATGGCCGGGCGAAGATAACCTAGCTCACCTGGAGAGCCAAGTCAAGGCTCAAGCTCACCTGTGATTAATCCAGGTGCGACCACTGGCTTCTCCCCAATCAGGTACCCTTACATGGCCGCCTCAAGTGCCCATGCCCCTCCCTTGCTCTAGATGCACAGGTGTAGAGGTTTTTTTTGTGTCCCCACCCAGCCCTGTGCCCGAGCTGAACACTTTATCCGCCATGTCTGTATTTGTATACAGTTTTGCAAACATGCTGATATGTACCTTGGTTTTAAATTACAGTCCCATGTTTGTTGTAAAGATTAAAAGCCACTTAATCAAGGAAGGGAAAATGGGGTCTCCTGCAACACATGGCTATATCAGTGACTGTGAGTGTGGCTGGCTTTATTAGAACTTTAATGATCACTCCATACAATCATCCCAATTTACTCTGATCTGCAGGCTGTACAGGGTTGGGCAAACATTCCACTTGGGTTTTCAGCAGCACGGATATTACACTGGTAGTTTTGGTGTTTATTTTGTGCAGATCAGTTTGTCCATTTTAATCATTACCAAAGGTTGTTAATTTGGCTGTAGACGTGTTTACAAACCAGTTAGTGCAAGACAGATCAAAAATATTTAAATCGCACTACTCGACCAGTTTGAATTTCCATCGAAGTAAATGAATGTCTTTGTCTAGGTTTCCCAAATTTATGTTTTAAATTTACATATATGAATATATAATTTGTCTGAGTGTTTGCTTGAAATGATTGTGCTAAATCGAAACTGAAAAATGCTATACATGTATACTGAAATCTCTTGCAGATAATCATTCTTTTTTATTTCAAGGGGTAGAAATGCCACAGAATAGCTATGTCAGTTGCAAAAAAAAGGCGAAAAGATACTCAGACAAAAACTAAAGAGAGCATTTGTTTTTGAAGACATTGTCTAATTTGACATTTTTGTCTAATATTCTTGTTGCCTTTGTACATGTGTGGTGGCACCTAGTACAGCTATGTTATTGATCGTGTGTGTCTGTCCCACACATTGTCTGCATGTAATGTGTCATAGAACAGATTATATCAACATAAATCATAATTTTCACTGACTTATCCCGGCTGCGTGCGAGAGGCTGAAGTTGGATGGGGCTGTCAGGTAGAGGGGACTTGGGGCTAACTGGTGAGCATTAAGCCCCCAGAGCTGCACCGCATAAACAGACACTCCAAGATGTCATTGGTGAATATTCACCATCCAGCGTGCACGGAAAACACAGACTTATCAGATTATGGCGAGGGATGAATAATCTTCATGACAATGATGATTCATTAAGTTTTAATGGCAATCCAAAATGCGCTTTATCAGACAGGAATTGGGTATTGGAGATGGAGGCTAAATATCAGGCCATCCCATAGTGCAATGGGGGACTGGCCAGATCTTCAAAATGCTCCTTTTGCATGCAGAAAAAGCCTATATTGGCGTTTTGAATGTCACTAGAGGGGGTTTGAGCAAAACAGACATTGACAATGTGATAATACCCTTAACAGCTTTCACTGTCTCTGTTATGGAAATTGCGTCGCGCCTCGATTGGATCGGAGTCCGAAGTCACAGTGAACTCCGGGGCATTTGGGTCAAACGGGCCATTGAAAGGAGAAAACAGGGCCAGTATTTACAAGTGTGGAGAAATAGCTCGCCCAAGAAGTGGAAACTTGTGATCTGTTTGTGAGGGAAAGCCCCTGCCCATGGGATCTGTGGGATCATGCCTATTCTGCCAACTAGATCACAGCCTCCAGGAAATTACTCATGGAATTATAACCTTAATTATTGTATTTTTAGTATCTTTCACTGTCGGGATCAGTATTCTTGTGAATGGTGTAAGGGTAGGTTTGACATTTAAGCCTTAGTTCTGAAAAACATTTGCCTCATGAGATGAAAGGTGTTTATTTTTTTACAGCTATCTAGACTGTAAAAGAATAAATTGAAAATATGTATGAATTTAATGGCATTGTCCTGGCAAGACTGTAGAACCATATTTTATGGTTTAAAGGGAAGTTGATGTGTCATTTCCATGAAACAACACAACAATCCAATCATAGAATCATCTTGTGCAGATTAGGCAAACATACCCTGTACAAACTTTTATGGTTAGGTGGATCATAAAATAGTTACATTTTAAAATATAATATTCTGTCATTATAAATGATACAATACAATATCATTACATATATACAATACAGTATCATTACATATATACAATACAGTGTCATTACATTTATACAATACAGTATCGCTACATTGGTGCAAAAGCTAATGAAATGTATCCAGACAAACATTTCAGAGTGAACTGTTGTAAAATTTGCATTAAAAACATATTGTTGAATTGTTAGTAACAAAAATATTATATTGTTATATTTGAACCTGGAAACCCTTTAAGTTATTTAATAGTAATAAAAAACATATAAAGTTTTTAATTTTATTTATGCATAATATGTGTACATATATATATATATATATATATATATATATATATATGTAAAGATGTACTTTAACAATAAATAACAATAATTGAATAACATGTAGGTTGATGTGTCATAGGAATGATTTACTGTTATTAAATGTTGTAATGGTTGCCCTATTTAAAAATTAATTTGACAACGATAAATAGTTAAAATATTATATTTGATCTGCATATTGAATTACATAATTACTTTTATCCTGTCATCATACATACTCTGGATGTTGACAGAAATATTCCATTATTGTTTCATACATTTGTAACATTGTAACATCTGTTTTTTATGGGTGTCAATTTTCATTGCCCAAAGTCTATTTTTCAGTAATAAAGTACATCTATTTTGTGCAAAGGTTATTAGTTTTATATTATGTTACGTCTTTAAATATTTTGTGTGAGAAAATTTAAAAGTTTGGATGGCCTTTCTAACCTGTTTGACATGAATAGCTAACTTCAGATATAATGTATGTATTTTAAAATTTTATCATAAAAGTGTATTTTTGAGCCCAGAATATATACATCATGCAATTATTCACCAAAATTCACCCTTTTGTACAAGGGTGGTGAAAGATCATGTGAAAGTAAATTTATCTCATTTACAGTAAATCACACATATAACTGATGGTTTTAAAACATTATTTTACAACAACTTTTCACCCTTCTGTTCTGCAGCTCACATGGCTAATAATTGGTGAAAAATTCAGCGAATTAATGGTACTTTAGGTGTATGTATAAAACATATATGTGCACAAACAGAGCATTTTCCAAGAATATGTGAAAATGTATGAACTTAGCAAGCTGGTTTAAGGGTTGAGAAGAGGGTGCCTTGTGATGTATGGGTAAGAGAACATTGTTGGCTTAGATCTCGACATGTCACTGATGCTATGTGCTGACCTCAGCCCGCTTGTAGCCTCTTTTATTTCTTCATGCATCATGGCTTTCTCCTTATTGGGCGCATGTTGGGCTAGAAGTACGACTTTTGTTCAATCTGTGATTTATGACGGCAATAGGAATAAAACGACTCGACTTTGCCCTCGTTTTTACACCTACATTACCGTCTGTTTGTGTGCAGTAAATTATGTGAAATGAGAGCATTGTGCGAAGTGGGTATGTCACGGGGGTGTGAAGGGATGCATCTGTGCTCTAACCCAGTCTCTCCCTGCATGTTCACAGGACATCCCTTGTGGAAGAATAATACCCACACACCCCAGGGTGACCCCAGCCAATGGGATGTCCCATCCATCTGAAATAGTCCCCTTATGCCTTGTCACCCCTCTTTGCTCATTACCCAAGACATTATAACATTACCAACCAGAAAGTTACACCTTCTGTAAAGCTCAAACAAGTCACAGAGTTGGTTTTTTGGGTTTTTTTTTTTTAAATCTGTCGGTCATGCACTGTGTCAGAGAAAATACAGCCATGAATCATTAAAAATTCTCACATAATTATATCGTGCAGTACAGTGGTAAATGTACATGCATTATGTTATCACTGGTAAGCTGCATGATAAAATACCGCTGTCTTCCTGTCACCAGTTAGCTCCTCTGAAGTTACCTCAACTGTCACAACACACACACACAAAAAAACCCAACTAGAACAGAATATCTGTCAGATTTAAAATCAATCAGAATTATTTTTACCCATCAAATGTCCCCTCCCCTCCCCCCCCCCACCGCTTTTTGGAAAAAAAAGGAAAAAATTTGTTAGTGTAAGGTTATAGTGGTAATTATCATAAGGGTATTCGAATGATAATTCTGTTGTCTTGCGGGTAAAAATGCTAAGTAGTTATTGTTATGTCAATGTCTAGCCAATTGGCTAATAGCAGATTTACCTGCTTGAATGCTCTGGTGAATATATTAGTGGCGAGGACAGCTAAAAAAAGTACCTGCTGTTGATCTTAAATGCCAGTTTGAATTTTCTTTGCAGTATGTCATTGGTGTCACTTCCACTTGACTGTCAAGCATATTTCAGGTTTATTTTAATTCTTTTTGTCAAACAAATATTTAGCAATGTTGTAGCGTTGAGAGTTATTGCAGACTGTGAATGTAATGTTATAAGAGTGTCAGTGTAAATGGGTAAGAATATGGATGAGAAGTGTTTAGGCTTCTCCTTAAAGTTGCATGAAGTAGTCGCCTGAATACATGAAGCCGCGTGAAGTAATCATGTGAATACCTACCTCCACTTGCTATGCCATCCTCCTATCTCGTTTAGATGAAGGTTATCTCGGAACACCATGTAATAAGGACTGTTGACCCTGGTGATACAATTAAGCGAGGACTATTTCAAATGGTAATCTAATTTAGCTGTTTAGCAGCGAATCACAACAAACAGTTGGACAGAGAGGTTTTAGGCAGAAGAAATTACCTTTGTCTATGACTATTATTACAATAATAATCAACCATTTGGTATGTGTTTATAATAATAGTGGAATTTAGAGTCAAGAAATGGTAGAAGGATTTTCGGTGTTCATATTTTGGGGTATCCTCCGCTTCAAGACAGTTGTGTCTCTTTAAGACAGAGTGTTTTATTTCGGTGTAATATATGACTGCTGTAGAATGGATTGAGATTGAGTTGTTGAGTTTAAACAAATCTTTAATTTGTGCTTATTTGTTCCAAATGTTAGATGTTTTTGTATTGATAAAAAATGAATTATCAAATAGAATTGACTGTTTGAAATTCAGTATGGACTTTGCATAGCTTTGATTTTGAATTTTTGGCAGATGAATATATACTTGTAAAAGTGGTCACAACTACTACAATCATTAAATTAAAAAGATGATCATTTAATGTGATAATCCAATTTAAAAGCCAAATTAACACATGTAGGGGTCTTTAGTTGTATACATGCATATGTATGCACTTATCATCAGATATTTGTGAGATATTTTGGGGACTTTTCAAAACAGCCTAAATATATTACTTAATCTTGGTATGTTTCCCTTAAAAGCATATCACATCTGTGAGCTGTAACATTATTACATTGGAGAGTCTGTTACATGGTACCTACCTGTTACACATGAGAATATAGATACATATTTTATTTTTTTGTATTTAAGCTGGTGTGAGGGAGATGATGTTATCAGTGTTTCTGGCAGGTGTGTATATATGTTCACCTGGGCTAACACCTCGTTAATCATACACTTTCATCTCTCGACTCACCTGTGGCCAGTGTCAATCAGATCACTTGACAGAGAAGAGAAAAAAAATTAAATAAATACTCTCACAATCATGTGGAGAATAATACTGGAGGTACAAAGTCTTTTTCATGTGTAGAGCTCATTAAGATGCTGTGCTTTTTATTACGTCACATAGATTAAGCTACCATATTCACATCATGTCCTTTCTTCTCAATTCAGAATATTTCATATGCATTCACATATGCCAAGTTTTAATAGGTTTACAGAAAAAAAAGGAAAAAACGTATTTTGCACTTCATGTGATGGGTTCATTCATTGTCTCCTGGTTGAGAATGATTTACTTAAATGTTTAATTATTACATATTACTTTATGTGTGTGTAGACATTATCTTATAACATGTACAGGAAGACAGCCTTTAGTGTGCTGTGAGAGAGAAGTTGATTGTTTAGGCTGTACACTGGGGAGGGATGACCCAGATTTAGACTGTAAATGACTGTCACATTTGATGTTTTGTTTAGACATATCCCTGACAGTTATTGTAGGAAAATGAGCCCTAACTAGGCCATATAGATATTCGCTTGGCCAATTTAGGCTGGCATCTGTCACAACATGGTAACTACAAAAGGAAATACAGGGGACTTATCCCATGATGTTATGCAACTCGTATTTCTGTGTGTTAACTAAGTACAGGGGTTTCTCATGACATCATGCCAGGTAGGTGCTAACATGCCTCTGTCATGACAGGCCGATGGCCCGGATCATCACATGGGCTCGCAGCTGGGAATGTACACTGATTATTCTACATTGTAATTAATGAAATAACTACAATAATAGGAGGATTCCCCCTCAGTAGTTTCATCTGTGGAGGAAGTCTGCCAGGGTTCTAGTTAACATGAAGATTAATTACCAAATTGTGCGTTGCATACATATTAAACATGGCATAACATTTTTCGGTGTTACAGTTATGCAAAAAATGTCCACTTTTGACAGTGTCACACAGGAAATTGCATAATTGTAATTGTCATAAAAGGGAAAATTTCTGAATATTCTTTTTATTGAAATCATGTAGCACATGTAGCTTAATGACAAGTAACAGTATTTGTGGTGAAAATACACATGCCTGAACATATGTGTGCCTGCTGAATTTTAAATGATGTTTTCTTGTGAAATAAATTGCAGATTCTAGGCTTTCAGTGATGGTGCCAGAGTACAGTAAACTTCTAATACATTTATGCACTTGTTACATGTAGGTTAGGAAAATTTATTTCCCCTGAGATTGATTGTTATTCTGATTGAAATGTATGTATTAAATGTTTGGTATTAGTAAAGATGCAGTATTATAGTCAATTTATATACAGTTAGATATTTTATGTTTAACACTGGATCATTGCTCATGTATATACATGTATTTATATATTTACTTAATTATCACTTTACACCTCACTCTAGAATATTTCATTGATACCTAACAACTTTTTTATGTTGAAAGAAGTCAAACCAGCAAGAGCTAAATTTGAACCAGTGGTGTCATGGTTCAAGGGACGGTGGACTTCCTAGCATGTGTTTAATTTTACTACCGTACACTGTTGTGATTTTCCATAGACCAGAGGTTGTAGCCATATATTTGGAAGTGTGTTTTCTGATATTTTATTTTGTGTATTTTTCCGTAGACCAGAGACTGTAGTTGTATATTTGGTAGAGTATTTGCTGATGTTTTGTTTCTCTTTGTTTTACAGAGACCTCCCTCTCAAAGTTTGAGTTTCAATCAGCAGGAGGATACCCAGTCATCACGATCAGGGGATACACCCATACCCACTAGTCAATCCAATACAAACTCCTCACAAAATGTAGACAACGGTAGTGAAGCAGGTAGGTTGGGAATATTCTCCTGTTCGTTATTTCTGTGATAATAGCATATTCACCGCTGCTGGGAATTCAGTCTTCTATGTGATTTATCCAAGCTGTCTTGCTTTTCACTAAAATACATGCTTTGTACTTGTTTCCTGTGCATGTTATGCAAGAAAACAATTATGATAAAGCTATCTGTTTATCGTCCAACATATTCATCATAGTTTAGTAGGTATTTGTTTTTTGTTTTTTTTGATAAACACTGTATGTGAACGGACCATTCTGTGAGTCTAGAAATGCTTTCGTGACAGCCCTGGTTTGTTTCGGAGTCCAGCACTAACATAGATAATCTAGATAATATTTATGTAGGTCAAATTGTTGGGGTCATTTGCACTGGAATCCGTGCAAAACTCGTGACTTCGGACCTCACAGACATAGAAGGCCATGAAGTACAAATATATACACCATATTAAAATGGGACCTACAAATTGTGCCTAAAATATTCCACTAATATATCTTCTTGATCAGGAAGTCTGTTATGACCAGTTGTAAGCATGAGGAGCTGTCTGGTCAAAACAAGGTAGAGAGGTCATCATTTTTTCGTTCAAGAAAGGGTAACAATTTGCAGTATCCATTGTAGTTATCTTTGGTTTATTTTAATATATTTCCATAAATATATTTACCTTGATAATTGACAGATTTATAAAAAAAAAAAAAGAAGAAAAAAAAAACCCGTAATGCAAACATTTAAATTCAAATTATCTCATTTTATCAATTTTTATCAAATTAAGTTGATGATATGTTGCACCAAGGCAGAGTATTTGCACTGTATTTGCAGGAAGGGTAATATAGTCCGTATGCTTAGCTGCTGATATTTGTTTATTTTGAGCAAGGAATATTATACAAATCAAATATTATTGTAACATGAGATGTTATTGGAATTGATCTGTCAGTTGAACAAGGCCCACCTCAGTGTCTATTTAACATAGTTATCAGGTGGAAATTCCCTGTTTTTGGTGCATTGTTTGCAGTCATAACAAAGGCAACCATCCTGGGTTTATGTCTGCAACACAAAGATCAGGGATATATTATACTGATAATCCAGAATATATAAAAGGGTATATGTGTGTGTTGTCTTTTAGAGAGTGGGGGGGCTTGAGGTTGACTGTCTCTTTCACTACCAACTTTTAGCTTCTGTCCAGTGTTATTTTGTCTGCTTGAGTAAGAAGTTCTGCTATTTAGGTGGTCAGTAAATTTGGAGGTAACCAGTTCCCTGTGAATAAGGTTACATACAAAAAATGTTTGTGCGAGTTTGGTGTCATTACCTTTACCTTTTTGTGTATTCAAGATTATATATTATTCACAGTTATGCCCCCTTGTTATGTAAAGGCTTCAGTTGACTTTGTCATTTTTCAAACCCGATTGTATGTAAGAAGGAAGCATGGAGAGGTGTTTTCAAACAGCGTCCTGAACTAAATGGATTACTTTCTGTCACAGAAATTTGTCTTACGACCCTAAAAGCACATTTCAAAATTGTTATTTAGCAGTAACTCATTTGGGGCTGGACTTGGCTGCATGTTCATTAAACAAACATGGGAAGTTTAAGAGAAAGTAATTAAGACAAAGGCTCCCACAAGGATTCGTGGGTTTATGATGGTAACAGGCACAAAATACAAAGCTTTGATTAAATTTACCTTTGCCAGACTCAGTGGGGATGAAAATATCTTGTGTGTGAGCAGTAAAGCAAGATAGCCAGTGAGGATTGGAGAAAACAATTTTGAAAATGCTGATGGGGTGCACTCACTAGAGACACGGATTGAAAACTTCTATCTCATGAGGGGACCTTAAAAAATTGAACAACCGTCTGTCCAAGTTTTCATTCTATTATGGGTTTTTTTCTCTCTCTCTCTCTCTCTTGGCCTGTTTCTTTTTCTTTTAAGTACATGTAGATAGTTTGGGGGTTGAAGCGTGAGGTAGCTTAGACTGGAAGAATATATTTGGCATTGTTATTTTTTGTTCCTGAAGAAAGATGGGGAAAAAATAGGAGGCTCGGTTCCATCAAAAATACATTACGGATTCGTGGCATGGGGGACAGTGGCTGTGCCCTGGCTGGAAGTTAATGAAAAATAGATTTGTTGCAATAGATTGTGGTAGAGTGTGGGATTTAGAAGCTTGATTTTACCAGTACAAGAGTGCGTAATTACTGGTCCGATATGCACACCAAGTCCACAACCCGGTGGGACTGCAAAGTAATTTTACAGCATCGTAAGACTTGGGGTTATCTGATGAAGTGGCCAAGATTCTGGGGAAGGCCCAAACCAGATGAAGACCTTGATACGGGCTAAATTGTTCCTAGAGAAAAAGTGAAATGATTGGAGGAGCCACATACATGTTACAGGCAGAGGTGTTCCCATAACCAGCTCTTATCTTAACTGTGCTTGGACTGAGATCCACTGGCATACAGTGCACAGAGGCCCCCATTGCTCAGATCTTTTAGAAATAAATCATACCTCTGGCTAGAGACGGTATGGGTCAATGGACCTACCCATCACTGATTTTCAGATGTTTATGACACAATCACAACTGACGAAGCTGCATATAAAGCTCTTTCATGTGTAGACAAAGAGCTGCAGAGATTCTTCTGTGGCTTCTTAAGGGGCTGCTAACCGATCTTTTCCTAGGCTATGCCTGAAGCTTACCCACCACTGGTGTTTCTCATTTTTTCTTTAGTATTGTCATGAAAATTCAGTGAAAAGTCTGAATTACATTTTAGTAGCAATTGTTTGACCTTTATTTTCGGCATCAGCCGTGTAACTGAGAACTGTAATTTTTTTTTGGGGGGGGGGAAGTGTCAACAATGTTAGATACAGTTTGAAGCAAAAAGGCTGCCTTCATGAGATTAAAAGTGAAAAAAAAATTATTATGTTTTATGCAGAGTTGTTGGCAAATTAGCTTGATAAAATCTTCATAAAAATTTTTATAACGCTCAATTTGATTAATGTTCATCATGCATACTTAATCGGGTGTTGGGCAATTAGGCATCCATGTAGAAAGCAGGGATTACTTACACTGCTGTGAACCCGCGTACGCAAGATAGGCAGGTGAGATACTCTGTTCTTCTCACAGGTATTTCAGGAAGTATTTCAGGGTGGAAATGTAGAAATAACCTCTGTTATCAAGGTGTCTGACATCACATTTACTGTCATATCTTCTGTCTTCAGTAGTACGAGAGTTGTATTTGTAATTCATGCCATTGAACATGGTTAGCGAGCAGATAAGTTAGATGGCTTTATTATAAAGGGTTATTGTGTGTCAAGACAGTTCCAGAAAAAATAAAATAAATCAAGGAACCACACAGACCCACTGAACCTGTTCATGTATCCCTGTATTGAGCATAGGTACATATTTGTATCATTTGTATGTGGTACCACAGTGAACTAGGCAGGGGATTGTTCATCAGATGGGATTAGGGTGTGCAAACCTCCCTGTGATTCCATGGGAATTGATGAAATTTGGTGTATACCATACATTTGAAAATCAACTTCACACCTCTGCCAGGTCTTGAAACCCCACAAATATTCATTGGCTGCGCATCATTTTATAATGGTCCAATTTAATTGTCACTCTTGGGTCGACCCGGAAGAAAAAAAGTTAGTATTTAGGTGTGACTGTTGTCTGTGTTGTTGAGCCTGGGTTTGCTGGCACTGTCTGTGTAATATACTGCTGTGGCAATTGTGGCAGTTTGCGTGCCGACTACGCTCAGTTCCGTAGACATGCCGGCACGGAATATTTGCACAGAGAGCTGTAGTGTTGTAGAGGCCTTGCTCA
The DNA here is from genome assembly GCA_016165875.1 of Acanthopleura granulata. Lineage (NCBI taxonomy): Eukaryota > Metazoa > Mollusca > Polyplacophora > Chitonida > Chitonidae > Acanthopleura > Acanthopleura granulata. The sequence continues at coordinate 41,036,787 of JABBOT010000001.1, read as the reverse complement.
GGAAACACTTTACGAACTATTAAGGACATGCAATAATGTTTTGTAGGGCAAATATGAAACTTTTATGAGATCGTTTTCCCCTAGCTTGGTGCTTTCTCAGACTAAGGCTGGCAGGAGACGCTCACACACACACACACAAAAAAAGATACCGACCTCAGTATTTTCATTTCTCAAGATGTTGCCTTTTCTCTAGCGGTCAGTCTCATGATAAAATTGATTTAGAACAAGATGGCTACTGCCTGGCAGTGGCTAAACTGGGAAGGCTTTCCTTTCCCAAACCTTGACTTTTACGACTTGGCGAATGGTGGCGTATGGCTCCCCAGAGGACTGTCTTCATGAATAGCCAATGACATTTTCACGGTGCTATTTTTTCTGGTTCTTTTCCCCATACGAACCATTTGAGTGGTGGAAGTGGGGAATAAGTGGAATTTTACAGAATTTAAAACCAACTGACACCAAAGGCTGCAGAGACACCTGTTTTATTGTTACACCACAAATCAGATTTGTGCACTCTTTTTTTTTTAGCGCTGTTTTCTTTTGCCGCTCTTTGCCGATGTGCATTTGAGTTTTACTTTAGCTCTATGTACTCGTGTACTAGCCGTGGGAATAATTTGCATATTCCATAAATTTGTATGGGTTCTGACAGGGCCAGTGAAACAATGTGTTAAATGGAGGCAGGAGTGTGTAAATTGGCATGCAATGTATAATGGATTCTTACACCTCAAGAACAAGGCATTCTAAGATAGTGTGTTACGAAATGTTTTCAGCAGCACTTGGAGGGACATCTGCTTGACTAATGTTACGAGCTGGAGCACTGTAAATCATACAAACGCGATATGTCATCCAATAACCAGCAGTATTTTATTACCACTTGCCAGTAATGCTGTTGGAGTGAAGATTGTTAGTTGTGTTTGCCAGCAATCCTTACCAAATGTTGATGGCCTGGATTGAAAATTCTCAAGTTTTTCTTAATCATCATTTTTTATTCCCCTTCCTTTTTGTCTGATGTACATACACATTTATCAACATCGTCACAGATCAGAACTGAAGCATCATGCATGGTATGAGCGACCCTTTCACCGGAATTATGTATCTTTTTTTTTTCATTGCTTCCGTTAGTGCATACTAGCAAGTCAATTGAAGGGGCATGGAGAGTGGTTACTGAAAATTGGGGGAAGAAATGTGATGTGCTGAAAGCAAAGAAGAAAAATGCAACACACTTTCCATATTGAGATTTGTACAGTGAAGTTAAATTTAATCAATTTTCCTGCATTTGCTGGAGGCCTGTTTGTCCAAGTTTAGATTTCTATATTTGTATGTGTGTGTGTTTGTCTGTCTGTACGTCTGTCTGTTTTAAGATAACTACCAGAAAAGTAAATACTTTTTTCTTCATCTTTTTGATAATCTAGACTGGCTGGAGGTGTCTGTTTCAACTCCAGGTATGTGACAATTTTTGTTTCTTCTCTAAAACTGTTTGTGTCCTGGCACAAGTAGTATTTTGTTATATGTAGCTAGATACCAATCATCTCACAAGTCAGTCCGTCAACCTTCTGGATCCTTCTCTCTCCGTAAGTTCTCATTAAAATCTTTGGGCTGAGAAAAATCTGATTGTGTAATATGGCCGTAGACTAGTGAGTATCTGTAAGGAAACTTGTGTGACAATAGATACCAGGGTAGATGAGCTGAAAACAACCAATTTGCCTGTAACTGGACACTGTCGGCAGGTGGCTAGTTTCGTAATTTCTGAAAAATGACCAGTGTTTTGACTGTCTTGGGTTTCTGTAGCTAATCAAGCTGGGGCTAGGTTATGACAGGGAGCCAGAGGAGCTGTTGCTCCAGTGGGAAGTTGATAACTTGTGGTATGGTCATGATTGTACACCACACCTGCTACTTGGACACAGACACTCAACATTGTCCATTAAACCACCCTCAAGATTCTGCAGCCGTTGACATATTAAAACAGACCAGACAAATTGATACCCACCCTCCAAGACACTCTCCCAAAGTATCTTGTAAAATTGTCACTTTATCATCACTGTTGACAATTTTTTAAATCTTTTTTCATTTCATCATGATGTTTAAGTAGCATTTACCTTATCCACTTAAATCTTTTAGACTCATCTGTGCGTAATGATGTACATGTATGCTGTTCTGAAGGATTATGGTTTTGGGTTGGGGTTTTTTGGGGGTCATGTGCAAATGTGAGCTGTCAGTTTCCTCATTTGCATGTACCTGTGGTGAAACACAATGTCAAATGATCAGTCTTTCTGTCCTGTGCACGTGTAACTTTTATCAAAGAAACTTTTTTTTCACCCTCCTCACCTGAACTTTCAATCGATATGTTGTGTTTGTTTTTTCCTTACGTTGGTTGTCATGGGCTTGAAAGAATTCATTTGCATTGTGTTGGTGAGATCATAACCAAGACTTGCACATTTGCTTTCATGGTAAAGGCAACCGTCACAAAGACCATATTGGCAGATCTCAATTTACCACATTAGTCTCAAGCTAAATCTGCTATAATTCCAAGCTCTGACTATACTGATACCTGCTCCTTGAGAAAACAATCAATGTCCTTCTTTTGTCTTCGTCTTTGACTTTGTTCACTGGAATAAATGGATCTAAGACTAACTTCTTTACATCTCGTCAAATGAGTTACTTTACACCTTCAGATTTTTATTCTCCGAGACATATCACAATTGTAGGGGATTTGCGGTCATCATTATAAATTTGTCGGCAACTGATTTGAAATTTTTGAGCTGTTTGATTAAGTTGGGTTGCTGTCAATCATGGTCTCCTCTCCCCATGTATTGATCAAGGCCCCCTTTCTTTTTGTTGATATTTGGACACCTTGCTGTGGCAGAAATGGATTTTTGCTTACACGCAAACGCATACCGTTCTTCACACAAATTGATTTTGTCTCGCCAACACATGGCTCCCAACAGCAGCACTCATTCCATCAGCTTAGACAGGACTGCAAGTTTTTTTTTCTTCTTAGGTTTTTTTTTTTTTTTATCTCAGGTCAGTGTGGTTTAAAAATACTCTATAGAACCTTAACATTTGACTGTTCATCACTTTTATATTCCAGTATAATCATTTTCTTGGAAACTAACCAGCTATGGTTTGGATAAATATAGTTTGCATTTCATCCGATCGAGTCTGTTTTATATAACCACTGTACTGACAAGGCACTTGAGTTCTGATACGTTTGACATACAGTATGTCAAATCACTCTCCTTTAGCAATTCAGCATAGATGTGACAAGGGGCTCAGTAGTGTATAGTAGTATTCATTGCATTCAGCAGTTAAAACAGATTTGCCACACACCTTTACCGAGGTAACAGTTCTTAACTTCCGATTCCCGATGCTTAGATGCTACAAGCTGCCAATTGTTGCCTGGCCATCTCAGTGTGGATTTGCATCCTCGGCCCACATATTCCTGAACATATTGATGGCTGGAGAAATAAGAGGGAGTCTAGGTGAGGGGGGAAAGTAAAAATTCATGCTACATTGATTGGTGCTATTGAATGAGCTCTATACACTTCTTCTTTCCTGCCTGGAATATCCCCTCCCTTCCCCCCTGTAACGCCAATTACCAGCCGGGTTAACTGCATATGGTAATGACCTCTTGGGTAAGGCATTCCTTGAGCACTATGCTAGAAGAATGCCATGGCCCAGTGTTGTGCTTAGAACAGGCACCATACAAAAAATATCCCACACTGAGAGTGAGGACAGAGATGGCTGCCCCATTCTGCCTCAATTGAGTCACTCATTCATCTAGGCGCTTGTATTCCGATGGTAGCGTGCGCTATTGATTCTGCCACCTAGAGCTTGTCGCAATACACAATGCTCGCTAGGCTGGCGCTAAGTTTTTCCTGCCGTGCCCGTCCTGTTTTATATTGGCAAGTATAGAGGGATTAATTCAATTTGTGAAATGGGCCTTGGACTTAGGGCCAATTTTGATCATTTGCTTATTTACTTACATGTGGATATGGAGGTCAATTGGGGAAACAGATAGGGAGTTATGAGATTAGAGAAGACCATACAGTATTGATGTTACAGATCAAGCACCATTCGGGTGGCCTTAACATTGTCACAGATTGCACATCCCAGAGGTTTGAGTGGTGCTGTACCAGGACAGCTCTCTGCCAAGCCCTGCACCAAGATAGTGTAGACATAGAACTGCTCTCATTGCCAGTGGGTGACAGTTACTGAGATAATACACTTGTGGTATACATAGAACTGCTCTCATTGCCAGTGGGTGACAGTTACTGAGATAATACACTTGTGGTATATGATGAAATTAAGTTTGATGTAGATACACATAGGAACATATGTGTACAGCTTGTTATTGTGCATACATATATATTCTCTACATATCAACAACAGTGGCTGAGTGACTGATCTGTACTCAACCATCAGTACCGGCGTGAGTTCCACCAGTGGCAAGGTTACCAAAACAGGGCAGACGACTGCAGATCAGTAAAAATAAATCAGAGGTATTGATGGATTTCAAATCCAACATTGGAAGAAAAATTGCAGAATTTAGACACCAAAATGGCATGGTATTCAAATGATGTCAATGCAGATTAGTAAGGACATTAATTCAGAGGTTGGAGGTAATACTTTTAGAGTTTAGAGGGAAAAATGGCAGAGTGAATTACAGTGAATTACAAAACATTAATGTTTATCCTTTTCTTGTGAATTGGTACAGGTACAGTGTACTTCATATACATGTACTAATTCATGTAATAAAAGACATGTAATGAAGATTAAAAACTAAGTCACATCTGAAAATAGGTCAGGTAATGTAAACTACTAAAATAAGGTTAAGTGTAAAAAGTATTGGGAGATTGGTAGTTCTTATTGCCGGAAGCAGGGAGTTTAAAATATTGATTTTGAAGGGTAGGGCAAAGATCCGGTCATCCTTGTAGATAAGATAAGTGTAAGGGTACAGGTGTGCGTGTTATAATGATACCCTAATAACTGCCTACATTAGCAGTCACCACGGACTCTCCCTGAACATTGAGAAATGCATTAACCCACACAAATCGTAGGCATTTGAATATGAGGACATTAATTCTGCAGGTGAAACTTTGTGTATTTGTAAAGTTTTGTAATTGATGGCAAGCTGATGTAATTGTGTTGTAAACCAGCAGTGTACTGCAAATTAAATTCCAAAACCATTTTTGCCATTTTTCATTTTTTTGACCTTCAAGTGATCTGCTTGATGAAATCTGAAACAAAGTTATCATATATATATGGACTTATTTTGTTGTATGCTGATTCTTAGCAACATTAAAATTTGTTACATCTGCCCTTCCTAGTTCATATGCACTATTTGTGGCCTATCCAGTTACACACATGTGGAAGCCTTCTCTCTTCGTTAAGCAAGATTTTTTCTTCAACTCGTTTGATCTCCCTAGTGGCTTGAGTACTTGGACAAACTTAACTGCTGGCCCTTTGTTCACTTTCTGGAGTAATTTTTATTACTTTCAGCTGCAGAGTATGTAAGTTTTCATTAGAAGAATTGCCTACATGTATGTTAATTCGAGCAATGGTTGTTTTCTTTTCTCTCTCTCACTGGCATAAAGCATGCAGTTTTGAGTGTCTTTAAGATAAAATATATTTTGAACAATGAAAAAAAAAATCTGTAAGGTTTTCTCAAGAATGTACTCAGATGCTTGGTAGCTTTACTGTTTTGTTCCTACAACTGTGAACTATGAAATGTACTATCTCAAGTATTAAAGCCCACTTGTATGTTATGATATAATAAGGGTTTTATTCTAAACAGTTACAGTTGCATGAACGATTGTAATATTGCAATAAGTGTACCTGTTTTCATAACATAAGAGATCTACCATTGTTATTTTACTGTGTGATATTAGTACCACAGCCAGCCAGTTGAATTTAGCAGTAGTGCTTGCAATAAATGGAGGACTCAGTAGTTGGCCATACCACTCACTGTAAGGGTACTTCAGGCTGTCAGCTGTTATTAACTTATCACCCATGATTTCTGTTTTTATAATGTACACTGGTGACAGTAGTCACCAGTGTACCCCTGTCAAATTCTCTCTCATTGAACATTGTTGACATCTGTATGTGTAATCATTGCTATGACCATGTAAACCCAGTGTGTAAAATCTACCCATGTGCTAAATGAAACAGATATGCTTATCAGATAAGTATAGTACAATGGTCAGTGGTTGTAGGCTAGCCTGTTTTGTCCCTGGGCTATCCCCAGCAACTGCTCGAATCATGGTGCTGTACAGCAGGAATATTAATATATCTAGAGCCAAGGTGACAGTCCAGCATTGAGTCCCTCCTGTGATTGATGACTTGTAGAGCAGGCATTGATTAGTCTCATACAGTGATCTTTTCAGGCAGGCCAATAATCCCCTTTTCCAGCCTTTATCAGTCCTTTTAGTAGTTAAGCATTACCTGGCTTTCTCTCTGCTCCCTGGGCCAGGGTGTTATAGTGACCAGGAAAACCCCCCTGGATTGGGGCTGTCCAGAAGCTCCAAACCTTGACCATTGTGCAAATGGCCGGCCAGCAGTCACCCTGTGCCCTTATTCATCTAAACTTATCTATAGCCCTGTGTGTAGCCGAGCCATTATGTCCCATTGAGAGATTCTCTGCAGCTGTTTTCTCTAAAAGGCCACTTAGCTTGGACTTTCCCTCTCACAAAATGATGCAAAAAGCAATTTCTGTGAGCAAATGCGTAGCACAAAGACCAGTCTGTGGCATAGGAAGAAAGGGGCAAAAAGCCAGTGCGAGCTTTTGTAGGAGGTGTTCACAGTTTGGCGAAATGCGTAGTCAGGAAGACCATTCTATATGTATTGAGTGGATAATGGCCGAGCTGATCTCCCCGTTGTATTAGCCACTAGACTGTGTAATTGGAAATACCAGAACAACAACGACAAGGAGACAAATATCGCGGCTGCTCGGCAATTGTGACTCAAGGATGTTCGCTTTCTAAAGACAAAGCCATTTTCAATTTTGAAGCATAGAAGCACATAGTTCATTTGTGTATGGTAAATAATAATGTCTTTGAAGTCTGTGTGAAATGAATTGTTACAAAATTATAAAGAGAAAATTCTCAGTAGGTGGACTGTATGTTAATATATTGCTTTACTTTCTTTGGTCTTTTTTCTGACATTCATCATAGGATTCAGAATGATTAAATCAGTTCACTGAACTGACATTTACGCATGATTTAAGGACATATTATAAAGTACATGTAATTTTAAGCCACTCGCAAATAACATCAAATTGTCAAAGCAGTAAGGGCATTCTTAGACTATATGTATATTAATGGCATTTATTTTTTATTTATTAATTTTTATTCTCTTGTTGTGCAGCTCTTTAATTCATAACTTTCATAAAACTACATCTGGTGAATAAGATATAGACTGTAGAGAAAGATTTCAAATGCTCAAAATAGTTCCTATGATTCCATCAGTTCATTGTTCTGTATTTCAAGATGTGCCACAATCTTTACAGTGTACAGTGTAGTGTGATAAAAATAACCTAGAAGAAGGAAAGTCTGTGATGAAAGCTTCCATGCCAATAAGTTCCCATAGAAAATGTTATTGGCCAACGTCAAAGCATGATAAGCATGGTGTAGATTTCAAATTAATGACCTTGGTGTTGGAAATTCCATTAAGCAGGAGGATGTTGTTGAGACTCTGTGGTCAGCTGTTAGCACTGGAGGCTTGCAATCTGGAACAAGTTGTCACTGGTCAAGCCAGCCTCTGGCAACACTGTGATCTGGTCAGTGGGCAGAACAGCTGATGATCATTGGAGAAACTGAATGATTTCACACTGACCACTGTGTACTGCTTGCCTCCAAAACTCATTTCCTGTTAGCCAAAGTACAAGAGCATATGTTCAAGAGGCCAGTTAATTTCATGCTCTTGTCTTGAGACCTTAACCAGGGAGTGTACAAACCTTTAGCAGAGTGCTAATTTAGACTAGTCACCCCCAACCTCTCCTCCCCTAACTTCTTCTGGGGGTGACCCCTGTCAGCAAACCAGAATACTATCATTCACTGATAAACTATATATCAGGAAGTAGTTTAGGCAAAGAGACCCTGTAGTAAAAGTTATGGATTTCAGTGAGAATAACAGTAGATAAATTACATAATGCCAAACTTGTTTCATGCCTTGTTTCAAAATTGCCAAAAACTAGAAAACCCCAAAAAATTAAAGTCCAAGTCCAGATTGGCTGTTATTTTACATGTCTTCATGCAAAATATTTCAAGTTTTTAAAAATTACAGTAATTTAAACAGCAAAATCATTTTGTAGGAATCAGAACCTAAAATTTGAGTTTGTCCATGTGATGTTTTGTTTTTAATTTGCATATCTTCATGCAAAGTATTTCAATTTTTTTACAATAATTTAAAATGCAAAAATTACCATTTGTTGCTTGGATTCTACAAATTTCTTGTCCCCAAAAAAACTCCTGTTTTTACTCTAAGTGTTAAATGTTCCATCACATTTTCTCAGTTCTTGTAGTCAGGACCAAACCTTCGTTCGTCATCTAGTGAACTTTTCATCCCAGAAAAAGATGAGATGTATTCCCTTAAGCCTCATGTTCACTCCTCCACTGCAGCTCAATCATGACAGGCATCCTGTAGAAAATTAGGAATCTCTCCCAGTAGACTGAGGCCCATATTACCATCCTTAGTGTTGTGAAATCACAGATACACCATGTCATTCAGCAATACCTTACCCTGTGTCTACAAGGCTTTCTTTCTGTTCACGCTCTGGAAATTTAGTTGAGTCTGTGTACTATTCAGTGTTAGTTTTCAGTGTAAACTCAGATGAAATGATATTCTCTGAAAGCCTTTGTTCGTCTGTATTGTTATCATATCAGGTGCCTACAAGAAGTGCTTCTATAAAGTGAAATGAGAAGAAAAAAAAGATTCAAAGACAAATGGTACGGTGCATAATTTAATCCAATGAAAGTTAAGAGGAAGGATCTTTTTCAGGGTGCTGACAAAATGAGGCCATAGGTAAAAAAAAAACACAGTCAAAAACGTGAAGAGAAAAAAATAACAAACATAGGCACTAAAAAGAAATGGCAATATTTATTTTTTGCTCCTTGGCTTAAAAAGTATACAGAAGTGGAGAGACTAAGTAAATTCCAGAGCAGAAACCTTATCCCGTTGGTAGAAAAAGCAGACCCATAGTGAGAGGAGAGGCAGAGATAATAATGGATGAGTAATATAAGTTGAAAACAGCTGAACGCAATTCTTGTGTCTTCAGACATAGGTTTGCTTGCCACTCTGTAAGGGGTTAGGGTTACTGCCAGCTTGTTGCCAGACTGGCCTTTGATCAGTGTAATGAAGCCAGTAAGAAAACCTACATCAACTATTGTTCCTTCAATCAACCATGTCTACTGCAGACTAATTACCTTCATCATTTGCTCATTAAGCATAGCTTACTATTAATTATTGCAACTTGTCAATGGTTTCTCCATTATTATCCTTGCAGTGATCAAAACTTTTGTTGATTTTTTTCCCTGAAGGTTTTATCCACCACTCCCTGTTCCTCCCTGTAGGCCCATGATGGTTGGTGGGTTGATTGGGATGGCTTTGCCATGTTTTGCTGGCATTGTTCCGAGCAAGCTGGGGCTATCTCGATGGCAGAAAACTGTCAGAAATATGTGTGGAGAGACTCTCCAAAATAGAAAGGGGCAGGCCATGACTGAGAAGATACAGTATCTGATGGTATGCTTGAACAGATGATGGCAGTAGTCATAAGATACTGCCCATCTCTTCCTCCATTCCTCTGATACAGCAGACTGCCTTACCATCTCCCCTGGGCAGATAGCCCCCTGAGATGTTTATTTAAAGAGAGCTACCTTATGCTTCACGGGCTTTTCAGCTCTTTTTTCTGTTAACTCGGGCTTTACGTTATGCCAAATAAACATGGCCATATGTGTGTAGACAACACAGTAAGCTGGGCAGAGCACGGGATGGGCCCTGTTACTGCAGGTTTTGTGTTCGGAGGAACCAGTGAAAATATCAGTGTTAAACGAGATCACAGAGGGAAAGGGGGGAAAAAAGTTCTTCAGAAGACTCCATACTGTTTCAGTTGCCTGACCCCAGTGTATGGTTTCATTTATACTGATAAGGGTAATGCAAAACACACAGGGCTAAGTATGGAAACTAGTGGGTCGACTGTGTGCCTGTTTGCTATAGAAACTGAGAAATTTATGTAGCACTTAGTTCTGGGGCTTTGCTGTATGGTGGTGCACACCTGAAAAAATAAAGGCCCCGTCACCCAATCACTTATTTTGCCATTTAGTGGGAATTTTCGCTGCCCTCTGTATTTAATGATAAAATAACAGCGCTACAGTGGTTGTTTTTAGTAGCAGCAGTCAGAATTATGGCGGAATGCTACCCATGTGTGATGACAGCTGGCAATGGTACTAGTCCTCAAACCTCAGGCTGCCTTGTTTATTTGTCTGCCCGGATTTACCCATGATACTGGCTATTGCCAAAATGTATCTGAAAGGTGTTTACAACTATTTACTGTTAAATGGTCACCAGGATGAGGCTGCTGTCTTGTGTTCCCCTGAAGGTGGTGTAAAGCCCCCCCCCCTGTTAATCCCCACCTCTCCTAGCCTCTTCCTCTGGAGGTGACAGACAGTTGGGAGGATTTCTGTGGGTCCATTACCCCATTGGTGCCCTATAGCTGTGGTGGTGTGCACAGGGTTCCTGGTCCAAGCCTAGCCAGCCATTCACAGCTCTGACTGAGGGGATTTGAGATGTAGGCTTCTTCTCCCCCCACACTTTCCATCAATAGCCAGTTTTGCTACAGCTTTAATGAAGCGACACTAAACTGGGATTTACTGGGAGCGATCAGACATAAAATGTGGACTGAAGTAATTAATTTCCCCCAGATTTTAGCTCTCTGGTGGATAATGTTTATTTTCCATGATTGTTAGAGGCCCTTCTTGACAAGCCTTTTAACAAGCCACAGTTTATTGTTTATAGATCACTTCTGGCATCTTTTCACTTACTGGCACTTCTTAAGGGTGGATCTAAATGAACTGCATGGAGAAGAAAAGAAAAAAGCAGTTTAAGGAAGTAAAGAGTAGAGTATTCTTCAGGGGATGGATATAATCGTGGTAAAATACAAAAACCAGATATACTTTTGTGTTAATTTTAAAATAATTACCTTTGATTTGTTTTTTGCATCTGTCTTATTTGTGTTTTAATGGTGTAGTCATGAAATTTCTACTTACATCATGGCAGTCAGGCGTACGGATGGAGGAAACTGGCCTTTGTTCTCAAAATGCTTAAGTCCAAATTTAAAAATTATTTCATGAGTACATCTTATGGGTAAAGCTGCTGTGGCTGTATTTCTTAATTTGTAATATTTCACGACTAACGAGATAAATTTGGGCAGAGCTGTGAAGTTGGCTCTGCCACGTCACTCTGGGTTAGAGCAGTTTTCTATTTCAAGGGAGCCAACTCAAGCCCTTAGGCTATGTATTATCTTAAATATGTTATATAACCAGAGCTAGGTCTGGACAGTTTAACATTGTGATAATTATCTTATAGCAAGTGACATATGGATAGCTGGAATCCATTGAATATGATTCATAATGTGAAATGTAAATGTGGAATCAGCTGAAAAAGTTTAGGTTGAAAGTAGAATTTCTGATGAATTTAATAATTTCACCATCAGCAAGGCAAGATTCGATTCACATCTGCATTACCTAACTGAAGTTCTAGGCCTACCTGTCATAAAGTTTCGGGAATTGTTTTTTGTCTTTTTTGGACCAGTTTTCTGATTGAAAAAATATCAATAAAAATGATGTTGTGATACGCAGAGGAACTGTATGTAGACTTCACTGTGTCAGTAGCTGTCCTTAAATAATGTGCTCATCCTGGCACAAAGATAGTGACCATTCACCAGTATGTTTTGGGGCTAATTTAAGTGTCATTCTTTGAAGAAATTAACCATGTACCAGTGTCTGACAAATGTGCCTACTCCTGGATCAAAATTGATGACTACAATAAGTTACTTAGCATGAGAGACATTTAAATAAGAAAAAGGAAACAGGTTTTACATTTGCAGAGTATTAAATAAGCACCTTTTATCAGATGAAACAGGAAATCTGTAAATTTAACACAATTTTTTTATTGTTTTTTTTTTTGGAACATATTGTTCACAAGGTAATTACATAATGGAAACCAAACTGAGTAAGCCAGTGTGTGTTGATAGCTTCAGACAGCTGGGTTGACCTCTGACCCATCAACATAGGCATTTCCTGGTAAACTTGATAGGCTCTAAGTGAACTGATATTTATGGCTGCAAAAAACTGTTGGACTTTGTAGACTGAAGTGAGCTTATTTGAAGGTGCTTGATTTGCCAGAGACTGATACCTGGTATCCAGCGTCTTGTCTCTATTATCATTGTAATTTCCTGAGGTTTACTTATCAGCTGACTTCTCTAAGTACCATTAATTACTGCCTACATTTGAAAAGGGGAAAAGAAAAATGTCTGAGCTTTTGCAGTTGTTTAATTTAAAAAACACTGATAAACACTAATGCAACACTTTTTTTTCTTGTTTGAAATATTGAAAAACTTGATATCGCATGATAAGATGGTGATACTGTTTCAAAAATGTTATAAAACATCTAATTTTTTATTGGGCAGAGTCAATATTTATTTTCATTCTGTTGTTTTGTTTATGTGAAAAACTGCTGTGATCTGTACTGTAGTATAATGCCTTTGGGTGCTCCGGTGACCCTGTTTTAGTAACCTGTCATCACAATGTCATATGAGATAAACCCAGAAAGAGCCCAGGGTGTAGTCTAGTGCCAGTTCAAACCTACTACCTACATGTGCCTTTAATCAGCACACAACTGTATCAGTCAGAATGTCATAACACAAGCCAGCATAGCTCCCTCTTGCTGAAATCTTTCTGTTTAGACTCTATACATGTTGATTTTTTTCCCCTTTATCAGAATTTAGGTGAACAGTTGCCCAGTTTTGAGATTTTTAAAAGAACTTTGAGAGGGCAGAGAAAAAATGTTCTGTGAGAAAGCATGAAAACTATGGTGGTGAAGTGATAGGCATACATGAACCACACCCCTGTAAATACATTTCCTCTCCATAGTTAGAGGTGAAACTAACATGTTCTTTTTTTTAATGATAGAACTAGCTCAAGTGTTAGTGAAATTCACTATGGTGCATGTTACTTAACATGACACTTTTTGATCTATAAACCTTCTTTTGTGTTTGAACATTCTTCTGTTAATTTTTGTATATTTGAGCAGCTGAAAGCATGTTTGTGAGATCTATAAAAGTGGATCAGCCTTTCACTGAAATTATACATTTTTCCAACAGTTAAAAAAAAAAAAAAAAGTAATCGCTTACTCTTTAATACAAGGCCGCAGAGACTTCTTAACATGTTTTCTGATAAAATGCACCTACTTAGTATTTACTTCCTTATGCTAATTTGCAAGTTTTTTATTTTTTAAACTTTGTCATGAGAGAATGAAAGGGTAAGGGTGTTGGTTCATGAATTATAATTCGGTTATCATCCTAAATTGTGACTATTTGATCCAGATTTTATAAGTGTTACTTTGCCCGAGGGCTTGATGATCTATCAATCACAGACTGCCAGAGGCATGATGCACCCACACACGGCTGTGAAGCCCTGTTTTCTGACCAAAAGCTTTCTAAGTTATTGTTCTCATGGTATCGGGTAGCAAGCATTGGGCAGACAGGAGATTGGACAACTATGCAAATGAAGAAAATTTGAAAGATTGTGGGGTGAGTGTTGAGTCGATCAGCTGTCCATCATGCCTGACACTGACGCTGACCTACGTCTTCTCTAGAGACGCTCTAATAAAGTAAAAAGGTGAAAACACTTTAGATCACTTAATAAAGTAGAGGTCGTTTGTTGTGGTTCATTAAGGATGTGGGGAGATTCAATTTGTATTATTCCTATCTCTCCCATTCAGCTGCGTTTAATACATCTTCTCTGCTGGACGTTTTCAATTTGCTGAAAACAAACCACTCCGTCGACACTAAAGACAATTCCACCACATCCTTGACCTGTCCAACGATACCAGAAGTCGTAAAAACGTCGACGCAACAAAGGTGGCTTTGGTCTCATCTCCCATCCTGCTCAAAGAGAGAAAATTTAATTCGCGATCAAAATTAGATAAATCAGGCCAGGGGAAAAAACGTATTGGCTCAAAAATGAAAATTGGCAGGTTTGTAACAAATCGTAAATGTGATAACAAAAGAAAGCCCCGATGAAGAAATGTGACAGGTTGACAAGCTGGCTGTGCAAGAAGTTGGGTGGAATTTGCAGTGTTGTGTTGGTATGATGGATGTTATTAGGGGTGTAGGACAGAAGCTAGAGACAGGCGAGTATATCTGTCATAGAGAGACAGTCTGATGAGGCCTTGATGGGCCCCTATATGACAGATCCAGCAAGCGATGACAGATAAACCCTTTCCTAAGGAGTGTAAAGCAGAAGGGGAAGGGGGTAGAGGCCCGATTTAATAAACCTACAAAGTGGGCGTGGCTTAAGCCAGGCTTAAGTGATCCATAGTATATCAGAAAGTAGTGTTGTATTCAGCAAGCTCTAGAGACCGATTAAAGCTGACTGGGGTGCACATGTATCTATAGGTCCATACATGCACGTTATAACAGCAGACAATTTGAGTCAGGACATCAATGAGATTGGGGGACCTATATGAGATGCACAATGTATTGTTGCTGCCTTTAATCACACCTAAGTTGTCCCCTCAAATCCAATATGATATGTCATTTATTATTTTACCCCAGCCGGGCTGGGGTTGATGTATGAAGAGATCTATCATCCGTTACTGGTTCTACAAACTTGCTGTTTAGGAAACCTCTAAATACATCATCTGCTTGCTCGCACACTTTTTACCCCACCTCCATTTTTTCTCCATGACAGCTAATCTTGACTAACCGGCTATCCTTAGTGACAATAATAGTGTATCCTATACATGAGCCTGAGGTTAAAGAATCCAACCCTTCGTGTGTCAGGGTACGTGCAGTTAACAGTATACGCAATGAAAGCTATACACAGGATTTAGCTTGATTGATTCACAGCCCATGGACTTAATCGCTATCGATTTAAATTAAATTTGACCTTCTTTAATGTGGTCTACATATTGTTCTTAAATTCTGTAAACTACAGAATACACTTTGACTCCTAATTTTGGAGTCATTCTACTAAACCCAAGTATTCCTGCAAGCAACAGACCGGAATGAGTGATTCATTATTACCATGTATGTTATATCAATTTTTCATCTATCTCATGTTACAATTATATCATTTGTGTTGTAGTTTGTTTATCCATTTCCCAGTTGTTGCAGAATTTTCTTCTGTTTTGAAATAAATGCTTGCCATGGGGGTTTAGGTTCGCATTTCCATACATGTAATTTATTGATGTTTTATTCCTTCATTGTTAAACAGTAAATTCATTTAGTTCTGGCATTTCCCATGTAGTTTTTTATTTTAATGATTTGCATGTTTTATTTTCAAGAAATACACTTATGACATTTTTTGACCTTATCATCCTCTTGAAAACGGGACACAGCTCTTGGGAGTATCTTAGGCACCTGACAGTGCACTTTAAACACATGAGTTTAGTTTATATACCTGATTAAGTTTATCTGTTAAAAGAATAAAAGTGCCGGTTACTAACATAGCCATTTGTGGTAATCAGAAGAAAACTCGCTGACCATATATTCACATATGTTGTATTTTCACAGCAATGCGAATGAAGCCAGTCTGTCTATTTAGAGTTCCAGATTAAAACTTTCTTGAAAACTCTCACAGTAGAATTTCTATTTCATACTGGCTAGCTTTAGTCTGATTATTTTCTTTGTTTTGTCTACTGGTGTTGTTTTCTGGGCTGTAAACACTTTGGTTTGACATGTACTCTATATTCTTGGCTGAGCAATAGCCAGACAAATTTTATTATTGCTGCAATGCTCATGCTCACTGGCACTTCCCATTGTGCAAATAACAATTCTCTTACCTGATTTGAAATTCAAATTTTGAAAATGTCTCCAATGTTCTGATACAATCAGAATTTCTGTTTTATGGCCAATTCTAACTTACTTCCCCAGATTTTGCTGGCTGATGGTAAATTGACACTAGGAAATCCAGAATTGTAAATTTCTGCACCTTAATAGCAGAATTATTCCAAATTCTAAATTATCTGTGAATATGACACATATTTCTATCCATTTGGGAATCTCTGGTGAAGCATTTCTCAATGAAATGAGCAGATAAAACTCCTTCAGTCTTGTTTTATGAGTTTTAAATTTCTATGATAACTCAAGCTGTTGGTTGATCATTGGACAAAGCACGTGAAACTTTTTGAGCAAAAATGCAAGTTTTCCATGCAAAAAAAAACAAAACAAAAAAACAAACTTTTACCACTTTAATTGTAAATGTTAAATAATCTGTTTTGATGCTGACAAAAATTCTCTTACTTCAGTACATATAACTGTGGAACCAGCTGAGTTGCAAAAAGCCAAGATGTAGTGAGGAGGGAAACATTGACATGTGAGCTAGGGTACGGGGCTAAAGATGATGTACTTTCTAGCTGTTGGAGCGTGGCACACAGTCTGTCAGGGAGGCAAGGATTTCTCAGGGGAAGATAATTACGAAGAGAAGAGCCAAATTCTGGCTCTGTAGTTAAACTCATCCTGTGGCAGGACAATGGGCCCCTGTTGTTGTGCCCTGCTCCTCCCTATTGTGTTTGTGTGCAGAGAATTTGTGGCGTTTACTATCTTAGCACATGAAGTGTGGCTGGGTCCACTGGCCTGTCACAACAGGCCTGCCCAGGGAATTGGCCCCGAACAATGACAGGTTTCCGAGTGGTCCAGGCTGTTTTCATGTGGTTTCAGCCCACAGATGGTTCTGTCAGCTAAGAGGATATGGAGGGCTTTCCGCTCCAGACCAATTCGCAAATTTTTCAAATTATATGATTTTTACTGCATTTTGCTTGGAGGCCTAGTCTTTAATACCAACCAATTGTCACAACCCACCATCTCATTTCTGCTGCGCTGAATACTGAGATTTCATATTTTCTGTTATCGTAAAGTTTCACGTCTGATTGCCCTTCCTAATTTAATCCATTTACAAGAATTAGAGGTATATTATCGCACTAAAATGGGTATTTTTTACATTTAACAGACATGACTCAAACTCACAACATAGTGTGGTTTCTTTTTTTATGTTCAAAGTACAAGTAGCTAGAACTTGTAAAACTCGTTGTGGCTGTTTTAGTTTATAAAGAGTCTTAAGACGCTATGTATGTAAGTGGTGTACGTAAAGCTGGAACAGGGACTTGTCATTGTGGGACTTCTCCCCTCCCCCCACAAGTATATAGTGTAAAGACCCAGGAGGGAAGAACACCAAGGAGACGCACAGATAACATCTTACCCCAGCAAATTCAATTTTCAATTCAAGCTTGGCTGCTTGGCAGAATCTTTTCAGATCTACTTTTTTTAATTTTCTCATCTTTGCTCTCTTGGTCGGGACCAAGGAAGTAAAAGAAAAAAAAATAGGTTGTGAGTGGGTTAAAAAAGATTTAGTAACAGCAGGGTGTCTTAGCAGTAGCTTAGCGTTGTTTAATTGTGCTGACCATGGTGTAGAGGAGGTTAGACTAGCAGTTGGGCAGGCCTTGGAGAAGGGCTAGGGCTGGACTTAGTGATAAATGAATTGCCCAATTGGAGCAGACAGCTCCCTGGTTTTTCCTGGGGAGCTAGAATGCACAACCAGGTGGGTTGTGGTAGGGCATGGGGGGGTGGGCAAATGTGACCCCACTAAGCCTGCACAGTTCCCTCACCCCTTCTCTCCCCCTCTTCTCTCCCCTCCCCCCTTTTCTCCCATGATCCCTTAAAGATTGGGAATAGGGTGAAGGACTCTTGGAAATGGTGACCCTCAGCTGGACTGGAAAACTCATAAGAATTCTGCAACCTTATACTGTGGAAAACCCTGGTGTGCATTATCTTCTGTCAGCTGTTTTGGAGAATAAATCTTGTGGCCAGGCAGGTATCTTATTACCAGGAAAGGCTTTGCATGTCCAGAAACAGCTCCAGAACAATGTTAAGGTCCCTCTCCACCAGCTTCTGATTGCCAGGGGAGAAATTGTTCCGGCCATATTATCATCTTTTTGTCTCAACCCATGTGCTGTATAAGAAACCGTAGCCTTCAGACAACCCTGGCGTTTATGACACACCGCTGTATTTAGCTTTTTTTTTTTTTTTTTAAAACCCATAATTGCCATGAGAAACTCTGGCTGTGAATGACAAAAGTTAGCCAAAAGGGTGTAGATGTTCAATGTGATTGGGAAGGGGAAGGGTGGGGGTGATGGGAGAGAAAGGGTGCTGCACCCCAGACAGATGTGTAAGGTGAGGTTGTGGGGTGGTAGAGAGAGGGATAGAGGAGCTAGGGCCAATTGTGAGGGGTCAGGGTGGGGAGGGGAGGGAAACAAGCATTATTAGCCTGTACTCTGGTTTAATACCCTCATTATAGGCCTGTAATGGCAGACCAGTTCAGATCTTATCAGTTCTTGGGCAGACTTAAGGCTGCAGATGTCTACCCTCTCTGCCTCTCTCTCACAACAATGCTATCTTGGTGGACAATCCTGACTGGGCAGAAAACAAAACCACCATCCAAGCTGTGGAGTTAGCCATGAATGGAAACACTGTAGCGTCCTGCCTAACCACCCACCCAGACACAGCATAAACCAAATTGTTACTTTTGTTGAAATGGTTTTAAGGCTGATTGCTTTTGTTAACGCTTCTTATGTATATTTTGGGTGGAAAAATGGCAGTGATGTAGAAAGTGCATGACAATATAATTGTACGGAAGACATAAGTGCTGTGGAGGCTGAACAACTGGCTCTTTCATCTGTGTACATTTTTACTTGTTCATTTCTGTTAAAATCTTTAATTAAGCCATGCTTTCTGTGGGTTAGATCTACAGTAGTTGTACGACAATGTACTGAATCAATCTGTGTAATGTCTACCCCTCATATAACTGGCTTTCTCTGTGTCCAACTCAGTGGAAGAAATAATCTTTATTTACATCTGGTATTGATTTGCTGTATTATCCCTTAATTTGTTCTCCAAGACAGACATGAAAATATCAAGGGTCATTTAGGAAAATAAAGGTTAATGCTGTGATAATTCTTTTTTTCGCAGCTATAAGATAGAAAATATTTTGTACGTATTTTTTTTACACTTGCATGCTTTAATATGGTCTGTAACATGAGATGATAGTCAAAAATTTGGTGCTTCATATTTCTTAGAAAAAAAAAGTGTAATGTTACAGTAACTTTGTAGTCTACAAAAAACCAAAGAATTTAAAAATGCTTTATTGTCATTTAAGCCTAATTTATATATAGAAACCTTTGTCATGCATAAAAAAGAAAAGAATCAGTAACTGGTCTATTATTAGACAGTAGAGTGTATTACAGTGGACATGAGCTTGCAGTTTGCCCTGTTTGTTATGTCAACCTTTGCTCTGTTACATTAAATATGACATACCTGCCAGGGTAAAAACTTGTGTCATGTTCATTAAAAGATCAAAGGAACTTTTCTTCAGCTTTAAGCACGAGGTAAAGTTGTTGTATGCATATGATTAGATTACAAGAGAATGCTTTCTGATATCATAAGTCATAAGGCAGCCATTAGTGTGAATTATGAATAGGAATAGAAATATGTATATATATATATATATATATATATATATATATATACGCATGGCATACACATTCCCCTAATTAGAGATAGTAGAAGCTTTAACCTACATACATTTGTTATTTGTCCTCAACATTAATAAATCTGAAATGACGTATATTTTAAAATGCAAAGTGCTTTTACGTTTTGACCAGTTTTAATAAAAGTGACCTCATAAACAGAACAGACAAAAAATAGGTTTTGTATATCTCCACATGTCTTAAAACTTGTCTGGAACAAAATTTCTAGTTTTTAATTTTCTGTTGTAGAAACTTTAAGGACAGTTATTATTGACTTTATTTCTAACATTTGGGTTTGGATGTGTGCAAATCTTTCCCAACCTCTATTTTTAAGCCTATAACAGCACATATTCCCCATAAAGTGTGTGACAAATACTGCTTACAAAGCAGAAAAATTACCAATGAAATGACACATAAGCCATTTGTAACTGTTTTTAATGAAACTCTGATATGGTGCACCAAAATACACCAAAAAGGAACCTGTACAAAATGTATAATTTCAATTTTAACAACAAATTTTTACATCTCTGAACATTTTTTTTCTGTCTGAATGCATTTTTCTTCCTATACATTAGAAACATGCCCTAATTCTTCAAATTTTTAGGACAATTACCAGTAGTGCTGGAAGCCAAAAATTATCTTTCTCTCCCAGTTTTTCAGAAAAGTAAAGATATAGATACATTGTTCATAGATGGACTAACCATGTGAGAAAAAAAAAGTGTTTCCCTGTTACAGTTATATGTATATTTTTAAAATATCAAGCTATGACCTTGATTTGTACATTTATACTTAATTGTAATTAAAGATCAGTCAAATTTTCCTGAAAAAAAAAAGCCCTTGTGTTATGACTTGGAAAGATTCCAAAAGTGTTCTGTTTTCCTGTACCTATGTTTGTGTGTACTGTTGAAAGCCAGGCACTTTTGTGTTGTAACTTCTCTAGCAGTAGAGGTATAACTTAACCCATATACACAAGCATATAATTATTTTAGAAGATAGGAAATCTATTGTGGTTAGATGAATGAAACGTGGTACCCATTGAGTAGTATAGATAGCTGGGATAGTAGCTTAATGTCAACAGATGACTGCCTGAGTAGAATGTCACTGGTCTCGGCCAGTGGCCACAAAGAAATAGTTTGTCCCCTATACACAGAAGAAAAAGCAGGGCCTTTGAAAAGAACCTCAACCTAACATTGCTTATTTTCATCCCACCAGAAAACTTAGCACAGGGTTTTTTTCTCCACCCCCCCCCCCCCTGGGGATTTGCTTCACGCTTCATGTTTTTTTCCTAATGACAGAATCCGCAAGGTATATCTACCTGCTGTATGAAGAGGATACACTGTACTCTGGCTGAATTGAGGCCCCTGACTAGACATGTATACATAGCCTTTCCACCACATAATAAATCACAGATTGTGTAGTGCAGAATTTACACATGCCCTTTGACATAGAAAAATTAATTTTTGGGGTATTTTTTAGTGGGAGGGACATCAACTGACGGTGGGATCTTAGTTATTGCAGCCTGAGTAACTCTGAAGTAATTTGAACTAGCTGGGATTCAGGGAGGTCAGCCGAATGGAAACAGTAAATTAAAACGCTATTTACAGTGTACCCAGACAAAACAGTACCCCCTCCCCCTCAACCTCTACCCCTATGACAAGAAATGGCACAAGCCATATCCTGGCCATCAAAGTGTGTTAATCTTGTACCAACAAAAACCCTCTATGGGAATGATTTGTAGGTGGTAGGTACTGGGAGCCACTTCCCTATACATATATGGACTCATTTAATTGTGATTTTGAAGGCCATGGGGGCAGATAATATACTGTGATTTTTTCTTGTTGTTGCCATGTATATTTATATATTATGTCATGTAATAGATACCCATGGTGTGAATCTTTAGATTGAATTTGAACTTTAATTTTTTAATGTAAAAACATTTTTTTAATCAAAATGTGGGAAATATGTGTGAAATAATCAAATGTATAATGTTCAGTTCAATGATTTAAGGTCAGGTACGAGTGAGATATTAGGGGTGAATTTTCAAGCATTTTCATAACAAACTAGTCATACATATATGTCTTAAACAAAGCATGAACATGTATGTTTAATACCTCTACTGTGATACCAATCCATGTGTGTGGATGAAAATCAATGTATAACAACTAGCTTTATGAGGTAAATTTTTGAGGTTGTTTCACATCAAAAACCAGTTTGAAATCCCCTGTAGCAATTTGAAATTTAATTAGTAATTATTTTTGTTCACGAGAATGACCCTAGCTGCATTTTTTTTTTTTTCTTTTTTTTTTTTTTTTTTTTTATAATTTAGACACTATTGTTATGTTGAAATTGAGACCCTTGTTGTGGGCAGTATCACTCGATGTAACACATAAAACATTTTAACCTCAAAATGTTCACAGGGGCATTTCTGCGTGATGAAACCTGAAGTCGGCCCATCACGTTATAGTCAGTGGACATTGAGTTGTCAGTAATAGGAAAATCGGCACATATTATTTCCTCCAGATGTAACTACATTTTGTATAGAGCCAATTAACCTGCTAAATGGTAGGTAATTGTTTCCTCCTAGAGAATCCGTTAGCTGCCAGCCGTGTTTATGATTTCATTATCAGTCATGGAAAAATGATGCCACTCGTTATTAAATGTTATTTATTTAATGGTATGCATTAGACACTAACGATACAAACAGAAGGTAATGAGGAGAAGAAGCAGGTAAAAAAAAAATTGCTCCGCTATTAGTTGTGATTCACAATCATTTTTATATATATATTTTTTTTTTTTCGACTTTGATGGTCTGGCCCTTTTCAAGCTCTGGGCAATTGGAGTGGATTCCTATTAATTCGCAGGCCACCAGTTTTCATTGAAAACCAGTCGAGCGAGTAACCCCTCTGTTTGCCTGTTCATAAGAGTGCCTAAGGTATAGACAGTTATCAAATGGAACATCACAGTCCTGGTGACCTCCATTTTTTGCCATGCCCGGGGCAGTTTGAGGGCTTTGCAAAAGGCGGTTTAGGGCCTGATCATGAACATGGTTTACCTGGGCCAGCGAAAACACCACTGTCTTGTTTGTTGGAGTCTATTAAAGCATGACGAGCAGCAGTCAGCAATTAAAACCGATGTTTCCTCTGGATGAGTAACCAAATCTTATAGCCGCAGAGAAAAGCATGGGCAAAATATTAATGTGCATTGGGGCTATGTGGTGGAGTGTATGGGTGATGTCATGGTTTTCTATGTATCCCAGTGTCAGTCAATCTCTCTCTCTCTCTCTTTTTCTCCCTCGATCATTTGGCGTGGGCTACAGTTTTCACATAAACAACAGACTCTGTAGAAATACTTGCCATCCCTGATAAGTAAACTCTGCAGTAGAGCTGTAATTACCAGCTATAAACTATGGCAGAAAGTCTCTGGTTTTGGGACCAGTGCTGGGCTGTCAGCCCCTGCCACATTTATCACAACAACTGCACAGACTCGCCTCAAAATTAAAACTTCATCTAGCAAGTAGGCAGGGGGAAGATAAAGGACTGAGGGGTAGGGCGAGGAAAACGTGCCTACAATACACCTATGTGAGACACAGGTCATGCATTTGTGATGTTGTCGGGGTCTATCTGGGAAGGGGAGATAACTAAGGCCAGGCTCTGAGGCTTAAGTCTGGTTGACATGAGCTGGAGTCTTGTGATGGATAGGACATAGGGGAACAGTGAACATGCATGAGGGCTACCCCTACTGTCATAGCTGACACCATACCATAGAGATTTATTGAGACTACCTGTACGGCTGTCATCTTGTGTCTAACTCGCCCTAAATCATGCCCCTCAGCTGTTCTTATTGACAGCCTGTCACTGCCTGTCTATCTGTCTGTCTGTCTAATGTGATGACTTTTCACATCTTCCCTTGTCAGAGCCATTGTTCTCTAATTTCCACTCTATTCCAATACTGTCTGATTTACTATCGCCAGACACACACGCACATAGCTATACTGGACTCGGTTGTAGAGCATATACTTCCTGCACGTCTCTTAGCAAGTCTGACAACTCATCGCACTAACCACCATAAAATAAGAGGCAAGCAGTTATTAATTTTGATTACTTCTTTAGAAGTTGGTCAGTGGTGTACCAGTACCACACACACGACAAATTGCTTATTGGATGCTACCTCCCATCATTTATTACTTTTAATTACTTCTATGAATGGCAAGCACATGTACAGTTAAATTCTTATGGATCATAACACCTTGATTTATTTGTTACTGAGGCATTCTGGTTACATCGAGAAAGGGGGTCAAAACTTAAAACACCTAGTATTATGCTTTTTCTTTTTTTTTTTTTTTTAAATTTGTAAATTATTTTCAGTGAGAGTTTACACAGTTACTAACTACACTCTGTGACCTTTAGTATTAACCCCAAAAGCTGATTGGCAAGGTAATCTATTTACAGGTGATTATTAATTAACAGGCTGATTGCGGGCAGGAGAGTAATACTGTCATGTCTGATCCCCTTAACCCGATCCTGTTATTGGACCACGACCCCTGTCTGTTAGGCTGACCAGGGATTAACATCCCCATCCCCTCCGTTCTACCTGATCATAATGACTAATTATAAACTACAGGTGTGCTACACTAAGCTATTGTCTCCTACAAAGGGCTTTGTCTGCGCAAGTGGTGTCAGGACTGAATGCCACTTACACCCTTCATCTCCCTCTCATTATCTGCTTAATTTGATCACAGTAATGCGGATTATCAAAACTGCAAGATTCTGTGGAAAAAATTATTCATACAGTATAAGATATGATATCACAGAGATCTGAGGAGATTTTTTTCAGCATGATAGCCAGTGTTTTGTTTTCTGTACAGATGTTATTGATTTTGTGCCTTTGTTGTTGTTGTTCAAATGTTGTTTTTTTTCCATCAACCACTTACCAGTGTTTTTTTTTTATGTGTTTGTTTTCAGGCGATGGTTTGGACAATAGTGTAGGTTCTGGAGAAGGCACTGCAGACGAAGATACAGATGAACGAAATCCGAAACGACAGAAAAAACGAGGCATTTTTCCAAAAGTAGCCACCAACATAATGAGAGCATGGCTTTTTCAACATTTAACAGTGAGTTTGACTTCATGACTTTGCAACTGTTTGCAGGAGTATATTGTAATGCGTTACCAGAATTTGATAATTTTTTTTCTTTTCATCTGGCTATATAATTTTAGTTTATTGGGTGACAGGATGGTCATAATTACAGTAAATATTGTTTCTAAATTTTTTGAGATTTTTATTTTCTTTGAGTAAATAGTACAAGTAGCTGCATAGGGAGGGATTATGTAGGATAGAAATAAAATATTTGGTCGACTGCATCTGTAAAAGAGATCTGCTGGCATACATTATGTAACTCATTTTGATTTTCTTATCAGAATGTTTTGAATTGGTAGTAAGTGTTGCCTATAGGAGATTCATAGCGGCTGTTTGAATAAACTTTTGGCCTCGAGTTGTAACCATTATCAGCCCATTGGGGACGATGTTCATCACTCCTCTTGCTTAAAAAAACACCTATGCTAGGATAGATTCCAGTGATGGTTTTCTCACACTGCTTTTTTCTGAAGAGAAGAATATTGGTGTGTTATCATGTAATGTAGGAGTGAAAAAAAAAAAAAAAGAAAAAATGAGTGGAGGTAGTAAAAGACAGCATAGCTACGCTATCAAAGCTCTGACATATTGAGATGTCGGAGGGTTGGATTGGTGTTCACAATACCCAACTCTCAATGGATCCAGATGGTTGAGGAAAAAACTATCTAAACATTTCCATATCATTTTTGTCTATCCGGGAGAAGCTTAAGTTGGCGGAACTCGCTGGATTCCCAGAGGACGGTCCCAATCTCGGCCACAAGCCATGTCCGTAGATCCAATATTTTTAAAATTTGGCCGCAAAAAGTCTTAGTTGCCATGGCAAAGGAATGCATAAGGTTCAGTGAGATGAGCCCAATCTCTCATATGCAAATGAGAGTTTCTCTTTGACAAGATGGGGATATTTCAAAGGGTAGTTATTGAATCTCTGCCCCTTATTGCCCATGACTCATAGAAGGGGGGCCATTAATTTTCACTTCGCCCTTGTATCCCCTCTCGAGCATGTATAGTTGTGAGGGACAGTTCCATCCCTGTCAGATATCGCCGGATTACATATTCTGTCAAGAAGGGCTCAGCTTCAAATCTCGCTCTGTGAATATCTGATATTGCCAATTTATCTGCGGAGGACAGTGCTGAATGCCAACGTTGATTTCAGCCGAATCCATTTTTGGGTAAATTACTCTGCCCAATTTGGAAAGCTGGTGTGCGGGTCTTCATACGCGATGCAGCAGTTTTGTTCTGTTTTTGTAAAAAAGCATGGTAGATGATATCCCCACCATTAGCAAGGTCAGGTATTTTAAATTTCTCTGAACTAAAGCAACTTTGTACTTTTGCATAAATTATATGTACATAGAGGTTCAGGGGCTGATTATTCTTCCTGGACAGTAGAAGTACCCACTACAAATAGAAATGTGGAGCATTTGTCATTTCCACAAAATAGAATATTTACAGAAATAAAGTGCTTTCATTGCCCTTTGATAAATATCATAGATTTCAACCCCACTGTGGTATAAAGCAAATTCCAAACCTTATCACAAAGTCCTTAATATAACATTTTGTTTTTATGTTCTTGTAGAATGTAACATTTTTGAAGTGGTGTTGTCACATAACATCTTTTTTGAAAATAGGTTAGCTAGAAGACTCTTTGTGCCAGATTTTGGAGGATGGTAAAAACTTTGTGGTTAAAGTGGACTTGATAAACATTATTAAGGTTTGAAATAAGGAACCCATAGCAAAGTGTATCTTACTACTGCAAGTTGATACTCGCCTGAAAAAACAGCTCAACAAGACGTGCAATTACTAGTGTAGCTTTGAAGCTGGGACAAAAATAGTGTAGGGTTTTAGCAAAAAAATAAGGGGAGAAAATGAAAAATGATGTTTGGGAGGAAAGTCTTGTTGTGGTAGCTGCTAATGAGATAGTTCTATATGAATGACAAGCTGAAATTTCAGCCTGCTGTGGGGAGAGGCAGTTGTGTAGCTTATCTCTGCATTGCCATTGGTCTGCCAGATTTGGAAGCTGTAGTGTGTAAATGCTGGATTGGCTCTGACAGACAAGTCTCTGACAGTTTCACTGATAGGGGCCAATCTGGCCTGGTAAACTCTGGCATTATCTAAGGAGGGTTTTTACCAGGCTAATGCTTCAGCATTGCTTCAGTTTTATACACGGCAGGCTCTGAAGTCAGAGCTGATCTTCAAACATTCTGATCTTCCCTGCTGAGCCATCTCATTGGGACTTCTGTCCAAGAAGCCAGGACAACTTGACAAACGAACAGTTTGGCTTGAACATGGTGAATTCATCAAATCAACATTTTACAAAGCCCTCCAAACCCTTTGCCTTCTAATCTTAAGCTAGGACGGTAACCATTTTATCAGCTTCTTAATTTTCTGCACTTATCACAGACAGAGTCCATTTTTGTCTCGATGTTTAAGAAGGAGATTATAGTCTCCTCACTGGGCTTCTTACCTGAATTTTGATATCATCAGACACACATGGAGGCACCCAAGCATATACAAAACCTTCATGCAAATACTGTACACCAAAAAGTTACAAACATAACAGTCTTTTACGCAAGTGAGTTTTTAGTAGTTGAGGTTTCCAACACTCTGCATCTTATTGTATACCCTGGTTCCTCAGCCTTCTTGTATATGAGAGGTAATTTTGCATATCATGATTATGAATTTGTCTGTGTTAGCTCGCAAAAGTTTAATCAAGACAGAGTCATATCCTAAGAAGATACCTGAAATTTACCAGAATTTGAAATCAAGTGTGAAAATCACATTATTTATGTTTTGTTATCATATTCATTGGCTTGATGATAGTCCTTCGTCATCAGACAGTGACATTAATATTGTTATGGTTTAATGGGGGGTGGTGGGTGGGGGAGGGGGAGAGGAAGATAGCTGAGGCACCATAACATTTATATTGTGAATGTTATACTTACGGTTATAATAGAGGGTCTGAAGAGAAGGAAACTGAGAGAGAGAGAGAGGAAGAGGATGGGGGTACTCCTGCCCTCCCCAGATCAGTGGATTCTTGAAAGCTTTTATTAAAACTGAGCTGGCATTTTCTGTCAGTTTTAGCGAAAGCATGTCAGCATGGCCTCCAACCATGACTGCATCAGCGTCAAATTGTTAGAGTATCTGAGGTTGCTGTGGGAATTTGGTCCAGACTGATTTCACCAAGTCTGTCGGCTTTTTCACACCCTTGCCTCAGTACATAATCTTCCAAAAGCCATGATTGCTAAAACAATTTGCATTCTGTGATGACCCCAGTGATGGGAAAAACTCTAGCCGAAGCATGCTTTTGACAGTTTGCCCGCAAAAATCCCCAGGTGGCCTGACAAACTCTCATTGAATTTTACCCTCCCATATGTGACACATTTGGCCAGCTATTCATAGCCCTAAAATCTCGATTACCTATTTCCCAGGGCAGCAAAGGTTAACCTGGTTTACCCGCTGTTCTCTGGGATAGTTTTAACGTAGGAAGACATTGAGCCTACTGATACTCATATCTCCTGGAGACCCAATCGCCCTTTCTCCCATCCCTACAATAGCCCTTTTTAAACTCCCCTTTGTTCCCTTACTGCATCAGGGTTATTCTAATTGAGACGGTGCTTCCTGGGTAAGGCCTTCCCTTGGGGCACCAGACATTGCTGTAGAACTATCGATTTTGGAGCCCCTAGCATATTCCAGGAGGGGCCAAAAATGTGGACGAAGTGCATGGAAAGGCACTAAAGGTAAGGGGCAAACTGCACTCAGGCTGAGACAAAAAGAAAAAAGACAGAAATGAAGGTAAAGCATCATTGAGAGTGAAACTCTACTAGTGCTGATCTGGTGACAGACAGAAACTGAGATGTCTCATCACATACCGTGAACAACCTGTGACATAGACACCTCATCAGAACCCCTGTCAATGTAATTATTAATCCAATCTCCCATGCAGTTCTGATCTTCGTCTTAATTTGGTCACTAGACCTGGAAACCTGTGAGAATCTGAAGATTTCTTCGTTGAGACTTGTCACCTGAATGTGATTTCAAAATTACATTTATGGAAGGATTGAAAATAGCAACCGGAATCAGTGGTTAAGTAAGGAATATGATATTCTTTTTTCATATGCTCTGTTTTTCTAAATATATCAAAAGTTTCTTCATTGTCTGTGGTAATTGTTCAGGTTTGTCCAGGGAAACAGTTGAGCAGTGTGCCAGATGCATTGCCTGAAATCATCTCTGTCGAAGAGTGTCAACATTTTCCCTTCATTTGCTGCCAACATTGAAATATGCCAAAAAATGTAGTTTTATTCATTTTGTTAGGAATTGTCAGGAGTTGAACCTCTGATATTCAGACTTTACATTGATGTACTGCAGGAGCAGTTACACTGGCCTTGCCTGATGGCACCAGGGTGCGGCCAAATATACATTTTGTCAAATCTCTCTTCAGTTGGAGACAGCTGTGATATCTCTCTCTCACTCTCTTTGCCCCAGATAATATGCTCATCAATTTTTCACAGCTCTGAGGAAAAGCTAAGACATTTAGTTCCCCCAAGTGAGGTAATTATGTTTTATAATACAAACAGTGGAAAATACTAAAGGAAATTGAATCCAGAAGGTGAGCAAAGGAAGATTTAATTTTGTGTGAGGAAGAGAGAACTAGAGGCTTACCAAATTGGTTTTGTGTTTGCTGTGCAGGGATGGGAAGTCTTGGATAAGCATAAAATTGGAGTGGTAGCTTTTCCTAATAGAATAAAATACAACTTGGATTAGGCAAATGTAATGTGCCGCTTTATCCACTATCTGATTTTTTTTTTCTCTCTCGTCTTCTTTATCTGGCTGAATTGCCATTTCAGGGCAATTTGCAAAATGCAAGGTTTGGGGGAAGAAATTAAGGCCATTATCACTGGGAAGGGAAAATTAAATCAGTGGGCTGCTGGACCTAGAGGCTGTCTGCTATTTGGTTACAGAGCTAGGCTTACAAACAATCAGAATATTTGCTGGCTGTATTAACGTACGCCGTCTTTCCATGAACTCAAACGCCAGCTTAATTGCTGAGAAGCTCCTAAAGTCTCATGTATAGGAGACAAATGGTAATCGGGGTAAAGGATAAAGCAGGGAAGGGTATTAGAGTTTGACCAAGTGGAATTCAAGATAAGGATGGTGAGGACATACTGAACTAAGAGATAGGAAGACCTCCAGGTTAACTAGGCTAGCAAATTGCAAGGATATTTTCAGCCCAAAATACAGACTTGATTCAAAGCTTTTCCTGTAAAGATTCAATGAAATCTGAACTGTTACAAAGAACTAGGTTTGAAATTCTTGTGTCTTAAGCCACTGAGGCTTCATCACCTATTTTCAAAACGGTCTGCCCTCAGTGTTGTCTCTTGTTGTGATGCGATGTTGCGTGGGTCCCCGTTTCCTTTGTCGCACATTGAATCAACAGATGCCTTACAGGTGCTCTTTCGGTTTGATTGGAAAAGGTGATTTGGAAAAGCTTGTTAGTCAGCTACTGGCTTTCAGTGATATTCCTTTCTGCGAAGTGAGCAAATGTCATCAAGAACTCTTCTGATTAAACTTCTTGGGCTGCTTCACTGGATTTTGCTTTTCTTAAAAGTGTCAAGTATAAGTCGGCTGATTTATTGCTTTTTGTGCACTTGATTGTTAATCTAAGATTCTCACACCCAGAGGTCTCACACAGGGATTTTCAGGGGAATCTCTCTCAAGAAAAAATATGGCCTTGCTGCAATGAATGAACCTTTGACAGATTGACAAAACATTATGTAAAATACACATGTATATATTTTTTTCTCTTTAGGAAAAATACATTTTTGGGATACGTTGACAGTACACAACATGTTCAGCTTCAAAACTTTATTTTCATTGATATTATCTGCATTTTTAATTTTATTTCTCAAATAAGAATTTCCCAAACTTTCTTCCTAACATACAAAAGAAATTACAAATTCAGAAACCGGAAACCCCACCAAACATCTCAAAATAGAGAAAAATAACATCAGTAATGTACATGTAATACTGACAATAGAGGTAGTTGTTAATATAAAATGAAATGTGATAAAACTGCTTCAATAATATTTTTTCTGACTTGGATTTTTTACCTTATGTCTAAAAGTATATAAATATGTAAATAGCTGTGAATGACACTTAAGTTGTAAGTGTGAGGCCATAGCACAAATCACTGTTGACTGTGAGATACTTCAGCTCTAAGGCAATGAGCAGTGAAAAGGCCAGGCCTGGGTGGTGTGTGACGAGTCTTTGGTGGGCTGCCTATTCAAATACTGTCTTAGAAAGTTGCACAAATGCAAACCTAATTTGTGCTGGGCGTATGTAAATAATTTGTCCACTGATAGGCGATAGTGTCAATATTTTCCGCCAATTGACTGGATTATGGCTGCTAATGCGCTAAGTGAAGAATAAAGGGGTGGGATACAGGAGCAGGTAACAATAACATAGACCCCCAGATAATGTTGATACAGTAAAGCTCGCCCATTATCTGTGACAACTGGTGCAGGTGCTAGATTGCTGAACGGCCTTTTCAGCCCGTGTTTGCTCTCTCCGCCCTGAAAGGAGGGGAAGAAGCACGAGGCAGCAACACTGGCCCTGCCGGCAGCCATGTTTATTTAGCACTGTCTCTGAACACCAGCAAAGCGGAGCCCTTTGAAGCAGCCGGAATGCGTAGCATTGAATTGTAAAAATATCCCGTATTTACTTAGGGCAATTCATCTGTGAATTAGTTGACAGATCTAATAAAAGCCATTAAGTCGAAGCATTTAATTGGTGTTTTGGAAGGTACCTGGCGTAATGGGCAAACTTCTTGAGGTCGATTAACATAGCGGCTGTCCAAATCGAACCCAAAAGAACGTCCCTTGTGTTAGAGATACAAAAATATTTGTCTCCGGGCAAAGTTAGAGTAATCAAATTGCGCAGCCACCTTTACAAAGGGGTTGTTAGATAGAAGAGAACATGAGAATGTGATTAAGTAAGATATCGTTGGCCTGTTAGGCCAGGAAGAGACAAATTGCTGCAATTAGAGACAAGGAGTAAAGGACCTGCCGAGAAATCCCAGTCCAATCCGAACTGACGAAACAGGCACTTGTTAGCTCCTGTAAACGCCTCCCCCCCAACTTTCCCCAGGAACTGTTTGGATCAAAGCCAGCTCTGAGCTTTATTGTCTGACTTTAAAGTAAAGTTGGAAATGTTTTGTGACCAGAAGAAAAAAATAAAATAAAATAAAAAAAAAAAGAAATACAGGGCACTGGTTAGAGGTACAGTAGGGAATTCTGCTAACAGTACAGACCATGAAAGTATAAGCTATTGTAGGTGTCATTAACTCAGTTTTCAGAGGCTGATCTTGGTGGCTTTGGGGTTCTTTTTTGGGGGAGGGGTTGTTTTTGTACTCACTGATTTGCTGATGTGATGTGGTGGTTTGTGTCTTCATCAGACAGAGCCATGCCTGAACCAGACAAAAAGATCACTGAGTGGTTTGGGGGTTCCCAGATAGCTCACCCAAGACTCCCTGAAAACAGGGAACAGAATTTCAAATCACTGCCTCTGTTATCCAGATGAGACGCAGTCGTCAGCTAGTTTGCTTCTCCTCTGAAGTGTTTTGCTGGGAAATTCACATTTTGTTGCCCTCTAAAAACACTAGCGGCTTTGCCCACAGAGAATAGGTAATGGCCTAGAGAAGCAGTTAGTGAAAGCTTTCCAAGAACCAGTGTAGTCTGCCTGGGCAAAGACACTTCACTTGCGGCTCACAAGCCCATAACAGGAGGTTCTATAGTGGGTCTTACATGGCTGCTTGGACACAGATTTTCATCATCACAAATTATACACCCTTTGCTTTGAATTCAGGATGACCTCTAAAAAAAGTCCACGGTATAATGGCTGTATATGTGTATGTGTCCAGTAATGTTTCCTGTGTCCTGGGATTAGATAAGTTCTGGTTTCCAGTAGGCTATGGTTGCAAGGGAAACACATTTGTAGTTATTTTTGATGTATGCTTTTTTTGATCTGGGAATGAACTTGTATGCACATTTGACATGAAGTAGAATGCCTCCCAAATCAGGTTGTTGTCATGCAAAATGATCTGAATGAAACAAGTACATATCATACTATTGTGTCTGAAGTAACCTTAGTGACATAGTAAAGTGACTTGTGCACAGACAAAAATGGACAGAATAGCTCTCGATGGGACTGACTCTATTCAGTGGCCAGCTGGCCACAGTCTATTAAAAGAACTCAATTGAAGAAAACATGTTGTGTGTGAAGAAGCTAATGGCAATGGCTGCTCTGTGATATTTGAAAGGTTCAGTCCGTGACAGTACATTCTGCTGGCTGTGTTTCTCCTGCTGGTTTGTTCTGTTATTTTGTTATCCGAATTTTATGTCCACTTAAACAAGTGGCATGGTCACCCAGGCGAGAGACTGAACCACACTGGACAATAGGGTATGTTCCCTTGAATTAATTCTGTTTTTCTGACTTGAAAAGGCTTGTGACAGGATGCAAATCGGTGATTTGTTGTGTCCTTTCCAAAACTGCAGGGTTACTTTTGACATTAGACCTTTCAAAGCTGGACAGTGAATCAACATTCCTCTAGCCCTAACACCCAAGGACAGGCCCTGGATTACTGTAATTCCCTTAGGCACCCAAAAATGTGTACAAAACTTTTAAACTGCAGTCTTAACAAGAGATCACAGCCTATTTTAGTGTGAATGTGAAAACGACTGTTTATATGGCATATAATTGATCAGCATGTTATGTCGTTGCTGTTTGATCTCAGACGGCTGTTCAAGCCATACGAAATTTTTTTTATCGATTGGACTGCCAATTTAGTATGTGTTCTATGATAAAACACCCAATCAAATCCACCTTTTATCATAATTAAAGATATGCACATCATTGAGCTTGTCTAATTACAGCAGGTAGTTGTAGCAGAAGGATGCCCTTAAACTTGCCCGCTCTGGGTGAACTCACCTGAGTTAATTTGACCAACCATGCTTAACTCACCTGTCCAGCAGTCAATTAGCCATTAAGGTGATATATCATCAATATTACCTGAACCAAGATAAAACAAGAAAAAATCATTTCGTCTTGGGACGTCTTTATTGGGGTAATTTTCTCTGCAGAAGGGTTTCTTCTCGGTGGGCAGCTCATGTATTGGAGCTAGTTTTTCGCCCCGGCCCTGTTTGAAGATGGCAAAGTATGGCCAATACATCATCATTTGAGCTGTGCCAGTCGGCTGGATCTATGCTGAGGTGCCTATTATAATCCAACAGATGTCCTATATGTGGTATCTCTTGCAATTTTTCAGCTGTCAAGGAGCTTGATGAGCCTTGTGATTACAAGTTTTCTCAGCAGACAACTCATCCGTTTTTGCCCTTCTTTTAGATGAGGGTCTTCACGGATTCTATCACAAACTCTCTCCCACTAGTTCATTGGAGGTAGTTATGTTTTTTTTTCTCTTCCCATTCTCTCTCTCTCTCCCTCTCTCTCTCTCAAGAAACCTCTTTCCCTTCATCTGGAGTGTTCTTCAAATCATGCTTAGTTCTTGTCCAGGAATAACCACCCCAATTGGTAACCTGTCATGGCAAACCCCTCTCATTTAGCAATTAATTTATCTATTATAGCTTGGTAGGGCTTCTGGGGCTGTAGTACAGGGTCTGTCTAGGCTGATTACTTCCTCATAGAGAGCCAACACTGGTCCCCTCTCTGTCCCCCATCAATCTCGGGAGGTGACAGCATCACAGATAGTCCTCACAACACTCCCTTCACCTGCCTCTCCACACACATCCTCTTCACAGCCTTCATCACTTTTATTACACCTTCATCTTCTGCGGGCTCATTTTCAATGAGGAATGAAGTAATTTTCATTTAAATAGACACCCATCTTTAGAAGAACAACTTTTCTGATAGTTCATTTAGCCCCTGTCATTTTGTTTGATTGATAATCAATGAAGTAAATTTAAAGTTGCTGTCATGAAAAACCTATTCAGGGTTGATAGTTGAACCCTTTGCTGTGGCACTGCTCCGGTCAGCATTATGCTGTCTTTGTTACCCTTATATTTTGTATGGATTGAACATAGGACTAAGACTTGTAGTTCATGGGAATTAACTACATGCCGTACTATGACCAAAATTCCTGTGTTAATTTTTGTTTACTTGTTTCTGAGTAGATAAACACAGCTTAAAATCTTGAAGCAAAAGTAGACGAGAACAACATTTGATGAAATGTGACCAAAAATCACCAATTCATGCTCCTTTAAACTGCAGAGTACCTGGTACCTGGTATTTTCAGGCTGAGAATTTGATGCTTTCAGAAGTATTTCTCTTGATGAATTCCCCAATTTTAGAAAATCAGTTCTCTAATATATCAGATAAGCTGAAATTGGCATGTAAAAAGCAGGTAATCAAAACTGTATGTACCCCGAGTCCAGTGGCTGGTAAAGATTTGCTAACAGAGGACTCTTGCCTGAATGCCATTTGTTACATCCAAGCCAAAGTGCTTGTCTATGCAGAGCCAAGTTTTTGCTGTGGAACTTTTTTTTTGTCATTTGGATTATTTATTATTAATTTGTCTAATCTTGGTAACTCTTGCAACCCGCTGGGAAGTGGGCATTAACACAGGGACATTGTGTCACTAGACAGTCACTGAGATGAAGAGCAAATTAGTTTCTGTTTATTAGCCTTACTATTTACCCTGCTAGCACAAGGAGGAGAGCACCCACCACTCACCCTGGGCCCTTGTTTTCTGGTTGGTGGGCTGTGAGGGGAGCACCACCATTCCAGCAGAGTTTACCACTTAGTTGGCTGGAGGAAATGAGGTCATTGTCAGAGCACACCATCTCATCTACCCAGGTCTGCTTGGCCAACCAAAAATGGCTGGTCCTCACTGATTACAGCTCGCCCAGCCCTAGTAAGCTCCTGCTCCCTTGCCTCCCGCCTCTATACACTTCACTGCTCTCCCTTTCTGCTTATATGCTGCCATAACCCTTCATTCTATTAAATGCATGTGGAATTTTGACAAACCATTTGCATAATTTCATCTTTGAATGATTTACTGCGGAGATCGCTTCCAGCGGTACCATTGAAATTGTCCACAGATTTCAGTTTCTCAGGAATGGCCTTTGAACGTCTTTCAGTGTCCGGTTGCTCTGGTTTTCTTTGGCTGTGAATTTTTGTCTCATGGATTATACCATTGGCTCTCATTCAATCATCCTCTCATACCAACTGAACATCCTGTAAATTTGATTTCATTGGCAGCTTCCTAAATTGTATGAATCCTTTTAAGATATGTATCCAGCATCCAATCGTCTTTGAGGGGAAATCTTTTGTGATGGTAGCAAAGTAGCAATCTTCCAAATAGCACCTAATAGAAATGAGATTTTTTATGTTCTCTTTTCATAATGTTCCTTACGGAAATGCTTTAAATGAGTTTTCAGAAGTTTTTCTTCGGTAGCCAAACCTGGCAATTTGATTGGCTTATTTATTGATTGTTTTAGCCACTCTACAGAATTACCAGTGAAGAAGTTTTTTTAGCTGTCTGCAACATTTGGCTGGGTGTTTTTTCTTTTGAAGACCAAATAAGAATTGAATTAATTTAAATTTTTGATTCATTAGCAGGAAATATATTCCGCATTTGGTAAACATAATTATTGTTCTGTGTACTGTTTTAAATACATTAGACCTATTTTTGGTCATTAAATGTAGATATATGATTATTGTGCTGGCCAACCTCTGACTAGACAGATTGGACCTGCTTATTTCTTCTTGTGTGTTTTATATGAAGAATACCCTAAATGACCTAAAATTTTGTCCCTGACAAAGTTGCTCAATTTTCTTGATTAATTTTTGGAATGTGTTTTAAGGTTTGTTTGCAAGGTAGGAATATTTCCTACTGGAAAAATGTAACTTTCAGCAGGAAATATAAGGTTTTATAACATTTATTTACCTCTCAAAATGCACTTTTGTGGATGAAATTAGAGGTCATTTACAGTAAACAGTTGATAGGAACAAAACTAAATCTGCTACTGATGGGAAAATGTGTTAAGGAGATAAAACTTGGGTTAGATGTAGGCATTAATTTTACCAGGGGGCCCCCAAGGCTCAGTCGGTTAGCGCACTATTGCAGCGCAATGACCCAGAATCCTCCCACCAATGTGGTTGCTTTGAGTTCAATTCCTTCTTGTGCTGGCTTTCTCTCCATCTGTTCGTGGGAAGGTCGGCCAGCAGCCTGGGGATGGTTGTGGGTGTCTCCTAGGCCTTCGCCTGGTTTCCTCCCACTATAATGCTGGCTGTTGTCGTATAAGTGAAATATTCTTGAGTACAGTGTAAAACACCAGTCAAATAAATAAATAAATAATAGCTTTACCAGATCGTTGATATTTTTGTAACTCTCCGTCACATGGCTTTGGACATTGTCACTCAGTGTTTTATTATTTCAGCATCCCTATCCTTCAGAAGAACAAAAGAAACAGTTAGCCCAGGAGACAGGACTAACTATATTACAAGTTAATAACTGGTAGGTACAAACTTCTTTTTTCTATTTTCAGCATCCATACCCCACCGAAGAACAAAAGAAACAGTTAGCACAAGAAACGGGACTTACAATTTTACAAGTTAATAATTGGTATGTACATCTGATGTTTTGTTTCCTTCTTTCCAGTTATTCATCTTGTTTTGCTACTATCCTGGGCAACCACATTTGCCACATTTATATCATCATTGCAGAGTCATGATTTCTGTGACCTCACACAAAATTTAATTTTCTCGTTAAATTACGGGTTTCTTTTCCTGATACATTTTACATATATGGAATAATATGGGTGAACATTTCAGTTTTAATTGCAGAATATTACACAATAAGTCACCAATACAGGATACTTGGGTATTTGCATGCACGAAGATATGCACATTTTTGTCTTTTCTTTCCTTACATTGAAGTATGACTCCAAACACATTTCTTTCATCAGTATACAGAAATGTAATTATTGCTAATATGTTACACACTGTAGTCTTTGGCAACTTTTGCAATATCTGATGTGGAATGAAAAATATGTATTAGGCAAAAGTTGGAAAAAGTCATGAAAACAAATGATTTAAACATTTGAGCAGTATAACATATTGGTAGTTGCCTGTGTTCTTGTTGACAGGTGTGTTAAGTATGGATTAAGCTTGTGTACTGCTCAAAGAAGCCTTCTGGTTGATGCCCAGATAATGTGCATCTGCAATTTAACTGCTAGTTAAACTATTGGCTAGATGGTGGGGGACTGGGTTAGGGTTGTCACAGAAAATGACACAAGCCACCATCAACTGCCCACCCCCCACCCCATTCAATGGTTGATTTATTTATTGTTTTATTGTCTTCTGAGCCTGCTTCCTGTCTGCTGTTGGCTGCCAGAGTGAAGTGTTAAGAGGTACTTGGGCCCAATTGTTCCTATAAGTACTGATGGTCCAGACAGACATGTTGCTGAGGATGGTGGCAAATGGCTGTGGAGCCTTACACCTCTCTGTCTCCGGGGTTCAATTTAGAGGCAGCGAGCTGATGTTGATATATCACTGGGCTTGCAGGGGATGGGAAGCTAGCAGGAGAAATGTCACCATTTTGGTGGAAGAATAGTCTTAGTGGAGCTGACATCTCATTGTTAAGTGGTCATTATGACCCTGGTCTTGAGGTGTGACTGGCAGCGGTCCTGCGAGATGACTATCCGCATTTAGGCCAGGGAAAACCCTTGTGTTAGCTATCAGCAGATGTCCAGGGACACAGCATTTGTTCATCAGGACACATCTGTAAAGACAGCATTTTAGGTGTGTAACCTTCGCTAATCTGTGTGTGAGGACAGCTTTAAAGCTGTAATGGCCTTTCTTACCTGGTGAGAATTGTAGTCTGTATTTGAGTTGCTGTCTTGGCAAGTCTTCTCAGCACACTACACTAGTATGTAATCCTTAAAAGATCTCTTTGCTTTTGGTGCAGCCTTTTCATGTGAAAGGAATTACCCATAACATCTACATGTACCTTGAAAACCATGCACAAGTGTGGAATATTTTGTGTCTTTGCCTTGAACAGTATTCTTGTGACTTGTATGGACATACATTGGCCACTGTCATCATCTTTTCCCTAATCATGCTGATGAAAATGCAGGTGTTTGTTCTGTATTGTTTTGAAGGCAAGATCTAACTCTCAACAAGTACAATATATATGTAGTTGTCAAATGTACTTGTCCTAAAAATTTGGTGGCAAATGCACATTTTTGGAAGCAACTGTAAATTCTAAAATATTATTTTTGGCACCAGAATTTTCATTTTGCCCAGTAAAAAGCCATCTCAGCTTTTTTCTGAGATCAATATAATTCTCAAAATGAGGCAAAATAAGTACACAAATCAAAAGCAATTAAAATTTTTGATTAAATACATGTAGTTCAAAGATCTCTTAGCATGATGTATGAAAATCAAGCTCAAAGCTGAACAATACTGTGGCATATTTATTTTCTGTGCCCTTGATTGGAGGGTTTGGCTTGAGAACACATAACCTACAAACCTGTTCATATAACCAGTGTTGACAGTGAGGCCATAGAAATATGTCTGCTCCAGACTGGAATTAAGCTGACACTAAGGCTGATTAGCGGTTATTGTGATGCATTTTGTAATTTCTTGCTCCCACAAATTGTTCCCGTCCAAGAAGCTAAAGGAAGGCTTTATGTGCCTGAGTGTAAGTTTGCTTGCTTGAATGTACTAAAGCCTTGAACTGATCACTGGGCCTGAGGCTGTATTATATAAGCGATTTAAGGGAGTGTTACTGTTGGAGATTCATTACAGGGGAAGTGATTGACAAGCAAAGGGGTAGGGAACTCCCCTCAGGCTATGTCTTTTTAAACTCTCCAGGACAAAACACCAGGGATTACTGTCTGATTATTGCTCAGGGTTGTGGTATTAGCCACAGAGCCCCACTGTCACCACCCATGATGCACCTCCCCCACTCTGTGCACCCAGTGACCCTCCCCAAAAAAGTTTAAAGCAAGCAATTTAAATATGTAAATTTTCTTTGTTACATGAGACCTTGGGCATTTTATAATTGTCAGGTAGACCAACAGGTACATGTATGAGTAACTGAACTTTAGCATTGTCAGTGTTATCCACTACAGACTATTAATTTCATTCGACCATGTGGCTGAGTTTTTAAATCTGCTCCGAGAAATCTGAAATAAGGTAGGTTTGTAGAGGACTGAATTTTGTGGAATTCTGACACTTACAGATAAAATACATGTAGGTTAACTGACCCTACTCTGTGACAACTAAATGCATTCATCATATATTTATCATATTGCCTGTTATCTATTGCAATGTTCTGGCTTACTGTACTTTTGCGATAGATAAAGGTTCGCTGTATAGTCTAGGAGAGAGTTGAAATGATGGATGGTGGGAAGTGGAAAAGTCTGTTGACCAGAGCAGGTGTTGGGAGATGTTTTGGTTGGTAATCAGCAGATGAATCCCAGATCCCATTGTCTTCCTCAGACTTCTTAACCTGGGAATACCCCACTGTAATCAGTTGTTTCTGGTACTTTGTCTTCAGACAATTGGACTGGCCAAAGAAGTTAAGGGCCTAATAATGGAAAGCATTGAGGTGTTGAGCAATAGCTTATTTGGTTAACTGGACTTAAAGCCCTGAACTGAACCAAGTGCCAGGGGCTAAATTATATAACTGATTTAAGGGACTGAAACTGTTAAGGGTTCATTACAAAAGGGGAAAGTGATTGGCAGGCAAAAGGGATGAGTCCTTGCCTGAGGCTACACTCCTAGTGGCCATGGGTAGACTGGCTGTGGAGCAGGGAGAAATGCTATTAGATCATT
Source organism: Acanthopleura granulata (assembly GCA_016165875.1). Lineage (NCBI taxonomy): Eukaryota > Metazoa > Mollusca > Polyplacophora > Chitonida > Chitonidae > Acanthopleura > Acanthopleura granulata. The sequence goes on along the minus strand of JABBOT010000001.1, from coordinate 40,996,019 downwards.
GCTTAAGATTTTCCTCCTTTCATGGGACAGATTTACTGAAGATTTCACTTTTTATCTGTGTGGTAATCTCTCTTAGTTTTCTCAAATAGCAGATTAAGTAACAGGAAGTGAAAACTTTGTGAGTTCAAGGAGGCGGAAAAATAGTAATAGATAAGAATATCACTTGACCCTTGGGAAATGCAAATGAGGACATGACCATTATTTGACGTGTACATAGGGAATCTGTCTGTAGACGCATGGCAATGTTCAGTTATAGGAATCCTACACAGGGTGATAAATGTACATGGTTTGACTTGTAGGTATTTTATAATAAAATCATTCAAGGTATTAAAGACGAAATAGGGAAACGTTGAAAAGCACTGCAATTTACCACTGTTTTGTTTAAAACCATTCTGCTTTAATTGGAAAGATAAAAAAGAGATTAAGGCCAAATGTGCAATTATAATCTGCATTTGGACTGACCATTGTGAAGTTTTGTGCAAGTGTCAGGCTGATGTTTGATGTGAGGAACTCTTGTGTGAACAGCTCCTCTTTCGGCAGCTCACAAAGATTCGCTAGTGACAGCTCTTTTGTTGCGCCTCCACTTGTGGGTAATTCACAAACCAACATCCAATCAAACTTACCCTCCGAATGTGGATTTAATGGTTTTACAGGAGTGAAATAAAATCTGCCAAGTGCACTAAGAGCAGAACAAGTCAGTTGACAACAGGGGCAAGATGAGCAAATTTGGAGGAAGTTAAAGGGCCAGTAGAACTAGCCAGATTTGGATCATCTCCGTTTCTTTCGTAATCATTGTCAAAGTTTTTGACTGCTATAATGCACATTTCACTCAGACATACAAAGTTAATATATTAAAAAAAATAACTGAGATGAAAACTTCACAAAAACTAACAAATTGTAGTATCTACCACAGAAATTCTACTAAACTTGCATTGTACCAGATATTGTAAAGTGCAAAATGTTTTGAAATGAATGTGATGTTGATGAAATATTTCCATCATCACTTGTCATTTGGGGAAATGTCATCATTGTTGCAAGTATTGCTGACATTGCTGACTAAATGGGTGTCAAGACACACAAATATGGCTGTTAGCATAGCAATAATGATACTGCTGGACTTCAGCATTTAGCATAATGAACAGGATGATTTTAAAGTGCTAGCGTTGCTTGTAAACCTTATTGTTGATGTTCAGATAATTCTGCTAAATGGTAACATTAGTTGCACATCTAAATGTGATGACAGTGAAGAACTGTCAGTCGCAGTGCTGTGGATGCATCAATCAGTGGCCTGTTACTACTGCTGTTCACACTGACAGAGACAAGTTGAAGACATTGTGGCACCAGTGGAGTAGACCATGCAACCATGGATGTGTTATATTGAGGCTATGCATCAGTGGGAGATAGATAATAAAGGAGGACAAAAAGTTCCAGGACAGATGGTAATGGCCTAGGTTTAGGACTGGGTTCCTAACCCTTGTTCTCGGATTTCACAACAAATTTCCCTGGCTGGGTAGCTGGTTGATCTAATTTAGTCCCCTCTGCCAGTAACTTGATCCATAGGGTGCTGTCTGAAGCTGACACAGGGTGAGGAAATGGCTGTAGGACAGGCTTGTAGTAAACTAGTAAATACATTATCTCTATTATTTCATATTAACCCAGGCGAGAGCCAAGCCACCTTTGATGGCTGCAATAAAGTACTAATTGCTCATTTCAGACGGAGTGTCCTGGCCTCTATCTAAATGAATCATATTCGGGCTAACAAGATCTTCATGCCTCCTCTCACATGAAGGATTCTTCAGGCCATCTTTGTGACATTTTAGCTTCGATTAGGGAACTAAAAAGGCGCAGCATGTATTCAATTTGTGACCCCGCCCGTTTCAGTTGGGATGGACAGTGATCAGGTTAGCAATACATGGAACAAGGACTTTCTCAGGCAAAATACCTCTGAAATCTCAGCCCAGGGCCATACAGTGAAGCTTTTTGCAGAGACTGACTACAGTTGTAGAAAATTGAATCAAACAAGAATTCATTGGAACACTTATTCATGTATACTAATCGCAGGGGAACCAATTTTACAGTCTTCGCTTCCTCTTGGCATATTTTGTTGCCCAATGGTTGTCAGTGTGTTGAAATATCTACTGACTTCAGTTGAGATAGACATTGATCTGGGTAGCAATACATTTATCATGAAATTTTTCCAGGCAAAATACCTATGAAAAATTGGCTCAGGTCAATACCTTGAAAATTTTTTATTTAGAGATTGATTATGATGGAAGAAAACTGAAGCAATCCAGAATTCGCTGGGAAACCGGTTACCTTAATAAGGTGTTGATCTTATTTTATTATTATTACAATCCTGGACATAATTAACTTTTATCTATGACTATATATATATATATATATATATATATACATATATACACCTTTACAAGTATCCATCAGGGAACCAATTTTACCATCTCCACTTTCTCTCAGTGTATTTGTTGCACAAGAGATATCAAAATATTGAAAAAGGCTGAAGCATCACAGCCATAATCAGGGCTCCCCACAGGTTACAGGAGAGACTGGAGCGCTATTATCTTTGTTATGGAATTTGGTTATCTGTTATAAAAACAGAGCGGCTGTGTGACATGGTATAGCCTGGTTGTGTATGGTGCTCTTATTACAGCCCTCTACTCTCCAGAGCAGCTGAACTGGAGTTTAATCAGAGTTTCTAAACACTGCTCAGTCAGGGGTTATCACTGGCTGTGTCCTCCTGCAAAAGCATTTTTCTTGTTCAGGAGGGTAAAAACATTAGGTTTGCCTGTTGAGTACTTGTGCCTGCTGATCCGCCCAGTGTCCCCTGGTGGCAGATATACACACACAGTAGTGTGGTCCATAAACTGTTAAAACTTCAAGTGGCCCACTGCAGAGTCAGGTGTTCAGAAAAAAAATGTAATAATAATAATAATAATAACAAAAAGAATTGCTAAAAAATAAATGAAACAATAAAACGAGTTGAAAAATTCTGCCATGATCTGATCTACATGAATTTGACGGTATTTCCACTCTTCAGCCTGTTATTTATTAGAGATTTCAATTTCATTTGCTTGAGGCTGCAGAACCGTTTGATACGATGATATTTAGTGTGTGAGTTTTGAGGATTCAGTGCTTGTATTGGGCTATTGAATCAGAGTGAGGAGCTTGGGATGATAAGAGAGTTATTACTGGAGCATCCCCTCCCACCTGTCAAACTGACAATAGAGAGTGGCAGGGATGAAACTGTTGTCGGATTATCTCAGCACTTAATCACGGTTAGCCCATCAATCTCCTTTGCACAGTGCTCTCCCATTTTCTCTGTGAATCTCTCAGGTGCTCACCTATTTACCTTTGTTAACATGCAGGCAACAAAACACTGATCAGCTCTTGATAAATATCTTCAATATTTGCCGCACACCACTGGATGGGAGGGATTTGACCAATATCCCATGTTATAAGCTCACCTACACATAGGTGATGCACGAAAGAACTACTTGAGACAACAGTGTTATTTAGGGGCGATATTAAGTACATGTAGCACTGTTTGTTGAAGAAATGCAAATTTATAATTCAGGTTTTTTTGACATTTCATCTGGTAATTTTCAAGCTTTCATATGGAATAATAAATTCAAATGCAAGAGTTAAAGTTGTCAAATGGAGATCTATTCAGTTTTTAAAATAAAAGTTGTTCATGTTTACAGTGTGAATTTAAAGACTGGATGAGGTCATGTCTTACCATTGACGTGTTGGTAATTGAGAATGCTCCCATTGCATGGAAGTATGTTTTATTTACCCAGTAGTGGAAAACACTATTGTATGTTGCTATAATGGTTGGTGGATTTCATGGATGCTGGCATTGACATATGTTAACAGGATGTACCTGTCCTTGTTCGTGTAAATGGTGTGTAAATCAGCACTATCTTGTGGGAGATTGATGGAGCGTGGGTGAGGAGACTGGCCTCGATACAAACCCAGGCTGACCACCGGTCATCTCTGGCCTTTAGTAGCTCCCCCAATAGTGCCCCCAATCACCATCAATCAATATTTAATATCATGTCGAACATGGCCCAAGAAAATAGCCAGGAGAAATAACAACATAAGATATAGACGGTAAATTCTGGCCTAAATGTCCTGGAGATGGACGCAATGACCAGCCGCCAGCTAGCTAAGTCTATGATGTAGTGGGAAGGTAAATACAGGGTAGCCAGGAGCAGGCTTGGACAGCTGTGATCTGAGTTTACCTGCTGTCCCTTCTTGTCATTGGACCAGATGTCTCGATAAGCCTTGACGGTCAGGTTGTACATTAGTCAGTTATTGCGTTAAATAAGCCGAATTTGTCCCGTCAGTTGAGCTACGTGAAGGAGATGGGTAATCATTGAAGTGGTTGAAACATCTGAGCACTGAAAATAAAGGTCACCTAGTGAGGCGAATATGTCCAAAATAATTATTAAATGTCATGGTTTTACTTAGGAAAGTGAACGTGTGCTCCTGGAGGAACCCAAGCTAATAATTGTCATGTACTCTAGTATTTCCTCTATGGGGGTTTTCAGTGCATTTTGTGTAGTATGTTACTTTGCCATTTTTTATCCTGGAAAACCCATTATTCGTTTGGTATACGCGCAGTGACAGCTGTTTTTGTGCACTTGTTAAGTATGAATTCCTGGGTTACCTGGGCTAAAATGCTATCCTAGATTTAGACATAACAGAAATTTATATACCAGTTGTCAAACATAACGGATGTCCCAAATCAACAATCGCAAGATCAACGGTAAGTTCAACACAGAGACCAAAGAAAGTATTAATGGTAAATCACATCTATATTAATGTGGTGCGTTTGATGCAGATTTTCCACAGTTTAAAGGACCAAATTAGACCCTCCCTAGGGTCACCTATTAGAATCCCAGACTCCCATTCGCTGGTCAGTATAAACAAACACTAGGCTGAACTGACCCAAACTGAGCCCTAGGGTAAACAAGGTTTGAGTAGTGTGTTGTTAGAACAATTAGGTGTCTATGGGGTCAGCCTTTCCCTATAAACACTGTCTCCTCCCAGTTCGACCCCTAGCATATTAAGCATACAGATGCCTGATAACCAAGAGCTATCTTATTACCACATTTTAATCCAATACAAAACCGGTCACATCTGTTTCAGAGAAATGCAAAGTATATGTACATCAAGAAATATGTATATAGGTCTTAACGGAGTGGATACATTAATGTACCGGCTCCCATAGATTACTCTCTCCTCATAAGACATGCATATTAAGTTCAGCTGTCACCTTTGATCTGTGAAGGCTTTACACTGTTGTGTTTTTCATCCTAGAATAAGAGGTACTGTACTTTAATTAATGCATTTATTAACACTGTATGTGGTATGAAACTTGATGCAATTCATGACGAATACCATATGCATTTGCTTCAAATTTAATATCTTCACTACATATGTAATAATTTAACAGATGATTTGATTGCTTCGCTAACCGCTAGGCCAATGTTATCGGCTGCATAAACACCTGGGGAGCATAAGTTGTATTGAAGTGAAGTGAATATGCAGTGTGGTACTTAGGAATGTTTACACCACAAAGTAGAGACTACTTTAATACTCCCCACACAGAGTTGAGTCGAGCAATTTCAGAGAAATTCGTCGTCACTTCCTTTTCCAATTTGTGACGGTAGATTTTTATGTCGGCAAAGGTATGATTTGGTTCACTTGCAACTCATAAGTTTGGTTATTGTTAGTTCTCTGATATAGCGGAAGGCGATGTTAGGTTTGGACTTGTGTTGGAAGGAGGTGGTTATTGGGCGAGACAGTAGCCCCAGGTATTTCCTACAGTCTGCTCTTCCCTCACCTTCTCTGGCCCGGACACCCTCGGCTAATCAATGAATCTGACTTGTTAACACTGTGTCAATGTCTGAAGTCAAGTACATAGCAAAAGCTGTTCATGTGTGGTCGCCTATCTCTCAGCTTATATTGATGTCCCCGCGTACATTGGCAGGCTCTATTGATTGTCCGCTAGAAAACAATAATCAATGACGACGGCTGCTTTCAAATGAGTCAGAGTCTAACTCATGGCTATTGTCTTTACCGTTTTCAACGTGCCTAATGCATGCGAGCATCGGGATGAAGCCCTCCTTCACACAATTTCTTCCCCGTTGTATTTGTGTGAACTTTGCCATTCAACAAGGTACTTTCTTTCCTTGCTGCGGCCATTTGCATAGAAGGACATTGTGGCTGAGGCCTCCTGTTTATTAAGGCCTGTATAGTATGAAAACCATGGCAGGGATTGGGAACAATTGGACATAAACTCCGAGTAAGAACACGGAGACAATTATGGAAAACGGATGAGCTTTCTTGGAATCAGATAATCTCTGGCAGGGACGACCTGTTAAGCTGGTGGGTTTCTTGCCAGTAGATACTGTTTTGAGATCAGAAAGAAAATTGTCACCTCGTGGCAAGTATTTGAAGAAGGTTAAGGGTTCTTTTGCATGGCTGAAGGTAGTTGGCCTCTGTTCTGATGGTACCTGAGTGTCTGAGCCACATCGTAGACTGGCTGTCCTGTTAAACCAGCAGTTTGGAGACATTGGCACGTTGACTGATTAGCCTACAGTTATTTCATAGCTGTTACATAATACTCCATACACTCCTGATGTTAACAAATACTGCATTGAAGTGGCTGAGTTTTACTTCTGTCGATAGAGAACATTTTTTTTACATTCTTCTTTGAAAATGTCTCTGATTGCAGTCTGTAAAGTAAACTCAAGGGGCTTGTAGCCAGTCTTTCTCAAAGTGATCACTTCTGCTGATTTTGACCGTTCTCAATTCACCTGATTTGGGTGGTTTTCAGCAGAAATTTGTTCACTAATGTAGCAGGAGCTAGCCATGCAGCTTTGTCCTACCCTAACCTTCGGCATTGGCCACCGCGAGGATGACTCTCTCCTCAAATGACTGAGTAACAAATCTATTTTGTATGAAAACTGGATTAGACTGGGCTGTGTGTTTCCTGGTCTCTGATGACTCCTAGGCTGATTCTTGCTCCAGCCGCTACGGTTGATCTCATCCTGACACTGCTGAAAAGGTTCACTTACTCCACTGGAACCCAGGACGGAGCGTTCAGATAGAGATGTGCACCGACCAGATGACCATGGTAGTGACCAATACCAAATCAATAAGATCCAATAATGACCTCCTGATCACCATTATCTTCATCATCATCATTATCTTCCATTAGCCAAGGAGACGACGAAGTAACCGGGTATCTCCAGACTCAGCGTATTCAGGGGCTGCAATTGGAATTACTTAATTATATCCAGAATAATTGTCAGCAGATTCTATTGGACTAACTTTAGGAAATTGCATCTCCTTTACCCAGTCCCAACCCAGGCTAAAGTAGGCAGCATGGCCGATCCGAATGGGAACATTAAGCTCAATTTGTGCTTTGTTAAAGGCTCTCGTTTAGAGTCGGAGCCTTGCTAACCAAGTACTGGACCGACCCTATTAAGATCCTCCTCAGAAGGCTGTGTTTCTCTGTGCTAATGTGGCTCCCGAGATGCAGAAGATTATGGCTGGCTGTATAAACGGGAGCTTTTCATAAGCGGGTGGCAACAAAAAAGGGCTTTGGCGGAGAGTCGGGAGATTTCTTGATTTTCTTACGGAACCTGGTAGTTATTGGAGTAAAGCTGGCCACAGTGTCTCGTGGGAGCTAGGGTTGTGGTGGGGTCTTTGTGCGTTGAGTCAGCTCTCCACAATGCTGTAGGCTCTAATGAGATTTAGCTGAAAATGACTTGGTGCAGAAGCCGGTGATCTAAACAATGGCTGTTTCACCATATCATCATGGGTCGGTGTTTATGGACACTGGGACTGATAATTACAATTTTACGATTGATTTCATCCTGTCTTACTGCAGTGGACAAGCTAATGGCTAATATTCTAGAATATTTCCGAAAACCATAAGTCCCAGCTTCTGGCGAGTTTTTGGTGTATAGATAGCCAGTGTGCTGTTATAATGGCGCTCCTTGGGTTTCTTCGACCATGCACCTTCCTTTGAGTTAGGCCGCGGAGATGCTCCTGCCTTCTGAACCGTGAGACTTGAGTGTAAACCAAAAGCTATTGGCTTGGAAACACGATAAAACGCTGGTTTACATCCTCACCTTTCCGAATAACCTTGGCTTTTGGGGGGAGGGGCTGGAAAAAAATCTCAGAAAGACGACATGGGTCTGGAGTAGTTTTGTTTTGTTCTTATCCACACCATCGTCGGTGCTGTCCCTTCTGTTAGTGGTATAGCTATTACCAGTTTGTGTGAATGTGTAGTGGTGTTTCAAACGTTTGCTTGTCAGCGTAGCTGAATGTGATATGCTTGTGAATGATTTACTCGCCGACGACATGAACGTCTGTCTGGTCTGTACTGGCTTACCCGGTAGTGGCTAGGACCTTATGTAATCTAAGGTGCTTTATGTGCCATGGATTTTCTCATCGTGGTAGTTATGAGGGGACAACAAAGTCACAAAGGTTGGACGATGAGTTGGTCTTCTAGTATTACAAATCACGGTAGAGGGTTGCCTGAGGGTAGAAAGGGGGTGGGGGCTCCAGGTGTGTAGACGGACTACTTTAAGCCTTGATCTGTTCATTTATGGTATTTTTATCGGCAAACGTGGTCTGTCAATGAATGGTTTTACCTTTATAAAGTTAAGGCTGGCTGTCAATGATTAAGGTCAGCGTCTGTGTCTGCAGGTAGCACATGATCAGGTAGGGCTGGGGACTGTGGCTCTACATGTCACAGTAGAGACCACAGTCATCACACCAGCCCATCAATCTTGCACACATGCCATAAAACAGGTTCTTCACGCTAGGTAATTAAACTGAATACGCAGCATGTCATTTCAATAAATCTATTGTTACAGCAAAACAGGACATCATCAAAGTTAAGACACGACATCAGAAAAAAATGCAACTGGCTTTGATGCGCTGTTGATGTATTCTTGGCAGAGCGCAGGTTGTTGTCAGGATGATATTGATGATGTGTAGAGAAAGATTAGCCTCAGTGACATGTTTACACTTGTGAATGAACTTTTAATACCCAAGAACTGATGACTTTGTTCAAGCTCTACTGATTTCTTGTCACACTCGTGGTTGCTCTGAATTCCTGATCAGGAGCTTGTATATTAATCTTCAGCTCATGTCCTCGATAAAGTATTCCGGCCCATTAAAAAAAGTGACCTGTACAATGTGAATGTATTTGTACTTAACATTGATATTGTATGATAAGTCCTGGATACATGAAAGGGCAATTATGAAAACCCTGACGTGTCACAAGCTTAGATTCTGCCCGCAGCGTGTCGCATGGGGGAAAGTACCACTTTCTGAAAATCGAGAAGCTCATCTTGCCCATTTGATAAAACCCGAGACCACTTACATTAAAATGATGTACTGTTGGCTCTGCAAGATCAAAAGGCTGTTAAAGTAAGCCTAGACATGCTATGTGCTCTATTGAATTTAATGTCTTCATAATGATCGCTTGTCTGAGCCGTTGTGTTCGTGTAATCTGGGAGGCTCGCTTCCCTTTCATGGTTTCTCTCCTGTCGACTTCCTATCAAAGCAAAACAAGCTAATAGCAGAAGCTTGGAGACAGAAACATAATGACGACTTGCTTACCGATCATGAAATAAAGTAATAGCCCCGAAGCCTTATCTGTCCAGGCAGAACTTGTGAGGGCACTTAGACGTTTTGTAATTGTCTTGTCCACAAGAAATACATTGCTGACGAGTGTATCTCTAGATATGAAATTATTATTGTTTTTCTGTAATTGTCTTGTCCACAAGAAATACATTGCTGACGAGTGTATCTCTAGATATGAAATTATTATTGTTTTTCTGTAATTGTCTTGTCCACAAGAAATACATTGCTGACGAGTGTATCTCTCGATATGAAATTATTATTGTTTGTCTAGCAGAGAAGTTACATTCGGGTGGGCACGTAAATGTTACGTTCCGTGATATCGGTTTATGTTTAAAAAATATGAAATCGCCTTTTGTCGCTTTAAATATATGAAAAGAGCAACGCGCGTGAGTCCAGAGTATTTTTAGACCGGCTTTCAAAATTTAGAATAATTTATGTGCTGCATTAATCAAGTTTGTATCCTGATTATTCAACCCGTGTTGATGTTTCGGGGCAAACACAGTGTCTGTGTCAATCCACAAATCTGCCGAGTCAGTGAAATATGTTCCGTGTTACTGCTCTCTGTTTGTTTTGAGGTCGGTGATCGTAGACGTCGCGTGTTGATCACTTTTAATCATTGAGGGGTTGGAATCTGATTAATTTCTGCCCCAGACGGAGATGTCTATTGAATGCTCCAAGCTGTTTATGTACTTTGGAGATTAGTGTATATTTTGCACTTTGTTTCTTTGCGCACAATCGATACATCAGAGTCGTACCGCTGATTATACGCAGCTGGAAGTAGGCTATAATTTTGGAGCTAGTTACAAACCAATGTAGAAGTAACTTGTCAGGGAAGCCGATGGATTGAGTGCCATGAAGCACGCAAAACTTCTATAACACCCCTTGGACAACCTTTGTCCTTGTTTTTCTATGTCAAGCCTCGACTCTATGAGGCGATATGCTCTGCGCAGGTGTTGAGTTCAACACTACAGGTGTACAACAGGGGACAGCTTTGCCATCTACTGATATTCGATAGCACTACAAAGAGATGAAAGATGGCCCGATATAACCTGATTTATTGCGGCAGACTGCTATTATGCTGGTTACTATCTCCGTCATCAGGCGTAATAGGCTCAGAATGTATGTCTACAGTAGCACTATAGTATCTATCAGTATGTAACCTAGAGGGATGTCTTAATGCTCCGTGTATGCCCGGTAAGGCTTACATTCCATTCCGACCGAACTTAATATAATGGCATTTCATTTATACACTCTTCTGGCCACTTCACTCCCTTTGGAAATATTGTCATTCTAGCTGTAGAATTTGTATATGTTTTGTTGTTGTTGTTGTTCTGTTTTGTTTTGTTTTTTTATTCCTATTTGTTTCCTAAGCGTCGTTGTATCCAAATGGATTCTGCCGTCTTAAATTGGCCAGAGAAAGAAGGATGTTACGGTATTTCTACGGAGTCTGTTTGTCTGACGATAAAGAGTCCACACCCTTTCCAAAGGCTTCCTGAGGCGTGCTTCGTTTGCTTGGACGGTGTAAATCAAACCAAAAGGAATTGCAGTTTTCTACCCTTAGCTAAGAGCGGCATTAGCCGCTGCCGCTACAGATTGCACATAATACCCGGGCTTTATCATAGCCATTTCCCTTTTCATTGAAATAGAAAGTGTCCAGGCATAATGACATTTTCACAAGCTATCTGATGCCTTTGTGTGGGCTATCTAGCTCAAAAGGTACAGGTTAATTAGAACCAAACCAGATTTAGCAGTTCCCTGGATTTGAATGAGGTGTATCTAATAGGCTTACTCTTGCTTGGGAGATTTGTATTTATTAATTTTCCGTAATAATCAGCGGGGCCAAGGATGCCAGAGCTTTTGAGCACGAATTTCCTTTTGCCTCAGGGGCTCTGGAAGCTGCCGTCTGATATTTTTTCTCTCTCTCCTTTTTGCCCCGTTGATCCGGGAGACTGTTGCCTCTTTTCCACGTCCTTGTGTCTTCCTATCTCTGTTTGTTTGACGATCCTCGGGGCTAATCTGCCATTTTAAGCCTATTTTCTTACTTGCTCATGTGTGGCGATTTGATCAGGGCTTACTACTCCATATCTCATGGCCTTATACCTCCATGCGGGAGGTATCATGAAATCAATTTTGTCACCATTCTTCTGGGTTGCGGCATGAGGGAGGGGATAGGGGGTGGTCGTAAACTACAGAAAAGTCGACGCTCTTAACTTTTTCTCTTCCTGACATAGGTCTGTGCATATGGGCAGGGTTTCTCACATATTACCGCCCTTGATGCGAAAGTTAAAGAAATAGTTAAACGTAATTCCAATCTGATTAACTTAAGAAAATTTCACCAATCGAATGGGGCTAGCCCCTTCGTACGCGAATCCAACCCGGCGTAATTGAGCAAATTTAATTTCCTTTTGAGCCATTACCACTGCCAGGGCCAGCAGACCTTGTAGGCACTTCTATATGCTTAGGTGCCCACGGCCATTTCTCCTGGGTAACCGTCCATGTGTGTTTATGCACAAATGCTATGCGCTTTTTTGGCCATTTTACGCCAGGAGAGCGCGTTATAATATGGTTTAATTCAAATACGGTAGTTGATTCCGAGCCCCAGGAAACTTCTTCTGTGTTTAACTGTAGGCTAGTAACGGACGCTTCCATCCTTTATATAAAATTATTAATTCTTGGTGGATGGGGTCAGAATTTCATTAGTTGTTCAGTGATTAGGAACGTGGAGTAAAGTAATTTCCTGAAATGGAGGGAAATTGCTGCCAATAGGCAGAGCCAAGAGGAAGCGAAATAAGGAGTTGGCCGCGATGTGGCGGTCTATCTCGTCTGATGCACGATGGCCTTTTCTCTCTCCGGCATGCAAGTCCCATTTCAAAAAAAGGAGAAAATTAGAATAGGAAATTACGACGGCTGTACGACGTAGCCGAACATTTCCACCTAAATTTTAAGGTTCAATTATGGCTGTATGATATCCGTTATTTTTTAAGAGACTACTTTGTTTTAAGCCCAAGCTGGACAGCACCGCTCTTCCGATCTGGTGTTGTTAGCAAGGAATTTTGTATGTACCGGCAAAAAATGCGAAGTGCGTAAACGTTGAGTCTGACCACCAGATCATTTTGAATGAGGATGTGATGTCTGTGACTTCGCTGTAAGCACGTGGCTGTATCCTGGTTAACTTGCGTGCACGATGAGGAAGTTCATGGTGAACACAGCTGCCTCCAGACGCTGGGGCCAGGAGCCGGCTTGACGGCTCTTTATATGCCACTAATTCTACCAACGATAAACAGTTTGGGATAGCCAACTGTCTAACGTATTGTATGTTGTACATGGATACAAATAGATCTGTATCCAGGATGATTAAACACCGGATGATGGCCGAGTGAGACGGCTAAGTCCTCTTTTGTTGATCAAAAATTGCAGTAATAGTAGGGAAGGCAAAGTTTCTGGGAAAGCTGTGTTTTGAGATGGCACGACTAAATAGCGTCCGGGAATGGTCCGTTGAAATAACTTGTAGGGGCCAGCATGTTGCCAGATTGAAGCGGTTAATGGAGTTTTAATGATACACAGTGTATCATTGTGATAGGGTTTCGCTGCTAGTAGCAGCTACTTTGCGTCCGCCCGTCGGGTGGGAAATCGGGGGCTCAATCGGGGCGCTGAATCTGTTTGACGAACACACCCATCTTGTGAGAACCCGCGCTCCGAGTGGGACGCGTAACTGAAGAGATCGTGCACAGGCGAAGGCTCCTGTGGTAAGCTATACAGGAAATAAAAAGAGTGTATGTAAGAAGTTTGTGGTGCTTGTTAGTATACGTGTTACAGATTATCACGGGGGAGGAAGACAAGGTTATAGCGGGGCCCTCAACACAAGAAGTGCAGCAGATGACAGTATGCTGGCAAAGTGGTGCTAGATTTCCTCACCATTAGGCTGTTTTGACGAGCTACAGCCGGTGAAACACTAGTAGATAATCGCCTATAGTTTTTTTTTATGGCACTGTAATGGGTAATCACCTCTGACCCCGAAGTCGGAAGGGTTGGGGCATGATGGTATTGTTAGGCGGAAGCGACAGTACACCGTCTACCCCTGGAAATAGCTTCAAAATTGATTATAGCTTCTTTGGGGCTGATAATTTCCCCAACCTTATCAGCACTCATCTCAAATTACATTTTAATGTTGTTTTCAATCCCTTATCAGAATTTTAATTTGCATTGCCATGGTAACTAAATGAAGAGAACCTGCCAGGGCTGGTAATTTATTAGCCAGCTATGTTGAGCGGCGCGCTGACCTCTTGGAGTGGAGACTTCCATGTGTACATGAACCACATCTTGAGGGGCATGTTTCGGGTGATGGATGCCAGCGAGAAAAACACGACATCTTGACGGTCTAGCCGCTTTGCAGTATAACAAGATTCAAGACTTCAACACCCGTGACTTGTCAGATTATATAGCATTTGGGGAAAGTAAAGACTGCATCTCGTCTTCATCGGCTAGTGAAAGGTTTATTTAAACTTCAGGTGTCCGAATAGCAAACTTCCGCTTTATTACACCCCTCCGAGTGATTGCAGTCCCCATTTGCATTATCCTCCATGAGTTGGGGGGGGGGAGGAAGGGGAGTTTCCTACTACGAAACGTTTCTCCCCAGCAACTGGGTGAAGTCCAGGACTCTACTGGTGTATTCTCAACTTTTCATTCATGGCTCGTTTTCTTGCCAGTGACAAGTTTACGTGGTTTCACACAAATTATTGGTCTAGTTTTCGTTGAACTCAAGAATTACGTGTTTACGAACATGTCAAAGATCTCAATACTTGACTCGAAATTTATCTTGCGGTGAGTCGGGTAACAGGATTATAAATCATAGCTGATTCTTGTAAGTTCTGAGCGCGAGAAATCAACCTAGTGCTAATTGCCTACTACACGTTTTAGCCATATGGATCTGAGAGACGTCATATGGCGAGTTTCTCGCTGGGGGGGGGGGGGTAGGGGGAATGCATTTGCTACCTAAACATAGTGGTGATAGAGTTACGTGCGACTAGAAATAACAATCTTGACGAAGTGTGGTTCTAGAAGATCAGAGGTTGTTTTTCTTTTCATAGTTTGTTTTTAAATTCCATATTTTTTATCAACCTTCCCTGGGCCTCATTTCGAGGAGAGAAAACCGAGATTCTGGGGACTTAAAGGTGAATGAGATTCCTTTGTATGGCGTCGATCAAGATTCTGTGACCTTTACTCCCTATTCACCTTGGGCCAAACGTGACATTCAACTAGTCTTGATTCGTGATGATGGCTTTTTTCCCTTGGTAGACAAACACGTTGTTAACTGTCAGCTCGGACTATAATGTTTTGTTTGTCCGGTTTTTTACCTCAGATCTTTTTCTCACTCCTGATTTATCTATATTTGATAATCTGTGTAATTAACCAGATAAGGTATTTCAATACATCATAGGGTTTGAGGCATTCCAGAAACATTGAACCTGGATGTCAAAATATACCTGTTCGTGATTCGCTTAAGGGATGACCCTTGTCTTCGCTGGAAATACTGTCGCCATTCATGGCCGCTCACCTGGCGGACTGTCGGCGTGTTAAGAGGTCTCTCGTGTCGACACTTAGCAGGTAAAATTCGCCCTCACTTAACGCCAAGGAATTTTAATGTTTCATGACCATGGCGGTTTCGGCGAGAATAACAGTTAGCTTTTTTTTTTTTTTTTCGTAACCCTTGTCATTACAAGACCTGACTACACAAACGTTTGAACGCTGGATAGTTTTAAGACCCTAAAATGTTTATAGCCCGCGGTAAAAGTCAGTATTAGCATAACCATTTTAATATGTACGATTTTGGACTCCCGTAAGTCCTGCTCAGCGGATAGTTTATGACACGTTAAATCTGACAAATACCTTGTTGAGAACGCGTCAGCTCTCCGCATGCCCACCTTTATCCTATCTGGAGAGCCCTTGGTTTATCTCGTAAAAATAGAGAAGGATAGAGAATTTGTGCGGGAAACTTGAGAGGCCATGCTACTTTAAATGAGGTGCCCTCGTAACGACCTGAATCTCACCACACCGCCGAACTGAATATTTGTGCAGATTTGAAGATGGCTTGTAAATCAGTACTTGGCAGGTTATGGCAGTTTTATCATCTCGAGTCTACCGGGATAGCTTTATAACCTTTGTACCACATTGTTGCCTTTCACAAACTCGGTCACAAAATCCCCTCCCTGACCACACCACATGGGCAGGACTGGTCGTAAAGGAAACGCTGTGGAAATCACCAATTAACACAACCAAACCGCTCAGCGCTTTTATGACTGCTATATACCTCGGAATAGAAATCCGGGTTTATTCAAGT
This sequence comes from Acanthopleura granulata, assembly GCA_016165875.1. Classification (NCBI taxonomy): domain Eukaryota; kingdom Metazoa; phylum Mollusca; class Polyplacophora; order Chitonida; family Chitonidae; genus Acanthopleura; species Acanthopleura granulata. The sequence goes on along the minus strand of JABBOT010000001.1, from coordinate 40,979,992 downwards.
CTCTCAGAAACCTGTACTTCATTGTGACACAGTCACAAGTTACGACAGACTTAAGCAGCCTGTAACACAAGTAAACATTCACATTCATTATGAGTTTTTCCTTTGAGAAATGAAGATGATTAATTAAAGCATCTTACTTTCACCCAAGGTGTCTGATTATTTAGATGTATTACGTTGCCGAGATATCGCGGTTTACCTAATAAAACACTGACACAGTTACTCCTGAGCGATATCATGCTTGTTGCCAACATTTAGTGGTCTCGAGCGTTTTGACAGATTGGATTGTAAGTTACGATCAAGTCTGACAATGTCAATCAAAGCTGTCATTGTTCAAATAAGAGACTTGTAGAAAACCCTGTCTGTCTAGGAAGGCTGTTTTTGTTTTTTGCCGTTTGTTTCTGACTGATAATCCGTGTGTTAAGCGATTGGAGCGGCTTTTGTGATATATGGGAATTAGTGTTCTGGTAAGATGTTGGATACACAACTAGTTGCCAGCCCGAGTCCCATTGGGGCCGAACTCGATACCAGAGCATGTCACATTCCATTGTCCGCATCTCTCTCCAGAGGAGCGCTTCCACTGAGAGAGAATGAATTATCCATTCAACTGTGTAAGTTTTAGTTGATTTTTGCCTCCTAACTGTCAATCAGGGGAGAAAATATTCATACGGCCTGTGTTAAGCACGAACATCCAGTCGGCTGTCACCCGGTTAAGCATTTCTCTTGTCTACCACTGATAATAGCTATTGAATCATTTATGACTCTGTATCTCACAGCATTATTCAAAACTGGAGCCCTTTAAGAGGCACCGGTCTGAAACAAACTCACCCCTGGTCCAATATATTCAGTTGCAATGTAGCATGAAAGAGCTGACGGTGTCGCGGATACAAACTGTACAACTGAGGTCAGCGAGCATATTACACGTAAATGTAATTGACTTGGCTCCTCTAGTGTGTTGATATGCTATTATTTTATAGGATAGGAGAAAAAACGGCACAAATCTTTCTATCAAATAGCTGACGGATTACACTGTTACGTTGTAGACTAAAGTATAACATTTTTAGCTGGAACAACCTTTGTGCACTTTCTCATAATTTGGTACTTGTCCGTCCAGAAAGGTGTAAAGGGAGGTAACCTTCCCTGAACCGGTACATGTCGACAGTTCATGCAACTTATGTATGATAATCTGGCGTTATGGGATTAGGCGACTTGGTAAGTTGTTCGCGTAAAGGGGGATGGCATGTAGGTTAGATTCGCCCGATAGACTCTATGCGGCCAGTTCACCACAGGGGCAGTCAATGGAGCAGAACGGTGGACTTGTTGAGAGTATCTTACACCGGTTATCGAGTGTGCTTTACTCAACTATTGCCTGGAGACCAGTTTCAGTATCGCGACAGTTGCTTTATTTTCTCGCCACGTTCTTATGTGTGTCCCGAGCCAGAGGTCATCTTCATTGACCTTTGGGATATGTACATCTGATGCCTGGGGGACTCATGGAAAAACATTGGGCCTTGTGATATATGGCGTGTCTGCAGAAAGTAGCAGTTTTGGTCATTATCTGTCACTTGGTTGTCCTCCCATCGTAGATAAGGGGGGAAAGGGGCCAGTTTGGTAGATAGCAAAATAAAACTGCCCCCAGGGCAGCGTCTAGGTCGCCCCAAATGCGCCACCCTTATCCCCGGCAGTGCTCCCTAAGTCTGCCATTAATCATCAATACCCCAACTGTGTGGGCCATTAAGGTCTAGGGAGCGAGAAAGGAGAGCTGGCTGGACTACATAATCAGAGCCATCCCCAGTTCTACTTGGTTGAATTTGTTGAAAACTATTAGCTTGGGGTTTTGATGACACTAATGTACAAAACACACACTTGGGGACCCTCATAGCCTAGAGAGACTCGACAAATGACAGAAACTGGGGGAAGAATGGTTATAAGGATATGTTTAGAGGGGATAAAAAGCACTGGTAAATACTTAGGCTGTCAGGATTATCGGATCTCAGTCAGTCGGATGGAGTGCCTTCGGGAGGCGGAGGTCTTCAGGTTGCAGTGTTGCATTGAGTTAGGGCTGCATTGTTGACCAACACTGATGAGACTCAAGCAGGGGATAAGTGTGTAAACGAAGCTGTTGGCAAGATTCCGACTCAATCTTTATTGTGTTTACCCAAGTCGTGCTTTGGCTGTACGGGAATCCATCTAGTTCTGTTACAAACCAATGGTATTAAGCATTTTGGGTTCGACCTGCGTATATACTTGGGAGAACCAACCGCATGCTTTTAAGCTTGACTACTGTTGCGGTGGGGGGAAATCCCAGTAGACGAATTGTGTAAAATTAAATTTGTTAAATTGTATCCGATATTTACGCTGCAATGCATTATTGGTTGGCTAATTCTTGGTAAACAGAAAGGTGGGAAAATTGTTAAAACTTTGTACATAATACTGTTTGCCACAGTCGAAAAAAAAGAGGAACGCATATCGATGAACAAAAGTCATTGTATTTTTTTTATCCTGAAAGTTTGCCCGGCGGAAGTAGATGGCAACTTGATTTGAATTTTTGATCCAAGACAACTTTGGGCCTTTGTCTGAACAGGAATGACTCCCATGGAAAAATCTAAAATTTATGAAGCATCCCAATATTTTTCCACCTGAAACTTTTATCTGTAGACAGAAATAGTCGTGTGTGTAGAGTTATGAGGGAATATTGAGAGGAGTTTTTTCTGTGACAGTCTTGGATGAGGATGAATTATGGATCCATGGCGAAATACTGGTTTTGAGACAGGAAGCATCTTCTGGGATGGTTACCTCAGGGCATGGAAAGGGCTCGACAGGCCTATCTTAGTCTAATGATAAGATGCGACCCCATTTCCTGTCCACTGGAGCACCACTGGTGGAAAACGTAGAATATTAACAGCAATTACCCCCAGGGTCGCTATCCTATTCATAACCAAGCCTCTTTCCTTCATCCATCAACCTCCTCGGTGGCCAGCAGTCTGCCTCAGCCCGCGAGCTGGATTATACATTAACAATTGTTGAATCTATTAGATAAGTGCAAGTGCGTTGTTACTTAACGATATCCAGTAATCCGTCCATCTTGTTTAATGGGTTTGAGCGCTGTTAACGAGCAGGCAGCTTTGCCTTTTTGGGGCATTATGAAACTTTCATGGTACATCCGTTGCGAAAGGAGACCCTCCGTCGGCGATAGATGAATTTTTCATGGCAGTTGGCATCAAACACGTGTTGGCGCCCATGCTGGCCTTCGCCAAAGTCCAATTACATACATGAACACTTTTCCCACAATCTCGAACTCCTCAGAGATTACTGGAATGCCCGATTCACCTGACGCTGTACGCTCGCCGGCAGTGGGTAACGCTGCTCGCCTGCATCACACCAAATAAACAATAATTGAAACAAAGAAAAGGATTAAATTATACCGTGAGCTAGCGCGGCGCTGAAGTCCGTGGAAGATCGCTGAGACGAGGCGAACGTGACCATATATTTAGGATTAGTGCCCGCTTTCTAATGAGAGTGGTTGCACTTCGGAAAATCCTGATTGATTGCCAGAAGTTGCTTTGTTCACGTCAGAGCCATGCCATGTTTTTGTTCCTGAATGTCAGCGTTTATCGGTAAAGACGACACAGAGAGATAAAGATCCCCGACGAGCTCTCCTTTTAGGCTTCTACCGGTTTCACGCGTTAAACCAAGTCAGGCTAATGGTTAAATTGTTGTGTATTTACCGAACACTGAATCATCGTAATTCCTACAAAGTGGATGCTTTGCCACTGGCTCCAGTTCATTAGAACAGCAGCCAGGAATAGACGCGTAAGCTTGGGAGGAGCTCGGGGCGCAGAGCGAAGAGGAAAATGTTAAAAAGATCGGAGTGAAGTAAATTGACGGATGATCGGATAATGATTGTCTATTGAGGCTTAACCAGGTATCGTCAAACCCCTGACTTCACTCCTGACTGATTTCAGCCTTTTACGTCGATCGTTCAATAGTTGATCTGACGAGATCACAGGATTTCCAGAGCTGCTGGGAGGAACAGCGCACTTAACTAAACACAAACCTCTCGCACATACGAATAATTACCTTGTGGATTGGGAGATACCTGTGTATCTATGCAAGTACAACCATTAACCAGATAAAACCTGTGCTCGTTTACCAACCGATGGCTGGTAGAACCGGCTTGGTTGTATATAAGGCAATCTTTGTTGGCGTTGGTGTGGGAAGTTGGGAGGAAAAACTCGACGGTAGGACTGGCGATTCCCATATCGATGGGATCGAAGCCAGTACGGAGATGCCCCATCAGCCAAGATAGGTCAGGGCAGAAAACAATAAGGGGAGAAAATTGAAATCATTGGTCAATAATGGTCAATAAAAATGTTGTTTATTGTATCTTTTGTCCATTTGTTATGTTCGCTGGAGCCTGCCAGTCTGGATTCGTCCCCAATTCTGCATCACTAATCGTGTAGCTATTGATCGGATTCTGTGCCAAATAGCATCGGCCGGATAATTGGAGAGAATGGCTCCGCGCAAAAGTGAGGGTCTTCCATAACATCATTACCAACATTAAAACAAAACCTAATGTCATCAGCGAGGAGGGCCTTTCCATGGCTGACAATTGCCCTCCCAAAGCCCTTGCCCCTAGGCGGTATTCTGTAGAGGGTTCCCATAGCCATCTGCACAAAGTTAGTTTCCCCTTCATTTGGATTATTCACCTAAATGTTACTCTTTATTGCCACATATTGAGATCATTAGTCTGGCCGATTCGATCGGAGCAGATAGGAAAGAATACCTCAGCTTACGTGTGTCTTTAGCTGTTTTTTGTTGAACTTGGCCATTAATTACAGCTGGACTTATTTTAGCAACAAACTATGGATTCGTTTGAAATATGTAAATCTTAGACGAAACTCGTGACACGAGGTCTGAAAATTCATGGTGCGGAATGGCTATTAACACTGCTGGTAGTGTGCTGGTATTACTGTGAATCAAAATACGAAAAGGGTCGATCATGCTCTGTAATGGAATTTAAAAAAAGCGGTTCATTTCGATTTGGATTGTAAAATTGTCAGTGTGGCAAGTCAGTGTGGCGACTGTGGAAAACTTAAGTCTTTTATTACTGTGAAGCATTTCTTCACAAATACACAGCTTATTATACATACAGTCAACGATCGTTTTTGTCTGTTCATTAGAACGCTAGACCAACAAACCACAAGGCTGCGTTAATGTTTATGGTCTAATTACTGGCTGCTTGTCTGGAATTAGCTCCATTACTAGCATTCTCCTGTCCCAGGGAAACAGGCTACAACAGTGATTAGCTTACAGGGCTGTATATAAAAGCAATTTGGGGATGATTACTATAACAATGTAGAACAATTCCTGGCGTAATGGATCGTATATCATGGTCGGCCTAGACTGGGGTGGAGAATTAGTGGAGAAAAACTTTCCATCTAGTGATCCTTTCTTTGATGAGTGCCCACATGCGTTGGGCCAGATTTTTCTTTTCGGGGGACTAACGATGGTTGTTACGAATTTAAAACAGAAGGAGTCTCTGGAAGAGGTGCGATATGAACATGATATTGAGACTTCAAGGTAAACTCTCCAACATCATCAACTTGTAACTTAATCTTGTAATGTCGTCTAATGAGAGATGAAGATGTAATTTTCAAGATGGAATGGTCTGGGTGGGTAGGCCTTCGAGCTAGGGATCCCTTTCAGTCAACTTAGGGCATTAATCACCGAAAAAAGCCTATTCTAATTTCTGGACTGTTTTCTAGATCTTGTTCCTGGGTAGTTATCTAGCTCTTAGTAAGAGTAAGGGGGCCCCAACTCGCAACGTCTTGGGTCGAGGGGTTAGCCCGTTAATGAGAGCCCAACAGTTGTTGCACCAACCCGAGCAAGCAGCTGGCTGGCCCAAGACCAGCCTGGCGCCAAACTCCTGTACCCAACAATTAATCATCCCCACTAGACTCTCTGACATCTCGGCTTGTTACTGAAATGTAACGCTAAACCTCCGACAAATATAACTCGCCAAACTTTCCCAGCATCGGATTCCTTGGACCCTTCCGTGCTGCTTTGCCACAATTAAACTGACAAGTCGACTAGAAGCCGTCTCTCACTCTTGCTGTTATTTTTTTTCTCCCGCCCCATCTTTGTCTACAGTCGGTGTGTATGTTGTTCATTATCTGTTAGGGAGAAGTGCTGTTTTTACTTTGTCAGTCTTTGTTTTTGAAACTTCTTGTGGAAGGCAATAAATCTGATAGCACGTGTGACATTTTGCCTGACAATTTTAATAAAAGAGTACATATGTAGTATTCTACAAATATACTCTTATTTTTTTTTTTACTCTATTTATTTATAGATGTGTCACAAATTTATAACAGTAATATTCAGTTACTTGTAGTAGCATGTGAATGCGTGTTGAGGCTCTTAACAGTATTTACATCGAAAATGTTACAGCAAAATATTTTTGAGGTGGCCGTGCAGGTTGTTCAAAATTTCCAAGTTCCATCTTCAGGGAAATGTTCTTTTCTTAACTGAGGTAGATTTTGCTGGGTTTCGTGTCGAAAACGTCTCCTAGGTTATCGTTTTCACAGACGGTCGGTGAAATCACAGGGACTGAAGTGTGACTGACAGTTTATCTTGAAGATGTCTCTCAGGAATGGTTTTGGCGCATAAGCGCGGCGTCTTGTGTAATCGACAACTGGTCTGTAGAAGAGGTTTAACGCTTCGTGGATGGATGTAATTGAAAACTGAAAGCTTGTGTCACCTCAGAGAGCTGATCGCTGCATGACGTTCTACTATCTAGTTGCCGAGACGAGTTTTGTGTTTTCAGTGAAAACTGGAAGTTGTGCAAGACGCCCTCTTCCACTGTATTGTTTTAATGAAGTTAATCATTGGATTGACACCCTGGTAGTGCAATTCTCTCTCTCGGCCTTAACGATAAGATGGCAAATTATTAGTCCGGTACTCTTTGGGGGGTAGCTTGGTTCGATTGTCCTCAGCAGTCATGTCCACAGTTATGAGTGGTTAAAGACTGGCGATAATTGAAGAGTCGACTGGAGAGGCAAGAGGTCCTGGGTCCTAAATAAACGCTAAATAATGGAGTAAGCCCAGATAGTCTTGTCTAGTTACTTGGTGTTGCGGCTTTGGACTCCAAGATAGCCGACCGTCTCCAATTCCTTCCACTAGAGACGGTCAAATTTAAGAATCCATCGAGCCGCAATGAAAGAGTTCTGGGGGAGCTCATTCGCCAAGTCATAAGTCCAACTCTCATTGCTTCCTCGCCGCAGATGTGTGACCTCTTGAAGATTAAAGAATGCCCTTGCTTGGGAAATCCGAGATAGAAAATTCATGCTCGATGGCATGGCCCCTAATGTCTGTTAGACTGCGTCCCTGTGATTGCCTCTCTCTACATGGATTTAACTATCTAGACTTCATCAAAGTGTCGGTTTGATGAGGGCGGAAGGAACGGTCTTACCATCAATGAGATCTGCCCAAGTGTCATAGCTTGGTCTTAATGAAGAAAAATTGATCAGCCCAGGACTATGGCCATGGTTTAGGTGAATTGTATTGTAGGTGTAGGGAAGGAGATGAAAACAATTCATTAACTTAAATTATCTCTCATTTCGTTCACGTCTTCTTTTCATTCTGAAATGCTTATGGCATGTTATAGCTCTTATCCAAATAGCAGTGCTATCAGCAAATATGTACAGCTGTGGTTTAGTATAAATTCTAACCAAATGGTTTTGTTTTCTGTCTTTTCAGGTTCATTAATGCAAGACGAAGGATAGTTCAACCTATGATTGACCAATCTAATCGTGCAGGCAAGTACATTTATAACCTTGCTACTTGTAAACCAATATTCTACGAACGTAATTCCCATATATTTCCAAAGGTAAATAGTATTGTTCATGCTTCTTGACAAATATTTCGGATTTATGATTCATTTTATTGTGCTCCTGTCACCAATAATTTAATAATTTTTAAATAACTTATCTTGGATATCTCGAAATGCAAAACAATTGAGTAAATGGTTTTCTCTGTGACCTTTCATCATACCAGAAGGCAACTACTCGGAAAAGTATTTGTATCTGAAGCTCACTTATTATTTCTTTCCTCAGTATATATATATATATATCTTCACCACACCACTTTCGCAAAAATTTTGTGGAAATCATAATAACGAAATCATAGTAAATGACGAAATAAGGTATCTGGAATGCAACTTTTGAAACTAGTTTGACAATGTCCGTAATCTTTGATTACGACAACGTGAACCAAGCAAATAAAATACAACGTCATTCTCCTGATGTAAGATACATTTGCTTCCATTTGTCCTTAGAATTCTTAATTTTCCAATTCCAATTTGTCCTAACAAATAAATACCACAAAGGCAATAACAACGGCGACTACAGACCCACAAGGGGAGTTGTAACTAACATTTGTTATCCAATATTAGTTTTTATCCAACCGAAAAGTAAGTCTTCTTACTGTCTGTACCATGAAGTATCCCGCGAGATGTTTCTTTTCGCGTGACTTGTCAGCCACAAGCAGCAGCAGTTTGTCCTCGCGGCCATGTTTTGTCTGGCTGATTCTCGCAGTGATAATTAGTCCTGACTTCGAGGACACTAATCATGTCGTATGCGGTAGTTACCTTTTCAAATTTTCCCTGCCTACAGTGCGCCATGATCTGATTACTGTTGTTTTCTGGGTCACCGCCCCTGTCTGACAACTAGGCTTACGTACTTTATTCCACAAAAACCTCAGTAAATAAAACCATAACTCTGAATGAAATTTGTACAGAGGATTGTGATATTTTGTCATTTTTGTCAAGATCCATTATTAAGAACATTTACTACTGGAAATGTATGAAAATTAAGCGTTCTCTTCAGTTTTAGGCCTGTTAAATGTTAATCGAAAGAAGATATGGTATATGGATATGTACAATATTATATAAACTCAGACATGCCCATTAGTTCAACAGTGGCAGCGAGAACCTAATAACATAGATCTAATTACATTAGAAGTACTTTTCGTTCCATTACAGATGTATTGTAGTTGTTCTTTGTGATGTGGTTATAAAACGACTCAGAATGAAGGGGAAGACTTCAGCATTTCAGGATGTAAATGATGATTTGATGTTCGTTTGTCTTTGTTTAGGTCCAGGTCATGGTGGTTACAGTCCGGACGGAACCGGAATGGCCTATATGACTGACAATCAGCAGATGCACATGCGGCCCCCTGGTAAGTCACAACAAACTCAAGAGGAGATAATCCATCGTTTCAACTTTGTGGCTCGAAAGCTTTTTTGTTTGCGCCTCTCCGCATACTGATGTGTTATTTATAAGCTTTAAGGCGCCTGGATCGAACTAAAGCATTATGCTGTCGAAGCAAGGACTGAATGGTGTCTCATCAAATTCTGATTTCAGAAAAGCCGTTCCTATAGAGATTGAAACTGGCATTCTGCACAGAGATAAATCGACTTCTTAAGGGTCAAGCCTCGAACAATGCCTCTCGCACGGTTTAAAATCGAAGCGAAACCCCACTCGGAATGAAGCACAGAATTAACTACTGTTTCTGTATCGATAGACCTGTACATTATCCGCTGCTGGATACTCGACAGAGCCGAATGATTCGGAACTGTCCTAAATGTTATTGTCCATAAAATGACCCTTTGTAGAACTTTTTTTTGTTCGTCGATCATGAAAAATCCGTATGTCGGATAGACATGTAAATTTGTGTCTAATGACACGCATAATTGAATAATCTCGGTTAACTGTGATCCACATTGAAGCGAAAGACAATTCCATATGCAGAACGGCAACTTCACATGATGTCGGAAATTACACAGCCAACTTATTCCTTATTGTAGTTTTATTTAATTAAGGATCCAATATCAGATGGGTTATACTTGGTTTCTTCCAGGCTCTGCTCGGTTTCCTCCTGTCGTAACCCCGTCATGTAAATTTAAGGGCCAACGTCAAAGTGACCTAATCATTAATCGGTCCTGCACATAATGACGAGGCACGGATGTTTCCTCTGGGCTTGTTTCGGTATCCTCCAATCATAAAAATTATGACCATAAAAGTGAAATATTCTTGAGCCACTTGGGCAACATTAATCAAAGGAGTGTATAAACCAAAGTGACTTTGTTATTGTTGTTTACGGTTGACAGGTGCCCCGGGCATGCACGGCCCCGACATGTACGACCCCATGAAGGCGGGTTATTCACACATGGCCGACGCCACCCAGCGAGGCTACGACATGCTCGGCATGGGGATGCACGGTCCAGATATGTACGGATCTCCGCCTGTTAGCAGTTCTTACTCTCAGATGTCCCAGCTTCGGCCACCCGTTCATTCACAAACCATGTTAATACCGGGCCATCCCCATCATATGATGATGGGCCACGGGACTGCAGGCATGGGTCACCACGGTATGACGGCACAAAGCCCTCCTCTTCACGGCAGCATGGATGGCATGTCCCAACATATACAAGACATACATGCCGGCTAACCGAACCATCTCTTTCACCTCAGTTTGGAGGAATATCTGACTTCACACACACAAAAAAACCAGGCAAACCAAACATGTAGTGTAACTACATCACTACCACTTGTCCAGTCCAAACTATTGTGGTTTCTTAGGGGAATACAATTCCCACCTCTTCTGTTCCGGAGGTTCCAAAACCCGCCATTGTGGACGGCGTTTGGACAGCAAATGGACAACCTGCGGGTAGGCTGGACAGGAAGGGATTGGGACTGTCCATTGTAGACATTACCACCTCCACCACCTCCACATCCAGGCTGTGTGGATAACGAGAAGCTGTATATAATCCAGCTGTATTTACCCTGTCTGTCTTTCTGTTTGCGTCCATCTCCTAGTCATATATGGCATGGTTAGCTAGGGAAAGACGTTGGACGTCCCCGTACAGCGTGGAATGTTTGTCCTGTGATGCAGTGATCTGAACTGTTGACAGCGGAACCACGTGGACTCGGCGTGTGAAACCGTGTGGACTGTGTACTGCGATCAGTAATGACTTGTACTCCAGCGGAACCAGGCGTTCCGCAAAGGCATGGTGCATTCCAGGTACATAGCCACGGAAGAACCTTTGTTCTGGCTGAGAACCTGCTGTAAGCCGAACAGGGCGTATTACAGAACCGCCTGGGTCGCGCTCCTCTGCGCGCGAAAAGAGACAACAAAGTAGGATGATTGGCTTACCTCAGTTCAGAACTTTTGTCGCTCAAAGGTTCGGTGAAAAAGGATGAGGGTGCCTCGCAGAAACTAAACTATCCAACTGGCAAAAGCTAAAAACGAAAATCGTCCAGGTTCTCTACCAAATGGTGTGCGTTGCTTTGGCCATGTCAAAGACTTCAGTGAAGTAACTTTGCCAGGAGTAGCATCGAAGGACAACGTTTGACAATTACAGGTCCCCATATGATATCTTTGTGAAAGGCCGACAAGGAGGAACTGTTGTCGCCCATTTAATCTTCATATTGGGATATATTATTAACGAGAAACTGTAAACTTGACGTAGAACGTGTGGGCATATTGCGATTCAGGGACTGGTGACGTGAACGTTATCACTCACAAACTGTCTTGGCACATAGTTGGATTCTAAAGGTACCCGACCGGACTGGTGCAGTCATAAACACCACTGGTGACGTCATGCAGCCGGTCGTGCGATGACTTGTTTTCTGCTGGATTCAAATCGGCCATCATTGTGCGTGTGTGAGAGTGTGTGTACCTTGTTTTTTTTTTTTTTTTGTTTTGTTTTGTTTTGTTTTGTTTTTTTTTTTCAAACTTGAGTTGTTGTTTATGTGTTGACAATCGTTACTTTGATTGGCTGGAGATATGGTGTGTGAATGGCGATTCTAAAGCTGATCTCAGACAGCTGAAGTGACCTGTTGTCCACCGGCACTCGTGTCTCGGCTCAGTTACCAGGTAATCATTTAAAAAAAAACGGTTTCAAAAATTACAGAGGTTAGTTTGTGTATTATAATGAAAAAAGTATAACGAAAAATTGGTATCCAGGGTTTTTTCTGGGTTGTTTATTGAAGGCGGTGAATATTGTTCTGTATTTTATTTAAAGCGAATCAACAGGATAGGGTGTGTAAATGCATTGTACAGTTGGTTTTGTAAGAGAATAAAAATGGCTTTGTGTATTATTTGTCCTAGCTATTACCTCAAAGAAAATATAAAGATGCCGTCATCTGTCAGTTTACGGCCAGATATAGTTCCACGTTTGTCTCCAACATGGAGCTTCCATGATGTACGTGTACATAAAACACACGAACTAGACCATTCCGTCTTCTCTGCCTTGTTTTTATGATTCCAGTCCTTCGCCTGGTGCAAGTCCCAGATGTGGACAACACGAGAGTGGTTATCCAATGTCGGGAGGGATGACTTGTTTAGTGTTACATGTACTCCCGTTTTGAGACGAAATTTCAAATATTATATACCCATATATAGTTTGCTCATCGCGAAAGTTTTTAAACCAAAGAAGAAATGTGGAAAGAAACGATATCTCGGAATGAGTTCCGTTACACAAAATTATATCCTCAGATGGCTAAAAAGGAGTCGTATATGGGAAATCTTCCCATGCACACAACACATAGTAGTCCCAAGCTTCCTCCCATTTTGTTTCCCGTAATGCACCGCTTTTGGTGCGTTTGTGTCCTCATATTACAATGATGTAATATGCATTGTACAGTTAAATGAACTGTCCTCAGTTGATTTGGAAAGTATTTCTCGTTCGTGTACCTAGTTTGACAGATTTGAAAAGTTTGATTATAATGAACCCTACGTGCAGAAAAAAACACACTACAAACTGTTCTCTTCTCAGTACGAAGGAATCACTCGCATCTGAGTCTTGTAGTACTGTATTACTAAGAAAGTTCCCTTTTACAACTGAAACAGAAATATATGGCTGAATGTGAAACGCCTCTGAAAAGAATCCAACTCCTTTGGAGTTCGAGATAGAAGTAAGTCGTCGGCTATTTTCACTGCCTTTCCAACAACATGGCCTGCATATGATATCGAGTTCGCTTCCTGGGTGTAAACGTGCGCCAAAGGTTAGTGGTTTGCTCCGGGTTCTCCCGTGTCCTCCACCCACAGATACGAGCGCCGTCGATTTTACATGTGAAATGTTCTTAAGCACGGCGTTAAACGTCAATTAAATTTATAAATATCACTGTAACGTGAGTAACTTCTTGGATACAGTACTTACTTGTCCCAGAAGAGGGTTATTACGACACAGTGTGTTTATGAGCAGATTGAAAATCGTTTGAAGTTTCCTATTCGCTATAGTCGCAGAACATGCAGTATGGCCTTAGCTTACTTAAGTATTTAGTGGGAACTTAGGTACTAAAATTGTAAAGTTTAGAGTACATATCCACGCCCCCAGTATATGTGGCGAAAGAGAATTCTGACTGATTAATTGATTAATGTGTGATTTGCTCCTGAGCTTCATTAAAATGGAGGGCATGATAAAGCGGCTGAGAACAACTGGTTGTTGACCAATCAGAACTCAGTAATATCGTCGCCTTGAAGCTCTGTTTGTTGTTGTTTAACATGTTGGACAATTTGGTGACCAGGCTACCTGATGCACATCTGGAAATGAGACACAATCAGGTCCAATCTCAGATGAGTTGATTCGAACATTGCTATAAACCCACACCGATTAAGCGAATGAAAGAGTTCGTTTCATAAACTTTAAAAATGCATGCTAAATGAACGCTCGTTTGAAATTGCTTTGAATTCTTTGTAAGAAATTCCTTCTCATATGTATTAGACTGGTGGCTTACAACGTATGCATTATTGTCTCACTTTTGCGACGTACGGTGAGAATTTGTTTGCTGTAGGTGTTTGACTGGTGTTTCGAAACGCACGCGGATATATTTCACTGTTAAGACAAGTTCGGCACGCATTAATTCAGGTCTAAGTACATGGTGATAGATTGTTTTAAGCGGTCTGGGTGGTTTTCTGGTTTTAAATATACAGCAATTACTAAGGTGCCAGCCTGGTACAATGGGAAAGAGCGTAACAGTACGACGTACGACCCTCTATCATAGGCATAACAGTTGTGGGTTCAATTTCAACCTTGGACAGGAGAATTGTCCTGATTGTCACCCTGTCATTGTGTATAAGGCGTTAGTCATTTTTTAAGAGATCTCACTGTGACGGTGTGCAGTCTTGGGACAGTTCGCCAATAACTTGCTAAATAGTTTGTTTATACACCACGCTCGAGGTTTTCACCTACAGATGCCTAAAACAGATTCATCGTTGGCGGAATTGTGGCGCGAATCTAAATATGCAATGGAGAACTCCATAGTGCTCTAGTCATCCTATTCATACGGACTGACTGAATGGCTGTTAGGCGCTTCATCTGAGAATGAGTGGGAATCTACAGCTACCAGAGAACAAACTAAGTCAACGATTGTAAACAAATAAAGTAAAATAAAAAGAAGTGACAGGTTGCAAGTCAGATTTTAGGTGGTAGCTTAGCATTTTGAAATGGGACGACCTGGGGCTAGTTCAACCAGTTGACAAGGATTGCACTTCTGGCAGACACCTAATTCTGATCTTTTAAACACATTTTCCACGTCCTTTACACGAGGCTGAAATCTTTTTCATTCCAAACGGAATCAGGGGAAATATGGATATGTTACAGTTTTCTATTCAAAGAAGTAAGGACAGTCAATTGTTTATTTTAGGCGCTACCACGAATGCACACAAATATGCGTATTTTTGCTAAACGATGTCACTTGATGTGCGAGCCATTGTAAAATAGCAAGTACACTTACACCTGGAATAAAATAGCTGACTTTCAAAACTGATTTCGGTGGCTGTCGTGCATGGCCGATATGATTAGGGCGCTGTGAGTTCGAGTCCAACTCATGCTTTCTTCCTCTCCGGTCGTAAATGGGAATATCCGCCAGCAACGTGCGGATGGTCAACGGTTTCTCCAGGGCTCTGCCCGGTTTCTTTCCACCGCAATGCTGTCCAACGTTGTATCGGTGAACTATTCTTGAGTGCGGCGTAAAACACCAATCATACAAATAACTGATTTCAGGAATCGCAGTTTGGGGGCGGATCTTGCTCTACTAGACCCTTCTTGCTCAGAATACACTGAATACACTTTTATAAAGAAATAAATGAAGAAATATAACTTAACAAATACACTATGTTAAAATGTTTGAGAAAAGTAAGGATTTGATGTAAGAATTGTTTGACGTCGTTTCTTTGGCCACATCCGCATGCATACAGATGGTCAATTACATATACCCGCATAATTAGGCTATATATGCTGTGTGTTTTTCAAAAAATACTTTCATGAAGAAATAAATACAAAAATAAATGAATAAATACATGAATTAAGATGTTTGAGAAAAGTAAGGATTTGATGTAACAAGGATTTGACGTGGTTTCTTTGGCCCACATGCATCCAGCCTGTAAAATACATATACCCGCATAATTATATATGCTGTGTGTTTTCAAAAATTACTATGGAGATTTAAGGCGCATATATTTAGGAGTTTAAAGAAATTACAAGAACGTAGAACATGCAGAAAATATCACAATGAAGACAAATATGGAATGTATGGCGGTTGTAAGATGTGAACTAAAAGCACATCTGAACGCAATAATGACACTTAATGACAGTGTCGCAACGAATTAGCCTCGATCAGATGTAAAAACAATAGTCTGATCAGAGTTTAGAAAGGAAGAACCTAAATTCGAATGAAACAATAAAAGTAAATGCCTTCTTCAGCCTTCAATCTTCAGACGTCGCATAATAAGCGGCATGTTCTCAGCTGAAACATTATGGACCTTTACTGGTAAACCGAGATAAAACGATGTTCAAGTCTGACGGTATACCTATGATCTCTTAAGCCATGCACGCATGTTCACCCTACAAAACTAACTACCGCTCATCCGTAGGAGTTCAAACTCAGGTCTCGTGCATTTTTGACCGGTACTGCAAAATAAGTTCACCGAGATACTTCCACACAGGCGTACACGTTTGATATTCCTGATCCGAATTCACAAATTAGGACAGCAAGATTTACAGAGAGCTGAAACAAACATAAGTATACATTTGGACTTGCATAGAACCAGCTTTGGCCACTGTATCTGCAGGCTACAATGCAGTTCAGTTGTGATAGTTGTCAGGTATGCCTGGAGAATATACCGAGCGGTCAAGTATCTTTCACTCCTAAACTTGTCGATTTACTGAATTAGTGTCCACAGAGATAAACTTCATGCAATAACTAAATAAAACAAACATAATACAAGTTTGGAGGGATTTGATAGCAAATGATACATTATTTTATGTAACGGTATATCCCGACACAATGGTCGTATTTTCGGTTAATTTCATTTTAACATTTGTGTCTGCTTTTATTTTGTAAAGTTATGATTGAATACACAATTTACAACGAAATGAACAGAGGCCTTACGCTGTTCCAGAAATACAGCCACTGCTCTGGCTTCCCAACCATATTTCTCTTTCAGATCAATGATTTTTTTCTAATTTATCTTTCTTCGTCCCTAAGTTCTTGACAAAAGAACTGCACGAACTGGGTGGAGAACATTGTTGTTTCTTATACTGCATTTTTATATCTTCCAATTTGTGCTCTTTTCCCATCTGTTGACTGCAGTGCATTAGGCCTTCGTACGCAATGGCTCCCATTCTTTTTTTTTATTTAAACACCGCGGATGGCTTCTAGATAAGTAGTGTGGCCTTATACTGTAATTCAACCTGCGGATGGTCGTGGGTTTCCCCAGGGTTCTGTCCGGTTTCCTCCCATCATTATGCTGGCCGAAGTCATATGAGTGAAATATTCTTGAGTCAGGCGTAAAACACCAATCAAATAAATAAATTAATTAATTATACTGTAAATCGAGTGACAAACGTTGTCCTGAGGAATATTCCCCGCCTAAAACAAGTCAGTCCTAGCGATCTATGTTCCTTTGTTCTTTTCTGTATAATACGTTTCTGCATCTGTATAGTTACGCTCTTGAAGCAAGGTGGTGGAGTAAAAAGCAAGCAGAGAACGGTTCTGTTTTCACGATGTTTTTAACCGCCTTGCCGATGTAGGCGGTTAATGTTGAACGGTCACGCCTATTGCATGTAACTAAATGTATACACGAGACATGTTGTATTCAATTCCTGGCTATCTGTAAATATACATGTACTCTAACCACACCATTTTCAAATTACATTTCTTTACTTACCGCGTCACTCTGATTGGAGGCAAATACTGGTAAATGCAACAAGACAATTAAGGCATATATAGTGAATTTAATAAAAAATATACCCATCTGAATGCATGCATGCATGGGCTAACCATTTTAAAGTTATATTAGTGATTTAAAAATGGCTACGTTTCATCAATATGATGGCGATGATGAAGATATCCTTATTTGACACTTAAAAATAATGATACAGTAATAATATTGCCGAAGTAGCGTGGAAAACTAATCATTCATTCATTAGAAATAATGTAAGCAGTGCGCGGAATTTTGTATGATTATCCCACGCTCACTGGTCTCTTCACTGTGTTCGCTGCTTCACGCGATTAGAGCTGTGGATAACCCGTTTCTTTGTATACTATGTAACGCCTGCGCTTGGATCAGATCTGTCATCACATGACCGCCAGTCGGACGGTCAGAGTTCGCGCGATTGGGACGTAGTCACGTGCTAGCACGTGCTCTATCGCCTGCACATTTGTCAGGTTTCCACACCTCCTCCGGAACTCTCGTCGGAATCTAATCAGTAACGAAATGAAGGGCCGACCTTTTCGTAAATAGGGTCACATTTACCAGTAATTCCAAACCATACATCCCTTCTTACCGAGGCCGTGATGAAAATGTATCCGAAATATGTGAGATAAATGATAAATTAATTCTGTGTGATCACAGCGGGAGAGGAAATCATCAAGGTACTTAAATACCCTCCTCATTTCCGAGCGAATTGGACACCATGCTGGCACTCTTAGTTATCTATCGGTTTCTATTAGAGAATCGAGACGAGGAAAAAAACTTCAATAAATGTCGTAATTAATAATGTGTATTAATGGAACTTTTTCTCATTACAGACTCGGCGATATTGTTCGTCTTGCACCAGACCCTTCCTTGTTTCCCTCTCACCGACATGGTCGTAAATTGCGAATTCAACCAGGGCGCGGCGGAAAAAAATAGTGACAAATTCGTAATGTGAAACCGATCACCATCGTTCCGAGAGAGGGGGGCGGACTATCATATTCGAACCTTCTTCCGATTCGGAATTTGGTCGTTTCCGCTGGTGAAGACAGATTAGGAGAGCGGAGATTCCGTGGCTGGGGCTGTGTAGGAACAGAGACTGTGTTCCCGGCGTCCCAGTTGACAGATCCGCCTCCAATTACGCTGACGTATTGTACATTACCTCACAAATTGGCTTCGTTTGTTTGATGCAAATCAAACTTCACCTCGTTTTTCCCATCCTCGTGCCAGTCTTGGTTTGGGAATTCGGACAGGGTTTTACCTCTATATCAAGTTTTTTCTCCATCATCTGTTAAAAACGCGATAATGGTCTTATTAAACAGCGGTGGCGCATAATTAGCAGAGAATATGCTTTTCTCCTGTAGGGAGATTATTGCACTGCTCGAAGCGACGATTACGGCCGGGGTAAACATCATCGTATAAACGCGAACCGCGCCATTTGTGCATGCCGTGCATACATGTCGAGAAATGCAGTACGAGTTTAACCGCCAAGGTCTAAAACATGAGAAACTACGACTTTACCAAACAATGAGACAGACAGACTATATAATGTCCAAAACATAGCCCTGCATGGACTGTTTATTAATGGAATAGGAGTATCAAATCAGCCATATCTGTGAGGAAGTTACGGATATAAATAATAATGGTAAAAGAAAATTTTAAATGATATGTTTTTTATGAAAAATCCATATATATATTTGTAGTTTTTGGTACAATATGTGTGTGAGATTCCGGATCACAGTATATGTGCATTGATTCCCTTTAAAAAAAAAATGCCTATTTTATCTTGAAGAAAAGACGTCTCAAATGACAAGGGACATAATTCTGAGTACATCGAAGCACAAGATGTATTCTCTTAATGTACACTGGCTTCATTGGCACTGAAAAAACTGTAACAATTAGAAGGGTGGGTAAAATCCATCGATGCATGCTCTGTATTCTAAGTGAACTGTTTTCCTCCGTTTACTATGGCGCACTTGCTGATTCCCATTGCGGAACCTAATCGTAAACCAGCGCGTAAGAGATGCTATAAGTGAATGAATCCCGTGGTGTTATAATTGTCGTGGAGATTTGCTTACATGCTGTCTGGGTATTCTGTTTTCAGCGAAAGTTGAATCTTTAAATGTCTTGGAAGTTAAGGGAGAGTGGAGAGGGGGGCGGATATTTGATTCAGGCAGTTAACCATTATACACCAAACCAGGTGCATTCCAAAATAGGCCTACCAGACGCGTAATTTTCTTCTTCTTAATCATAAACTGACTTACTGTCCCATTATTATTATGATAAGGGGTGCACATTCCCATGTAATGGCCGCTCGGGTCCAAGCTGAGCTGACCGTTGTTCTAAATGCAGCGAATGAGTAATTCGTTTTCAGTTTGCCCTGAAAAACCTCATCGCGAAGGCAAGAGTGAGAAGAATTACTTTCGCGCCCGTGGCACATTTACTTCTATTCGATAATCGTGGAAAACAAAATGGTCTTCCACGAAAATGGCAGGAGGGCAAAACGCCGTCGTGACCACTTAGTTCCACCAGTGTTCATCAAATTTTTGAATAAGACATTAAACATCAATCAGATAAAGAAACGAATGTCTTATTCATCTTACGTTTTGCATCATGATATTGAATGATACTTGAACAAAAATGCATATTATTTTCTATTATAAAAGTTCAGTTGTTAATTTAAAGATGAGAAAAATGAAATACATATGTTTCAAAATGTGACAAAATCTAGAGCACGATATTCTCTCCTCATTTCACAAATAGATAAATCACAAATGATACTTTTCTCCGTTAAAAAGATAAGTAATAAATGAAGTGAGCAATTAAACCTGAAAAATATCACTGATATATACGCGATATTTAATGGTCCATATACACACAGAGTAAATAACTAGAAAGAAGAGCGCGCCCTGAAACGCATGGAATCAAAGCCAATATTTATTACCCAAACCAACATATAGTACATGAAACTATATAGTAATTATCGGGATATTTCTTTTCTGTGTGCATTTATATAGGGTGACTTCAGCATAAATGGTGTCACCTTTAACCACATGTTCATGTATAGGGCCTTCGCTGAGGTCAAACGTAATTCGCAGAGAAATATGGAGGAATCCGTCCATTGTGTAGACGTGTTAAGCTTTATAGAATGATTCATACGTGGACGAAATATGAAGAGAAACAAATCAGATCAAGTTCCGAAAAATAAGGTTATTCTCAACACTTAGGTTCCGTCAGCTCTGTAGTTACCTTATACCAAAACTTGAGATATGCACCTCCTTTATAACACATGCCCACGAAAAACTGTGTTAAGGTCTTTTGTAACAGTGTTCATGTTATGTGCCTTGCTTAATTTTTCCATCTATGTGTAATTATATTTTATGTTTTACTTAATACAAATGTCGGTTTTATGGCAGTCTGCTTGTTTATATATATAATTATGTATAGGACAGCAAGCGCAGCATAGCTCTTATCTGAATTAAGTCACGTTACTGCTTTTCAGGTTATTTGTTCTCATATACATGTCTATGCGCACCAACAAGTAAACACACTTAGCGTGAAATAAGTGTGAATCAAGTCACATTACTGCTTATTCTATTATAGATGGCCTGAGACAGCCTCGTCCCTAACCTCAGGGTGGCGGTTTGGCGCCAAGATTCGGTCGCCCGCTGTTATGTGCCTGTTAGAAATGTCAAGCATTGCAGTTATGATACACTGAAACCAGCTCAACAGTTGGACTATTAGGGTAAATATTTTCTAACAGCGGGATCTTTTCCGTGGACCTCTCATATACAACTTTGTCTGAAGTCAGGCAATTATTTAAGCTGAGTATTTTTTTTCCATTTTCGACTGCATGCTGGTCTCTCTCTCTATATATATATATACAACAATCTTTGTGCGTACATTCAGCGACAATGTTGGATGCTTCAGCCAGCAAATGACAAGTGGCGGTACAATATTTCGTCAAGTAGAAAAACAATTTCTACAGACAAACACTCCTGTCTGACGGGGATACCAACATATACCCCAGCCAAAAAATGTACACCAAAACTTTTTGCAATGGTACAAAATGTCAGTTTCGATACATATTTCATTATACAACAATTTTGTACTCTTATCCAGATGAAATGAAGGGCTTATAATATAAAGTTATATATATGTAGCATTGGTGAGTTAATTTAGCCGACTCTGCGCATAATTCAGGTTTCGAGAGCTACCTTCACAATTAAATAACTATCAAAATCAGTGCTATTTTAACAGATGTTAATATCATTTCAACAGTCGTGAGTAGGTAAGTCATTGCATGGCAAAATCAAATCAGGTATACAGTTTTCCCGCCTTGTTTGTTAAACTGATTTCCTTTAGAATCGCTGGCCCGAAGTAAATTCTTGCAAATATGAGTTAAATTCACAAGTCGAGTTTTATTATTTGCTCGGTTTTCACTCGTTGTCTTTCACTCAGCTGGATTGTTATACGTTTCTAAAAATACCGCTGTGCAGATCATTGTCACAAAACGTCACAGAAATAAGAAATAGCAAAGTACATCTCCGGCAAGAAAAAGTTTGAAATCAAGTTTTAGGGGAACCCTAGCGTGATTTAATATTAGCATATCTGTACTTGATAAACAAAATGTCGTAGTTATTTAATTAATTAATACTAATGATTATGGATTGTACTGCAGGATTATTTGTTGCTGAGAAGCAGGTCATCACGTGTTGTGTAAACCAGTAGTAATTATGGGTGACAGTAACACTAAGCTTTCTAAGCACTGAACAGGTGTCAGATCTCACAGGCATCAGCCTATTTACACCAGTCTCCACGGCTGTCATGTTGGACAGTAGGAGGTGGACGGTTATGTCTGCTGGAACCCTTAACAAGCCGGTTAATATCATCAGTCCGTGTCAGAAGCGGGTGTCAGTCGTACTTTTTACAGCAACCCTTGCAGTTCTCCTCGGCAGAGGTTTTACTGTCCTCAGCACAGCAGACTTGATCCAACCGGAATCGATCAACGCTGAACGCCTCTTAAAACGGGCTGAATTTAGAAATGTTTGCAGACAATACTATCTCCAAATCAAGTCTCCATCTTTTCGACAAGCGGTCCAGATCTTTGTCGAGCCAACCTTACAATTCCCCACTCCGGTTTCATTAATTTTACAGAAATTAAAAAGAAACTCCACATAATTTGCTCCCTCTTTCAAAGAATTTGTCAAACTGATGGCGGAATTTTTTTTCTTCAAAGATTTGATTTTTTGGATTTATTTCCTATTCAGTGTTTGGAAATTACTAGGTAGGCCATATTTGGAAATTATCGGTTTATCTGATATTTCTGTTGTTCCCCGAGGGGAATTATCATCATCTTTTATCCAACTTCATAAATAGCTTTTGGGATTAGTTTGAAATGTATTCTTAACATTTAATTGGATAGGCTACCAGTAAACAATTTTTACATATATTAACGCTTGCACAAGTGTTCAAAAGTGCATTTTCAATTGATTTTTCGGGTAATATTATAACTAGGTATTAATTCAGTTTCTTAGGCACATAGCCCATATAGCATCAGTTGGTCTATGGACGCTAAATTATTGTTTGCTTTCATTGAGATTGCATAATTTTCGATGGTAATCATATCATAGGTTAACATAGAGGTAGGCCCTATAATATTATTTGCATGCCAAAGCAGAGGTAGGTTTACCCATATACGTACAGGCTCCACCTCCTGTTCCTATTCCTGCTCCTGCAGTGGACAATACATTTGTCACATTTTCAGTTATTATCAAGATTTGCAAAACGGTCGGAAAGGAAATGGTTTGGTTTTAATATCAGACAGTTGGATGGGCCAAATAGGCCTACAAAAATGCTTCCGGTCTTATATATCTATATTTTTCATCGGCTGCGCCTGTTAAATATTATATTAAAAACTCAACCAAATATGTTGTAATCTTTATATCTTGAATCCAGCCTCACCCCAAATCTCCAACAAACCAGTCCAACCAAACTAGTCCAGGCTAAAGTTACCACAAAGCTTAAATCTGACTACTCTAATGAACAACGTGGCACTAAATGGCCTCTCAGATTCTAAGTCATTTTTTATGGATTCTCTAAAGACACTTTCTAAATTTCAAGATCTTTCGAGATCTATTATGACTGCATTGTATTAAAGTCGAATAATGCGTTTGATCAGTTGTTTAATTGGGAGTTACAGCATGGATTAAAATGTATTTAGTTGATTATTCATTCTTTAACGCTGTACCCAAGATTTTTCACTTTGGAGTACCCAAGGGTAAAACTCGACCTTTGACAAGTCACTGAGAAACTTTTCCGCGTGTGACACAGAGATGTGCACATCATATTGAAGTAAGAGAAGTGGTCTTTAACGAAAGTTAGACTGCACAAACGACCTTGCAAACGAAAGGGAAGGCCTACTGTTACAATGACCCCTTGGCAGTGAGAGCGGGAAAATGCACAAATTCCGGGTCCAAAGCCGAGATTGGGCCTGAACCTCGTACATGTGTCCTAGCCATTGAAAGTCCTTACCACTCGTCCGCCATTACCCTAGGTATTTACATTGTGTTCAAATGACGGCTACCTGAGGGCAAGGCCATCTGAACTGACCCGCTCCAGGATCGAACTCAGGTTTCCCTTTTTCCAAGTAGAAGGTCTGTATGTATACCTGTATACTGTAAATGAGTTGTCGTTCATTATTGTACATTATAATTGCTTTGTGCTATACTTACATATACGTATGAAATCATTTCACCCTTGCACTAAAGACATATTTTGTTGAAACTTATGAATATTCTTAGTGGATAACATAAATCCTACAATTAAAAGTCCAAAGGTCGAGACAAATTTAACTAGTTCGAGCAGGTTTTCTTCAGAGACATAAAAAAAATCACAAAATGATGAAGTCTATTTAACTTATGTTACTAATTCTATTCAATCACGCGCGTCTCTCACTAAAGACTCGATAAGAACATAAATCCGAAATAATCTGTGTTTCGAGCTCAATGCTTAGCGTTAAAACAAGTAAATACTTGTTGCTTTAGATAGGGGGATATTGATTAAGTTATATATAGGCACCTATATGTTCCTGAATCTTCTTCATTACAAAGAAACAGAGACAGCAAATTGTTGTCGCTGGAAATAGTCATTGTTTCTTTTCTTAATTCCAAGCAAGGCTAAATTTACTGTTGTTCTTCAGAGCTATAGGTCCCAGATCCAATGCTGGTAAACCTTCAGTGTCAGGTCTTAAAGCGTGCATCAAATCTGACATGAAGATTGTTTCATAGGAAAAGTAAATAAATGCTATTGCCATTAATATGTTGTTTTTACTTTTTTTTTTACATTCCTCTTTATTCGAGATTATTTTCCTTCTTTATATCACTCGCACCACTCACAACTTTGTCAATGTTTTCTGGACCGATGGAACTTATAATGTCTGGCATACATTACTAGCCTTCCAGATAATTATATTACGAGTCAGTTCTTAAAGGGTACATCCCTTCAGACATGAAGATTATTTCAAAACAAACGTAAATACACATAAATAAATATTTACAAATAAATACAATGCCAACAATATACTGCCGTTACATTTTTAGATCCCTTTTTATTCGAGATTATTTTCATATTTATATCACTTCCACCAACCACAAATTTGTCAGTTTCTTTGTACCGAAGGAAATTACAATAATTTGCATACATTACTAGTTTATTATTATATTATTATATTACGAAGGAAAAAACACGGAAAACAAAACACTTGTCTTTCAATCTCTACGACGCCCAAGTTGTGGGATCGCACAAGGACTTAGATAGGGAAAGTGTTGATTGTTTTATTATTACTACTGTTGTTGTTGTTGTTACTGTTCCTGGTGTCTAGGTGACAATGAGACGCTAACGCGGTTGTTTGCCCAAGCAGTTTCACATTTGTTGAAGGTTACTTGTCTTCCACCATATACGGAGCACGGGCGCATATAACGTATTACACTTGTGGAAGTTGGTCAGTAACTTGCCAATGGTCGGTTGTTTACCCAGGACATTTACTCCACCCACATTACTGACCGCCGTCGTATAATGAAATATTCCTGAGTATGGCGTTAGACAACAATCAAATCGATAAATCTATAAATCAATAAATCAAAATGCAAGGTTCAGCTTTAAATACTGTCATTTTTTATTATCCAAACATGGTGCAAATTTTCAAGAAAATAGACTGGGAAGCAATTCACTTAGGTTGTTGGAATGTAATGAAGCTTGATTTGTCTCGATTGTTTGTTTTTGCCAATATTGTGTATAGCACCAACGTCTAAAATTTCACGATTTATAATCGTATCTCCCAACAGTAATAAAATTGAATGTATCAGATTTATACTGTCTGGACACACTGTAGATTCCAGCTGACAGATACCACTCCAGTTTCGAATGACATATGCTACTCATGATTCAGTGCCTCACTTTGATTACAGTTATGTGCTATATCCAAAACGTGAAATAAGGATAATACTGAAACCTGGCATAAACCGGAACTTCTTACATTAGTAAGTAACTGCATTTATAACGTTTACCTTGTCAACATACTTTGAGATGTCCTGACATAAAGATGTCCATTGTTAGAGTATGATAGTTCTATAGGCCACGCTGAAAACATTCATTATCAGAAGATTTTCAAAAGATCTATCTAAACAAATAATTAATTTACCTCTACGTTGATTCCTACGAGAATACTGTTCGCTTTATTTCCTATAGCATGTGGCAGAACAGCGAGCTCACCAACACCTCCCCCCCCCTCTCCACACGCCCACCCCAGCCCCTACACTTTGACTGTATCCAATAAGTTGTCAGGCGCGGGAGTAGCGCACGTTGCCCGTGTTCCAGCCACTCGCATTTAACCACATCGAGTTAACAATACCTCTTGAGGAGATGGCTGACAGCGCCTTTAAGTTGAAGCTGTTAGCATCAATATCATCTTCTATATGAAAATAATTTGCTGAGTGTGCTTTGTCTGTGGAAAGCGACATCCGGCAGACATTATGTCCCACTTCACAGCTTATTTATATCCCTCTCCATATATTCAAAACTCTCACTTCGCCTGAGACTAATTAGTAACAAACACCTGTCAATCGCTGGCGCTGCTTTATTCCACACCTGTCAACCTATAGCGTCTTTTTCTTGTTCACACTTGTCAATAATTAACAATAGAAAGTAAGAAATGCTCTATATTACCTATTGTTTTGCAGTTTAGCGACTGCAGTATATCAGGCTCTTCGTGGGAAAAGAATCCCGCTATCATTTTTCATGAGAATGGCCTACACGCACCTATTGACAGCTAATCTCTTAATCACCCACGACTTAGCCCTGTCTGGATTTACAGTTGTTAATCTTTTTAATTGTTGTAATCACTTAATAATTCGGTGTAAAATATCTTCAGGCTGGCCTAGCAGTGTTCGGACTGACGCTCTACATAATATGACAGCCACGTGCTGACAAATGCTGACATTGCTCCAGACGTTTTTGCAGCTCTCAAAAGCCTGTTAAAACGACATGACTGATTAAAATTTTATTAGAGCTTGTCTACTTCACAGATTTCAAATTGTTATTTTGTCTCGCCAATAGAAGCGACATAGAGCAGTTACTCCTTGTCATATGAGGCGCTGATTGTACAGTGTGCCAAAATAAACCCTCGGGAGAAATATCAGAAGAAGAAAAAATTTAATAATAAAATGGAAAATCTAGTTTGAAAACGGTTTCTCTAAATGACCTCATCCAGTTCTGTTAGACTCTCTCAGGCTAACAACGACTATGATGACGATAGTGGACAAAGGATCATGTTAATGCCTAAACTGATACACGTTAATGTATACATCAGTGCTAGCAATAATGTTCATTTATGTATTTAATTTTTATGCTAGACTTGACAATTTCTTTTGTTTTTCATTCATTTTTACAATGGTAGTCAGCTCTGTAGGTGGAGGAAATGGTTTGTATGAATGTATGTATTGTGGGGTTTAACGCCGTACTCAACAAATTTTCAGTCATATAACAACTAGGAGTCCTTAGAATGTGTATATATTCTGTCTTCCTGTGGCATGGCGAGTCCATGCCGCCAGAGTGCTGCCGCCACTGGAGCATCATACTGAAGACACCAGATATGACACCCTACCCAATCACATTATACTGACACTGGGCGGACCAGCCCTGCTCCCTTGTTCTAGCATCTCAGTACTGATCGCCAAAGCGACGCAGCCGCAAGTACCGTTTTTAACGTCTTTGATAAGACCCGACCCGGGTTTAATCCCGGATCTCCCGAACCCGTGGAGAAAATGGAGTTTCAGGAGTAGATCAGCCCACTTTACGGTACATAGTAACACAAAGCTACAACCCATGAAGCTGGAGTTGGTCTCGAGCTTGTGACCTCATTGGTCATCGATCTGTCTACAGTTAGTATGAGGCTGTATGGTCTCGGCAAGACAATGAGGCTGTATGGTCTGGTGAGGAGGGTGATGCTGTATGGATTGGGGAGGAGGGTCAGGCTGTATGGTCTGGGAAGGAGGGTCAGGCTGTATGGTCTGGAGAGGAGGGTCAGGCTGTATGGTCTGGGAAGAAGGGTGAGGCTGTATGGTCTGGGAAGAAGGGTGAGGCTGTATGGTCTGGGAAGAAGGGTGAGGCTGTATGGTCTGGGAAGAAGGGTGAGGCTGTATGGTCTGGGAAGGAGGG
This sequence comes from Acanthopleura granulata, assembly GCA_016165875.1. NCBI lineage: Eukaryota > Metazoa > Mollusca > Polyplacophora > Chitonida > Chitonidae > Acanthopleura > Acanthopleura granulata. The sequence goes on along the minus strand of JABBOT010000001.1, from coordinate 40,952,020 downwards.
TGAGGCTGTATGGTCTAGGCTGTATGGTCTGGGAGGCTGTATGGTCTGCGAAGAAGGGTGAGGCTGTATGGTCTGGGAGGCTGTATGGTCTGGGAAGAAGGGTGAGGCTGTATGGTCTGGGAAGAGGGGTGAGACTGTATGGTCTGGAGAGGAGGGTGAGGCTGCATGGTCTGGGAAGGAGGGTGAGGCTGTATGGTCTGGGAAGAAGGGTGAAACTGTATGGTCTGGAGAGGAGGGTCAGGCTGTATGGTTTGGGAAGAAGGGTGAGACTGTATGGTCTGGAGAGGAGGGTCAGGCTGTATGGTCTGGGAAGGAGGGTGAGGCTGTATGGTCTGGGAAGAAGGGTGAAACTGTATGGTCTGGAGAGGAGGGTCAGGCTGTATGGTTTGGGAAGAAGGGTGAGACTGTATGGTCTGGAGAGGAGGGTCAGGCTGTATGGTCTGGGAAGAAGGGTGATGCTGTATGGTCTGGAGAGGAGGCTGAGGCTGTATGGTCTGGAGAGGAGGGTGAGGCTGCATGGTCTGGGAAGGAGGGTGAGGCTGTATGGTCTGGAGAGGAGGCTGAGACTGTATGGTCTGGAGAGGAGGGTGAGGCTGCATGGTCTGGGAAGAAGGGTGATGCTGTATGGTCTGGAGAGGAGGCTGAGACTGTATGGTCTGGAGAGGAGGGTGAGGCTGCATGGTCTGGGAAGGAGGGTGAGGCTGTATGGTCTGGAGAGGAGGGTGAGGCTGCATGGTCTGGGAAGGAGGGTGAGGCTGTATGGTCTGGAGAGGAGGCTGAGACTGTATGGTCTGGAGAGGAGGGTGAGGCTGCATGGTCTGGGAAGAAGGGTGATGCTGTATGGTCTGGAGAGGAGGCTGAGACTGTATGGTCTGGAGAGGAGGGTGAGGCTGCATGGTCTGGGAAGGAGGGTGAGGCTGTATGGTCTGGGAAGGAGGGTGAGGCTGTATGGTCTGGAGAGGGAGGCTGAGGCTGTATGGTCTGGAGAGGAGGGTGAGGCTGTATGGTCTGGGAAGGAGGGTGAGGCTGTATGGTCTGAGAGGAGGCTGAGGATCAGGCGGTCTGGAGAGGAGGGTGGAGGCTGCATGGTCTGGGAAGAAGGGTGATGCTGTATGGTCTGGAGAGGAGGCTGAGACTGTATGGTCTGGAGAGGAGGGTGAGGCTGCATGGTCTGGGAAGGAGGGTGAGGCTGTGGCTGGTCTGGGAAGAAGGGTGAAACTGTATGGTCTGGAGAGGAGGGTGGTCAGGCTGTATGGTTTGGGAAGAAGGGTGAGACTGTGGTCTGGAGAGGAGGGTCAGGCTGTATGGTCTGGGAAGGAGGGTGAGGCTGTATGGTCTGGGAAGAAGGGTGAAACTGTATGGTCTGGAGAGGAGGGTGAGGCTGTATGGTCTGGGAAGAAGGGTGAAACTGTATGGTCTGGAGAGGAGGGTCAGGCTGTATGGTTTGGGAAGAAGGGTGAGACTGTATGGTCTGGAGAGGAGGGTGAGGCTGTATGGTCTGGGAAGGAGGGTGAGACTGTATGGTCTGGAGAGGAGGGTCAGGCTGTATGGTCTGGGAAGAAGGGTGATGCTGTATGGTCTGGAGAGGAGGCTGAGGCTGTATGGTCTGGGAAGGAGGGTGAGGCTGTATGGTCTAGGCTGTATGGTCTGGGAAGAAGGATGAGACTGTATGGTCTGGAGAGGTGGGTCAGGCTGTATGGTCTGGGAAGAAGGGTGAGGCTGTATGGTCTGGGAAGGAGGGTGGGGCTGTATGGTCTAGGGAGGAAGGTGATATTTTAAGGTGTGAGAAAACCTATAAATAACAAACGGTACACTGTAAATTTCGATGTTTAACTTATAAACACTTTTATGCATCAGTTATTAAACACTTGGAAAAAATAGCATAATTGTAGTACAGGCCTATAAACATGTTTTAGACACTTATGTTGAATTCTTAAATATAAGTGAATATTTATTAAACACGCTTGTTTCAAATGTTTAAGCACCCATTAAACCCGTTGGGCGTTGGTCACTTTACAGTGTATATGTATTGCAGAGACGTTATATAAGAAATAATATGCAACATTGATATCACAAACACGTTGCATTGTTTATTTGATGACACCAGCAGCCCGTTTTGTTTGATCGCCTTAACGGTGTAAGAGATAAAAAAAGAAAAAACTATTCTTTTAGCGGAGAACAGTAATATGTGACCAACACACACAGAGCTCCATCATCTTCAGCACTTTATTTTACGAAGACGTTTGTTACTTACTCTGAGATCAGTTTACGATAAATTCATGGAAGCGTATAAATGAGAACATTTGCTCCATATAAAAAGTTTGGTGTTACTAACAGGAACTGATGATAACTGTTAGTGTGGACGCCGACTGTAAGAATGGCAGATGTTAATGGACTATCTGTGTTTATGTAATGTCAATTTGCTCTAGAGAAACACACATTAAATAAAATCAATACTACACTCAATCAATGTAATCAATGTTTGTAAACTGAGGTGGTAAATAAAATGCTATCAGATTCTCGTGTGTACTCGCTAATCATTCTGCTGACTATTATCTGAGATGACACGCTTGCCATCGCCGCTACCAGAATCAACGCCATAGATATCCATATTCAAACTGTTGGATTCTCCGAACGGCCACCATCATTCCAAGATAGCTATACCTTGCCGGTCCCCCGTATTTAAACAGCATTCCTCCCGGGACAGGACCAAACTTTCCTGTCGACGAGTTTCGTGACTTTAAAATGACGCACACGAAAAGGAAAGGGAAAAAAAGAGAAATCTTAAAATTGACCACATTGCAATTTAATCAAAACGGAAAATACCTTGAAATTGACACCATTTAACTCAGTTATACGGGTCCAGGTAATGCACTTTCAACTCATTCCATGTTTTTTTTATCGCCGTTTCTTTCCAAAGATTTTTTTTACAATATCATTTCCTCTGGTGAAATAAGTTTTTAACCTTTCTTTAATGTGAAGTCGACCGGAGATAATACTGGCTCACAGGATGTGCCCCGAAGGATGCTTTCGGAAATGGGTCCTTTTACCGAAATGACGCGGGAGTCTGTGGCTTGACATCACCAAAATTACATATAGATTTTTTTTTAAATTACAAATTGAGATAAAATGAAAAATCGAACAAGGCGAACGAATGGTCAACCCTTATACCAAACATAATGTTTTTTATTCGAACAAAGATACAGAAAAACGAGGACATTAATTAACACTAATCTAGGATATGATTTGTATACGTTTATCCAAATTACAAAGTAGAATTGTTTTGTTTCAAATTTAGAATCTTATTTAGTGTAAATTTTGAGTAAATGTTATTGCAAGGTGCATTGTAATGTGCACAGTAATAATTTGAGAGGAAAGCATCGAGTGGAGAGACGTATTTCGTTACACTTTTCCTATTCCCGAACTGTGGTACACACTTGATATGTCGCCCTCACAAACCACCGAACTTGTGAATGCGTCTGAATGTTACAAACTACCGAACTGTGCAAAACAGATATGTTGAGGGGACGCATCATCTGGTAGTATGCAAGCCTTTCATTCGATGAACATTTACAGACAAAAAAAACCGCGCCATGTCCTTATTGCAAAACGATAAGACACACACTGACAAACATAGCCGGTAATAGGCCTACTTGCTTTTCTCTGAATTTTGGAAGAATCTGGCCAATCTGTATGTTATTTGTGTGCTATTTAAATATTCAAACGCAGAAAAATCTGTTCGGGCCATATGTCTCATTCCCTCTTACCCACGAGCCCTTGGAAAGCCTATCGATCTAATAGTTGATTAATACGTCATATGACTAATGCATGCTACATTAGGCAACATATTTTAGACATACATGCAATATTTCTATTTAATTTACATATCATAATGGGATGTGAATGAATGAAAGTGTTTGCCTGTCTGATACGTTCGCGATCACACAATGCGAAGTTACATCAAAAGTGGTTGGAGTGAATTCAGTATGTTTCTGCACTCACTTTTCGTTAAAATTCAGGTAAAAAATCAGCTTTCACGAAGTGACAAAGACAGCATTCGTTTTATATAATTTAATAGTTCACTCTGTTCTATTAGGCGCGCTTGATGTGTCCTCCATACATTTGTTCCAGGCACGGCCGCTAATCAAACTAACCTCCTGCAAGTAGGTAAATTGTAGCCGATTGTGGGCCTACGTGTACAGGAAATTTCGGGTAGAATGCGCACAGACTAAAACGTTCATTAAGACATCTTTACCTTGGAAAACGTTGTTATTTTCGGAGTTAGGAAATTGTTTGAATTAGAAATTTGGAAATACCACCTGCTGTAGTCTTCTATATTGCATTCCTGCATAATTCGACATTCTCAGGGCTGACAATAAGCTTCACCGAGACTGGTCCTTTTACATTGTTTTCACTTGATTTGTTGCGTTATGCGTGATGACATCACAGTATTTAGAGTAATTCTAGACCAGTGACAACTGGTGCGATTATTTTTGCTAAATATTGTTTAAACAATGGTCTTAGAGGGCGTGTAAATTGTTTCTGTTTAAGCATTTGCATTAATGAAGAGTTATAGTGTAACGCCGTACAGTTAAGGTAAATTGACTAGAGGTCGTATTTGACGGGTTAAGTAAGTCTGATCATTTGTCAGCTATCATACTGGCGTCACTGCTCTAGTTTTACTCTCTATAGCCTATAATATTTCATACATATAGTGGTATTCAGTATTATGCTTCCTTTCTTCAACAGATTAATAATTCTTTTTCTAAAGCCGACTATGTCAAGTCTGGGGGCAATTGTGCCTGTAGATTGTTATAATTGTAAGTATAATTTCGTCGAATCTTTGAATAAATGTTTTCTGATCCGACAAATTCATCTGTAACCTAAACGTTTAGTGGTATAGTGTTCATGTTTAGCATAAAGGACAGGTGGCCAGGGTCGCAATATCTAACAGAGTACGGTGTTATAAACAACAATCAAAAACTCATCTTTGATCCAGCTATTATGCCCAGACTCGTATTCTATCCAAACCATTGGTGTCTAAGTTTCTTTTTGATTCAAAACATTTTATTCTATGTCAGCCATTAGTGTCTAGGTTCGTTTTGGATCTAAACAATTGGTGTTCAAGTTGTTTTGTTTTTATTCTATTTTTCAACGACTGTGTACCCACACTGGTCAACTTTTTCATGTTAAGTCGCCTGTGCTCTGGCACCTAACTGTTAAGCAAGGCAATAACAGCCTGACATAATTTGTCCACATAATATGCTTGACGAATTAACTTAAAACTGGGATTATGATAATATTTTCGTATACACAGATGAACAATCACATAAAATTGTCACAGAGGCGAAGTTCAGCCAAGAGTTATTTCCTAACAATGTATTTTTTTTCTGGAACACTGTTGTCCCTCGCCTCTCTTCAGATAGGAGGACAATTTCTTTGCCGTGATTCTGGGAACTATTTGTTACCCTGGTTGACACCTTCTAGACATGTACAGAAGCTTATAAAAGGATGTGTCTATAGAATGGGAACAACTGTTTACATTTATAAGTCAGCGGTGTAGGAATTGCCTCGCCTCTATAATACCTGTCATCATACCGGTCTTAAAATGGCTCCAGCAGACCACCATAATACCTCCAATCATGATCTATTGGACGTTAACCAGGAAGCATTTACACATTTGACAGTTGTTCTCATTGGTCACTGTAAATTATACATAAAAAAAAAAACAACTAAGTGACAGGCCCTGATATATAAAACCGATTTATCAGGCAGCGACAGGAGGGAGAAAAAGAGGCACGAGCTGCGAAGGGTTATCTTCACCATTAATATCAGTCAAAACAGCTCCGAAAGTGCTGCCTTGCAAATTGACAAATTTCTACAAATTCCCAGGACAATATTTCATCAGGATTCTTTTCGTTCCCTGTGAGTCCACATTGTCGGCGTACTCAACATGCACGTAACGACGACCATTGTGAAGCGCTACACACATCATAAAACAGAAAAACTACCAAAAGCTGACGCCATAATTGTCCACGCGGCGTCATCTAGATACTTTGTCACCAAATAAGTGATACTGCCCTTCCCGTACTTCCTCTGTTCATTGAGACGCAGTTTTAACGGCGGATACTCTCGAGATTTTCGAGTATCCCATTTCTCAGTTTAAAACTCGATTAAACAATGCAAAACATTATTTGATCAGATAAACATAACGTCATTTACCTCCCTATTGAACGCTGTCTTATCTTGGTTTGAGCTGCGATCCGACGCTGGGCGTAAAGCTACGTATCTCGTGATCAGCATGGTATACGTTACCACTACTCCTCCTGACAAGTGGAGCTATACCTGAGCTTATCTGAAATCAAGCCACGCTTAGGTCATTGTTGCAGTTTGCACGCCTGATTTTATGGTTTCATGTACACAGATAAAAGTAAACGTCTGTGGCCTGACTTTTATATTCTCATCAGATTGATGCAACCAAGTGAAACTGCATCTGGGGTATTTCAACAATTTCCACCATTGCTCCGATAATTTCATATAAACTGGCGGACAATGGAATCAAAAGGGTACATTTTTAGGTTGCCGAACTTTTTTGGCGATTTAGTTTACAGCGATGCATTGACTATACATTTGTGGTTTAATTAATTTATTTATTCATTTATTTATTTGATCAGTGCGTACGCCGTGCTCAAGAATATTTCGCTTATATGATTATGGTGGGAGTAAAACCAACAGAGCCCGGGGGAAACCCACGACCATCCGCAGGTTACTGGCAGACCTTCCCACGTACAACCAGAGAGGAAGTTATGGTTAAATATTTTTATCTCAAACTGAAATAAAACGGTTGGTGTTTTTATTTTTCTGCAGGCTGCATAACTGTTTGACTGTTTTACGTAAGCAGATAGACTAAATATTTGTAGTTAAATGTCCGATCTAACTCAGCTGACATAACCTACGACAACTAACTTATTTGATCTTTAGAAAAAAAAAACAAGAAGAAAGAAAAAAAAACAACAGAATATATAGTATAAAATGAGTTCCGGGAATAAGAACCTAACAGTGAGCCACAATTTCCAGATAAAAATACGTCAATTGGGAGATGTTATAAAATGGTAGCCTTGTCATGGTACAGCAAACGCTAAAGAAACACGGTGAAGATACAGTAAACTATTGACATTTTAACGCCGTTGCACCATATTAGGCCTACACCTGCTATTTCTCATTATTTCAATATTTAAACATTGCATCAAAAGGAGCATATGTGCTGAACTGTTACTGGAGCGAAGCCGGCGTTACGAGACCCCTTCGTGTTTCTTGGTCGTCTCATAAACCGGGGTTGTTTTTGTTATAGTTGCCGGTTATGGTGCGACGTCTGGATAAGGTGGATGGGCAGCGACAAAAGCCTAGGAACTCTGTTGAAAAGCCGGGCTGATCTACAACGTAAAGTTTATTACAGTCGTTGTCATTATACGCGGGTCAACAGTCAAGACATTCTCAACACAAAAGAGGCTTTCTTACAACTCCCCTCTGATCCCCTCACCCCCGGGGTCCCAGTGTGTAAGGGAAGATGTCCAGGGTCAGGCCCCAGACAGTTTATTCTGTAGACGTGTGGAGAGCCTTGGCCAACTATTCTTACATTTACTTATCCTAGCTCCAAAACCTCAGCCAGAGATTGGACAATATAAGACGTCTGGCGCCAAGCTTGCATTATTCGATTATCCACAACTGATTTAATGGGATTTTAAATGATTAGGGTATATGGTCTGGCAAAAAGAAAGCGGATTTTCCCACTAAGGCAATCAAAACACTTTTCAGAGACAACATGGTTGTTTGCAGTGATAAGGATAGGTTAAAAAAAAAACCATCGGTTGCATGATGTTACTTCACGATAAAAGGAAACAACTGCACACATGGTTGCTTATATATACATCCGTTTATACAGACATACCTTCTAAAAGACAATTTCTTCCTTAACCAGGAGTTGTATAGGCAAACTTAGTACACATTATCCAGACTCAAAACAGCAATCAATGCTTGGTTCTATTATCATGGAACATATTACATCACACGTTGAAATGTTCTGAGACATGCATACAAAACGCTGGTTTATGGGCACTGTCAAATTACATTTTCACATATTAAGCAGTAATCTTCGAATGGATATCTAATCACATAAACACTAACTTATACGTGATTATATATCTATACCGTTCAAAACATGAAAAAATTTTTAGCTATCAATAGATACATAATTGCTTAAAAGCTTCTCCAGTCTGACAAGAGCACACAAAATACGGGACTTACGAATTCATCTCACGTAACACCATCTCAAAACGTTACAAAACATCATTCATTAAATTCAACTCTCCTCTCTGTCTAGACTTCTATTTCACCGTGCAGGTTCCGGGGTCAGGAATTCCACGGCAAGTGTAAAGTATAATTTTATACTGTAGAAAATTTTATAGTTGGCAGCATCCATTCGCAAAACTATATACTGATAGTATCTATCAGTATATAGTTTTGCGAATGGATGCTGTCATTTTCGTCAACGGATACCATATTAAACGGTTCCCTAACGGCCAATTGGCTGTAGGTTATACTCATAAAATAAACAAACTAGTGCCTACAGGCACTGACATGTATTCTATGATGAATGCTCAGGCTTTTACACTTTTATCCATGAACTGTTTGTTGTGCAAGTCAGGAAATTTGAGAATCGCTTTATGAGGAAAGCAAATGCTAATTTGTGATAAACACTCGAATTGTTTCCTCCATACTGGGGATTTCAGCCGTACTGCCCTAAGCGGCAACAACTCTTCGGCTCTGTGTTTCACGTTCATGGGAACCAACATGACCATCAAGGAACACAAAATCGGTTCCGCTTTTAAATCGCTGTGCGCATGCTGACCGGAAGGCAAACGGTCGAAAGTGTGAGACCCCACCAAACCTCGTCCTTTCGCCCTTTTGCCTTCCGCTTGTAAATGGCTGTGCGCATGCCAAGCGAAAGGCAAAAGGTCGAAAGGGCGAGACTCCTTCAAACCTCTCACTTTCGACCTTTTGTCTTCCGGTTAGCTTGCGCACAGCGATTTACAACCCGAAGACAAAAGGACGAAAGGGCGAGGTTTGGTGGAATCTCACATTTTCATTGTTCCTCTCTCTTGTGTTTTACATGAAGCATAACTCGGAAGAACAAAATGGCGAAAGAAAAGCACGAAAGGTCGAGGCGAAAGTACAAAAGAGCGAGGTGACAAAACCTCGTTGTTTCGCCTCGCACTTTCGCGCTTTTGTTTCGTCCTTTCGTTGTTTCGTCTTTTAGCACTATTTTTTAGTCCAAATAATCATTAGAAAGGACGAAGGCATGGATGGCCACTATCGGCTTCCTTAATGCCGAGCTTTATAAATTTTCCTTCGTCATGCCCTACATAATGTTGAAGTATTACTTCAACAACGGAATCTGATACATTATACAGTGTCCAATTTTAGTTATTAACGACGTGTTACTTTTGATGCGTTTAAAACAAGTATAAACCTAAACTTACGTTAGTGCTGGCCTAAAAGTCGTGCGGTCTGATCTCTAGTCTGCCGATCTGGGAGCGGGTCTGGGTATTCGGCAAAACCGCAAAAAACTATTGATCTAAATCCACTGGCGTTCACCAGCTACTTATCTTCTATATTAATCCAGTGAAGCAATGTTTATTGAGTATGGCAGTCACACAAGGGCTTCGACGGTGAATGATTTCACAAGATGGCGGCCGAATATCAAGCCAGCGAGGGCCCCGTGAAGATAAAAGCCGCATAGAAACAAAACGAGAGCGATCACAGCTCCAACACTGTGAAAACAATAAAAATGAGGCAAAAGTCAATAAAACAATTTTTTTTATTTATATATAGTGATAAAAATATGTCCTCTGAATCATTTACCTGTCACAAACTGAGAGGTCCGGTACTGTAACCCAAATGACCTTCACAAAAACAACAAAACATTCCTGAGGGGAGGAGAAAAAAAATGACAATTTTAAATGTTAAATTTATTTTGCTGAGTTGTTACTTCACATCTCCTCAGTATAATTCTTTCTAAAAAGAACATGTAGCAAAACTGGACGCCATATATGTTAAATGTGTGCATCATCTTAAACTACTATTTGATATTGGTTGTACTTTGTACTTCAACAACTTCCGGTCTGAGAGCTGGGAAATTTTCATGACTATGTAATGCATTACTGAGAGTTCGCATAGAACATATAAAAAAATGAAATTAAATGGTTGACCACTGGTATAATTATATCCAGTCTAGCAACGATTCAACCGTACAGTCCCATGCGTGAAACAACGTTGATTCTCCAATTACATTGGTAGGATAGATGTAATGCAGAGCATCTTTACGCTCTCAATGAATTTTAACATTGCTCCTAACCGTACTTCAAATGGAATGAGTAATGTAGATGTAGCCTGCCTTTTGTCGTCGATTTCCCTGGGCTCTCCCCAGTATCCTCCACCTTGCTCCTAACCGTACTTCAAATGGAATGAGTAATGTAGATGTAGCCTGCCTTTTGTCGTCGATTTCCCTGGGCTCTCCCCAGTATCCTCCACCTGTAATGATGCCAGCCGTCGTATAAGTGAAATGTTCTTGAGTACGGTGTAAAACTGCAATCAAAGTAAATAAATAAGTACATTTTGTCGCCGACTTGTGTTATTTGCACAATACATTATATGTAAGCTTGAATTATTCATTGCTATATATACTTTTATGCATGTTTAATCTGTTTTTAGTCATCTTATATACCCAACATGCACAGAAATGGGCGTTTACCATCCATTAGAATCCAACACAATGGCCAGAGTCGTGAAGTGATATGGTGATACCTCGTGACGGGAAACACGATCTCATCCGGAATCTCAATGTCAGTCTGATTTCCCTAGCAAAAGAATGAAAATGTTTATCTTGACCCGCCGTGCAATCCACACTAACGGAGACAACAAAGACACGTCGTGCCATGAAAGAAGTTGAAAAAAGAACCGACGTCAACGATTTCTAAACCTCTTGTGAAACTGGACAAAGCAAATTTTAGCACAACATTTACATACATTGAGATTAACCTGGAAATACTTAGAACACTTGTAAACAAGTCTGTAGTCAAATGCATGGACAATGATTGAGAATCCAAATACAACCGTGCTATACAAGTTCAAAAAACATAATATCCTTGCACGATTTAGTAGTGCGAATCAACACACACGCGCTTGTGGACGGGTTTGGAACCATTGAATTGTTATACTTTAAAGAATTCTGGTAACATGGACGTAAATCAGGTTTCTTTAAAGATTAGACCGAATATACGTGGTTGCCTTATAGAAACAATTATGTTTAGAGATCAGTTATTCAATGTTAAGCAGCCATTTCAACCCTTTATTTTTGAAGGAAAAATATTTATACTCGTATTCAGAACTACATGTTCATATATTTCTCAGTACACCACGTGGACAATTCCATGCTAAATAATGAAAAATGAAATCAAAAAAGAAAAATAAAACCTATATAATTGTTTTAATTAATTAGGTAACGTCTCTTTATTTATCTTACCTATTTATCATTAATAGCTTTACTTCCGCTTTCTTAACTGACTGATGGATATATTTAATACACTACACAAACTATTCCTTTTTTTTCTGAAAGAGCGTTCCTAACTAAAACGTTTGGATGATGACGAATCCGTGGCAGCAAGCCATGTAAGACAAAAAACTGTACGAAAAGTACAGCAAAGTTCCTTTCTGGCAATACCACATTGAGGTAAAGAGAATGTCTTCTTGAGAACTTTAAGGTTTATTCCCATATACACGTAGCTGGATCATAAAAATGATATACAAGCGGTATTTCATTGGCCCCCGAAAATTGTAGTGCTCATATAGCATAAGGATGGCCTGACACAAGTATCTGTTATGCATCTTTTTGTGAGTCAATTTTTGTACATCTGTTTGGGTGTCAGCTTTGGGAAGCCGTTTCGATTTCAGCTTAGTGTGACAGTTTCGGTATTAATGTTGTCTATCTCTTTGTGTTACAGTTTGAGTGTCACTTCTTGTAACAGTATGGGTTTAGTATAGTCTGAGTGTTTAAGTCTTAGCCTTGTGTAACTGTTTGGGCCTCCCATTGTTTTGTGCGACTGTTTGGGTTTCAGATTCGTGTAACTGCAAGTTGATGTTAGTTGTGTGTGACTGTTTGGGTTTCAGATTTGTGTAACTGCAAGTTGATGTTAGTTGTGTGTGACTGTTTGAGCGTGATGATACGTGAGCCGGTTGTTTCCTAAAGGATCGCCTATAGATTTGTCGTTAAGGAATTTTGACATTGATAAAAACACATCATTGCTATAACAGCAAACTCAAGATAATTATAGGCAGAGGTTGTGCAAAAACTCTTTCCTTGCACATATGTCACTTTATAATCTGGACTGGACAGTTGATTACATTTGTTTAATTGCTTCGGACGTAAACGCTCCTTAGGCATTTTAAGTACAGATATTTGAATTACATAATTAGGAAGGCTTTACAAACCAGGTTTACTGACGTATAAAATCTCCGGAAGTTTCAAAGTCATTTTTCATTTATTTATTAATTATTTTTTATTCATTTGTTTATTTATTTATGATATTTTTAACTTCCGACTCAAGAATTTTTATTTATATATTGGATGGTGGTCAGTTTCATGGGTACATGAAGAAACCGGAGTGCTTGGCGAAAACTATCTACTTTTGGCAAGTTACTGACGAACTTTCCCATGTATGGGGTACAAATATGCACACCACATCGGTGGAAGACAATCGTTTACCATGTATTGTCACCAAGGCATCAGAGTTTTTCAGTTTAATGACCACAGTCCACAAGAATGAGCTTCACATGCCCGGAATGTTGTATACATTGCGTGATTACAATATATTAAGTAGGCAAGGTTTACCGGATTGCATCGCACCGTAACGTACCATTATTTGGTCCGTTAATACACGAATTAACGAATTATTTTTTTTAGTGACGAAAAATTATTTTACACACTGGTTTAATGGTATCAATGTAATAACTTAATACTGAGTTTTATGCTTTCCATACCTAGATTTCTAATCAAGGATCTGGTCATTTTTGGTTAGGCCTCACTCATTAAAACTTCAGCTAGACTGTCAATACATGGTTAGATGTTAAGTGGTACTGCGCAATCCATGCCAAACAAGTCTGACTGGCATCTACTTCCGGTACCTACTCGGGTTTCATCCGGTCCGTTCGTCTCTTTGTCTCTGCTGCAACTTTATCAACTGGCGCTGAGAGACACTCGGATGGACCCAGTCCTCATGGCATCCCGTGGGAATAGAGGTTTCGCTGTGCATGATTAGGTTACGATGTGCCGCCTACATTATGGCATATATTCAGGCAGCTCCCCGACATCCACAATCCCCCCACCCTCCTCCTTTTTTTCTGGTTAGTATAATTGTGACTCTACAACTGATCATGACAGAAGTTCATACATTATGTCGATATGTTCATCACAACACAAACTCCTATACATTATGATATATACATTGTATATGCAGATTTAGGTTCTCTTTATTGGCAGTACTGAGCAAAGCGATGGCACAACACAGGCATCTGCATTATGCTGTATATCAAGCTAGCTCCAGTTTTTGGCTCTCATTATTGTGACTTTACAAACGATAATCACACAAACTCCTACATTATGCTATCTATCCACCCAGCCATTTTTCCGTTGACATTATTGTGACTTTACAAACGATAATAACACAAGCTCCTACATTATGCTAAATATCCATCCAGCCCCTTTTCCCCTGACATTGCTATTTACTTATTTGATTGAGGTTTTACGACTATTTCATTTGTACGACAGCCACCTACATTGTGGTGGGAGGAAATTGGACAGAGCTTGGGGGGAACCCGTGACCATCCGCACGGCTGCTTGCAGACCATCCCATATACAACCGGAGAGAAAGTCAGGACATGTGAGCTGGGCTTGAACTCACAGCGACCGCATTGGGGCGGAGGCTCCTGGGTCATGACGATTAGCTAGCGCGCTAACCACCTCGACCATGCATTGTGACTGCGATCATAACACAAGACCCTGCATAGTACTGTATTTGCAGCCAGTTCTCCTTTATCCCGTTGTAGTCATACTCTATAATAGCTCTTAAGATCATGCACCGTGACATGCATATATCAGCGCTTGTGAATGATAGATCGGGGATTCAATTCCGACTCGAGTTATGCCTAAGACTTTTGATCACAATATTTGGACTCTAAAAGGGATCATAGCACAAGCAGTAAATAATTTTCATCCTAACGGCATCTTTGGAAACTGTAAATTACTGGCTTATATGGCGTCACGATATGTTACAACAGCGACTTATGAGCGTGTGTGTCGTTCTCAAGAATATTCCACTGGTATATTTATATATGACGGAGGTCAGGGGAAGCCAACCAGACAGAAGGACTGGGGAAAAGTAACACAAGCCTTCGTCCCGCCATGTATGGTCAAAGAGGAAGGCCCCCTCCCATGGTCAACAATTTTTGATATCGGTTTTAAAAGGGCTTGATAACAAAAGAGCAGACGTGGAGGCGTAGTTTCGTGGGATATTATAGAGAGTAAGTAAAATATCATACAGAAAATAAGGCCTCCTCTACATCCAGACCTCAGAGTTTGACGCTAACTACAATAAAAATCCTTATGGGGAGTGGTTTTGCTCTTTATTTACTTCGCACCAACTGTAAACAGATAATTCATTACGTAGCCTGTGGTAAAAACTGTAGACAGTTTTATATAAATTCACACTTGCCCAATGTACAACCATCCATTACAATAAACCGAGGTGTCAGGGAAGAGACAAGAAAACTGTTTCATATAAGCCTTAAACGACATCAGGTATAGAGACTGAACCTGTAACATTAAGTCATAATTTCATCATGGGACGACAGGTCGTGATTGCAGGGAGATTTGCAGCTGGGTTCCTAGACAGTTCATAAAGAGATGAACCCGCAAAATGGCGCATACTTAACGTTGTGGTATACCTCATCAGCTAAAAAACATGGAAGATCTTTATATAGAAGTGTCATGCATTCTGCTTCAACTTGACGTTAACTTCATGATTTTATGATTTCTTTATTCGATAACTTCTTTTGTGTAGGCACAATGTCACGTAAATCGTGCACACATGCATGACTACGCTGGATTACATGGTTACAATTTCTAAATGTGTATACGTCGAAGCGGCGTTCTCTGTATATAACATTAAGACTACTAGCAACACTGGGTATCTGAAACTTGTCCATCAAAGTTTTTTGCTTTTCTTATTTTATTTATTCATTTGACTGGTGTTTTATGCCGTAATCAAGAATATTTCACTTGTAAGACGGTGGACAGCATCATGGTGTGAGGAAACCTGACACAGCCCGGGCGAAACCCACAACCATCCGCAGGTTGCTGGCAGACCTTTCGACGTGCGATCGGAGAGAAAGCCAGCATGAGCTGGGCTTGACCTCACGCATTGGAGAAAGGCTCCTGGGTCATTTCGCTACCCTCTCGCTCCCGAAGGCCTTTACTAATTTTAAGTGGAAATTAAAATTGTGACGCCTGAAAAAAATGTTCTGTTGCAAACAATAATGTATTGCTTCACGAAATGCTTAAAAACTAATAGCGCACATTTTATCTGGCTAACATTCACCCTGTTATGTTGTAAACCGTTAATGAGCCTTATTCTGTCTTTGCGAACGTAGCCAGCCTTATAGTTTTAGAGATGAACCCAAGTTTGTGAAATTATTACTGATCGAAATCAAACCATGAGAAACGCGCTCGTCAGCTTCCATGGAATGGTTCAAGAAAAGCTAAGACAAGGTGAATATAGCTGAGGTAAATAAATGAAAACTCAAAACAAAAACAAATTCTAGCTTGTATGCAGCATGTAGTATGAAAAAATCAGTAACTATTACTGTGTGTAATAAATGTTGTTCGGTTAGTAACTTTGTATTTCAGAAATAAATTTACCACTTGCGTTTGTCAAGAGAAACGTAATAATGACAAATTAAAGGCACGACAAGATAACGACAGCAACACCGTTATATTACATCAGAAGTACATTTCAAATTACAACGTGACGTTTTCAGTGCAAACGAAGTACCGTGCACAATTCTCATTGACCAGAATACCCAACTAGAATAAATCCTCAAAGTCTGGATCACACGTAACTTAGCTATTCTGCAAGCACAGTACACCCTAAGTTCCAATAAGTTTTCAAGCGCACGAGAGGCGGTTGTAAGCTTATATGCTAATAATGTCACGCGACCATCATCAGTTAAAGACATCCGTCAAAAGTTCCCGAGCTCATTTAACACAGGCATAAATCGGAGGAAAAAATCTCACGAAGAGCGAGTTTCAGTGGAGACTTTCAATGGCCATTATGATTACGGTTACATTAAAGTTCACTGAATGTCATTGTATCACACCGGATAAAATTCAACCGACGTGACCAGCTGAAAAGAAGGCCTCGATTTCTGCGACGGTGGAGACGAGTGCGCGAAGTGGCAATGCGTTGATAGAGACTTTAGGACGACTAAGAAACCGGAGGAATGGAGAATGGTCACTGGTTAGAAGCCCTAGTCATTTCCTTTCACTTAAGAGCTCAACGCCCCGATCCTTTCTGCTAGAAAACCATCAACATGTATGAGCAGGCACGTTAGGCCATTGTGCCTCGCTGTGAATGCTGTTAAATAAATCAGCCACACGAAAAACGTGTATGATCATGTTTATGCATACGACCAATCAGATTGTCCGTATTAGGGGACGGATGCCGACCGCGTACAGGACATGGCGACACGGTAACCTTGATGAACCTTCCCAAATGGTTTAGCGGATTATAGCCAACCTATTCACCGACACCGCTGCAAACTGTGAACGGATTTCTTCCCGGGGGTCGGTCGGTATTTGTCCTCGAGAGAGAGAAGTAAAAATACCTATTAGCTGAAACGACAAATTACAGCTTGAGATAAAAGTGGATAAAACTTAAGAGCCGGTTAAAAGGTGTGAAGTGTTCGGTTCTGTTTACCTCCCCTGAGTGCAGGGCCGGCTGGAGAGACGGTAAACGGGTTAACAGGTGTTGCCACACACCTTACAGGTGCCAGTTCCCCAGGGGGAGAGGATTACTTTACAGGGCCATGGGGTTAGATCGGAGCCAGTAAACCATCATGTTTATCATAGTCAAGTACGGCAAGAACGAGTCATTACTGTGCAACCCGACCTGTGCAGTGGTGAACTTACTCAAAAGCATTAAGCGTCGGGCTGGGTACGCTAACAGCAATATCCTTCTGGACCTGTCGGACGAAACAGGTAAGTTTGTCTGCTGGAGCTATGATACCGGCGTATACCCGGTTACATTTATGTGCGAGGGAATCGGGCAACAGCAGTGCGTGTGGTTTGTTCAAGTTGACATTACTTGATACGGTGACAATCTGACCAGAGTAAACAACCCGCTATATAGGCTGTATATCTTATCTGGACCTTCGTCTATTCCGGGAGTATCTGGTATAAAGACTGTGTCGTTAGATATGATTATAATGATAATACGAAATGCCATTCAAACGTTTTCTATATGCTTTATTGCGCTTTTGTATAATAATCAGTTTGAATTCCACCTCTCGACTGGCCTGCGCAGTTTTCTTGTTTTGGCCTGCATGCGCCGGTAGCTACGCTATGGCGTCCTTGGTTACACTTCCGGGGCTGACGTATCAAGTGGCGATCTGGTTTGCCATTAAAGGCCTGGACACGCACGGCGTATTGCCGGCGTGCCAGGGGAGAACAAACTGTAGAGGCATTAAGGTTAAAGACTCGAGATATTTTATGACAGGCTTTACGTTGCTTGCTCTAAATATTTTAACACCTGATCATGGGCAAATCCCAAAGAAAATCAATAAAGCAAACAGCATTGTTGGCCTTACCAAGGATTTTCAGCACGACTATCTGGGACAATTCGTGTCTTTTGGTACAGGGACACGTATACTTAATAATATTATATATTTGGTTAATTTATATTTATTGATTTATTTGATTGGTGTGTTTCGCCGTACTCAAGAATATTTCACTTATACGATGGCGGCCAGCGTTATAGTGGGGCGAAATCGGACAGAGACCGACAGAAACCCAAGACTGTCCGCAGGTTTATCTATTTGAAATCCCATAACTACACAAAGTAGCTAACATAAGAAATAATATATAAAATATGGTATAGATATATAGCCCAGTACGCATGGATGATTATGGACTAAGAAAGTAGCTTGATCGAGTATTTGTAAGGTGACATTAGTGAGGTTGTTTATAGTGAGTCAGAAAGGCTGACAATCCTTTAGTTAGAAATCCGTGAAATATTAATAGCATGTGGGATCAGTATAATCAGAAGAAGCAGCCCTGTGGCTGTGTTTTGCACACAGTCTTGACAATCATATTCCAGAAAACGAATGAAGCTACCTATGATAAGAGTCAACAGAAAATCACCGATAAATAGGATCGGATGACCAAACTTACTGAGTTACCGAGGGTAAAGAGGTATATAGGGATCAGACAAAACGGACAAACGTGCCGGCATCGTTTGGTGTATTATTTCAAACTTGCTTATTTGTTTGTTTTCTTATCAGGCTAACCTGAAAAACTTTTCACTTTAAGCTGGATATAAGAACATCGGAGTACATTCCCTTTTGCCAGGGCCTCGTCAAAGGATATTATATGTGATCAAACCATCTTAAAAGCCATTTGTCATATTTTGTGCTCATAAGAAGCCATTTCTAAAATGTCTAAAACATGAACCTGCATGGGTAACGCCAACCTTTTTCTTTGAGATACGTGAGAATCAATTTGTAAAGAACTCCCAGGTGACTCAAAAACACATTCATGAATAATGAAACCTGAGTTATATGTAGAACAATCCATACACGAGAAGAAAACCTTAGAGACCTGTAAACCCATCTATAAGGAAACCTAAGTTACTGCATTTGTTTACTCACCTGTTCATCTGTTAACATTCATGGCATTATATAGCTATATAATCTGTGGAAGAAACCTTTCGTTACCCATGGAACCTTCTGTGAAAAGACATCTACATAACACATGAAATCATTTGTGAAAGAAGCCCACAGGCCACATGAAAGGAAACCATTTGTGAAAGAAAGCTAAGTGGCATGCGAATCCTTTTGTGGTTAAAAAATAAACCAATGTGGTACGCGAATCTATTTCTGAAAGACACCTTCGTGACCGAAGCCCAAGTGACATTGGACGTACTGTTTTATCAATTAACTTGGGAGGAAAGTTTATTATAGTTTTATATAAGAGCATCTTATACACATTATCTAAAGTGACATGTTCCCGGTACCCACAGCATTTGACCCCGTCTCGTAAAATTATGTTGTTAGATATTTAAAAAGCTTGAACTCCAAATTGTAGCACTATGTATGCCCTCCTAAGCATCCTATCTATAATTCGACAAAAACATGTATAACTTATTCCTGACAAACTGGGCGCTTAGACATCGCTTACTGGTTACGCTGGAGCGTTCACCTCTGGTCCAGACCATTAGCGTCGCATGCTCGAATCCAGGCTGCGGCATTCAATCAGGAACCTGACAGAGGGCGATGGTTTAGGCCTACTCTAGGTTTACCGGTTCACTGTATCTATAAGACTGACCCTATAGGCGAAAAAAAAATTGAGTACGGCGTTTAGCAAACAAACATGTATACAAATAAATAAATAAGTAAATAAGTATATAAACATAACATAGCTGACATAAAATGTACTGCGTAAAACTGCACATTCTTCCACCCTCCGTTGGCTGAAGGACTTTCTTGACCATGTACGATTATTTCTTGACACAGGAGGGTTCGTGACATGTCAGTCCCTTCCTGCCCCACACACATGCGTGACAGGTCCCCGTGACGCGTCACCCTTCGTGCTGTAGGCTATCAGGAGCATTCCTGCGTGACGTTTGAACCGCTTAGAACCCAAAGGACTCCCTCCAGCTACAGTTTTTGTGCGAAATTGTCCAATCAACTCGCCGGCAATGAGAGAGAGAGAGAGAGAGTCAGGCCTTTTAGTCTTTATGAAATTACGCCATATTTGCTAATAACAGGCTACGCCGGCTATATCCGTGCGTACCCTGGTGCCATAATCAATAAGGTAGAGTTGAAACCCATGTCACCGGTGGGAAGGGGCCATTGTGGCGGGTGCTGGTAAACCCATTGGGGAGTCGCAATGAAATACAGGGAATGCGGAATCTGGCACGCACACAGCGGCTCTAATCAATGTACGGATATATACAGAGGAAACAATATCGTACCTAGCAAGCCAAAGACAAAGGTTGTTTCCATATAACACCTTTAGAGGGTAAATCCTCGTGAACAGCTTTCTATGATGCTTTTCCCTAACTGTTATACTCCGTTCGGAAACGTTAACATATATATTGTGTGTGGGCAGGTATTAAACCTCATCAGTTGCAATTTGCTAATACCATGCTTGAAACATAATTTAGTTTTCTTGCAAGTCCGTTATACAACATCCGCTACAGATACAAAACGTGACTGTATCCCCTGACCAATTCACCTTCTAAGCTCATCCAGAGGAGTTGTGAGATTTTGGTCAACTTGCATCGTGTGGTGACATCACTGACCGAGCCGTAAGGTATGGTATTATGGACGGCCTGCACGTCCATATCTGTTTATCTCTGTCGATATTTCGCAAAATCGTTAAATGATGATCACCTCATAAAATATATTTATATACCTCTCATATACAGCACAGGGGGCTGTGAGGTTTTGTTCAGGTTTTATCTTTGCTCAGAGTCCGTGGGACTGTTTGCCCAGCTGTCTGGTTGACCGATTTCCCGCGCGGCACCTCTTGCTGTCGCTTATCTTTTGCTGTGGCTTTTCGACTACGTAAAGAGTATTAACATTCGACTTTGCTATAAACTGTAAGGTTGGCTTGCCGTTATTCCATTAATACCAAATTCTGTATGGAAATCTGTTACATTTTTAAGCGTTAAAATAAAAAGATTTTCAAACGTAACTCCCAATTTTATAGCGCAGTGTAAACTTTTGTGGTTAAGACTAATTCTGACTTAATTATAAGACATCTTCGTGACCTTGTTCCATGAATTCTGTTTATTCGTAAATAAAATATAATAATATAATAATAATAATAACAATAAAATAATATGGTTAAATCAAATGTGATAATTACAGTTTTTGCATGGAGAGATGCGAGATTTTAGGTATTACCCAAATGATCGAAATCAACAAGATCAGTTTCTTCAGCTCGATCGTCAGTATACTTTCATATTACCAATACTGAAATTGAAGTTACAAATGTTCGACTTAGAATTGAACCCACTACTTTAAGATTATACATTCATGTCTCTATACTATTTGGATTGCACCATACGTTGGAAATTGTCGTCAAAATTGATAATTATGTATTCTTAGAGAACATGACGATCTCTCATGAACAGATGTCTTTACAGAGGCGTAGGCTTCGTGAAGGTAAGCGGTGATTGGGAAACACGTTGTCCATTACATAGATTGAAGATCAAAGGAAGTCTCCTAAACAAGCTATACATCGCCAAGTACAACAAGGATATTTCATCACATTAGGGAAGCTTACTAGTAAGATGAAAAGAGCAAACGAGGAACTAGAACACGGGCGGAAAATCCAGAGTTAAGCTACATTTGACCCCAACAATATTGTGTAACTAAAAATGTTGGAACTATGCAATGTATGTATTAATACAGTATTGTAAGCATTTCATGTATTATAGCCAAGGGATTCAAACGTGCGTGCATCCATAGAGCTTTGAAGACGTGCATGTATTCGCACGGCACTGGAAGTATAGATATAATCACACACCATTAGAAGCGTGCATGTATTACACGAATACTGTGTCTCGCGTATTTATCATTGGATGTGTGGATTCGTCTACATCATCTACGAAGAAAAGGTATTCTATGCTTCGTGTATGTGGACTGTCATATGTGCACATTTATTAGAGAACAATATTTTGCCGAACAGTGAATAACAAAGTTTAGCGATGTATGTTATACGTGAATTTATAGACGGAAGGGCATGGAGGTACACAAAAGGAATATACATGCAGGTTGTTTTAGAAAGGACTTCTTGACATCTGGGTAATGCAATAACACACCCACAGTGTAATATGTGATGTTGCATGTCGTTCCATACTCAACAAATTTTTTTTAAAAAATTATTAAATGAATATGGGATATACACAGTGGGAATATTATGTACCTAATTATGAAAAAAGACGGCAATCATACTGTTATCATCGGAGTAACAAGAGAAGGCGACACGCGCAATACGCAATTCCTTGGGAAAAGACGAACTGCTGCAATAACCTGTACGTCTTACTTCCTGTAGCGGTGTTGACAGCGAGACATTCGCCTACTCATGCACTGAAAAACCTCTCTGCACAGTCTAACCGGAAGTCGTTCCTATTGGTCAGCGCGTGCTTACCCGCGATCTTGGAAGTGCGTCTAGGTGGATTCATTGTGCTGTCGCACTCATCTTCCAAGCTCACCCCAGATGTGGCCAATCTGGAGAACGCGACATTGACACTGGCGTTATATAAGAAGTTGAGCATTAAAGCTGAGGTATTGGGTGTAGCAATGTCATGTTGGATGTCAGTCGTGGACCATGTTTCCATATGTTTAAACGGCGTGATTGGGCGTCATGGGAGGCCAAGCAGTTTTCTTCCTAATAAAGTGATACTTCCACTGCGAGATTTAACTACATAAGGTGAATGTTTTAATTTTGTTGAGTATATGTAGTTTTCATCCAACAGAATAGGGTGAGTTATAGCGTCATTATTATCGAGAATGCAAGTATTGGCGATAAGCTGGTGCATCCAAAATCTATTCCAACTCTACGACAATGATTCGTAGCATATGGTTGGACAAAGAATTTTGAAGAGTGAGAAATTTCGTTTTACACAACTTCTTCTACAAATTATTTGGCTCCATTCGCCATTGGCAGGTTTTACACGACTTCTTCTACAAATTATTCGGCTCGATTCGCCATAGGCACAATGTGACATCATGTGCGTGAAATAATTTCCTCCTTTCTTTTAACAGTTATACACATAAATATCGAGGCCCGCAATGAGAGAGACACAGGAATAGAAAAAAGGAAATTACCTTATCCACTTCGCACAATTTTGTGATTTTCATCACTTTCAAACTAAATCTGCTAAACATCATTTTTTTTCACAAACTATGGTGGGATTTTTCCAAAAAGAGGAATTAAAAAATTTCATACCATTGCCAACCCGTTATTTGTTATAGTGAAACACATATCATGCATCATTTACACACAATGTTTGCTTCGTAATTAATACACAGTATGGTGATTATCTAAAAATGGCAGCTCTGCAATCGTGTTTTTCCACACGATATCAACACAGCACCGGCAAAATGAGGACATGCACTTTTCGTGAGGTGGCCTTGTTAAGCTATGAATAATGAGATGTCATCCGAGGGTGGCAGAGGGAGATAGATAGATGTGACGTAACTGAGTTGACAACTGCCCCGACACAGCCCAGCGGGCTTGGGCAAACCCACAACCTTATACAATGCCCTCAATTACACTATGTCCTCTACCTATATAGATTTGATTACTTCTGAAATCTGATTCTTTTAAGTCATATTGAATGTCGGCAAAATGTCAGATCCATTAACCCGGGCCGCATGGAAAGAGCCTTTCGATTACTTTTAATGGGATTTAGATCGTCCGCCCTAAGCTGAGTCGACCTCTCACTGCACTCTCTATGCAGGTAAAAAAAAATTACCGCCCTGAAAAACCCTAGACAAAGAAAGGTTGCACTTAGGCGTAATTTAATCAAACGGCCGATTATTTAAAAATTAACCTGGTAAAAAGTGCGAAAGCGGACCCCAACTGGAGAGAGCGTCTGGAAGTAGAGCTGGCAGTGTGTCCTACCCATGTTTAACACTTTAATTCTTACATAAGAAACTCGGCTACACTAATCCGTTCTCTGGTCGCCGCCTAATGGATGTAGAAAAGGCCTTTAATGGTACGAACATTAGCCTACACTTTTTTTCTTGGATTTTTTTTTCTTTTGGTAGCCTTAAAATCGCCAAAATAATGCCACAGACATCTTGGTTGGGGTTAAGAGCTTGGAGAGCGATGCTAATTTCTGTTTTGTAAGACAAGAGAATCCCAAATGCCAGACAGAATTTTCTACAGTTAATGCATATTGTAGGCTGATGGTTAGCGATAAAATTAATCAGTACTGGCATTCGTATATAGTATACTTGACAACACGAATGTGGGATTGTAGACCGATGTCGGTCTACTGATGTAGGCTACTCTCTCGAAACGACTGTACACAAATTTGCACATCCACAATTATACATGTATCGACTGTACACAAGTCAGTTGTGTTCCGCTGATATACAGGTTATTGCAGATGTGTTACAGAAACTACATCATTTGCGTACTGCTGGTTCACAAAGTAAGTTGACTGCGCATCTTTGTCATAATACTGTTCACCATTCCTAATGCTGAAAGTGATTCCACGTCATGGTCACCAATATATCTAGGCTGAAAAAAAGACAGTGCCGCGCGCTAATTTGACATGCATTAGGCCTAAGTCATACCAAGTAATCTCCGAAGTTTGTGGCTAGGCTTTAATATTTGAAATTCCTAAAACGGGACTACATGGCATAATCGAAACCTGTGATTGACGGAATTAGACTCGTTGTGTTGCATTTTCCGTCAACCACCGCGGACCGTCCCGTCATCGCAGACTGTGATATTGTTAAGCACCGCGGGGCGAAAATGCCT
The DNA here is from genome assembly GCA_016165875.1 of Acanthopleura granulata. Lineage (NCBI taxonomy): Eukaryota > Metazoa > Mollusca > Polyplacophora > Chitonida > Chitonidae > Acanthopleura > Acanthopleura granulata. The sequence goes on along the minus strand of JABBOT010000001.1, from coordinate 40,927,128 downwards.
CCAATCGATGCTCATCTGGCAGTCAGGGATTGATACGAATTTAATTGCCCCGTCCAAAAGGTCCTTCCATTCAAACATCGCCTTAAACCCAATTTTACAAGAAATCCCGCGCTCGATCCGATGACGGTTCGGGTTGTGGGGTCGTTGGTCGATGACTGGGGACGGTTCTCTAGGGACCATGGTCTTCCAGCCGTTCGGATCCAGCCATGTTTCGGCTACTCTCACGTTCACATGCTACAACCGGCAAATCTCTATATTAGAAATTAGTTGTTATAGGGATTAGCGTAATCCATTTATCCGAACAATTTGCCGAGTAGCTGCTGGGATCGATAGCCATGTGAATGTCATTATATATTGTTCTGGAGGGAGCTAGTGGTCTACGGACGGGTCGATGGTACAGTCCCTCGTCAATACAAGACCATATTGAACTGCTGCCGTTTCCAACCCGGGACGCTCTACACCCTTAGTCGCTCTAGCTCGCCACAAAGGCAATCATTTGCATTCATATCGTGAAATTGATACCGTCCAGTCTTCGTACCCCATTGCTGATGACCCGAACAACGACAGGCTTTGTAACACTTGTATCGATATTGCAAGAGAAAAAACAAATCGATCCAGGAAAACCGCCTTATCGGGCGCCCATTACCTTGGCGTGGATTGGCGTGAAATTATACCGTAGGAAAGAGCCAGAACGTAATTTCGAGGCGGGATAAATTTTCGATCCAACACAATTTTCTCCACTAATATACGTTATACCGTTATACGACAGTTTTTTTTTCTCCTCCTTCGAAAGCAAAGTTTTTTTAAGAACCAGCGACCTCATCTACCGCTCTTACTTAAACGGATTCGTTTTAATTGATCAATTAATTTCATGGAAATCGAAAACTGTCTAAAAACGTGCGATCATAACACGATTATGTCTTACAGATGGAATGTTTAAGTTGAAGACGCATCAGCAAGCTATAAATACATGTAAGCGTACCTGTCCCATGACGGGACTTGGTGATTGTAGATCAATATCACATCATGCAGCTAAGATTCCATATATATATATATATATATATATATATATATATATATATATATATATATATATATCTGGTTAAGTCTAGCTCATTGATGTCCGTCTATTTTAACACAGATTCCTTTTTGAAAAAATCTGTGTTAAATAATGAAGTCAAAGTAAAGAATGTCAAAGTAAGGAATTTGCGATACATCATACTTATCATAACATGCTTACATGTTTTCCTCATGTCTAATTTAGTAGTATCTGTTTTATTAGTTTTCAATAAACATACATTTCATAGTTTACAGAGACTGAGTTTTACGCATACAGGGGTTAAGGCGTCTTACAAGCACCATCCTATGAGAGATCCAAAAGTTAGCGAGGAAATGACTCCATTTCTATGACATTGCCAAAAGCCTCAACCGACTTTCAAAGTTTCAAAAATTATCTGACATTCTTAAGAATATGGAAATTCGAAATATCGAAACCCATTATTGAATGAATTACCATTTTTGTATGTGTATAGGTTATATACATATCGCCCAAGTAATACAGGTTGATGGATGGATTGTGTACGTCATAAACTATTTGAGGTTTCGAGGTTTCATTGATTGCAAGGTTAACATACAGTCACCACTGAATGGCTGACATATATGCCTGTCATCCACTGATTACTGCAAATATAACAGTAAATTATAATTCAAAACAATCAAATAGTGCACTGACTATAAAGCATGACGCCAAGACACCAATTATTGCATAAATGGCTATAGCTCATGCATGACGCGCGGGGAGCAGTTATTGAGTCGCATGCCTGACTGTCAGGGAAAAGCATGGCACACAAACCACCAATCGCCACATATACTGTGACAGTGCGAGAAGTACAGTCACACATTACTGCAATGCTGTCCATGACAACATTCGACACGACCAACACCCAACCACATTACGCTGACCACCTATTCGAGAAATATACAGCGCGGTGGTCGTCTGCTCCTGAATAAAACCATGGCTGTGTCGGTCAAACAGTATACATAGAGACGTACAGCCGTCTGGTGGTCGGCAAGCGATAAGATCAATATTCCACAAACAGCCGCGGATAAATGCTGCCCATAAATGACAATATCGAAGCCGTGTGAATGCGGTCCACGAGTCCATTGTTTTCGAATTCATCATACGTAAGGTATAGAGTGACAGGCTGCTCAAACTCATGTCATCAAGCAAATACGTAAGGTATAGAGTGACAGGCTGCTCAAACTCATGTCATCAAGCAAATACGGGTCACTCCGGCCGACCCTCTTGTCCAGCTCTGACTCAGTATGACAGTACCCTATGTATATTAAATCCGACGTTATTTCCGTCTTTTTCTTCCACTTTCAGGTCTGGTAAAGGAACTGGACACTCATAAATTTGATTATGCCACCAAGCATTTGGTGTCGCACGGTACGTATATACTTGTTATGAAGGAGCCAGTGGCTGTGGACAGTACAGACGCCCCACGGCCCCCCTCGCCGTCCGAACAACAGTTTACCTATACGCCCCTTCTGGAGAAGTTCACCGAACTGTTCCCACATTACACGGTTCACGTTCAAGGAGTGGACAAGAAAAAGACGCGGAAGTCCGCAAACAAGTCGCCTAGTCCGGCTGGTCGGATGGGTTTGAAATCAAGGAAGGGAGTGGTGAAAACTAGTACCACGGCAAGGCGGCGATGAAAAAAGGTGTGTTGTACATGCAAAGACATGTACGAAGCGGAGATGAAACGTCAAGATGACAATGCAACGAGCAGTGTAAACCAGAATTCTCGTGGAGGAGTAGGCAGTTAAACATCACTCCAAAGTCACATGACCAAACGGTCAACAAAAGTTAGAAAGGCTTGTTCCAACAAGTACAAGTAGAACCTCCATCTTCGAAAAAGCAATTAAAAAAAGTCATGACAAGATTCCTTTGTGTTTGTGTGCCTGTGTTCATGGGATGATGCAGGCATGCAGTTACGAGAACTGTATGGAATTATAAATGTATATATAATATACACCTCTGTATGCGATTCTTGCTCAGCAGACAGGACAAAAATACTTGTCGATATAGGGTATTGTTGTGTGCTAAAATATACTGTATGTAGCATGCAAAAATGAATACCTCTTGCTCACTCGTGGAATAATACAAGTATCTTATAACTGCTGTATAATCCGGTCATCATGTATATACCCGGTGTTCATATCACTGGCTTATCCGCTTATCACACAGGTGGTGCGGTCCAAGATTATGCAGGGTACAGCTGAGTAAATATTACTGTTATCTTGTTCAAATTTATACAAGGCGCGTGTGTTTTTTTTTTAAAGACCGTCCAAAGTTCTTGACATCTATAAACGAATGCGTAATTTCTGAACAGGGCAGTCGATATACCTATTAAAACATTACATGCATGTAGTTAAAGGGCCGAAACATTTGAAGCCTTGTCAAAACAAGAATTGACAGTTCATTCACCATGTCGCTGTCGGTTTTTTTACCTGCAATTAATCAATGTTTCTAGGTGTGGCTACCAAGCTTTAACAGTTTTTCTGTTTTATAACAGTTTTATATTTATGTTTACATTAATGTGTCACAATCAATTTTACCTAATTAAAGACTTCCGTGCATGTACTAATTATTTTATTATTTTTATTTGAAACATTTACGGTTTGATCTTTTAGAATAATATTTAAAAATGCCTTTATATATTCCACAGCCTCTCGATCTGACGATGTATAACTATTGTGGACGTAAAGATACGGCAGTGAATAATTGCTTTTTCTGTTTGAATCTTTTTTATTCTACTTTTAATATTTTGTTATAAATATCTACTTGATGTACTTGTCAATATACATCGAAATCGAAGTATACATTCACATGTAAGAAGATAAAAATTTTCCTGTATGTGTGTAGAGTAAAGTTGACAATGAATTTAATACCTAAACGCTGTTGTAAATGACGGCCAGTATTACGTTTTCCCCTGTCCCATAATTATACTACTTTGAATCTTATATTACACAAGAGCCTTACATTTTCTATACAAACAGAGAAGAATACAGTGCTATACATGAGCATGAAGTCTCTTTGTTATTCTGTACAAATGTAAAGAGATTAACCTGCTATGAGAAATTATATCTAGGAAAGAAGAGGTCGAATATGTTCATTTGACCGTGCCAATTCTACAATAATCAATATATATGGTTTAAGCGAATCTATATCTACGAGTGTTTGCTTATTTCTTTCACTAGTGTTCATCGTGAGCATTTGAAAGCAATCGGGCATTGCTTGAAGGAAAGCCGATGTACATGGCGAAGTGGCAACAGAACCAGCAAGAGTTGAATTCGAACACAAGACATCTTTGTCGAAAGGCTATATGGAGATGTTAACTGACTTACATTTATTTACATAATTTTTAATACAACAACTCAAGAATTCTTCGCGTGTACGATGGCGGTTAGTTTTCGTGGTGGAAGAATTCGTGTAAAAGGGATAAACAATAGGCCTTTGGCATGTCACTGGCGAACCTGAGGCAACAACAGTCCAGACTTCTCGGCCGGCGTGAGCCCAGGCCCCTGGATCATGAAGCTGTCTTAAGACTTGAGTCAAACTTACTCGTAGCTTCAAAACGGATTACTGTGCTAAAATTGTGATTCACCTCCAAGGGTTTTTTTTTCATTGCAACACTAACAGTTGTCACAGGCTTTCATGACAAACATGAGAATTAGCATTTAATTTCAAATCTAAGTCCAGGATTAATACCACAATTTTAAGACTAAGTGTGGTGTAAGGCAACTTTATGATATCTGTTTTTAAACGCACTGAAGTAAGCTAATTTTAGCACATAAAACTCCTCAGTATGCAATAATGGCGCATCATGCTTCCGAATAGCTGCATGTATGAGTATTACTGCATGAATATAAATAAATGAATATTGGATAAAGAAACAATGGCGAGCAATGGTTTTCTCCAAGGCACATTCGTCGCTGGTTTTGGAAATTATTATCAATGTAGAAAAGGCTTTGTCGACAACAAATTTATCGTTTTTACGTCTGTGAGAGTCTAAGTAGGTATATATATATATGGCGACTGAATCTACTGATTGCTCAGTATTTATTACACGTGAGTGAGTTTCTCGTTTTCCTTTTATTTATTATTTTCTTTTGTGCGCATGTCCAATTTATTCATTAATGTATTTAGTTAATTAATGATTAACGCTGTACTCGCAAGAAGATATTATACGACAGGGGTCCGGTATACAAGAGTGGAGGATACTGGGAAGAGGTCGAGGAAACCACCCTATCTTCCTAGCAGTTTCGGATGATTGTCCTAGAACCAAGTCGTCCGAGTACGAACGATACAGAGATGTTCCACATTTCTGCGGATGACGTGTTTCACTTCAATGTAAAAATACTTGCAATCATAAAACAGAAAAGCACCGCTGGCAGAATAGTCAAAGCATTCACCCAAGGCTGTATAGAACAGGAGAAACAGATTGGGTGCCTTTAATCTTCCAATAGCTTTCCAAATTAAGCCAACAGCATAGTGAGCTAAATAGCGATAAAAAATGAGAAAATGACAGTACATGTCCCGTTTTCCCCTGTTCCACCAACAGCCAACAGAGCAGCAGCTCACCGTCGTTCAGGGTTAGAGGTTTATTGCGTAATATCATGCAGAATTATACCCAAACCTGTTTAATTCCAGATTCATTCTTTCAAGGCTGAATTCCAGTTTTATTTCAATATTATTAATCAGATGCCCGCCTCTGGTGACATTGTAGACGTGCGCGTCAGAATTCGCTTTACATTTAATTTATTCCATGCGCTCTTTTTTTTCCCATACAGCCCTTCACAGAAATTTATGTAACGGAAAATGTATAAGATGGTAAAAAAGTGTTCAATCATGATATGACATTGGCTGGTGGGATCACCCGACGACTTTTCATACGCCCAATTACATGGGTGTCATTTTCCATAATTGTGTAGCTGGCACGCAGTGTAGCCTAAACCCCTCGCCAAAAACTGTTGTGGATAACAGGATAACCTCTCACCTTTCAAAAGGCGTGCGATGAACGTTAAGGACGCGTGCGTCAAATGTTGTTCGCGCATGATAGACAGGGTCGTGACCTCATATCCGCTTGCTGACGGAACTGGAATCAGCACGGATCATCTGCCCTTCATGTTTAAGAGGCCTGTTCGCACATTTTCTTTCCGAAACTAAATATTTTGATTTTTGCAACGGTGCAAGAGAGACGTGCGCAATTTGCCAACTACATGGTTTGTGGAGTGTTAAAGTTTTATAGCATAAATTGATGAATGAATTAGGAGCTCCCATCACCACACGTCACTAACTTCTCAAGCGCCTGTCGTTTGGTATATATATACACATAACCATGTATATAAAAACAAATGGGAATTTATGATGTTAAACTGCCACCAGACATTATCTAATTTGGGTTGTGCTGCCAACAAAATCAGGGCAAGCAATATAACAAAAATGACCAAATCATGAAGCATACGGCTTTAAATACCGTACTCAGTAATCCAGTTGACAGGAAGTATATAAATATATAACCGTCTACGAAATGTTTAAAAAGGTACCCACTTTTATATCAAGTATTGTCAAAATTGAAAAATATTCATGTCTCGTCGGATTGTTCATTTGTTTAATTTGAGACAGTTCAAAATCCGAACTTATATTCACAACTGTTATAATGGAGTGAACGACAAGAACGTGAACAATTTACATTTTGAACATAGCATTTTATATACCAATTTAACCTAGCCGAATATAAGAAAATAAAACCCACCGAAACGGACAAAACAATTGAAAACACGGTGAATAAAATAAAAGTTATACAAAACATTTTGCATTTCAGTAATGTAAGCTTTCAGTTGCCTTGCTGGAAAATGTTTAACCGGATAGCATTTTTCCCGTTAAAAAATCATGAATTCATCTACAGTAGGATACATGCCTTCTCAATCTTTATATTATACATAATATGAACACATTGTTATGTAAGCATAATGAAGTCTATGGTTACAATATGGGATGGCATAATCATCCACGCCTCTGGTCTGTTTTGGTTTCATTCAGTTACGAGTGCAAAATGATTTCAGAATAAAGCCTAATCTTGCGTGAATGAACCAGGAATTCTACATTTGTAATATGGAAACATTTGATAGGTCAAACACCTGAATGAAAATACCTACATATATAAAGGAAAATACGAAGTCTTTGAAAGTCGTCCAACTGACAAGATGTGATGAAACTCCACCCCAGAGCTCTGGAAAAAATGTCTGATATTCCGAACAAAACTAAACCGGGTTGAGTTTCCTATTCATTCTGGGTATAGAACAACCGACATTTCTAAGACGAAAAGATTCACGAGCTTGTTTCAAGTTTATACGGAACTTTATCACATGTAATTTAACAGTATTACAGCACCGCATTAAAAGCGATCTTGCTGAAAAATATTAAATTATTACGTTCCGATTTATAAGCAAATTGATGACTAAATGAATTTATCAGACTTGAGAACTTTATAAATATGTTTTTCCATGTAAACAAACATTCAGAACTTTTGTGACCAAGGCCATCGTAATTTTTATAATTCAGGAAAGTCGTAAAAACTAGGAAACTTCCTAATAAATAAACTGCTATTGTAGCAATTTGAATGAATATTAAACAATAAAAAGTCTGCAATCTACACTTAGAAGTCGCTATGTAATGCATTTTGCTCTCACGTGCACAGTACTATGTTACTGAATTTCTGTTTCGATGTGTGTAACTCAAGTTCAGAATCACATGTTGTTCTTCGGAATTCCCACGTGTGTGGTCTACACGGCAACAAAAGCGATAAATCTCGTGAAGCTGATATAAAGCAACTGTCTATTAAGTAGTGTTTAAGAACAAAGCGGTTGTGCATATCAACGCCTTGTTTACCGTATGTTAAGTCAACATGCCGAGTTGGCCGATTATTTGCTGAACACGTCGGCCCCAGACCCAGCTGGTTCCTAACCTCACCATCAGAAACACAAGAGAAAACGTCAAATATTTGCAAACGGTAACACCTTGAACTGACAAATGCTATTAAATCAATTCACTACGCATACAGATCAATTTTCTTTGTCGTCATGTGGTGACGGCCATGGCGAGATGGGGCACGGGACAACCAAGATGGCGTCCTGGAAACGGTCACTTGCCAGACACGTCACATGCGGATCACGCCCTTATCGTGTTAATAATTTATACAATCCACAGACGGCAAAGTATCCATCAAGAACGTTTGATTAGTTACGATAAATCCTTCTGACCAAGACTGCCCTTTAGGCTACAGAGTTCTTCACACCAGTTTATTGTCTCAGAAATAAATTCCCCGACTGAGTCAACAACTCACAAAGGATGGAGTCAAACTGGTCAGGTTTTTCATAAATTTACACAATCCTGTGAAACTATGCCAACTGACTTAATGCCGATAAAGGGTTTGTATTCGTTGTCACCTAAATCATCCAGGAAAAAACCACAGAGGGTTCAGATACTGGAGTCGAGAGATATTGAAATAAGAACAACAATTATAGAAAAATGTGTACATAGTACAACAGACTACATCATGGAGAGCGTAACTAGCAGCGACGACAGTGTGACAGTTTGTACATGGTCACGCATAGGCCTGTAACTGGGCTAAATCTGGCCTCTTGTCAGTTTACTTCAGCAAGGGTTTATTCTAACTGTTCATGAAAGTTCTTAAAAAGAAGTAGCTTGCACACCCATGCTGAGCAGAATTAGTTTAAGAAAAGTGCAGTGATGTGAATTACAATTTATTAGATGTCACTGGTCTAGACTTATTCAAAATTTAATAACTGATAATCAGTTGTTACAGTTATAATATTACTTATAATATTACTAGTTTCGGGAATTCTTAGTCCACCAGCATAATACTGGTCAGTTCAGAAAAACCTGGCCTAGACAATTTAAAGTTATCAAACTGGTAAAATATTTTAAATATTTCGTTACCAATGAAATATTCTCCCAACTGTTTCAACAATTATTCTCTGCACGTGTATACGTAATATGACTTACGTTCGTTAGGAAACTTGGCTAAAATATTATACCACAGGAAATGCCACAGGAAAGAAGAATCTTAATTTGTTTCATTACGAACATCTGATACGATGCCTAGACAGAAAAGAAACATTAAACCCATTAAGGCAACCAAAGAAACATACGTTTCTCAGTCCGTAGGCCAATTTCTGGATTTGTTTTGTTTGCCGTTATCAGATTTCCCTCAAATCTATCCTATCATCATCATCACCTGATAGCAATGTTAAGAGTACCAGTGGCGGGGCCGACATTAGGAACGAAAACTAGCTGAACTTCTTTTAGGTAATCAGAACTTTCCTCTCAAAACTCCAGCAGAAATACGATAGGGTAGACCAAAACTCGACATTGATGTATGGCTTTCTGGTTGACAAGTCTGCCTCGGAACCGTCGTAAAAACGTCATCAGGCCCCCACCCATGGCGTAGCCAAGTTACCGAGGCGGCCCCCAGGTTGCGCTGATGGACTGATACCCGGGACCAGTTAACATCTCCCCGCCGTCAATGGAAATCTCGTCATAGTTATATCGCAGATGTAGCATAGGGAGAGAAAATTAAAACCACATTACTCTTGACGCTGAATTTGTAGATTAGCCTCAAAAGTTACTCCACGGAATTGCCAGGTGTGAGCTTTGCAATAAACACGGGGAATTTGCAAGAGGCGCGGGAAAATGACAGGCCTGTGATATCTCCCCCAGCATGGGTCATTGAGTCAAATAATCTTCCCGCTCTTCATCGTTTGCTTTGTTGGATTCGACTTCGGTGTAATCATCCAAGAAGATATGTCACACATGTAGCTCATGACCAAAGTACAGACCCCTGTCAAATAACACCCAAAACAGCGTCCACATTTAACCTCCACTGTGAGAGTTACCACATGTAACAAACGTCCTGTAAAACTGTTCCATTCAAAGCTAATTCTCTTCTCTTCCAGAAGTGAATTTATTTCCATATTAGAGTGAAGTGTTACACCATTCTTTAACCCAAACATTATTTTATTTATATACAAATGCCGTTATGTTTAAGGATGATATAGGTTCGGCTGGAAACCACCACCAATAGTATACCTGCAAGCGGCAATCGAATCCACAGGCGTTGGATTTGAATTCGCGGTATTCTGGGAAATGTTAAATGATATAGGGCCCCATAAAAAGTAGAAAGTTTGCCTTCTTTGTCCTCTTTATAAATAATCTATTCAACCGATCGGGACCACCGTGTCGAGAGTAAAATTAGTCTGAGCACGGTATTTCTAACAAAGAATGACTGAATGATTATGCCTATTTGCCAGAACCTATCAAAGAATCAAACTGGCAGTTTCCGGAACTGAAAAAAGGGACTCGCACAGTTCTTAAATGTGTTTATTTATTTTATTGATGCTTTAATCGGGACTGAAGAACAATGTCGTCATTATACCAGGTGGATAACTTAAGGACATCGTTTTCTTTTATGATTTAATTTAATACGCAACCTGCTCTTTACATATGTCTAAGATTGTTCCTGTTTAGCTTAGCGAGGAACAGAAACTTTAACGCAAAACCACATATCAACATTGTATTATCAGAACCATGTCAATCATGTGAAGACTTCTACACCAGACTATGTACCACATGTATAAACATACAAAATCAGCATCCATTATCAGTTAAAGGTGGAATTCAGCTATGCAGCCAACACAACTGATCCGAGTCAAAATGGAATGGTCTTCTATTCCAAATCTGCTAGTCAACAACAGCAATTTGGATATCTTTATAATGTTATCTGATGTATTACGGGTTGACACTATCAGCGTACAACGCTGTAATTCTTTGTCAACTTTTCCTGTCCACTATTGCATTTTGCAAGATTTACAAATCACAATTAACTAAAAACAGGTTTAGGGCGGCTTTCTTGGAATGATTTTCTTGCCACATTTTTTGAGGCCTGTTAAAATCTCCAAAGTCGAGTATCTTCAAGCAAATGTAGACTATAGCCGGAGACTGCCATGTTCTGCATACCAAGTTAGATCGACATCTCTGGTTCGGTGGTCCGGTCATCTCCCAACCTGTCACATGCCTTGTGCCTGGCTTAATCTTAGAAACAACCGGATATTGTGTATCCGTTTATCACATGCTTGATAATATACCGTCAACAATACTGTCACGAAGGGCGCACGAGGAACATCAGGACACTTCATTGTGCAATCTGGAAACATGGTGTTTGTGCTCAGAACAACTAACAGTTCCACATCTGCTTGAAGCCTACTGTGCCAGCTCCATTGGTCGTCCAAGGTGTCAGTTCTGAACTTCATGACAACTTCATGATAGTTCCACATCTATTTGAAGTCTATGGCACCAGCTTCACCGGGCGTTAGTTCTGAAGAATGGAGATCCAGGTTATCTGTGCCAAAGACAACTTCAAGATAATTCCACATAGTGCCAGCTCCATCGGGTGTCCACGGTGTCAGGTCTCTACAACGGAGATCCACCGTATCTATTACCTTGTGTACACATCAATCATGATAAACAATGTATGCTCTACATGTAAGTTATGCACTGCGAGTCACCCCTGTCAACCCTGTGGTTCACACACACGGGGTCAACTGAGTCACGCGTTCAAGGCGTCAATTACATGGTGTCACTTCCATGGTTGTGAATCACCCGTGGAGTGGGCCCTCGGTGTCAATTCAGTAATGCGTACATGTTGTCACGTCCATGATGGTGTCGTTTCCATGGATGCCAGTCACCTCTGGAGCGGGTCCATCGTGACAATGTTCGCCGGGAAATCGTCCATCAACATGATACCTTTCTCCCGATTCACGTCCAACTCTTTGATGTATCCAAACCAATAGATTACCATTCCAGGGCCGAATCTGACAACAAACGAAGATAACTTAATGTTTGGACTCTTCTCTGCAATGTCGATCACGTCAAAAGTCATCACCGTGTAAGTCTCAAGCCAATGGCCAAGAATTCAAGATGTATAAGTAAAATGGCGAAATTATCTAGGGATGCATAAATATTTCGATAACATTTTCATATTGTATATACAAATCACTCGATGTAGTATATAAACCAAAGTACCCGACCAAAAAAGAAAAACAGAAACAACGCATGCATCTTTCTAAGTACAGGATAAAACGACAAAAGAGGGATAGATTGAATGAATGCAAGAATGACTGATTATAATTTTACGTCACATCAGCAAGATCACACCCTTATCGGTTGGAAGGGCATTTGAAGGCTGGAAATTCGAGGAAATCTCATGGCCTCGGATTGAGAACTTGGTACAAACAAACGATCTGTTTTCGATAATGAAGTATAAACTTGTGAATACTCTTCTACAGTCAATGGTTAATGTATACAGACTGGGCAAAATACGGCTTAGACAATTATGGTTATACTTGGTCATTACGTGTTTATTCATTTATCTATCTGATTGGTCCGCAGCTTCGTAATTAAGAATACGACGGTCGTCGGGTTTATGGGTGGAGGTTACGTAGTCATAGGAAGTACAGTGTATTACGAAATCAACCGCGCACATATAGTAATGCATAAAGTAACATTCGTCCCGCGTAGAAAAGGACCTTAACTGGCAATTCGCCGATCGCCTCCTGTCTCAATCCATCATAAAGTATTTGACAGTTGAAAGTTTTCCCATATATTCAAATTTAAAGTCAACCTTTATGAGTGTTCCAAATTTTCCATACATACAGACGATACGACAAACAATTTCCCGGCAGCGGAAACTTAACCAGACTAACCCCAAAAGGACGAGCAAAGCAATGTAGGATTTATATGGCTTTTTACAGTACTACCAAAACACTTCTGATTACTTTTCAGGGAATCTCATTTTCTCGGGAACATAAACCAACTGTTAGCAAACAGACATTGGAAGGGGGGATTCATTAAGCGTTATACAACTTTTCTCTGGTGGAGGAAAATTGCGCCGCAAAACAATCGACGGCGGCAATCAAGTGAATTGAAAATTCGGGACGAGGTGAAGTGCGCGCCGACAGAGATTGGTCTAATACCTCCGTAAACTAACAAGGGATGGCTGGGGCCACTGATCTGGCTGCCTTCTAGCCCGGCAGTAATCACGGCGAATTGTGTGTATCTACAATTGAAGGGTCCAGCCTGGCCTAGATTAAAGTCAGTTAAGATTGTATATATTGGTAACGATCTTTTGCAATTCATTCAATATTTCTGTTTGAGCAGTGAAGCTGGCAGTAGAAACGTTCCTGGATTAATCAGAAGGAGTCTAACACGGGCAAACTCTGTCCCGGCACCGTTAGATTGTGAAGACGGCCGCGTCATCTATCAAACTGTCAAAAAGCTAAAAGAGCCGTGTCTCCCTGGCCGGGGTGATGGGGCCGCGGGATCTTAAAGATTACGGCCCGGTTAAATACACCAAGACAACCGGCCAGTGCAAGTAATAACCGTGTACACACGACTCATGATCCATACTAATTTCATTTCGCCTAACCTAACCTCGCTAGATGTCATCCAGGCGAGTAGAAACAAATTTCCACACGGGAGCCCAACAGGGACCCTAAAACAGTGCAACCAGCCAAAAATTTCTAATAATTCGCCGGCGGGGCCAACTTTATGCTCCAGATCCGCAATCCAAGTCCGATGGCAACAAAAAGCCGACGGAGTTCAATGCAGACGATTTTGCGTGGCAGCCAAAATTATAGGTCCCGTCCAGGACAAAACTTTGGGAGTTTTTTTTAATTTTTTTTATTTTTTAGACAGATTGATTCGAAGTTGGTGAAGTTTTATTATAACCAGCGTCAACTTTTACAACCTGCTTGCGGGTTACATTTCTCTTTTGCTCAGCGCATTCCTCTTCCAACGACGTCAACATCCGGCACTGGATAGCCCTTGATGGTCCGAACCGGTTACTGGAGCAGTTTTAATGCTTATCTGATGGCAACCAGATGGGGAATGAACGACCACAGAAAGCATAACCACAACATTAAACGAGACTAAAACAGACCCCACTGTACCCGCGGAAAACGCGTGCGTAATTCAAGCCTCAGGAGAATCTTGGCGAAAGTGGGCATCACCCCGGCCAAGAATTGCTGGAACTCGGTGATCCGGCTAGTTTGCCGGCTTAACTTGATTTCGCGACGTCGTTATCGAAAATGAACATAAACCCGGACGTGACATCAAAAACTGGCTGCTAGCTCTGGCCGACTGAGCTCCCCTCTGCTTCGTGTCCCGCAGTGAAACTGGATAGAGTTGTAATCACCTTACGAAAACACCCAGGCTTCTCGTTATGACAGAGGCTTCGGCTGGCCGCTCTCAGATAGAATAAATCCTTTATCTCAAACTGTGAAATTCTGTGCCAGCTTGACGGTCAGAGACAAAACTCTCAGATACGCGGCACTCTGTCAGGTCTAAAGGCCCTATCAAAGAGATTCTGGGGTTTCACAATCCATCCCAGAAAGACAATATCGAAACGCTATCACGTCAAATAGATATTTTTTTTTCTTCTTCTTGACTCTGAGCTGGTAAAGAAGATGAAAACGTCTGACCTCTATCCCTTTTCTCTCTCTCACGGAATCTATGAAAATGTGGCATTCATGGGATAACAAACGTCATCCTTAAGGGTGTACAAAAGTGTTTTGATCAAAGAAACACAAACTATATCTATTCCAATAAAACTGATAGCGCACAGAGCATTCTCAAGCCTACAAAACCGCAACAATTCAGGCATATATCTGTTATTTGTGCGTAGTCCTGTCAAGAACTGTTTTCTTATAAACGCATAACAAGTCGAGAAATCCGTGTGGACGTGAAATGGAGTATTCTGGTGTAAATTTTCAGCGGATTTATACTTAAGGGTTAGTAAAATAATGACGATATAGGTTCTTGTGTGACTTTTATAGCTTCTTTATCACCAAATAACATCTTGTACAAAAGGCTATTTTATAGTGCAAACCCTCTTAGTTATTTTTTTGCATTCATGTAAAAAAAAAAAGGGAAACAAGAATAAAAAATACTACACATTTTTGTCTCATCAGTAGCATATATTCCCCGCCATTCAGTTTACGATCCAGACAAAACAATATACCCTTACATTTTCATTTTGAATCTGTTCACCACATGAGGCATCTTATTTCTTAATAATTTTTGGATTTCTTAAATTTCCTAATACAAATAACAAATAATATACATGTAGGAAAAGAGTTATTTTCATAGTTTATTACCCCTGCTTTGCTTAATGAGTAATACAAATCCTTTTTATAGACAACAAACTACATGTACAAATAATCATAATCTATGTGAACCTCACACAGAGGAAAATACATTGGGTTACTTTCATGTCTAATCTATGCTCAATATTACACTATAACATATAATGAAATCTAGTATGAACTGGAGGTATGCACTAGGTAAGGTATTCTTCCTTAGTAAGAGTTGCTTTCACTAAAGAAATTCTCACCTGTGATTTTCACAGTGAATGATGAGAATACCAGATAAGCGGGTCCTCTGCTCGCCTCAGCACAATCATACCAAGTAGCTTTTTGGACAACATCTAGGGCCATTTAAGTTTTAGAAAACATTTCGGCACCTAAACTGCTAGTTGCCCAAATTATTTAATTAATAATTAAAACATCCAAATAACTTAAACTAAAGTGTCATGATTTACCCCTCCGTGGCTCAGTCAGTTAGGCGGTATTGCAGCACACTGACACGAAGCCTCCCACCAATACGTGGCAAGGTCTGCCAGCAACCTGCGGATGGTCGTGGGTTCCCCCGGGCTCTGCCTGGTTTCCTCTCACCATAATGCAGGCCGCCGTCATTTAAGTGAAATATTCTTGCGTGCAGCGTAAAACACCAATCAAATAAATAAATAAATAAATATTTGATTTGCTTGAAATCCTAACTAGATATGGCCTTGGCAGCAAGTGGTAACGTTTGTCAAGTTGCTGGTTGAAGGCTGGATGTATCCTCAGATGCCCCACCTATAAGTGTGGCATCATATAACTGAAATATTCTTTTGAGGTGAAAAGGTGTTAAACCACAAGAAAAAAAATTACTACAAACACAAATGTGGCTATGTACAAGGACTGGACGACCTGCCATACCACTTGAGACCATTAACAGTACCTGTTCCAGTAACTCCAGAACTGATCCTTCTCATAGGCTTTGTGACTGTGTTCATCCCCAAATGAAGCTTTGCTCTCAATCCAGTTAACAACATGGCCGTTCACAGCTGTACAACACATCAAAAAATGTTCAGTGTAATATGATAGTATCATGCATGATAGGACATCACATCAACCAAAAACATCATAAATTAAACCTCAATTCATCAACAGCAACTAAAATTCGTGAAGACCACTAAAACTCATCTACATCAAGTAAGATTCTTCCAAACCACTAAAACTCATCCACATCAAGTAAGATTCATCCAAACCACTAAAACTCATCCACATCAAGTAAGATTCATCCAGACCACTAAAACTCATCCACATCAAGCAAAATTCATCCAGACCACTAAAACTCATCCACATCAAGCAAAATTCATCCAGACCACTAAAACTCATCCACATCAAGCAAAATTCATCCAAACCACTAAAACTCATCCACATCAAGCAAAATTCATCCAAACCACTAAAACTCATCCACATCAAGCAAAATTCATCCAGACCAAAAATCAACATCTATCAGATTCATCCATGAAACAAAATTCATTAATTAAGATCACTAAACGAAGTTAGTCCACATCACACAGAATGCAATGACACATAGATGGCGGATTCAAGAAACTATGAAACAGTGATCACAAGATCTAAAAATTACCCTGGGGTCTTGCTCCTCAGGTGATTTTAGTGATGCTGTACTAGTATTTAAAATAACTCCTCAGCATTTCTAGATAATTTTGTGCTAAATGTTTCTGGACTTAAGATAGCTCATGTCTTCTGAGTTTGTCACACAAAATATATGTAGATGTAGTATAAAACAATGTAATTTTATCTTTGCACATGAACTGTAGAAAACTTTTCAATGGGCATGGGCACAGAAAGAGCTGGGAGGGTTCAAGTGCAGGAAAACGATAATGAACAGATGAAACATTGTTTCTGCTTCCTCCAAAAAAATATCATTGCATGAAGTGATATATTCTGTTGATACCATCATCATTATGTGAAAATAACTATATGATATTATCAATTACGATGACAAGCTTTCCATTTATCATTTTTATTTTTGACAAAAATTTTAAATGTGTTTCGAAAACAAGCACACTGAGACAGAGCATAAGCAATGCTTCCATGCAGTTAAAGGTATGACTTCTTTGGACACAGTTGAATAGCTCTGCTACAGTCAGATGATTACCAGAACCCAAGAAAGAAACTTTTTTTTAATCAAAAGCCCAAACATATGGAATTCTTTTACTCCTTTCTCTTATGTTTTTTTTTTCACCATTTTCAAGTCGGAATTCGTGAATATAAAGACGAAGGAACATGGCCTAAATCTGCTTTCAGACATTCTCCAAACACTTCCAAGATGAGCTTCACCAATAACTGTCTTTATCATTACTCTTTCTCCTCAAGTCAATGGAAATTACATGCTTCTCTGACATTGTTATGCATTCTCTGAAATTAATTTTTTCCCTTTGGCCTGAAAGGAACATCAGAGCTGCCTTTAGCCGAGTCGAAACATCCGCCGTGAAGGACATTAATCACTGAAATGGCTCGCCCCTGAAAATGCAGAGGTGATACTCTCCGATTCGGGTTCGGTGAGCCGTGCTACCTTCCTGTGCTCTTAGATTAGCCGCAACAAGACTTCTCGCCACTCCTGACGGAGAATGATGTTTGTGCAATAGCTGCCTTACAAGATGTCTCTTCCTCCCACATACCGAATCAAACCTCTACATTTCCTCTGCACTTCGGGTCGGAGACTCCAAATCAATAATGCGAAGAGTTCGCCTCTTATCGCTCGCTCAGCCAGCACGTGGACATTGTCACTGGTACTTCCTGAAGTGACTAGACCTGCTGAGCCATCAGGGAAGATAGAGGGCTATACCGGACAATGGTTGACTCGTGGTAATGTAGCCGGACTATCTGTGACCAGCAGGTTACAACCATGACGCTGAACTCGCAGCGGAGCGCCGTGAAGTCCAAGCAACGAACGGCGGTCACGAGAGACACGGGGGTTTACGGCAGCTCAGCTCCATCACAAACCTGTCAGCTTTGACACGCTTTGAAGTGGCTATCATCTCTTTTCGTTTCGCAATTGGCCAAATTTAAACCTGTACCTCAGCCCAAATTAAAACTGACACTGCCATAACGTTCACAACAAGCAGCTATACTTTATCAAGATGGAAGGCTTGTAAAATCATTAACAATTACCAACACCTCACAGACAGAAAAGAAGAGACTTCAAAGGCCTGGCCAGCACAAAAGACTGGTAAAGGCAAAAATTGCCTCAACTCTCCAGATTTTCAGGAGTATTTTGAAGAACTGCTGATTAAGTCAGCTTTTCGATCAAGTCGTCTCAACATCAAAGGGACTCTATTTTTTAAACACCCTTTACCTTTAAACTATGTGACAATTTAATTGATGTACATGTGAACAGATATGCTCCTCACACGATATGTAATTAGTTTTTTAGTTATCTTTTTCATTTTTTTTTTTGACAAGCAAGTAAATGGTTATTTATGTAAATTACTTTAAAGCACTCCATTCCTTCTTCTGAGGCAATACACAGTGTGCAGTGACAACTTTCACAAAGTGTTTACCTATGCGTGAAGAACTTTTGACTTTACCAACATTTCTCATCATTATCTCTGTCATTAATGGTGTAAATGATTCAAAGTAAAATGTAACCTTAAAACTGACCCTAAATTATAGTGATCTGCAAGTGTGATGTCATATCTGATATGTAGATAGGACATAAATGCACTTCGAAAACCCTCGCAGTATAAAGATATTTATAACTAATTTATTTCAAAAAATCAATCAGTTATCCAATCAAGACGTAATATTTAAATGTTTCAATTCATAGATATTTAAATAAGTTAAAGACATGTTTGAAATAAATTGAATACCTAGGTAAGTGTTTTTTTCTCTTAACAGAATAAATCAGATTTGGCAGACTTCACAGAAAATCAATGAACTTGACAAGAATGTGTTTACACTAATTTTTGTGAAGAAATTTTCCACTCAAACACCTGGCACTTTACTGGCATTACAACCTCTTTGATCTGTGTGCTACTCAACAACATCATGTACAAACTGCAAAGCAACACCACAAGGGGTCAGCCTGCTTTACTTTTTCAACCGGCCAGCCAAAATTTGGATTTTTAAAGAAATTAGGGATTGCGACGTCGTAACGAAGTTGTGAAGTTTGTTCATAAACTAAATCAGTCACGGTGAAATTAAAAATATTCACTGAGTATGTAGCTTGTACAAGCCCAGAGAAGTCTTTCTGTTATTCAAATTCAACACAAAGAGGGCCGGCCATTCCGCCTCATTAATTTTCGAAAGGAAGCATATCTGCAGGCTTTCAGGACCAGTCGATATTGGTTACACGAAATCGGATAATTTCGAACTTTGATAGAATAACACATAGATACATGCCGAGTATAGCAGCCTAAGCAGCACTGAGAAATGTTACCAATAATCTTCTCATTAATCTATATTAGTCAGAAACGTGTGTCTGTTCTACGTTTACCACTGCCACAACCACAACAACATTTGCACCCACCTACATGTATCTAGCAGTAGTTTTGTGACAACTGGCCAGCAATTACAACTCTAGACTTGCTTGTCAATCTCCTGAGCTCTCTTTTACGCCTCTTTTTGGCCGATCCTGTTATGAGAGCGCCCTGAGTCCTTCTTTCATGTGTGTTATCAGCCACATTTGTTTACATAAGTTTACCATGCACTGCGCATGCACTACGCATTTCCACTGAATTGTCAGGCGGCATTTAAATATTCAGGCAGACTTTTGAGCTTTCATTTTTTTGTTATTTTTAAACATTCACTATACGTACAATACTGGTGGTGGGATTAACAAAAAGCTTGTGACTTTTACGTCTTGAGAAAAATATCTAATACTCATCTCATTTTGTAATAACGCAAAAATACCTATTTGGGCAACCATGTCTCTTTAATACAGAACCAAAAAATTACAAAGTAAACAACATACTTAATGTGTGGTGTTCAAAAGTTACCATTCTTTAAAAATAGTATATATGCCATTCACATGTGTGACCACAGTTTTACAAAATGCTAAAGAAAATCCAAAGGCATCTATCAGCCATGATCAGGAATTATAAGAAAAGTTTACAAGCAGATTATATAATTATTAACAGGATAACTATTTCAAATTTGTCTAGGAGAATGCAATGACTGTTGGCATGGCATCTCCTTTCAATGTGAATTGATACTGCCTTAACAAACAGCGGGTTCCCAGAAGGGTCAAATAACTGATAACTTAGCTGGTGATATGGTAGTGTCATCATTTATGATTACATCATCTGAGTTCCATTCCCGAAGTGGCCAAACTTTCAGCAATAGAAAGCACACTATAGCCAGAAAATATCACTCTATGAAACCAAATAAGCTGTAACAATTCACTCATCTTAATCATTTGCTGAGGCTTAGTTGTTAGCATGCAATTGCATCACAATGACTCAGGAGCCTCTCACCAACGCGGTTAATGTGACTTTAAGTCGAGCTCATGTGGGTTTCCTCTATGATTGTACAATGGGAAGGCCTGGTAACAACCTGCGGATGGTTCTAGGTTTCTTCCAGGATCTTATCAGGGCACCACACTGCTGGCCGCCATCATATAAGTGAAACATTCATGAGTATGGTGTTAAAGTCCAGTCACATAAATAAATAAAATGGTAATTTGGTGACAAAGATGAAAAACTCAAGATTGGTTAGATAACTCAAAAATATATAAATTCATCGATCTATGTGGAAAACTACTCTCAAGATCCACTAACAACATAGACTACATTGTGATGAGCCAGAAGATTAAGAAAACCACGCACACATCCTATTTCAGAACATGATATCTTAATACATGTACATAAGAATTCACAATTCACAAAGAGAAGCTAATGAGAGTAACGAGCATAACTTTTGTTAACACTGAAAATCAAACAAACTGCTTGTTTTTATCACTTCATTTTTGCAAAATTACTCAATAAGTAAGCATCAGCATGTCCTCTACATATGCTACTCGATACAGGACAGTGTGATGAACCGATGAAATGTCCTTACGTTTAATAAAAATAAAAAATATGACAAATATTCCCATAATTCCATGTGTCCAATGACCTTAGTAGTACTTACAAGCTTACAAACATTTTCTTACAATGGAAATTATTTTACAGTGAAGTTTCATGCCTAAAGCTAGTCAAATACCATACTCACCTATGGGGACTTCCATTTTGACATCAGGGGTTTTGTCATAGCCTCTAGCTCTCATTTCCTCTTCACCTGCGTATACAAGAAATAAAAAGGTTCTTTAAACGATCTTTTCTCACTCCTGGTTTTCCACTTCATCATCAATTTATGGAAATACACATCCACATTTACCAGCAAGAGGAACAGAGAAATGTTTAGTTTAATTTTCTTTGTTTTTAAGAGTAAAGCACTACACCAAATATAAATCACAAGAGCAAGTGCAAATAATCATTAAGTCCCCATGTAGGATTTGGTGACTGTCCCAAACAGGATTTCAATTTGCCTTGCATGAAGGCTCCATGTTAAGTGAATGGCCCGTCTTAGGAGGTCCATGTTTTAATATAGGAGGTCAAAGCTTTGACCATCAGATGGACAGACTTACTCACTTACTGAGCCTGTCAGTTGCAGTTAGCCTAATATTTACCGCTCTTGTTTTAAGGTGCTACACTTGAAACCAAGAGTCCACTGTGCAGGATTGTAGCATTTTAAACTCATCCCCATTAGTACAAACTTGATTGAAGGGAAACAACTCTGCAGTGCATAAAAACACTTCTACCTCACAACCTACTATAAAGAAAACCTAGGTGCCACAGTGATTGAGCTTGAAATAATTAAGAAGTCATCCTTATTTATACATTCCTAACGTATTCAGCATGTCATTCAAGTGTGAGAGAAGGAGCAAATAGTACCACGAGAACTGGGAGTTGTGATGAAAATCAGTGTCCTGTTGAGAGTAAAACCAAGACAACCACACACACAGAAATACCACATGGTGCCTGCAGCAGGACAGCCTCAGAACTGTCAGATTTAATACTGACTCACTGAAAAGCCATTTTAAAGACACATGACAGCCTGCCCAGCAGTGCTCCTGATACTTTTTCTGGATGGTAGTACTGAACACCTCTGTCTTTCCTGACCCAGGACAAGTGAAGAGACATTTGAACAATCTCATACCATAGTGTACAATATTTCAGTCATGAACTCCTCCTGAAGTTCCTGAATTACATCACTTAAAGACCTCAAGGGATAGTACATTTTTTTTCCGCAAAACCTGTCACAAGAAATATATTAAGTGACCCTGAAAAAATTAGCCACAGTCACAGAAGAGAAAAGGGTTTTTCCCTATGCCATATAAGTTTGGTAAATATAGCTACAGGTGAGAAACTGATAGACGGATGCCAAAATAACGCAAATAAACATTTGTTACACTTTCGTGCACAATGACAGGCTAAGTGTATACTATCTGCAACAACATGAACTGAAGTCAAGAGCAATAATTACCAATGTAAGCCAGTCCCAAGGAGTCCAGTTTCCGCTTCAGTTTGAACTCGTATTCATGGCCCACTGAGCTACGAAAGTTTGTCAAGAAAGAATGTGGGGTTAACCTGATGGATAAACATGACACATCTAGACTGAAGGTCAGAATAACTACACTACCATCTAAACTGAACATAAATACATATTTCTACTTTAAATTTATTTATTTATTTATTTGATTGGTGTTTCACTCCGTACTCAGGAATATTTCACTTATACGACCGCGGCCAGGCATTATGGTGGGAGGAAACCTGGCAGATCCCGGGGGAAACCCACGACCATCCACAGCTTGCTGGCAGACCTTCCCACGTACGGCAGGAGAGGAAGCCAGCATGAGCTGGACTTGAACTCACAGCGACCTCATTGGTGGGAGGCTTTCTGTGTCATTGCGCGCTAACCGACTGAGCCACAGAGGACCCTTCTGCTTCAGAGTAACATAATTTAGTCATTATTTGCCTGCATGATGTCGACAACAATTCACATACAATTTTTTTTCAACTTTTTCTTTTAGTCAGCTGATGTCGAAAGCTATACTCAAGAGTCTTTCATTAAGAAAAGACTCTTCTTAAGGAAGAAAAGAAGACTTCCCAGAGAAAACCCCCAACCTTGGGCAAGTTACCAACAAATTTTCCCACATGTGATATACAGATGGATATGCAAAAGATATTAAACTAATGAAATGCCTTAACTGCTTCCTGGGCTGCTAGTTGTCCTCAAGATCTTAAGTAAGACTGCAGTAATCTAGAGATTCTTACCCCAGGCTGGGATTGAACAAAAGTATTTCCCCCTGTCCACCAGATGTCTCCATTACTGAAAGGGGGTGTGGGACAGGGTGTATATTGCATCAAGCATGGAATCAAATATAGGCATCAGTATGGGAGTGAAATTCATGTAAGCAGAAATCAAGCATTTAAACGTGATTTACAGGTTTATCAGACAGACTAGTGTTCACGTGTCAGCCCTATCATTTTGAAGTAAATTCATGATGAGAAGCGGGATTTCGCATTGTAAACATGAACTATATCCCCCAGCACGGACACTCCGACACTTGAATAGCACAACAACACTAAGAAAATTCAAATGCCACTTTTCAAAACCAAACAACTCAGTCATACGGTGTGCATGGGCGAATGACCCATGAAATTCATGTAAGCAAAATCAAGTTATAGAGCAAGATGTGATAAGATAGGCTCGTGTTCACCTGTCAGTTCTAACATTTTGAAGAAGACTGCAGCTGAGCAGTGGGATTTTGCCACACGTGAACTGTATCCCACAAATCTTTCTTTCAGAAGATTTATTTGTGTTGTCCTTGCCCTTCAACATATTGTCCACGATATTGGGACAACACTAACATGGACTGTTACAGGAGATGCACACTAATTTCCCAACCTGTTACATAACAGCGAGCAACTTCCAGTGCGACTTAAGTATATTCTTAATTTGATTTTGAAGACAAAGCTTTATTAGTTGGGTTGGCCAATTTTCCGGGCTTCACAAAAAGTATAATCTTATCAGTCTGCAAAGAATAATGCTCCCAAAATATGTGTCTTGCAAGCAAAGGTTGAAGAATTACAGTAGTCCAATATCACATATGGCTGCAAAACATAGGTCCTGTAAGCAACCAGCCGCATTCAAACACAAGACATGATTCTGGAGTTCAGGTTATCATTTTAACAGTTTTGATATGAAAATCTAACAGTGAGAAGATCAAGGATACTGTTTGATACAGTCCACCAGGGGGCCATAGTGATCATCGTCCAAAACGCACTGAAAGTAAAGAGGTGACACTGAGTGAAAATGCTGGTCATCTGACAAAAGGCACTGACCGTTTATTCACTGATATGATACTGGTTCTCATAAAATTAATTCATATATGACAACAGCCACGTTTACATGTAGTTTGAGTAATGACATTGGGTGTAAAACCACATAAACTGACAAACCACTTACATCTGGTAAAGTATAGAATGTACTTTATTAGGGCAACACTTGGATTTGAACCTGTGTCTAGGGTTTACACAAGCTGGGCAAGTGTGCCAGTTTTCCTGGAACTACATGTATCACAACATAAAGGTTCCCAAATAATCTTTTCATTTTTTAGATTTAAAGAATTTGAATTAATTGATATGAATGCATTTTTTGAATATAATATAAATGTGACACTTCTTACAACAAACTACAACAAACTATAAATCTGAAGAAAGCCACCATCCAGAAGATCTTATGTAACCTTAGTTATATTTATACAGGACAGCTAAATGAAAGGAAATACTAATACAACTCAAGAAAGCATTGCTGGAAAAAGTCATCATGATTCTAGTGCTTTCAGCACTAAAGATGTACCTTGAGTCATGTATGTCATCAGACAATGTAAAAAAACAAAACAAAAGAAAAACAACCTTACAATTAACTATCAGAATTACAGGTACATCACACAAACAAAAAAACTGAATATATTTCATTGTTTACTTACATAATGTACCTCTGTGGCCAACACTGGGTCCTCTATCAGAGTCGTATCTCGCATCATCTGAGTCACCTGACTTCTGGAGGCTACATTCAATTGCAAACAGACCCAGAGAATGTTCGTGTATCTATGTTACTGTTCAAACAATCACAAAATCTCCTCTGCTCCATTAAATGACTTGGCTTTGACCTATCCAATTTTATGCCAGTCACACAGGTCCAAAGGGGCTTTGCTGGCTCAGATGGTTAAAGCACCAATAAACACCAATAAAATAATTGTCAAAATAATTTTACTTTCTCCACAAATACAGCTGCCCAATTGTGTTTTTCTTTATAAATATACAACACAGAAACTGGTTTTCTTACTGGTAACTATTTATTTATTTGACCGCTGCTAAATGCTGTGGTGAAGAATTTTTCACCCATCTGATGGAAGAAACACACGCTAAACGGAGTAAAGCATCCTATTTTGCCAGGCATGCGTACATAACAAAATCCCTTACAATTTGAGGTCCACTCCAGCACAACTGAGAACAGTGGTGTTGTACAATGGAAGGGAGACAACCAACTAGCATCCAATGTCAGACTAAAGGGAGATAATCTAACAAACTTTCCATGGTCATGGTGTAATCAAACACTATCACAAGACTTGAGTGTTTAGAAATAAATTACCTAATTAATCACATTCAGGGTGCTGATAATTTAGATGGCTGCCAACTAAGTGTGAAATATAGAAAAGTAAACAGTATACTAGATTTTTCAGTTGGAAAATGTAAACCCCAAACTACCAATAAGTTTTCTTGAACATTACACAATTTCTGTGTGCACATTTATCGTTATCACAGATTCTCATGCAATTCTGTATTCCCACTGTCACATCATGGGCAATGACCTAACAACACTCCTATTCTGTACTTTCATGGAAAAACTTCCATCGGGAGAATAAATCTTGAGTATTTTTTTACTTCAGATTTGTCCTAACATGAAACAAGCTTCCAGTCTAAGGAATATAATGGTAGCATCTAGATTCATGTACAGTACAACGAAGTATCACATTTTACACACTGCAGCAAGAATATGGCAACATTAAACTGATTTTTGCTTTTAAATAAAACAGATATATCAATACTTGCTGAAGATACATTTTACTGATTGTGAAGATACATTTTACTCATTCTGAAGATACATTTTACTGATTGTGATTAGTTTTGGTCTTTCGGCCTAACAACAATAAATCTTGTTGAATAAATCTTGAATATTTGATAGGAAAATTCAAATTATTTCTCGCACTTTATGGGTCCACTTTATGGGTAATTCTTCAACCTTTTCAACCATCTCTGTAACCAATATTTTGAAACATTCTGACAGAACTACATGTATAAGGTGTAAAGAAATAATTTGCACAGTTTTATGAAGATTCTATCTTTAATCACACAAAGGAATCACTTTCATAACCACTGTATGCATAAAGTCCACTGCAAAAAGTGCTTCAGTGGCTGAAACGCCTGAAGATTTACAGTAAAAGATCTTATAAAGCGTCTCGTAATATGCTCACTTATTTCTGCATTTAAATGAATAATTACAGCTCAAGAACACTTTAGCACTATTGTAGTCATATCCTAGAAATTCTCCAACAGCACACAAACACAGCTTATCCACGAAAATTGACTCTTTACAACTTTCTACCACGTTGCTCTTCTATATTTCACAGTATGCTATATCACAGATTTCATGAATTTGTGGGTGAGGAACTTATTAAAATATGCAGGTTTTGAGGGTTTGAATGTTCCTCCCATGCAAAGAAAAAAAAATGTTCTCCTCAAAGATGAGCAGCATGAGTGTATCCATATTTCTACGCTAGCACAGTGCTTACAAATCAGCCAAAGCAACTCTGATTACTCAGCCAAGTCATGTCTAAAGTTTCATGTAATTAATTAGGACTACTCACCTGACTGGCCATCACATTTAGTGGCTGATAAATGTTTTTCGAGGATGATTCTTGCCGTGAGAGCGGGAGACAGGTCAATCTAACAAACAAACAAAATATCACATATTAACTGATCTTATTTCAACAGCCCACATAATCATACTAACCAGTTCAATTGACTTCATGTTTTATGATGTAAATATACTCGTGAATATTTCACTTATGCAATGGCGTTCAGATTTATGGGCGGAACAAAGCTTGAACATAAGAACACCTGAACACTTCCTATAAATGGTCGCTGTCAAGTCATCGAGAGATGTATACACAAGGTAAATGCACCAACTGGTAAATCTAAATTAAGGAAAATATAACATCCACTTGACCTAATTAAAGTTACATTAGATTAGTTGATAGATGTTGCATTTGTAAATACTGACGACAAAAATGGCCTTTTTAGAGAAAAACAGGCCCAAACTAGTCATTTCAACTCTCTACAATTGTTGATCCGCTGGTATTAATAAGGAGTAACTGCCCCGAAACACCAACATGAGATTACTGCTAATTGTAAAAGTTGCAAATGGCTGTATGTGCTCAGAAAAAAAAATAAACTTTCACTAAATTTATTAACACTACAATTTATGCAAAGAAAAGTTTTGCCAGTGCTGAGATCTATATATTTAATGAACTGGTATAATCTGTTACTAGGAATCAGATTTGTTCCTTGTACAAGGTCATTATAAAGCTCAATAGTAGGAGTAACTGTACATCCACACTTACCATGTGCTTAATATCTTTCCACAGGTACAGTCAAATAGATGAGGGCATAGCTGCAAAAATGCACCCTACATTTTGAACCCTGCTTTCAATGGGAGTACCTACCTCATCTGCTAAAGAAAGTATGACACATTCTTTCCCAGCTGAAACATCTTGTAAGTACCTGGTGATAAAGCATAAGATAGCAGTTTGCAGCTTTCTTCACGATGTTCAAAAGTACCTGACATTTCTGCTTAAATGGTGCCAAATGTCTTATTCTCAACAGAATTTCTAATTTGTTACTATTCTAGGCCATGGTTTGCCAGATGATTTACCTGATGTTTTCGTCTGCTTATCTTATTCATTAATTTATTTCCCATTTAATTCGACAGGACACAAGGAATTATAACATCAAGCAAGACTGATATGCAAACAGTGTATGTTACTGAAACAATGCTTTAAATTGCTCAAGGTTCTATAATTTGTCAAACAATTCTTATCTTATTCTTAACTTAAGGAACATCACAAGTAAACATTCCAAAGTTATTTAATATCAAGTCCAACTATAAGTTAAAATGGGCCACTGGTGGCCTCCATGGCCGAGCGGTAGGTGTGCTGGCGCAGCACACGGCCTCGGAAGACTCTCAGTTATGCAGTCCTTGTGAGTCAGCAACCTGCCAATGGTCATGGGTTTCCACTGGATCCAGCCCTGTTTTCTCCCACGAAAATGCTGGCTGCAGTTATATAAGTGAAATATTCTTCTGTATGGCATAAAAGAAGAATCAAAGAATAAATACATAAATATATATGTTAAACATTCCTGATACCTATAACTGCTTTAGAAAATTTATATACTTAAACAAATAACACTGCATCTTACCTCTGATAATACTTTTCTATTGACGAAGTGCTGTATCTCTGATGATGGCATTTTTTCATTTTTTTCTAAAAACATAATATTAACAGCATAAAGACAATGGAGTTTAATTCGGTGATTTTAGATTAATACTGTAAAGTATGTCCTCATAACTGGTCTCCAACTGTATTGAAAGCAACATGTGACATAATCATACATAAACAGTGCTTCCAATAACCCAGGTTCAGAAAATGAAATGTGGCCAAACATGGTATATCATAATCACCTAACAGACGGAGAAATGTGTTTTTGGTGAGAGGCAAAATAAGACACTATAAAAAAAAAAAGTGAGAATCATTATGGTGACTATAGCATAATCTTATTTCATATTCCTTAGAATCTCCACCTGCTGACGAAAAGAAAACTGCCCACAGCATACATAGGATGTGTTACTGTGCCTCATACCAACATTTAAAATATGTTCATTGGGCATGACCAAGTTGACCTCCAAAAAGAGTTCTAAAGTTTTTATTAAATAAGAATCATTTACCCATGCCGTGTAGATTCATGTATATCTGTAAGAGACCGTCAAACCATTTTCTGTCGTGTGTGTGTGTGTGTGTGTGAACAGCATGGCTGGGTCCTTTGATTCTCACAGGTTCTTTGAGTTTTCTCTCTGTCATTCTGTGTTTTAAGTCCTACAGGGCTTCAATCCATACTATATCTTTTTACACTGAGTTTTGCTTTCATTTATTTATCTGATTGAATACTTCACTTATACCACAGGGGCAAGCATTATTGAGGGAGGAAATCGTGCATAGGGAAAATTTACAACCATTCACATGCAGACCTTTCCAAGATATGGAGATTTGCAAGAATGTACACATGACAATTATATTGCACTTCTCCATTAATGAGATACTAGCTCCTGTGCCCAGGTTAAAAACATCATGCCTACTATTTAGAAATTCGAACACTTTTTTGATTTTTTGGGTGAACACCTTCCTATCAAAAAAACTATATTTTCATGCCATGCTCTAAAGTATACAATTTCACATATAAACCGTCACTCACATGGTGCTAAAACACTGTAAGTGAAATATCTGGATAACTTATCTTGCCAGATTATTAGCAGATTTTTCATCAGAAAGTAACTAGCCTCTCCTTCCTCCTGAATGCACAGCTGTTATTTAGTCACATGATACACAAAATCTCGTGTAACGAGAGCAGCAGTCCAGTGCTTGCTGTAACTAGTGGAAATTTCCCTTTAGCTCAGTTGGCAGGGACAGAGCGCTTGACTTTGGCTGCACACATCCCAAGTTCAAATCCCGATGTGACCCACAGGATCCTCCATCCTTTACAATGGTGTCGCAACCAAACAGTTCCCAAGAAGTGTGGAGTGAACAGAATGGAGATGAGGATGGGGATTGAATGATAACAAGGAGCCCAGCAAGCAAGGGGCTTGGATCTGTGGATGTGGGTATGTCTTGGGAAAGGGAGAGGAGTGTAAAGGGTGTAGCATTCCAGTGCTTGTACTACATTAAGCAAGTGGAAATTTTCCTTTAGCTCAGTTGGTGGAGTGCTGGATTTCTGACGCAGAGATCCACAGTTCAAATCCTGGCAGGTGTTACCCACAGAATAAATCCTCCATCTTTTACATTTATTAAAGAATTAATTAGAGTCTTGTAACAACCATGGAAAGTGACGCTTCACTCAGACGCTTTACTCTCGAGGTTGCAGCCAACAGACAGTTTTTGTACAAGGGCTGTTTCTTAAAGCAGGCAAATTGTTATGCCATGGGCTTGAACCAAGGCATGATGGGGATTTGACCAGTGTAATGTTACAGCTCCTTTACGAACAGCCCCTTGGAGCATGCTTTGACGCTAATGACGATCCACGTCACCAACAAAATAGTCGTAACGTTTAAATTGTGAGCTGCATTCATTACCTGATAATCTTGTGACAGAATGCTCCCCAGGGTGTTCACTGGAATCCTGTAACACATTTATTATTATTATTATTATTGTTATTATTATGTAATACAGTACCATTTTCATGATTAAAATTTATGCTTTACAAATTTTCCAGAAAGTTGGTATAAAAAGATTCAACATACATGTATTTAAACAAGCCAGATCGGCACTGGAGCCCTGTCGCGAGATTAACACTGTTTGGGCGAGTCATGGGTGGGTAATCGCACAAACTAACGCAAAATAACGCTAAAAAGAAGTCATTCCTGTTGAATACAATTCTTTTCACTTTGTTTGAGCAAAGTCGAGAAAATAATGAAGAAAAATTGACTGAAAGGTGGTGGCGGAATTCGACTACCGGAAGTCACGTGTTTTTAGCGTTATTATTTTGCGTTACTTTCCGTGAGCATCCACCCATGTCTCGCCGAAACAGCGTTAATCTCGAGAGGCGATTCCAATGCCGATTAGGCTTATAGAAGACGACCCGAAAGGATATACACTAGACAGATCTTCGATAACGATGTTAGCATCTACACAGAAACGTCGTGTTAATAAACCAAGAAGTTGTATATCCATAAGGAAGACCTGTCCAGTGTACTTCCATTCCGTCTTCTAAATGCCACTAAAACAAGCGAAAGGATATAGTTCAGTATTCCGGAAACCATGAAACTGAGTGTAAACAATTACCCCGGATAAGCCTCCACTAATTTAGGCAAACATTTGCGGGAGTTAAGCGCGTGAATATAGTCAATGACATCGTTATACACTGACAACTCCATGTTTTCCTTGTGATGTGTTTAACTTGCCCGCCACGTGAAGCGGAAGTTGTATGTAACAACCACACCATAACATTTTTTACTAATGATTTTCGCGCAGAAAAAATACTAAGCGGCATTAAATCGATGCAAAATCGAACTAAATATTAGAATATCAATATGCAATAGCCTAAGAAGACAATATTTATTTATTTTGTCTCGGAAACTAAACCTGTCAGCCTCGTTCTCGATTGCGAGGTAAATTTGATAGAGCCGAGAAGCGAAAGTAACGGGTTTTGCTTTTGTTACGAATTTTAGGATTAAAAACAAGATGTGAGCAATATGTAGATCGATTGCCAAGGGTGCAATAATGGTGGGGAAGCGACGTACAGCCAGCAAAACTCCAAGAACTCCTCTCAGTCGCCGTTCTGAGAAAGGTAATTTTGATAGCGTCGTGGCACAACAACAACAACGCAGGTAATGTTGCGTAAAACGGGCCTTGAACGTCATAAGATCACAAGGTATCCTTGAATTCCAGAAACGAAGCCCTTGTTACAATCATTTTAAAAAGCCCAGTTCTGTGAAATAAACAAGAGAATGTTGTGTGTAGCAGTAAATTTCGGACATTTACCACTGCAAAGTTAGCCAAGCATTACCTCCAGGTAGTCCCTAAGGCGAAGCGCTTGCTCTCATTAGATTTAGAGAATTGGAGCTACAGAAACTGACTGTGCAAAATCCTGTAGTATGTCCAGAGTTCGTGTGCGCAGCATTCTCGATACTCATAGAGGGCATGTAATGACATTTCAGACACACAGCAAGGGGAAAACCACAAATGCAGTGATCTTATCTTTGTCCTTTACCCTCCTGCCAACCTCAAAGTACGAATCCCCATGTTAACCATCCCTATCCGCCATGGCTGTTACCCTCTCCATGACTTCTGGTTTTCCATTATGTCGCCGGTTTAGGAAACAGAACTGACACAGCAATCGCTGTTTCGCCACATTACACAATAACCGAGTTGTGGAGATTAGTACACCTCAATTGCTGGTGTTGATTGATGGGAATAGGATCATTTATCATCGTTTCAAGAAGTTTAATTCCATTCCCAACTCGTAATGTTCATGAAATATACACTGTGTACAAATACAGTATTTACTTATCTCTTGTCAAAATGGTGCATAGGGTTTCTTGTCCCCACTACCTCTGTTAGCTATTATTACTGGCGCAAGTCTTGGCACGTAACTTGCCTGTGGCAATGGCAAGCAGACGAGGTGATACGTACAGAGAAATGAACAACAGAACTATGCCTAATTTATAATATCTGTAGCTGTGAATGTCAGCAAAGCACAGTTTAGGAATTATGCCACAATGAAGCACAGGTTTGTACTAATTTCCAAGTTATTTTCACAATATTTTCACCACAGTAGCTGCACAATTAATGCAGGGAGGTGAAAGTAAAATGACCATTGCATGGATGTCTAGGGTCTCGAATATGCATAGGAAGTAGGCATGATATAAAGAGATGGACATTAAACACCAAATCAGCTTAACGGATCCATAACTTGAAGTGCAGGAGTGTTGATGTGGTATGTACATGTTTTCAGAGACTGAGGAGTTGGCTGTGACCCCCAGACAAGAGCTGGCCAAGATGGGGCTGTGTAAGGAGGACCTGTTCATGTGTTCTCAACCTGCAGATTCTCAGATAGATGTCAGATGGGATTGCAATTCACCCGAGGCGCTGCTACAGCTGAAAAGATGTGAGTTCATTCACACCATCAGTTTATCTGTGAGACCAATATATATACCAGTACATGATGTGCTGTAATTTCTCCATAAAATGGGACGACCTATAATTGAGACACCCTGAAGTAAGCCAGGAAGATCACGCCGGTCCCCCTTGCCTGCTCACAGCAGGTGGTATTGGCCTGCCAGCAAGGCTATATACACTGGCCTACACAACAGCCCAGTCTATCCAGGAAATTCATAGTCTTTATACAATATGCCAAAATATAGCCTAATGAAAATTGTACACCGCGTCGACACAGTGTGGGCACATGATTTCGTGCCCGAAAAAGTTTTCAAATGGGCTCCTATTTTGCAGTAAGTGCAATGGTTTTCGCCCACAATCTTGTAGATCTCAAATTAATTCAGATTTATGTCAAATTTATGAATTCACATCCTATTATAAAGAGCAGACCGACGGCAGGGTAATTTAACTGAATGCCGGGATCAGCAGCTGTAGTTGTTGTTATACAGGGGTCGTAATTTTCAGCCAACTTTTTTTCACCTACAGTTCTCATGGAAGTGACAAGGCAAAAAGAAACACTTACCAGTATGTACATGTACTTGATAATTCACTTCTATTTTATAATTAATCTTTCACTATCAGCATAAAATCTTGCCATTGCTTGCTCATCCATACCCGTGTTCTGCATGTTATACACAAAAATTCAAACCCACAACTGTCATGGTAAAAAAAAAGAATACTTCATAACTTCATAAAGTTCATGTATAGCAGAAAAGTTTCATTTTTTCACAGGTATATCCAAGCTTGAATTCTGTGAACACTGCAAAATCCAGTTTTAGGATACAGTCGAGTGTATATTTGCAATAGAATGAACTCACACAGGTGTGAAGGTTTCCCGTGGCTGCACCCAGTCGTATTCTTATGCAAATTACCTGTCAATAAGTGATGGGTTGTAGTCCTTCAGTTTACAGACAACTTCATGGAAATCCTGCAAGCCTTTGATATTTTTTTTTTCTGAGGTGTCGCTGGCAATGATAAGAGTGAGTATCTTGTATTAGGAAAGACTAGAAATTGGGACCAGTACACATACCCGTGTTTCAAGAGTATTGTAACCTCCATCATTAGATGTGAGACGACCAGTTCAATCAAGTTCAACGGACACCTGGTAACTTCAAAGCTTCCAGACCGCGAACCCTACTGAGATTGTACTGAATTTGCAACTTTGATGTGTTTATTGGAAGCTCTACATCAAGTTCCCTCAATCAGAGGCCTACACCACTTTCATTTCTTCTCTCTCTCACTATACAGTACAAGCTAGATGAACATTTGATTCAAATTTAAAACAATTCACTGGCACCGAGAAATACTGATGTATATTATGGTCAGTCTGTATCGAGTCATTGACATGGTATTTCACTCTGATGGACATACGTGTGGATTTACAAACTTTGTCAAACCATATGTATGTACACTTACTGAGGCTCTAGGTCATTTAGTGAAAAAATACACTAAATCTTTATGGAAAAAAACAAGGTTCACACATTTCAATTTTGTAAATATATTTAGAAATCCCAGACAATATCCTTCAATCTGTAGATACTTACATTTTTTTACTTGATTACATACGAATTTGAAAATTATATGAAAAAAATTTTAGTGATCTGTACGGCAAGAAATTGAACACGATTTAACCACAGTTGCTTTGTAATTCAACTTTTAAAATTACAAATACATTTCCAGTGATACCAAAAGCTATTACTTCGCAGACTGATGAATTCTTCTAAAGGCCAAGCCATTAGTTTCCTCTAATTGCAGGTTTTGTCTGATGTTGCAGTTTGTATGCATATCAATGTGTGTATAGCTTACAGTGGCACAAAAAGTGAAACTTTTCACAACCTGCCAGGTGGTCTCCCGTCTCGGCCTGCTAATGAGGCGTAACGAAAGTATGGACTGTCAGTAACTGATTACTGGTAATCTACTATACTCCTCACTGAGAGTTTATGACTTAAGACAACAACCCTCGCAAGGCATCGTGGTATACAGTTAGCCCAAAAGCTTCCCATATTATGGAGAAACTACGGTATTCTTCAAGTAAAACATCTGCTCTGTGCTAGGTATTTTGTTGAAGTAACAGGCCCCGCTGGAAAACAGTCCTTTTATTCTAGGACTGTTACTGCTCTTTGTCAAAATTTTTCTTGCCATATGTATTAAAAATTTCAATATACCATTCTCAGGATGTCTGTCACATTTTTCCGTAAGAAAATTAATATTTGTTGTTTTGCCAACAAAGTGGAGATGTAATATGTAACATTTTTCATAACATATTTCATATGAGAACACTCAACATATGTTTTATTGAAACACTGACATTGATATTCTGTTTTTGTCTTGACAGATCGTGGCCAGTTCTTGAGATCCGAGGTTGCTGACATTGTGAAGAAATTAGCTGATGAGGTAAACTATGCAAAACCTAAGGTGCCATAAGTTTTAAATGCACTTTTTTGAAATTTTGTGGGGTTTTTCCTTGTAAAAAAGAGTTTATTTTAGGATAAGACCTTCAGAATAGTAATAGGTGATAAGTTATTGCTTAAATTGAATGGTCAGTGAATATGCTAGAACATACATGTAGTATATTATGTTCTTGAAAGCTCATGAAAAAGTGTCATGGCTTTTCAGTCCTGCTGCAATGTAATGGTTGTAAGCGTTGTTTCGTGGTAACAAGAAAATGTGCCGAAAGGTGTGGTGTAATTAACATTTCTTAGTTTGTAGCTACTGTATCAAGTATAACACCTCTTCTGTGTTGTACTTGCAGACAGAGGATGGCCCCAGCACCACAGAACCTCTCCTTGGGTTGTGGATGAGCAGCAAAGATGACAATGGCCACACTAAACCCTTCAGGAATAATGTCCAGCGGCGGTAAGCTCTAACCATCTTCCTGCAGAGTACACTTCCTCAGTTTTACTACAGGTTAGGGAGAAAAAGACCTAGGGGACTTAGGAAATTGATTTATTTATTTGATTGGTTTATGTCGTACTCAAGGATACTTCACTTATTGGTCGGTAGCCAGCATTATGGTGGGAGGAATACAGGCAGAGCCTGGGGAAACCCATGACCATCTGCAGGTCGCTGGTAAACCTTCCCCTGTACAGCCAGAGAGGAAACCAGCATAAGCTGGGCTTAAACTCAAAGCGACCACGTTGGTGAGAGGCTCCTGTGTCATTACACTGCACCAGCGCACTAGCCCGCTCGCTCAAGGAGGCCCCCATTTAGGAAATTGATGTTTTTTTTTCACAAACATAGCTGTTGAAGATGTTATTTATGAAAAAAAACATAACATATAAATCTACTCTCTACAGTCAATACAAATTCAGAATTTTTTTTTTTATTTTTTTTGGGTCACAACCCATGGTTTTGCTGATCATGTTATACGTCTTGATTTTTGGATATTTCAGGTCAGATAGGAGAAGGCGTGTGCGGAAGCCATCTTGTCTGGCTTCAGATCAGTGTGCTGATGAACTTTTAGAAAAACTCAACATGGCATTGCACAGACACGAAGGTATTTATAATGTGGATGAAACCGTGCCATAAGAAAACGAGAAAATCCTAAACCCGGAACCCAAAATCATGGCCAGTTTGTGTCAGACATTTATTTTAAAGGGATTACTCTGGTCACTAGCCTTTTTTACCATAATTAAAGAGTTTCGCTCTGTAATATTAATTACATGTATTAATATCTTTGGTTCTTTGTTTCACAGATGCAAGAGAGGAGGTTTTGGCGATTTCCCTAAATAGTAATCAGTTGAGGTAAAAGTATATACAGTACCAGTGTTTTTAAAGCCATTATGTGCACCTCAGTGGCTTGCATTGTACACAGCAACTGCTGAATTCAGTGTTCAAAAATTTGTTTTTTATTTAGGAGCCTGTTAGTGAGTAAATATGAAACACGACTCGCCAATTCGATTGTAAAGAAAAAGAAATTAAAATCCACTTGCTTTTGCTGTTAGCCTGGTATTACATGTACCTGGCTCTGGTACCTTGGAGATATTGGTTATTTCCACCTAATTTAAATTGCACATGAAATTGCGAACGTCAGGAACGAACACAGGCCGAAACAGTTGATTTGACAATTCGCCTTTGGCACACAACAAAGTTAAGGAAGCAGCATGTCCAAATCTCTCGTGTCCGCCAGGTGCCTCTCCACTTCTACTGCTCCTGTATATCGTCCCAGGGCATAACTTTTAAATACACAAAACCATCACGTGGTTGAGCCAGTGTGAATAGGACAATACTTGGAAGGGGTATCGGCTCAGGGCCTAGTCAGTGACAGCTCCTGTAGAGCAATTCCCGCTGTTTACTGATTCACATTTTCTTTGTCGCCAATGTGGCAAGTAAGTCAATGAAAAATTTGCCTTGAAGGCGAGTAAATTACTGTATTTACTCGGCATAGTATCTGAATTTGGTCCTGATGGCGAGTTGGCGACCACATTTTTTGAACCTTAAATTATCATCTGGCTACATAGCTTTAGCCGGGGTGGTGTCTGAGTGTCTTTGACACAGTATTAAATTAACATGGGAGAAATAGGAAAAGTAGGATAAAGTTGACAAATGAGATGCTTTCATATTCTGGCTAAGCCTATGTCTGGCTATAAAATCTGTGATTGTCAAGATTAGTGTCCTGCATTGTCATGAGGACGCCATTGTGGTCTTAGGGCTACGGCCTAAGAGGAACTGAAATAAATTAAATACACATTTTAGCAGTTTAGATGGTCTCACATGAAGTCTGTCTGAGATTGCTTGCCTTGAACCAATATGGTACAGACACTCTGATCGCCGTGCTAAAGAAAATCTGGATGCCACGAGTGAGGAAAGTTACTTTTCAAAAGCTGGTGGTTTACTCTTGGCTTTCCACTAAGTTTCCTCTTGAACACCCACAAAACTGACTTCTCTGGTATAAGTGAAATATTCTTGAGTATGACATTAAATATCAGTGAATTAATTAATAAATCAATCAGTCTGTCTTGGTGTGAAAGATTCATGATGTGTTTGTACGATTTGTTGCTATCAGGGTATCACCTGGGTCCCCGAAGCTATTACCTGTTGAAGAAGAAACTGAAGTTGATGATCAGGCGACTACGTTTGTCCAACATGAGGCGAAACCCACCAGTTATGCATCCAAAGATTTGTTCGAGAACTCAGAGGATCTCAGTTGCAAGAGGGAGTTGAATTCTGATATGACATCAGGGATCAGCAGCCCGGTGACCGGGAACTTGCAGGCTGTGGCTGAAGATGTGTTGGAAGATAACTGGAGTGATGATGATCTGTTTGCTAATGATTCACTCCTGATGAAGGCAGCCACTCTTGATGTTTGTTCCCCGACACCCCAGCCCACATCACGACTAACAAAGAGAAAATCTCTTATGAACTCGCCTTCAGCACCACTGATGAAAACAAAACGTTTTGCGGAAGCGCCTTGTATGACTTCAACACAGATAATGCAGAATGGAAGTTCAGATGTCACAAGTGAGAAAAATTTACCTGCAAAGTCTTTAAGAGAAGCATTTGTTGGATATGAAGGCACTTACAGTGGTGTGGATTTGCATAGTACCATAAGAGCTAGTGTGTCTGTCCCTTACAGACCAGGGAATAGGTTTGACAACCTGAAACCATCCAACAGTACAGCAAAAAGTTCAGTTGCAGCGATGTCTAGTGACAGGTCAAGCAGTCTTTCATTATCTAGAAATAAGAATGAAAACCAAGGCTGGAAGAGAAATGTGGATTTGAATAGCAGCTCTAGATTTAATGGCCAGATGAGGAATACTTCTTGTGGCATTCCCTGTATTTCTTCCCCAGCAGCAGAACCTAACAAGACTGAGGTGATACCCAGTTCACAAATACTCCATCAAAAAAGAAACACTCCTGCTGGATGCTCCTTTAAAAGACACAATACGTTTCCCAGTATGACTGTAAGTCCTAGAAATGGAAGTATCATGGGTTTGGTTGGAAATGCAGCTGTACCACACAGCAGTCTTTCAACTGCTAACAAGGGCAACACAAGCACATCTAGAGGAAGTGGTGCAGTAGTCAGCAAACCGGTTACATTCAGCTTTTACAGGACAGGAAACAAGACAAATGTTCCAAACAGTGTTGTTGCTAGAGGAAGTGGGCAGGATGTGACTAGTGGCGAATCGACAAACAAGGTTATGTCAGGATTACCGAAGCCTTTTGATTATGTGCCCTCTCCCAGAAACGGTCGACGACGGAGGTCCTCTGTTGATGCCTCCATGTTCAACACCAGTCTGACGGATGACCTTCTGTGTGAGCTGGCGGAACCAGATGAAATCCTTGATAGCCAGTTTGACATGGGTGTAATGGAGGGAACTAAAAACACCACTGTCACTCATTATCAGAGTGCTGGCATCAATTCTAGGACAAGTGCTAAACAAGTGATAACCAGTCATAGATTAAATCAACAGAACCAACCTCTTCCGGCTAAGCCAGAAATGGAAAATCACGTAAATGAACCGCCTAAAATATCAGACAGCAAAAACACGACATGCACAGTTTCCAA
Organism: Acanthopleura granulata; assembly: GCA_016165875.1. Taxonomy (NCBI): domain Eukaryota; kingdom Metazoa; phylum Mollusca; class Polyplacophora; order Chitonida; family Chitonidae; genus Acanthopleura; species Acanthopleura granulata. The sequence goes on along the minus strand of JABBOT010000001.1, from coordinate 40,887,247 downwards.
GATGGAACTTGATCTTGCTTTACAGGGTCTTGGTCACAGGTCATCCTCAGAGTTGAGGTGTTCAACGAAATCTTCATTTACTCCTAGCCAGATCTCTGTCACACAGAGCCAGAGAGGAAAATACCACTTCAAGTCAACTTCAATTTCCAAACCTGGCACGATCAGTTCTGGTGGCCCCAAAACTGGCAATATGAGTTTTGGTGGCCCCAAACTTGGCACCATAAGTTCTGGTGGCCCCAAACCTGGCCCTGTCAGTTCTGGCCCCAAACCAGGAATCCTTAATCCTGCTGCCTGCAAACCTGGAACCCTGAACCCTGTTGTCCACAAACCTGGAACCGTCAATTCTGGTGCACACAAACCTGGAACCCTCAATTCTTGTGCCCACAAACTTGGAACCCTCAATCCTGTCACCCACAAATGTGGCACACTCAATTCTGGTGCCCCAAAATATGGAACCCTCAATTCTTGTGCCCACAAACATGGAACCCTCAATTCTGGTGCTCTCAAACCTGGTACTGTCAATGCTGGTGACCACAAACCTGGCAATGTCAGTTCTGGTGGCCACAAACCTGACACCCTCACTGCGGGTGCCCTCAAATCTTGCACCCTCAATGCTAGTGTTCCCAAACCTGGCACCCCCAATCCTATTGTGCACAAACCTGACACCTTGAATTCTCATGCTTTCAAATCAGGCACCGTCAATGCTGGTGCCCCCAAACTAGGCACCAACAATACTAGTGCCCTTAAACCTATCACAAATGTACACAGTAGAACCTCCAGTAGTAGTGGAAGTACAGGGAAGCCAGTGCCTGTTGTGTCCACTAACTTGATGAAAACGTCCTCCAATGATGTGAAAGGTTGGTTCATTTGTAGTTACTCAGTCTTTAATGTTGTTTTCATGACTTGATGCATGTTCTTTCAAATGTGAGACAAACTTGCTTGTCATCTGCTGTATACTTTCTCAAGTTCTTGACATACTGATCCCATGACATGCCATGCAGCATAACTGAAGTACATCGTAAAATACAAAAAAGAAAGCAAGGCAAAGCTTCCATATACATGACAGATTATTATTATTTTGCAGATACACAGCTAGAGTTTAATGATTCATTTATGAATGATGATGAGCTATCAAATCCAGAAGTTATGGCAATGTTGGATGAAGTGGAAAGTATGTATAAATAGACTGTCAAATCATGTTTGCCTTGATTATGACGTTTCCCAATATTTAATTTGAAAGAGCAAGCTCAGTACAGCTGTTCTATTAGTTTATGAATGGATGAAAATTGGGCTTGTGGTCATATTGTTGGACAAGCCTTCCTAAAGTCATGGCTTGCACTTTGATTCTCCAAGGGTGTTGGCCTGACTTTTCCTAAGCATAGGGTGAAGTCTTAATCTAGTTCCATCAAAAATGTCATAATACCTTTAATAATTTTTAATTCATTAGAAGTTTGAAAAACACTTACTCCAAGACATGGCCTTGTATTTGTTGTAACTTAAGACTGAAACATAACATGAAGACTAACAGTGCAAGGAGATTCCGAATTGATGAACAACATGATTTGCCTTGTCAACCTTACCACTTGAAGGGTGCCTCTTTGGCCGAGGGGGCAAGCGTGCTAGTGCAGCAAAATAACCAGGGTGCCTATCACCAATGTGGTGGGTGTGAGTTCAAGTCCAACTCATGCTTGCTTCCTCACTGGCCGTTCGTGAGAGAATCTGCCAGCAACCTGTGGATTTCCCCTTGGCTCTGCCCGGTTTCCTCCCACCATGATGCTGGCCACTGTGGTATAAGTGAAATATTCTTGAGTACAGTATTAAACACCAATGAAATAAATCAATCAATCCTACTTTAAGTATGGTAGTTTTGTTGATTGTGTCCTGAAAGTTTCCTTTGCTTTTTGTTAATCCGAAAATCAATTGAAGAAAAAGGTTGTTGGGAAATTAGCCATCTAAAAAGGTAAATCAGTTAAATAGCAGTACTCAGTCATGTTTATGAGCACAAGTGAACATGTTTTGCTATTGTTTTGTGTCTTTTACACTGCCTTTTGTTTTTAACAGTTCAAGCCACACAAGCCAGCCAAGGCTGCAAAAGCCCAGTGTTTAAATGTACCCCTGACGAGATCCAGAAGAAGAAAATAGCGGCCATGGAAAGACGGAAAAAAAACCTCCAGCTACAAAAGAAGAAACCAGCATTGAGAACTTCATCTAAGCATTATAAACCTTTATTTTGACCTTTATGCAATGTTTGGTCAATTTTTCATGTTTTTAGGGTAAGTGGCGTAAGATCTGAACAATATTTTTTGTCTCTCAGAACATAGTTCTGGAAATAGTCTGTACTGAAGCAAGATTTATTTATTTATTTGATTGGTGTTTCACAAAGTACTCAAGAATATTTCACTTATACGATGGTGGCCAGCATTATGGTGGGAAGAAACCGAGCAGAGCCCAAGAGAAACCCACGACCATCGGCAGGTTGCTGGCAGACCTTCCCATGTACGTTAGGAAGCAGAAGAAAGAGTCAGGTTGTCTATCATCACTATTGTGATAATGGCCACTTCAGTATTCTAGCAAATTGAATCACATTTGTCACCATTAGGACAGGACATTTTAGATTTACAGTTAGTTTCACCAATCCTTCTTTCACTAGTACGTGTAGTAGTGCAAATGGGCAAGATAATTTCCATAGTCAACACAGTCTGGCCTAGTGTAAGCAATTGCATACGGTTATTTTATTTGAAGAACCATCAGTGTATGTTGTAATGAGCTCAAGACTTATTATGCTGACATAGATGGGAATGTTAACTGAAACTTATAACGTGTATATATGCCTGTATATATGTAAATATGTTTCTTGTTTTACCTTTTTGTTATGTACAGCTTTTGTTGAATATCTTTTTCTGTAATTATTAGGAATCATGGCCTTTATACGACTTGTGTTTTATTTTTCACAAGTAACAGTGAGCTTTTTTGTAAGAACTGCAGTTTTTAGATAGGTTAATGATTCTGATACACTTTAAGGCTAAGGGTTACAGTTGTCTGCATGACAGGTGTACAGTAGATATTGTTTTTACGCAAGAGAAACCTACCTCATGCTTTTACTTCCAGGGGCCGATTCCTTAAAGGCGTTTGTGATGCTGCCCAAAATTAAAATTTGATTTAAAAGCTAATTTTTACATTTTTATACCCCAAAATACTGTAAGTTTTGACTCTATTCAGAAATCACTTTGTGTAATCAGCCTCGAATGTTTGTATTGGCTTGGCTGTCTGGGACTACTTGCATATTAAAGTCATGCTGGGGAACTTTTCCCACCAAAAGTGATGCAGATCAAAGCTGTGTACCTTAAGTCCTTAACCTTTTTGCACATGAAAGAGCAACTTTCAGTGTAATTTATGCACATTTTTGATTTGAATTTGAATTTGGTTGAATTGACCAGTTTCATTGCTTCACAAAAAGTATAATTTTATCAGTCAAGAAATCACTTTGTGTAATCAGCCTCGAATGTTTGTATTGGCTTGGTATCTGGGACTACTTGCATATTAAAGTCATGCTGGGGAACTTTTCCCACCAAAAGTGATGCGGATCAAAGCTGTGTACCTTAAATCCTTAACCTTTTTGCACATGAAAGAGCAACTTTCAGTGTAATTTATGCACATTTTTGATTTGAATTTGAATTTGGTTGAATTGACCAGTTTCATTGCTTCACAAAAAGTATAATTTTATCAGTCAACATAGAACAATGCCTTCAGAATATGCTTCTATGAACACCTTGCAAACATACAATATGGTTGAAGAATTGCAGTAGTCTACAATTCAGTTCTGCCTTTGCAATGACGATTTGCATGGGCAAAGTGATATGAAATGTAGTTCTCGTGCAGTGCAAGAGAACGACAGTCAAGTCAGCGTGGGCCTATGCTGTTGTTGTAGGGGAAAGAGTATCAAATTTGTGTTATAAAATATGTGATGCCCACAGACTGGCTGGAATGATAATTTGTGTTACGAGCTCTAGATTGTCATCATTCTTTCAGTGAAAGACAGCTCATGTTCTAAGTTAAGTTTGCCCGCAAAGGTTGAAGAGTATTATCTTTATTTCGCTTAAGTATTTTTTTCTAACAGCTACTACAACAGCGGCAACTGACATTTGACAGTGATCCATCGACTAGCATGAAACGCAACCATTTAATGTCTAGGCTGTGACGTAATTGTTCCAAGCGCGGAACACTCTTGTCACCTGAGACTTGTATGCTGTTAGGGTTGTGTTTGTAACTTAAGTATGTATGTCAGTTTATAACCTGACAATGATCAAGAAACGTACTACCACCACAACACAGTGGTGTGGAAATACTTTGCAGTGTTGTTCACCCATGCACTTGTTATAATTAAAACATCTAATATTAAAACAGTGTTTTGTAACTGTTATTACATGTTTCATTGACAGAAAACTCAGAACATTTGTCACAGCTTATAAACACCTGATATCTCCAAGCTCTCTGGTTGGTCAGTCCCTCATAAGCTTAAAAGCATGGGGGTATTCTGATCCCCAGTCAGCAGGAGAGTACTCTACACTTCAAACAAAGATAATTCGGCTACAAATTCATACAATTTCAAACGGGTTTTCACCTTCAAGAGAGACTTTCATAAACTTTTTTATAATGTACAGTGCTTGTCATGAGCTGTCTTTTTACTTTAAGACTTATTTCAGATTTGATTTATGGTGCACTTTCAGATGGTCAATATGTATATATATAGCATAAGTGACAGTCTTTTAAAGCTCAACCAGAACTGTGGCACATACTGAGATTTAAAAGATAATCGCATCTGCCATGCATCAAGCGCTCACTAATTCCTTTCTCAACCTGAAACAAATGTACATGTTTTCCCATTTGTAAGGCTACATGTATGATTGTCATGACAATCTGTTATCAGAATCCCACCTACTGTATGATTGTCATGACAATCTGTTATCAGAATCCCACCTACTGTATGATTGTCATGCCAATCTGTTATCAGAATCCAACCTACATGTATGATTGTCATGCCAATCTGTTATCAGAATCCAACCTACATGTATGATTGTCATGCCAATCTGTTATCAGAATCTAACCTACATGTATGATTGTCATGCCAATCTGTTATCAGAATCCCACCTACTGTATGATTGTCATGACAATCTGTTATCAGAATCCCACTTACTGTATGATTGTCATGACAATCTATCAGAATCCAACCTACATGTATGATTGTCATGACAATTTGTTATCAGAATCCCACCTACTGTATGATTGTCATGCCAATCTGTTATCAGAATCCAACCTACATATATGATTGTCATGCCAATCTGTTATCAGAATCTAACCTACATGTATGATTGTCATGCCAATCTGTTATCAGAATCCCACCTACTGTATGATTGTCATGACAATCTATCAGAATCCAACCTACATGTATGATTGTCATGACAATCTGTTATCAGAATCCAACCTACATGTATGATTGTCATGCCAATCTGTTATCAGAATCCCACCTACTGTATGATTGTCATGCCAATCTGTTATCAGAATCCCACCTACTGTATGATTGTCATGACAATCTGTTATCAGAATCCAACCTACTGTATGATTGTCATGCCAATCTGTTATCAGAATCCAACCTACATGTATGATTGTCATGCCAATCTGTTATCAGAATCCCACCTACTGTATGATTGTCATGACAATCTGTTATCAGAATCCAACCTACATGTATGATTGTCATGACAATCTGTTATCAGAATCCAACCTACATGTATGATTGTCATGACAATCTGTTATCAGAATCCAACCTACATGTATGATTGTCATGCCAATCTGTTATCAGAATCCAACCTACATGTATGATTGTCATGCCAATCTGTTATCAGAATCCCACCTACTGTATGATTGTCATGCCAATCTGTTATCAGAATCCAACCTACATGTATGATTGTCATGCCAATCTGTTATCAGAATCTAACCTACATGTATGATTGTCATGCCAATCTGTTATCAGAATCCCACCTACTGTATGATTGTCATGACAATCTATCAGAATCCAACCTACATGTATGATTGTCATGACAATCTGTTATCAGAATCCAACCTACATGTATGATTGTCATGCCAATCTGTTATCAGAATCCCACCTACATGTATGATTGTCATGCCAATCTGTTATCAGAATCCCACCTACTGTATGATTGTCATGACAATCTGTTATCAGAATCCCACCTACTGTATGATTGTCATGCCAATCTGTTATCAGAATCCAACCTACATGTATGATTGTCATGCCAATCTGTTATCAGAATCCAACCTACATGTATGATTGTCATGCCAATCTGTTATCAGAATCCAACCTACATGTATGATTGTCATGACAATCTGTTATCAGAATCCCACCTACTGTATGATTGTCATGACAATCTGTTATCAGAATCCAACCTACATGTATGATTGTCATGCCAATCTGTTATCAGAATCCAACCTACATGTATGATTGTCATGCCAATCTGTTATCAGAATCCAACCTACATGTATGATTGTCATGACAATCTGTTATCAGAATCCAACCTACATGTATGATTGTCATGCCAATCTGTTAGCAGAATCCAACCTACATGTATGATTGTCATGCCAATCTGTTATCAGAATCCCACCTACTGTATGAATGCACAAGTATGCATGGATGCTTCAAGCGGGCATCATCTTATTCTCAGATTTTTTTTATTTACTTACTATGCTCCACAAAAGGACGAAAAGGGTCTTATATAATGAAATAAATGATTTTTCCAATATTTCCAAGAGTTGATGGATGGAAGTTATTTGCTGAGCAGTTGATCTTCAAATGTGAAGGCTTTCATAATTTCTGTAACATGAAATAAAATGAAAACACACCAGAGCCTTTAGCGGATTCGAACGTGATAACTTTTGAGGCTTGAAAGATGTTAATGGTGGTAAATTATCTTCAGTTTTGCCCATAATTGCAATTTTGCCTGATAATAATAATAATTGTATAAAAATGTTTTGAAGTTTGTGTGGAAGGTAAGGTAATTTGCTACCAGAAAAATCTTCCAACATAGACAAATATTTAACATTAAATATCATTTACTTGGCTTTAAAGATGCAGTCTTGTGGGTGAAATTTAGGTCGTTTAACATAGTATCAGTTTTAAATTTCAAAAAATGTGAAGAATTGAAAAGTGTCCAGGTGTTCTGGCATTCAAGTGTTTGCCATGTATTTATGTGTACATGTAGTTCTGATGAGGATTTGGGAGGCTTAAATAAACAGACCATATTTGAACAAAGTACGCGTAATATAAGGGACAATACTGTGGTGATTGGAAACATGGCCTTCGTGATTTGGGGGCATTTTTTTTAAGTCGTTAAAATGGAAATAAAGATTGAGATGCTGCGATGGATGTTCTCAACCATATCGGACTGGTTGAAGCACAGTGATGTCGCAGATTCTTTTTAGCTGCTAAACATCACCTGGAAGCTGTATGCCTAAGTTCTGTGTGAATACATATGTAGTGCAACACCTGTGTGAATTTGCGACATCACTGTACAAAGTCCACCGTATCACTTCAGTCTTTATTTCCATTTTGATCACTATAAAAAAAAATGCCAAAAAATGATGATCAATATAGCTGTCAGTGACAGCGATGCCGGGGTTCAAGCCAATAGGGCATGTATATGCATATTTTCAGCGTTTTTTTTTTTTTGTTACTTCCGCGCATATACAGTAGATGTGCATCTCTTTGCACAACGAGGTTTCCATGTTTACAATTGTAACAGTTTTCATTCACGTGATCTGCAGACATGGGGCAAAATTGCTTCTTGTCACACTCAGCAATTTGTGGCAAAAGTATACATCGCAGGAAATAAATAACACCAGATTCGTGATCATGACGTCAAACATCCTCCGTTAGCATACTTATGATAGTTGTACACTCATCCTTAACACGAAGTCATGACAGATGCATGATATATCATAGACGTATGTGCCAAACGTAGTAAATGGTTCTTTTGTAAACTTTTGGATCCCTGAAGAGCCTTTTTTGATCGCAATTTGCGACAAAAATGTGCATTGTGGGAAAGAAATAAGACAAGATTCGTGATCAGGACGTCAGACTACGTCGGGTAGCATAGTTACGATGTTTGTACATACATCCTAAACACGAAGTCACTGCAGATGCATTATATAGCATGTAGATGAAAATGTGCCAAATACAGTAAATCGGCCTTTTGCAAACTTTTGAAGACCTGTAAGTCCTGCATCTTTTAAGACAGCTCAAAGATTTTCAGTACACAGTACGCATATAGCGCTTTCCACTGAGCGATCTAGAGCTTCATAGCTTTAACCATCTTCTCTCTCATACCTGCATCAATGGGGAATATTGCGCTTTTTCTCAATTTGATCGCAATTTGCCACGAAAGTATGCATCGCACGAAAGAAATAAGGCCAGATTCGTGATCAGGACGTCAGACTACGTCGGGTAGCATAGTTACGATGTTTGTACATACATCCTAAACACGAAGTCACTGCAGATGCATTATATAGCATGTAGATGAAAATGTGCCAAATACAGTAAATCGGCCTTTTGCAAACTTTTGAAGACCTGTAAGTCCTGCATCTTTTAAGACAGCTCAAAGATTTTCAGTACACAGTACGCATATAGCGCTTTCCACTGAGCGATCTAGAGCTTCATAGCTTTAACCATCTTCTCTCTCATACCTGCATCAGTGGGGAATATTGCGCTTTTTCTCAATTTGATCGCAATTTGCCACGAAAGTATGCATCGCACGAAAGAAATAAGGCCAGATTCGTGACCAGGGCGCCAAACTACGTCGTATTTGGAAAACTCAAATTCGAATTTTTCGTTTTCACGACATCACTTACAGTTGTTACTTGTGCAAAATTTCATGTCAGTCGTATTTAGAATACGGGAGAAAATGCCTCTCAAATATTTTCCTATCAACCCAACGTCGCGGCTGTCAGCTGACCTAGGACATCCAAACTTTTATTCACAAAAACAATCCTCAGGCCTTCTACCTACCTAAGTTTCTCGCACTTCTGGCGTGCCATTTTAGCCGCACAAGTTTTCAACTTTGAAACTTGCAAAAATGGTGATGGGGGAATATGTACTACTTCCGATTTGCTCACGTTACTTCCGGTTATGTGAAAGTTGTCTCCATGCCTTGGGATGATGTTAGGCCTTAAGACTGCGTCTCTGGCTTCATTGGTTATGAAGATACACCCACTTTTGATAACGTCATATCAGGTTTTCCATAACTTGCATATTCGGAATCAGCGTGAAGGCTTCATGGGGAAAAGATCCATAAAAAAGAACAAAGAAACCACTGTCAACAAAACCAGTCATACCATTCGATACTGGGAGAAGGATAAACTGCTGTTCTATCAGCAGTTTGTTTAGCCTTGACTAACTGTCTTGTTTGTAATCTTCAAACTGCAACAGATGCTGGTGATAGGCTAGGATTCATCAGATCAGCTCAAAATATGAACTGCTTCTGTATAGCCGTACACACAAGATCAAGTATTTGATCGCCTGCATTCAACTACAAACTTTGGTAGAAGCAAAGCTGTCGGAGCAACAGGCATTGGGATTAACCTGGAAAAGGACCGTAAAAAGAGGTGGTGGGACTCTTTGTAATGAGGCCGTTGATGAATGATGTGGTTGACGAGTTGCCTTTAGGTGTTGCGACTTCCTGCAAGAGTGATGAAAGCACCGAAAAATAAGGAATTTAGAAAGGGACATCTTTGACAAGACATATTTGAACTTATCGAATATGACTGCAAGCCAGAGATTATAATGTTTGATATTTTTCATAAAAGTGACAATGGATGACTTAACTTCCCCACAAGTCATCAGGGACAACAGCTTTACATGTCTTTCATTTTTCAGCCAGTAACATTAGGGTGTCTAGTATATCTGTGTGCAAAAATATATCATAGTGTAACCGTATCCTGTTTTTGGCGTCATTATGTTAAATATGTTGACGTTTTCTCTACCACCAGAGCAGAACGTATTAAAACAAAACTCGAATTTTTTCCAGTGTCAAATCGGAAGTACATTCTGAGTTATCGAAAGTGTGTAGATATGTAATAGGTGTTCCAGAGAGTGTTTTTCAATTTTAAAGATGAGTATCTTTCGCAAACGCAGCAACCGTGGTGTCAGGTGACACCAAATTGTACTGATTTTAATTTTCATATTCCTCGTGAAGCGTTTGCTCGTTCAGTTGAATGCGCTTTCTTTTCAAGAGATTCTTGGTCTGGGAATGCTTCGTAAGGAAAATAAATCGTAGAACTGTTGCATTCGTATTTTAATGCAACAGTGACCATATCACGTCTGAGTGCTGAGTTACCTTGCAACAACTGTAACAAAGCATCACTGACATTTACAATAACAATTCTCTGAGGTTCATCCGAAGTCTTTTCAACAGCATAGGTAGAAGATGTGCTGCTGTTGTTGACGCTAATGGGGCTCGCACTCGTTATTGACGTTAAGCTTTATTCCATCAGAAAAACAATTCCCCAAAAGCGTGGCTATTTTGAGCCAAATTAAACGAGTTCTCCATTTCCATTCATTCGGAAGAATCAGCACGATATGAGCTTTTAATTGAGTTGTTGCCTTGTTATGTAAGAGAAATATGTTTTAATAAAGTAAACCCGCCCTTACTCAGTTGCAGTTTATACTATTTCTCCCATTCGCGTTTCTTTCGGAATTCAGTATATACTGGATGAACACACAGACGGACAACCGATCATCGGAATTAAAAATCGATACTACGAATCATCTGTGTTGATGTAGTCTTCACTTCAAGAAAGTTTAGTTGAAATCGGACAAAATCTTTAGGAGGAGTAGAGTTTTGAAGGAAAAGTTAACAGACTTCGGCCAGACATGCAGACTTGCATAACATACATACTTATATATCCGATCAATAAAGCTAAAACCAAGTGACATAGCTTAAAAATTAAGTTAGCTTAAAAATTAAGAGTTAAGGCCCTTTTTGTGCTATATTGTCAACACTGTGTTTGACAAATTGCTTCACTTTTGAAATTTAAACAGAATAATGTTACTGTGTATTTTGACCATCGACTCCCAAGTTTGACGACGGTTCCTGTTAATCGAATAATGATGTCCAGTAATATGTGCTTTCTTAAAATGAGAAATGTGTTTTTTGACATTGTGGAGGTGTTTTTTGTCATATTCACCCCTTGAACATGTATAAAACATATCAGTCGGGGCCTGGGAGAATGCATAGTACTAGTATCGAGCAGGTAAATTTGCCAACAGTCTTTGAATTATGCATGCCATTTCTTACATTTTAGGATTTGATCTCACCAAATGAAGACAACATGACATTGCACGTGCAACCAGGGTTTAAAAATGGCTTGGAATTTGGATAGAGACTTTGTTTTCCACTTTCACGGAAGCATCTGTGGTTTCCGTATACATGGTGTAATGAACCTTTCAGTCAACAACAGGACATTTTAATGCTTGAAATAATAAACAGCAGTTTGGACTGTTTTCTCTGGTTTCTCTGTCTTATTTATTGTCGCCTGTATATCAGGGCTTGTTTTCACTTCGCTCCAAAGCCGTTGACAATCGTCCTAGCACTGGTTTTTCGGGACGACAAGAGACCGCCTCGATGGCTTAGTAGTTAGAGCCTCCGCCACGAGGGCCGGAGATACAGGATCACTCCCAGTTAGGGTCATACGAAAGAACTACAAATTTTTCACCAACTTAAACGCAGTCAAAATTTTTGATTGTTTGGTGAACTTTATGGATCACATCAAGCCGCCTGAAGAACAGTGACGTCACATATTATCATTTTAGTTTCCACATGAAATACCGTTGTAGCACTACAGGTAACAATGAGGGGCTCTTTAGCAGCTAAATTTATGTGTGACGTCACTGTCCTTCAGCAGGTTCAATATGGTCCATAAAGTCCACCTTACAATCAGAATATTTGACTGAGTTTAATTTGGTGGGAAAAAAATCTGAAAAAAACAATCATTCAAGGTATTTTTAGATACAGTTTTTCACGCTCTGTTCACTCATCATAACTTCAATTTTGAGTGGTCTTCCACATAGGCGTAAGTATGTAGTATTACATTGCTGCAGCCAGAAAAATTCACACGCTTCGAGAAACTGGGACCTGGTCATTTCCATACATGTGATTTTTTGTAACATACATGAATGCAAAATGAAACTAATGAGTCTAATTTAACATGTAATTTTTATCCTGATATTATGTTTGAACAGTATGACCCGTTGGTTTCAATCCGGTTACCGTCTGCTTGCAAGTGCATTGGCAGTTACAGAAGTAGGTATATACCAGTGTGTAATATGTATATAACCTTGCTGGAATTACGATTTGATCCAGAGATCTTGAAGTGACTAGAACCAAATGCCAAACCTAGCATTAATATCGTATATTTATTGGTATGAAGCTAAGTAAAAGTTGGAATGTTATGAAAATCAACCGTGAGACTGAAAACCATTATCAATGAGGACATTTATTTCATTGGGTTAAGCAAATTCATGTGATGTTTTTCAAACATTTGCTGCATATTCCGAGGTAAATATTAAACACAGCTGCTTTACGCAAATCTATACAAACAAAAATGAACAGTGATGCTTTTGTTCCAGTAATGATAGAGGTTGCTACAGTAGTTCTCTTGCTTCCTCCTCTGTGACGTGCAGTTCTAGTGCTCTCGCCATTTATACCGGGCGCCGTCCAGGAAAAACCAGCGTAGTGGAAACCTGTGCCTGTAACAAGTGAGACAAGTATATTTGGGGGAGTTGGGATGTCAGGCCCCATCCACTCGTTTGAAGCAAGAGAGAGTCCTATGATTAGAAAGTCATTTTTGCGGTCCTGATTTGATTGGTCATTGTTCCCTTCCCATGGGTCTCCTTTTTCCTCTTCTCTATTTCAATCAAAGTAATTAAACAAGTGACAAACAATGGCGATCGAAGTAGCTAAACAAGTAACAAGGAATTACAAACGAGGTGGCTAAACAAATCACAATGAACTGCAAACGAATTGGCTAAACAAGTAACAATCAATGGCAAACGAAATGGCTAAACAAGTAACGAGAAATGGCAATCGAAGTGGCTGAACAAGTAACGGCAATAGAACTAGCTATACATGTAACGGCAATCCACCTAGCCTAACAAGTAACAAGTAAGGCCAATCGAAGTGGCTAAACAAGTAACATGCAATGGCAATTGAAGTAGCTAAACAACAAACAAAGAGTGGTGTGGGCAGTGTTAAGTATGTATGTGTGTGGGGGAGGGGAGGAGGGATGGCTGGTTACGTCAAGCACTGAAGATCTTTTATTTCGCGGTTCGTCGTTTACTTTTTCGACGCTTCGTCGTTTATTTTCGCTGGGTTGTGCTGTTGGGTTAAGGGGAATGGTTGAGTGTTGTGTTATTTCGGGTAGGTGAAATATAAACTAACTACACTAAGGCAAATCCAGGCAACTGAATAACAAGGCAACTGGATAACAAGGCAACTGAATAACAAAGGAAACAAACAACAATTCAACTAAATAACAAATCGCGGGGAAGGAACGAAAAATCGCAGCAAAAAACGAAATCGCGTCAAAGAAGGGAAGGAAACCGGGGCAAAGAAAGGAATGAAATCGGCGCAAAGAAAGGATGGATATCGTGGCAATAGCACACAACAAATCGGGGCAATAAAACACAACAAACCGTACAATAAAAAACACAACAAATCGCGGCATGTCGATAACAATTCATGGCAATTCAGCTAAAGACAACAAAAGTAAATTAACTGAAATAAACAAATCAAAGCAAAACAATCAAATAAACATATCAAAGGCAAGGCAATCAAATAAACAAATCAAGGCAAGGCAATCAAATAAACAAATCAGGGGAAGGCAATTAAATAAATAAATCAAGACAGGGTAATTAAATGAACAATTGAAAGTAAATTAACTGAAATAAACAGATCAAGGCAATTAAATAAATAAATCGCGAATCGCGGCACGTCTAAAAAAATCGCGACAAATCAATTCACTGAAAGATGTATGTAAATAAACTAATGAACTAAGTAAGGAAACTAAAAAACTAACTAAATAAGCCAGTTGTTCAACTTGATATTTTTATCAATTACTATACCATAAATAAACTAAATAAATCTACTATTTAAATAAAGTAACTAAAAGAACTAAATAAACTAAAAGAACTAAATAGCAATAGAATCAAGGCAATTAAGTAACAAATCGCGACTAGCGACGCATCGATAAGAAATCGCGACACGTTTTTTATTTTTATCAACTAATATATCATAAATCGACTAAATAAATGAACTATTTAAATAAAGAACTTAATATACTAAACAACTAAATAAACTTAGCAAATAACGAAATACCAAGGTAAACAACTGGCTTATGAACTATAAGATTAATTAACATAAACAGACTGACTATCAAATAATTAATTGTCTACTTCACTATCACTGTATCAAGGTAAGCAACTAGCTTATAAACTATAACTGATAATCCACTTCACTATTACTATATCAAGGTACACAACTGGCTTATAAACTTTAAGATTAATTAACATAAACAGACTGACCATCAAACAACTAAATATCTACTTCACTATCACTGTAATTGTCTACTTCACTGTCACTGTAACTAAATATTTTAAATACCTTAAATGCTGTAATACCCTAACTATATAACACATCATCACACTCTTTACCCTTTACCAGTAACATGTATCTCTCTCCGCGTGCGCCACGTGTCCTATTTCAAGGTCTTACATATATACACAGCCCCATCCCATCAGACATTCTCCTCTAAAACTTTGAATAGCGGCGAACGTCAGTGACAAGCACACGCGGTAATTCTGTCATTATTTGGTGAGTGCAGGTGTGCTTTATTCTGCCATTGTATTTTAGAGGCTTTGTCAGATAAGTCCGTCTTGCCTTCCCTGGTTGCTTGATTTCACTGTGAACCGGTTCCAATGTGATACTGACTAACAATGGAGCCAGCTTGGAGGCTGTTGTTGAAAATAGAGAGCAAAATATTCAATGTCTTCATATGTACAATATAGAGATAGAGGGGGAGTGCTGTCCTTACACATCCAGGTGGCCAAGTTCCAGGTTAACCCCTTATGCACCACGGGCTCCTCGCTCAGGTGGCTTGCAAACTAAAGACCAGCACATGGAAATAACGACAAGCAAATCTGTGACAATTTATGTATTTATTTATTTATTTATTTATTTACAACACGAAAGTTTTCAAGAAATGATACAAAAATATCTCAGAAGTGAAGACCATCCTAGACTGATAACAGCAACATGTACATTACTGAATCGCTCAGTGTAAATAAATCTTAACAAAACACAACTCGGCTAGTGCATGATTTTGCTTCTCACAAGGCTCTCTCTATGTACTGTATGTGCCTTACAAACAGTCTGAGCAGCTTAAAGGGTTAACTGGTTTGTAGAGTAATCAAATCGAGTCTGTCGCTTTATTTTGGCACAAGACCAGCAACATGGTATCTGTTGTGCGTTTAGCGTAAGTGGGGTGTAGAAATCTTTCCAATCTGCTCATTGAAATATTTTTCTGTGGTAAAAGTTTATTTTATTGCAAATTTACTTCTTTGACCATAGAGGTAGGTATGCCATGTAATAGCCTAATACAATAATACTGTCTGGTGATCACATGTATGTTTATAGACATCCTGTAATTAAGAACTGCTCATTATAATCATTAATATCTGTTGAGCAATATAACAATTAATCCTTTCATCTGTATCACAATTATGACACAGTAAAAAATATCACATATTTACAGAACATGTAATGCCCTATAAAAACTTGACTTCTCTCGTGTCTTAGTAAAGAAAATATATATAACCCAGTTCTTCAACCACCGCTGGAAGGAATATTTCATTATCTTCTTGGAACATACATGAATGCAAAATGAAACTAATGAGTCTAATTTAACATGTAATTTTTATCCTGATATTATGTTTGAACAGTATGACCCGTTGGTTTCAATCCGGTTACCGTCTGCTTGCAAGTGCATTGGCAGTTACAGAAGTAGGTATATACCAGTGTGTAATATGTATATAACCTTGCTGGAATTACGATTTGATCCAGAGAGCTTGAAGTGACTAGAACCAAATGCCAAACCTAGCATTAATATCGTATATTTATTGGTATGAAGCTAAGTAAAATTTGGAATGTTATGAAAATCAATCGTGAGACTGAAAACCATTATCAATGAGGACATTTATTTCATTGGGTTAAGCAAATTCATGTTATGTTTTTCAAACATTTGCTGCATATTTCGAGGTAAATATTAAACACAGCTGCTTTACACAAATCTATACAAACAAAAATGAACAGTGATGCTTTTGTTCCAGTAATGATAGAGGTTGCTACAGTAGTTCTCTCGCTTCCTCCTCTGTGACGTGCAGTTCTAGTGCTCTCGCCGTTTATACCGGGCGCCGTCCAGGAAAAACCAGCGTAGTGGAAACCTGTGCCTGTAACAAGTGCGACAAGTATATTTGGGGGAGTTGGGATGTCAGGCCCCATCCACTCGTTTGAAGCAAGAGAGAGTCCTATGATTAGAAAGTCATTTTTGCTGTCCTGATTTGATTGGTCATTGTTCCCTTCCCATGGGTGTCCTTTGTCCTCTTCTCTATTTCAATCAATGTAATTAAACAAGTGACAAACAATGGCGATCGAAGTAGCTAAACAAGTAACAAGGAATTACAAACGAGGTGGCTAAACAAATCACAATGAATTGCAAACGAACTGGCTAAACAAGTAACAATCAATGGCAAACGAAATGGCTAAACAAGTAACGAGAAATGGCAATCGAAGTGGCTGAACAAGTAACGGCAATCGAACTAGCTAAACATGTAACGGCAATCCACCTGGCCTAACAAGTAACAAGTAAGGACAATCGAAGTTGCTAAACAAGTAACATGCAATGGCAATTGAAATAGCTAAACAACAAACAAAGAGTGGTGTTTGCAGTGTTAAGTATGTATGTGTGTGGGGGAGGGGAGGAGGGATGGCTGGTTACGTCAAGCACTGAAGATCTTTTATTTCGCGCTTCGTCGTTTATGCTTTCGGCGCTTCGTCGTTTACTTTTTCGACGCTTCGTCGTTTATTTTCGCAGGGTTGTGCTGTTGGGTTAAGGGGAATGGTTGAGTGTTGTGTTATTTCGGGTAGGTGCAATATAAACTAACTACACTAAGGCAAATCCAGGCAACTGAATAACAAGGCAACTGGATAACAAGGCAACTGAATAACAAAGGAAACAAATAACAATTCAACTAAATAACAAATCGCGGGAAAGGAACGACAAATCGCAGCAAAAAACGAAATCGCGTCAAAGAAGGGAAGGAACCCGGGGCAAAGAAAGGAAGGAAATCGGCGCAAAGAAAGGATGGATATCGTGGCAACAGCACACAACAAATCGGGGCAATAAAACACTACAAACCGTACAATAAAAAACACAACAAATCGTGGCATGTCGATAACAATTCACGGCCATTCAGCTAAAGACAACAAAAGTAAATTAACTGAAATAAACAAATCAAAGCAAAACAATCAAATAAACATATCAAAGGCAAGGCAATCAAATAAACAAATCAAGGCAAGGCAATCAAATAAACAAATCAGGGGAAGGCAATTAAATAAGTAAATCAAGACACGGTAATTAAATGAACAATTGAAAGTAAATTAACTGAAATAAACAGATCAAGGCAATTAAATAAACAAATCGCGAATCGCGGCACATCTAAAAAAATCGCGACAAATCAATTCACTGACAGATGTATGTAAATAAACTAATGAACTAAGTAAGGAAACTAAAAAACTAACTAAATAAGCCAGTTGTTCAACTTGAAATTTTTATCAATTACTATACCATAAATAAACTAAATAAATCTACTATTTAAATAAAGTAACTAAAAGAACTAAATAAACTAAAAGAACTAAATAGCAATAGAATCAAGGCAATTAAGTAACAAATCGCGACTAGCGACGCGTGGATGAGAAATCGCCACACGTTTTAGTATTTTTATCAAATACTATATAATAAATTGACTAAATAAATGAACTATTTAAATAAAGAACTTAATATACTAAGCAACTAAATAAACTTAGCAAATAACGGAATACCAAGGTAAACAACTGGTTTATGAACTATAAGATTAATTAACATAAATAGACTGACTATCAAATAATTAATTGTCTACTTCACTATCACTGTATCAAGGTAAACAACTAGCTTATAAACTATAACTAATAATCCACTTCACTATTACTATATCAAGGTAAACAACTGGCTTATAAACTTTAAGATTAATTAACATAAACAGACTGACCATCAAACAACTAAATATCTACTTCACTATCACTGTAATTGTCTACTTCACTGTCACTGTAACTAAATACTTTAAATACCTTAAATGCTGTAATACCCTAACTATATAACACATCATCACACTCTTTACCCTTTACCAGTAACATGTATCTCTCTCCGCGCGCGCCACATGTCCTATTTCAAGGTCTTACATATATACACAGCCCCATCCCATCCCATCCTCTCCTCTAAAAGCTTGAATAGCGGCGAACGTCAGTGACGAACACACGCGGTAATTCTGTCATTATTTGGTGAGTGCAGGTGTGCTTTATTCTGCCATTGTTTTTTGGAGGCTTTGTCAGATAAGCCCGTCTTGCCTTCCCTGGTTGCTTGATTTCACTGTGAACTGGTTCCCGTGTGATATTGACTAACAATGGAGCCAGCTTGGAGGCTGTTGTTGAAAATAGAGAGCAAAATATTCAATGTCTTCATATGTACAATATAGAGATAGAGGCGGAGTGCTGTCCTTACACATCCAGGTGGCCAAGTTCCAGGTTAACCCCTTATGCACATATATATATAACCCAGTTCTTCAACCACCGCTGGAAGGAATATTTCATTATCTTCTTGGAGAACTGTAAGGTGTAGAGAAATAATTCTCTTATACCTTTTTACGACACAAGCAAATCATTTTTGGCATCATTTTTACCATACCTGTGTTCATAGAGTACCAAATAAAAACTGCTTTAGTGATAGAAAAGGTTTAAGATTTACAGTGTTCTATATACAACAAACAATACTACTTCACAACACTTCACATATGAACTGTATCTATATATTTGCCCAAGTGCCAGTAGTTCGTGATATTTGACGAGCTTTTCCTAAAAAATATGGCTGGTGATCAACCGATTTTTAGTAAGGAGTGTCTTAAATTAAGATAACATGATTTTGGACCCATTAAGAATGTGGAAAATGATGCATCTTGCATAATATGTGCAAAAAATTGAAAAGCCTTGCGTAGAAAATATTTTATTTACACCATTATCCTTTATAATATTACCAGATGAGGTTTTATAGCTGTGAGAGCCTGAGTGAGATGTTACACATAAATGTTAAATACAATACACCAAGCCTTTTTGCACCCTGGGTGGTGAAACTTTGCCAGGGACATACAAATTCAGTCACCTTATGACTTGATCTCACTGAAGACACCAGTGAGGGATAGTGATAAAAACAGAAATGCTTTGGAGTTAAATTTAACGATAAATTTAAAGCCAGTTAAAAAACACCTTGGCACATACATAATACAATGTTATACAGTAAGCAGCAAGCATGTTAAAGTGTTAATGGTTGTCGGTTTGCATGGTAAAAAAACGGGCCGGTGCATGGTAAAAAAATAAAAAAACAACAGGCCGGTGCATGGTAAAAAAAAAAAAAACAGGCCGGTGCATGGTATAAAGTAGGCTGATGCATGATAAAAACAGGCCGGTGCATGGCAAAAAACAGGCCGGTACATGGTCATACAACTGTTCCAGCAGATACTGACAGCATGTTAACAGTTTGGCCTTGTGCACTAGCACACGCTTCCACCTGCTATCGCATGTTGGACCTAGAGTAATATGTATTTGGATCCAGCATCAATGATGATAACATGCAGTCCTCAAAAATTTCAACAGTAACTTTGTCAAGCAGGGATGGGCATTTTCCAGAAAGCATAATCAGCAGCTTTCTCCCCACCCTGGACCCACCTCCATCTGAGTCCTTTGGGTAATCTCTTCCAAGATGATGGTGGTAATGATAATCAAAGTATGCTAATCGGTCTGCTAGGTATCAACGACAGATTTTTGGACAACATTTACACCAATATGCACGTTTATCCAGCCTCATACAAAATCCTCTGCTTTTTATTGGACAGTAGTGAAAACGTGGTAGTCGCGTATGTCTCTATATCCTGCAGCACATGATATATATGCTTCTGATGACTCAAGAGTAGGGAGAACACCATGACGTAACAGTTACAATGTGACGCAACAATGGCACCAACGACACACGGTCACAAAAGAATGTTGAATGAACATTGTCAATCGCATTATGACGTCACAATTTCCATATCGCTGCTCGCTAATTCAAAGCTACTCGACGTGGCAGGAAACTACTGTTGAAACGTCTTTTCGTTTTCAAGAAACACATTTTCAATGTAGTTTTAGGGTCAATAAACCTCTCATTGGGCTCGGCTGATGAGGCTTACAGATCCCATATAGTTTCGTAGCCTTTCACTCAGTAACCACGTAACTAATGATATCCATTAGAACCAAATACATATAACAACATATAACAAATGATAACTACATACTGCGCAACTGTATTTGAATGAAGGGGAATACATGTTACATGTAAATGCGTGGAGACTAATTTAACACGTAGAAAAGGATTGTCGTATGATTTGTGTAGTAATCTTAAATTTCATTTTCTTTTCTTCAGCTGAATTCTCACAGTTGTTTGAAATAGCCACATTTCACTGCATTGGTATCAATAGCAGATGAATAGAAGAACAATTATTAAAATTTTAAAAAAGAATCTGGATAGCACATTGATACTCTGAGCATTATGCATATGAGTTATGATTGTGAACTTTCATGTAGATATACATACAGTTTACGAATACAAACTGATAATGATCAGGAAAATTGTTTATGCTTGTACGGCCTTCTGTGCATGTTGAAGACATGCTCTTCCCACAGCAATATGTAAACATTTTTTCAGGGAATGGACATATGCATTAAAAGAGTATTCTAATCATTAAAATGCATCTTCATAGATATCAAGTTTAATAAATTTTTCTGTTTAACCAAAAAGCAAGAAAAGTCTGGTTCTCTTTTGATTTCTAACACATGGCCGTGTAAATTATTCCAGTGACATTCGGTAGCAGTTTGTGCTTTTTAGATCACACCAATGCACACCATACATAACTTACCGGTGCATATATCTCATCATGTAAAATAACGGTTAATTCCAATGAAAATAATGTAAGTCCTTTGTCCACTACGATAATACGTATAATTATTAGAGGGAAAAAATTATTATTGTTAAGGCAGGGATTACAATACAGTGGGACTTATAGCCTATCCTTGCACCATCGCCAAAAAAAAAAAATTTGAGCACAGCAACAGATCAAACCTGCTATTAACAATTTAGCAGTAAGAAGAAAATGGCAGTGATTACATTTTCCTCTCATCACTGTGCCCATAAAATCCTGGAGTATGGCATTGAACACTGATAGAATACAAAATTACGTAAATCCTAGAGATATGCCATATATAATTGATCAATATAAATGTGACTGAACATGTTTAATTACATTTGGTTGAGCTCCCAGGCTTTAATCACTGGAGGGTGACCTCCTATTACATAATGACATGATGGCAGAGTATCAAAAACGTTCGGTCAATTCTGCGAGGTTTAAATCTACAGCATCAGATATCAGAAAAATAAACAGATAAAATCTCCGAACAAAAACAAAAGTATACGACCTCAAAAAATGGAGCCAATCTGCATCTTGAATAAATAACTCACAGCCATGTGTTAATAATTGTAGCATACATCCAGCTTTCACACCTGAAAAAGACTGTAACCATTCGTGTTGGTACATCAGGCATTGCAGCATTTGCTCTTCCTTTCTGTGAGTTCATCTTCAGTGTCCGAATCATTATCAATCATGACACTCTGCAGCCTGATTGTCTCCCCTGGTTGCTGGCTCTTGGATGGTAGATTCAAAATGTGTTCTATCATATTTTTCATGCCTTCATCTGTTGTAGAAATGACATTGAAACTTCTTTTAATTAAGATGAAAAAAAGAATCAAAACATATTATTATTTGGTGACAGGGAGTAGTTTTAAGATTTCCAAAATGGTGACCATCAATTTAATCGAAACACAGGAGATGAACCTACAGTCATGTCAGGGGAAGTAAAGTAAATCATCAGACTTTACCCAGAGCTGTTAATAGAGTTGAACGAAAATAGTCAAATGAACCTAACCATCATTAATTGGTTGGTAAAACACCAGGCCGTGTCTTTCAAAAACCAAATGTGAACATCTTTGAACTTGAGAACAAACAGACCTTATATGCCTTGCCTGTATGGAATTGTTAGTGTAACAATTACGAAGCCATCCGAGATGAGCCATCTTGAGCTTTACAGCTTCAACCGTTTTCTGTCACGCCACATGCAAATAGGGGGTAATAATGCAAATAATGCAAAGGTAACAGTTGTTACATTTGCAAAATTTCAGGTCAATCGAACAAAGGATTCGGACAAAAATGCCTCTAAAAAGTTTTCCTATCAACCCAATATGGCGGCTAGGTCACGTTGCCGAGGACACCCAAACTTTTACTCACGAAAGACAGTCCTAACGCCTATTATTTGCCTAAAGTTCACTCATTTCTGCTTTGCCATTTTAGCCGCTGAAGTTTTTCAATGTTGAAACTTGCAAAAGGGCGATTTTTTTGGTATGTACTACTTCCGACTTGCTGACGTCATTTCCGGTTTGGTAAATTTGTCTCCATGCCTTGGGATGATGTTAGGCCTTAAGATTGCACCTCTAACTTCATTGGTTATGGAGATATACCCACATCCGGTTTTGATGATGTCACTTCCGGTATCGCAAAAGGCATCACTTGAATCAGCGTCCAGATCAGTAGTATACAGAATAGAAGTTCTGGCACACTTCCCACCAGGACCCTCCCCACCCCCTTGTAGGGACCCCGACCCAAGTTCAAGCCATATGGTGTTCGCGTACACAACTTTTTGTCAATTATCTATGTATGCAAACGTGCGTTAACATTTAGAGATAATTGCTTGCCTAAAGTTAACTCTGATGCGAGAGGGCCGACCGACCCTCTGTTAGAGACCAAACACAAACATAACACAGCTCGACGCCGAAAGTATACAGATGGCATATAGAGTAGATAGTCGTGCCAAGTAGAGTTCACATGCTTCCGGATTCACAAGCTGATAGCATATATAAATCTACAAAGTAAAAATAGTTCGCGTGGGAGCTACTTAACCTTCATAGCTGGCGAGACAAGCCACTTTTAATTGACACAGTAAGTTATATCCTGTATCACATAAAAGATCGTGTACAGCTAACTGAATTTAATATGTGTTATTACACAGCGATAACTGTCTTGCCGGTGAAAACGGGACAAGTTTTCTTATGCGTGACAAGTTTTGTGTGGCATGACAAGTTTTGTGAGGGGCGGCAAAGCACACAAAATTCAAAACCTATAGAGCTCCCTCGTCGGAGTCCTGTACGGTTTGAATTTTGTTTTGTTACCTGACTGAATTAGATCATTTTTTTTATCTCTGAGTACTGGACATTTCGTATGTCTGGTCTTGAATGGTGCTGTAAAGTTTGTACATAATATACACAGCTGCACCCCACCCGACCCCAACTGAGGTCACAATGAATATATTGGATAAGGGCGATGGACACATCTTATAACCGATTTGCGAGTAATACAACAAGTATATCGAACTCTGGTATCCCACCTCTCTGTCGAGAAATTCAATTGGCGCACAGTTTTTTCATGAAAGATACACGAGCTTCGTCCCTCCCCTGCTCCACTAGCTCGTCCCTCGTTTTCTTATCTAATGAAATCGAGTTATGTGCTGTACCGGCTGGAATCTGTTGTTTCATTACTCCGTATTTTTCGACTTAACCGAGTATTAACCGAAACTCGGTATCCGAAATCTTACCGTCAATCAGCGCTGTAGAGAGGTGGTTGGTAATTGAATTAAGCTTACTCTTAGCCGGTAAGCTAATTTCATTGTTTCTTACTTTTGACGTACAATCGCAAGCTCTAAAACTTACCCACCCCACTTAGAAGACGGTAGGCTAAGGCCGCCGCAATTATCGTGGACAACACTCCGACGCCTGCGACGCCCAGACCCATCAACGGCGTTGACTGTCTAGTGGTATTTTCTTTTAAATAGCGGCTCTGGCGTCACTCTAACAATCCAACTCTTCGGAGTGCTAATATGTTGTAATCTATACTCGTGCGGATCGTCAGTCTGGGAGGTGGGGGTGAGCAGATGGATCTAATGCTAGATGCAGCTGCGCCATCTTTATGTAGACGCTGGTAAAATGTTGAATTCTAAATCCGATATGGGTTTTAAACTTAATCTCAACCGTTTCAACTGAACGCCACGCTCTACATTTACGCGGTTAAACCGTACCGCAACGGCCACGACATCGTCTAACGTCGTCTCAACCCTACTAGTTCTCTTAAGTATTTTTACATTTAAAACCCTTTGAACAACACCACCCCTTGTCGTGTGCACCAGGACCACGGTCACAGCCAGATCAATGTCCCATTTGGGATCATCCGTTTTAGCGAGACCCCATACCCTATTCTCAGGACCATCACATAGAACCAAGGTGAGTTTTTGGAGCGCAATCGGGGCTTTGATATCCAGAGCGGCGAGCTCATTCAAATTCGGTGGTTCTCCAGATCCCCCCGATGGCACCTTTTTTCGTGCATAAACACCCCCGAAGTTGGAAGGCGTAAATCCGTCCGTCCACCCCTTGTCGCTCAAAATCTTCGATATCTGCCAGATCTGATAAGGCTAGGCTAGTGCAACTAAGGCCCACTTGGTCCATCACGTCGGCGAATGTGTAAAGTTACGTTTAAGTATGCTATATCTATAGATTGGCCGTAAATGTTTAATAGCTTTATAGTAATGCTAGATGCATGAAGTCAGCCAACAGTTTTTTGTACTGTGGATTAGCAAATGCCGCCGTACTTCCGGAGTTTATGCCTTCATGGTATACCGCCACTACCCTCAGAAGAGTAGAGACACTCGCATTACTGGTAGACATTGCGGCTCTGTTTTTGGGCGGTCTCACCTTATCTAGGTGGACAAATATTTCTTTGTGAGGCGCCAGTTTGGGTAGTTGGTCCCCTTCATTTATTCCGCTCATCGGTTCTATTGCGTTTGACAATCTCAGGATATCAGCTAGACCTAACAGACTGATAACATCATTTTGAGTCCCAGCTGCACACGACCAGCAGCTTCATTCAGTTGCAGTTTAGAACCCAATGGTCGGAACACTTCTTTGGGGTACAGACGGTGTAATAGCCGCTTGGCACGACTATCGACTTATCGTTCAACCTGAAACGTACGTCGGAGCCGACATTTGCCTGTGGGTACAAGGTCATATCGAGTAGAGCGACCTCGTGCTGGCCCATTAGATTGTCCAGACATGTTGGGAGGAGGACACTACTCCTATGTTGAACATCGCTCAGTGTGACAAATATATTCAGCAATATGTTTGGTAAAGTGTTTTCGTTCAATAGGAATGTAGCCCATTACCGTGTCACTGGAGTATGTTCGAGTAAAGAGATTGAGGAACCGAGTTAAATCTTGGTGATAGATCCCAGGCTGATCAACTCGCGAATTGTTTTCGACGCCACACCTTACCGAAAATCAACAGCAACACATTAGTTGCCAAATGGCACACGCAACCTATGGCGTGTTGGCAGAACCAACTAAATTTTGCCGTAAGGTGCCCACGACCGGTTGTGGGGTGTCAAAGGAAAATCACCTCATAGTGGACACGAAACTAAGCAACTCTGTATTCCACTTTCACGTGTACTATCAAGTGCGCCGTAATCTGGAAGAGATTAAGGCACGACTCCCACAAGACGAAGCAGGGAGTCCGACCGACAACACCTTCGACCATAGGGCATACGAGCGTTTCGGGTCTCCGCAGACACAGACTGGCAGCAAAAAAGAAGCGGAAACGACGGGTTAGGCGAGGCGTATTATTATGTGAAATCGCATTATGACTACATATCCTGGCCGCATGTCATCCCAGCGAACACCGGACAAATTTCACATCGATTTCATCTCGCAAGGCAGCGAGGCCAATCAAGCATGGGCCGCCTTCATCTTCTGACAAATCTGAAGGGTTTACTCAGGCAGGCGTGGAACGCGTGAACGACACCATCAGAACGTATGTTTGGCCAAACCTCGAAGCGCAGGCAGAGACCCGCAGCAGTATCTTAGGAACGGAAGGCACGGCATTTGACGCGCAGAAGCAGTTCGTAGCTAATGTCTTCGAAGACGCCATAGCCAGACCTGTTGACCTTTCCTCGGTTATAGAGCGGTACCAGAAACGTCCTGAGGTATGCTCGCTCCAAGGGTGGGTTATACGCTTGGCGTGGGTCTGTACATGGCGCCAAGTAATATGGACCTGCGAATCGGAAAAAATCAGTGGCTATAACAACGAGATCGTCATTGACACAACAGACCAGAAACTCGGAGTCAACGGAGACGTAAACTTCCCTTCGGCAGTTTATGCGCAAGTAGCTGCCGGGACTGGAGAGATAAGCATTATAAAGCCGCAACCAGCTGCAGTACCCTTGCCGACTCCAGTAGTACGGAGACCCGTGCGGGCATCGCCGACTACAATTTCACCGCGGTCACCGAGAGAGCACGATGAGGAAAGGTGGCGTTAGTAATACTTTGCGTCGCCCTCGGGCGTGGACTAATCTGGTCACGCTAGAGGTAACCGAACGGTATGTAAGCACGTGCTGCCAGTCTGCTCCGTGATAGGCTTGCTGCGCTGGCAGCAGGGGCCAGGCCAAACAGTATCTTGGGAATCCATTGACAGTGGACCAAATGGACTAGTTGGACGAGAACGAGGTCGAAACGCTCTACGCCCGCTACGAGGCAAGACTAGGCGCGACCATGACGAAAACGACAGGGTAGGCTGCATTACAATTGTATTCAGGAGTGGTCAGCATGTTTCTTCCAATCCCACCCAAGAACCGACCTGCAAACGGACCCCTTTCTTGGACATGCGATTAGTAGTGATTCCTGTGTGCTCTATCATCGCTACGGAATGTTGCTAGCGCCGCTAACCGCTGTTAGGCACTGCCAATTTGGACAACATTGCCCTCGGACAATGAACGATGCCGTAGAATTCGACTCTTCCTTCGCAGCACCAACAGAACCCACTGGAAGAGACACCTTGGGTGAAAAGAGTGACTGACCATAAGAAAATGAAACACCGGAAGAAGGTGGCGGCCGGACGTGCCGGGACTGCTACCAGAAAGGTCAAATAGGAACGAGTGCTTGAACAATTTCGGGCAACCAAGGAATCACAACACCATGGTGTTTCTGTTGCTGCTGCTACAGCAGGACAACAGGAGGCCTTGAGGCCACCAGAAGAAAGAGAGCCTGTTTCAGACGGTGTTGCAAAGCAGACCAACTTAACCCCATATTGGGGTAGCTGGCCTTACGGGTGCATTTTATATATTTACTCACCACCAGGAGCTGCCGCCTCTTCCTGTTGATCCGCAACTACACAAAACAGCACAAACCACCTCTTAGCCTCCCCCCTCAACCCTCTGCCTAGCAATTGAATATTCCCACCGATCCCCTCCATATGGAATAACAACAAGACAACTCCTGCTACCGACTGCAGATGCTCGTAAACGCATTGATATCACAGCGGAGTCATCTCTGGCTTAGCTATGGGATACTGCAGATTGGGTAAGATGGTTCCACCGTGATATTGGGATGGCCAAGAAGGACATGCTAATTAAACAGGGGATCATTCCAGCAGATATTATGAAGTAACAATGGCCTCGTTCGCTATGATGGTTAGAGGCGCTCTCGTAAATGCACTTGCTTTCTGAGGTAGTAACTTTCTCTTCTCAGCTCTTAGAAGCTCCGGGATCGACGTGGAGCGCAAACGCCACTATAGATAAACTATAGAAAAGCTCCAGGCGGGGCAGGCGGCGTGGTCTCAAAAAAGAACACAGCGTCTGGACTCGATTAATGACGAACTTCGTTGACAAGGGCACGTAGAGCGTACACTTCACAATGTCGACGCCGTGATGTGCGAGTACGCTCAGGTCACGGGTAAAACTCTTAGCCCCACAGGGCCAGAACCTGTCCTAGGCGATTTCTATACATCATATGAGGGCCAAAAAGAACGCGAGACAGCCTATATCTTTCTCGGGATGGGTGTGACTGAGCTGGTCGTCTACAAACACGCCCAGTAATCCGAAAGGACTATGCTGGACTCTAGTGAGAGCTGTTTGGTGCAATGGTAGGCATGACATGAGTAATGAGGCTCGAGTTATTTTTCCATACCATTTGTATATATTGCTTGGATATTGCGTGATGATTGGTTTGCCCGAAGAGCTATACTCCGCGCTGCTACAGGTTGACTACTATACCTGCGTCGGCGAGATTCCTGGTCATATGGCCCATGTGGTGATTGATAGCCTACAAAAGTCGCTAGTTCTCCGGCTGGAGGGCGAAAAAGCCGCGATGTGTTTCGCGGCTGCGATTGGTCCCGTTCTGTTTCACTTCCGGGATAGGGCCGGGCAGTTGCCTGAGCTTGTGGTTTCCGCATGTTGGAGACTCATCAGGTATCTGGCTTATGGTGCCTACTACTGTGGTCGACCATTTGTGAATTCGACTATCGAAGAGACACTATACGGTAGCCCCAAGGATATTTTTTCCATACCATTTGTATATATTGCTTGGATATTGCGTGACGATAGGTTTGCCCGAAGAGATATATTCCGAGATGCTGGAGGTTGGTTACTGCTACGGCCACAACAAGAATCCTGGTCCTCTGGCTCAGGTACTGATTGGTAGCGCACAAAAGTCGCTCGATCTCTGGCGAGAGGGAGGGGAGGCCGCAATGCGTTTCACAGCAAAGGTGCTGGAGGGACCGACAAATCTCCGGGCGAGGACCCGGCAGCTCTCTGAGCTTGTGGCTACCGCGTGTTGGAGACTTATCAGCCTGCTGGAATACCTTGCTTATGGTGCTTACTACCATGGCTGACCAGTTGTCTATTCGTATATCGAAGATATACTATAGCCCCAAGGGCTACTGGGGAGGCATTGCCGCCTTCAAGAAACTAGCTTCTGCTGCGAAGGTTTCTGAAGGCAAAGCAAAAGAGTAGTTCAAGAAGCAGGCCATCTGGCAGATTTTTCTACCAGCCCCAAGGCATATTCCACGGCCAAAGTTTGATGTTGACGACCCAAACGAGGTCCACCAAGTTGACCTCCTCGTTCTGTCTCTTTCGATCATCCTCCATCTTGCCAAAGACATTTTTTGTTGGCCGTAGAGTGGAGTGGGTGATCCACGGGGTAGTCGGACGTGTCATAGAGGTGTGCATGCTTGGCCATATTCGAGAAATTCTCGGTTTGGATCTCAAGGAGTAGACTGTCCGTGTCCGTGTAGCTGGCAGATATCTCCGTACTAAATCTTCATCTGCTTGTAGTACCAGTCATACATCAGGTTCCTCGAGAGGTGGAGGATGCTCATCCCCACATAGACGGGGCGGTTGAGGGCTAGACGTCTCTTGTGAATATAAATCGCTGCCAGGTCGTCGACGAAGATGTTGGCTTTGGCGAAGGCTGGGCAGGCCATAAGGCGCCTGAGTTTGTCTTGTTCGCTTGATCGCACGAGTTTGACATCTATTCGCTTCCAGAGGTTTTCTCAGGTCTTTCCAAAGACAGAGTTGTTCACGAGTTTGTAGAGGTCCTTCTCGAAATCAGTCGTCGCCTTTTCTCGGAGCTCTGTATTCATTCGGATGTAGGGCTCCATCCAGGGGCTTTGCGAGAAGCAGAGAGCATGATGGATCTTTTTCAGGTGCATACCCACGGACAGGTAAAGTTGTAATTTGCATTACTGGAGCACATAGCGTTCCTTATCGCGCAGGTTAGGGACCAGCTTCTCAACCTCAGTAGGCGCCACCCAATACCAAGGAGATTGTGCTGGTACTCGGAGAGCCACTCTTTGGGAACCATTATGCGCTCCGGAGCTAGCCGGTAAGAGTTGTACACCTTATGCGGCTCTTTTGGATATTCCAGATCCGTTTCCATGATATTAAAGCTCTGGGTTGCCTCCGGATGCTCTGTGTTGGTTTTTGCGAGTTGATCACAGTTTTCCACCCACCGGAAGCCACCTGTTGGTAGCAGCTGACTCATCGCCCAGCCGTAAATGTTCTTGGCATCGAGGTGGCTTCTTTGGGTTATAACCTTCCACCCTGGGGTTGTTAGCCCGAGCGTGACGCTTTGTGACCATCGAGATACCCCCTCTCATCCCCTTCTCGATGAAGAGGTGCTGTTCGTAGTCTGTCACCAGTTCAAGCTCTATGCTTGTTTTCTTGAGGAGAGCATCCCAGGAGAGACCAGGGCTGGTGTAATAATGCACAGGATCTAGGCCATACTGCCTTCGGCAGGTCTTCCAAAACGTCTCGAAGACATTTGCCAGTAGGAATACATCAGTGCGGTTGTAGAGGACGTGGTAGTCTCCAAGGGTTTAGCAGTCGAAGGCCTTCCAGACCTTTTGTGCATCAAATCCTCGTCGCAGCTGTGTGTGTCCGAAAGTTTTCTGTAGAATCCCTCCCTCGTGGGAAACTTTGGCTCATGCCAGGAGCTCATGCATTCACATGGGTACCCTTGCGCATTAGCAGTTCACGTCTCTGCTGGCTTGGTTCATACCTCGCTGTAATCTGGAACGCCTTTGATTCGTTGCCTGCTATCAGCTTGTCGACAGATCCCAACAAGAACTGGACGATGTCGATGAAGTGGAGCTGCCCCAGGGAGAAATGTATTTCTCGGTGTTGTTGGGGATACAGGATATACAACCCTCTACTTTCGAGATCGCCTGCATCAGCAGGTTAGTCATAGCCCCGCAGGATGCGGAAGACTACTGGGATGGTGGTGGTTTTGGGGATTAGCTGTAGCGTCAGGTTGCAGGCGTTGTGTGCGGCACCCCTGTATTTTCCGTTCATGTGACAGTGGTCCCGTTCCTCTGCAACTACAAGCGGCTTTTCACAGACATGGCAGGTGGTAGCAGTGTTGTATGCCGGTCAGTCTTTTGGGGTCGTTGCTATGGCTTTCCAGTTAGCTAGCACCACATTGATCACGCGCCCCTCTTCTTGGAGACCTTATAAGAAGTGCTCTGCTTTGTTGGACCCTCTGTATTCCACAGGAGGCTCGGTGTGCCTATCGCATGGCCTCGTGGTACTGTGTTTTTTGGGTGTTGCTTTTTGTGGGGTCTAGCCCGACGCCCTCGCATTTGGTGGTGAGAGAGCTTCGAAGTCAGCATAGATGATGTGAGGTGTTGGGAGCTGCTTGTGGTGGTTCTGAAAGGTGAGCTTGTTTTTACCCTCATCTGCACAGCTGTCTGGCCGATCCCGCGGAACTCCGGTTTGTGTGCTTCCAGAAGGTCTTCCCTAGAGTGCAGAGCACTTTAGAGGCAACGCTCGCAGAAGTGCTTCCTGCCTTTATACTTGGATTGATCATAAAGCAGGCGGTTCAAATCCTTGATCCAGGTGTAGTGGAATTTACTGGCCTTCCCGGTCAACAGCAGATTGATCCGAGGCATGTAGCTGGAATCTTTGCTAAGTCGGTGACGCCTTTGTCCCAGTCGAAAACGTTGATGGCTAGGTTGTTTTGTTTCTCAACCTTAGGGATCTGAGAGATGGGAGTTGGGGAGTCGATCCCTTCAAAGTTCAGGCCATCCTCAATTGGGTAATTGCTATTCCTGTGTTGGTTTATGGCTGCAGGAAACAGAGCTGACCAGAGTGCCCATCTGAGGCAGTGGTCATCGTTTTTCACGTTTACGACTGCTTCTTGTTCCTTACAGCTACCGGTAGCGCTATGTAAGATCCGCCTCTTAGCGGCTGGTATCGAGCGATGTCAAGCCATAGTTTCCACTCGACCGACAACCCACCCTGACTCTCTTGGCGTCCACTTTTCAATAGCCTCCAGGATGTGAGGGAAAGCCTTGCCTCGTGCCTTGCTGATCTCACTGGCCTGTATAAAACCGAGGGTTTTTCTGGAACGTAAGGTCATCTGCCTTGGCACCCTCAAACAGCTCTAGAACCTCCGTCTGGTAGTCCTTGGTGGTTCGGAAAGTTTTGGGGATTGGGTCAAATTCTTTCACAATGGCCTTCCTCTTCTTACCCATCTTCCTGCGTGGTGGAGGAAGAGGCAGATATTTCCCAAGCTGTATGGGCTTTAGCAGGCGACCCTTGACTGTCTCAGGAATGGGCTCCTCCAGGATGTTTTGGACTACATCATGGAGAGCTGGATTTTCTGGCATTACTACCAGTAGCTGGTCGGTGTATTCATCCATAGTCACCATGGCGGTTATAGATGGATATACGGTAGACACAAATTCCTCTAAATGGAAATTCGGTTCGCCGTGATCAGTCGAAAAGAGGATTGAGGGCTTACAGCCCTACAAACGCGGTCACCTTCTTTGCCCAGCTGACCGCCGTTGCAGCTTCTGCTCTAACAAGATATTTTTGAGCCCGGTCGGCCCCGCCAGGCCCACATAGGTGAGCCTCTGACTGTGTCCCGATATTACAGCTTCGACAGGGCGTCGGGATGGGGGAGTTCCTGCGCATGCCCGTAAGATGGATCCTGCAGAAATCGCCAGGGCAGCTTTTTCCGCAGTGCTCTCGGAGGCCAACGAGAAGCCATTCACAATTACGCTGTCTTTTCATGATCATTGGTATACCATACCACTTTTCTCTAATTGGAACGTCGGTTTGTGTGAGACTGGGCTGGCTACTAATAGCCATGGTTCGCGGTGACCTCGAGTACGTTTTCCATCCGGTTGCGGCTTCGCGCACAAGTCGGATCTGCGATGATCTCGCGGGCGATCACATCGTGAAACAGGTATATGATTCTCTGAATGTGCTTGTGCATGATGGTTGGTATGGTGTCGCCATATTCTTCAAGTGTCTTCTCATTCTCGAAGATCATCTTCAAGAGGTCGAACTGGTTGTAGCCACCGGGTATAGAGATTATCGTCGGGCCGCAGGGGGGGGAGGGGGCTTCGGGATAGAAGAGGTGAACTGTCGATGCCATCTTTTCTTTTCGGCGTCGAGCTATGTTATGTTTCTGTTCGGTCTCTACCAGAGGGTTGGTCAGCCTATGCCAATTATCTCTGAATGTGCACGTCCGTTTGTGTACATAGTTAATTGAAAAAAGTTGTACACGCGAACACCATATGGCTTCAGCTTGGGTTGAGCTTGGATTGGGGGCACTCCAGGTGGGTGGGGAGGGCCCTGGTGGGAAGTGTGCCAGAACCCCTATTCTGTATACTACTAAAGCTGCATTAGATAGGACTATTTGTAGGACATCATCTGTACAAGTGTGGAAATTATTAGCAAAAACAAATTTTCGGTCATATGACATATTCACCCAATAGCGAGCTTCTACAATTTTCAAGGCAGAAAGTTTTCGTTATCACCCTGAATGTACCTAGGCTTTGTGCAACTACAGACTGAATTTCAGCTCAATCGCATCAGCCGTTCTGACCAAGATTTTCAAAGGTTTTCATCAAAATCCAATATGGCCACCAGGTCACGTGATCAAAAGTCTTCAAAAGTTTAGGTGCAAAACTTCAGGTCTGTAGCTAAAACATACTGAAGTTTCAAAGCCATGCGACTTGCCATTTTCTCTAGAAAGCCTGAATGGTTTGAACCCCTACTAAAATAATGATAATAAGATCATATTTGTAATAAGCACGAAATGGTCTTTTAGGTGATGTGTACTTTGTAAATGTGGTGTATTCTATTATGCAGTGTTCTCAACACTCAATCAACCCATGACCAATAAGACTGCAAGCTTAAATCCAGCTATCACCAGGCTTTAAAGCCCAGAGGTTTGCTTGGTTCCTAGCATAAAAGGGTGGTGGTTTCCTCTATCTGATTTGTATTGCATGAAATGCAAATTAAATAAATACATCAACCTGATTATGTATCATGAGACAGTGGCCGTGCTCAAATCGAAATGTTCTGAGCAGTGCATTTGCTTCTGGTTTTATAGTGCTGTAAACTTTGTTTCAGTCATTTCACATCGGCCATTCCTTGAAGCAGGATACTCAAAATGTTGTCATACTGCAGCATCATGCTGACGTCTAAGACATCTGGCATGACACTTCACAAAGAGCACACTTCGCAATTCCAACAAATTCTTGTTCATTGTCCACAATGCTATGTGCCTAGGTGAAAGTTCTCAGGTATTATCTGCCTTGTGACTGAACATTACTCTGCCATGTGCAAGAATCACATTCTATCCAATATATGGATGTTCACACACTGCCTAAAATGTCAGTTTAATTTTGTCAGCGGTCAACCATATTCATCCACCCCAAAAACATACCTGTCAAAATAATCTATGACTCAGCTGGCACCACAGGCTGCAAAGTAATTTAGTGACTGCTGTTAAAACCTCAATTTGCTCAAGAATATTTCATACATCTGACACCAGTCAATTTTATCAGTAGACAAAGACCTCAGCACATAACTGACAATCTTTAATGGAATGACCTCCAAAAGAACTTCATGTAATTCCAGCCCTTCAAGTACTGTCAACTGCTGAAATACCTGTAAACCCCACCAAACCAGAGGAGGCATTTGAATCTCAACAATCCCTGTCTCACTCGGGTCTTAACATACGTACCATGAGGACAAACACTTAGTAATAAATAACTTAAAAAAAAACAAAAAAAACACAACATTGAATGTTACATGTGTGGAGATAATTTCTATGTTTGTTTGCTTCTTTCATTTATGCAAATGAACTGACCATCTTTGTTTCCTTTCTGCTGAGTAAAGAATAAATTAACACCACAACAACCCATGGAAAGACGTGTAAAATTTGTAATATAACTGATTGTGAGTGATTATAAGTGAAAATATGCTATTTCAGCATTTTCAGTAAAAAATCATATCATTTGACAGGACAGTGCTGATCCATGTCCATAACATGTTCTTATTTCCAAATCTGAGATACACAAATATGCCATGGTCTATTCAAGACTCTACCACGCAGTGGCAATATATGAATACGTTTGCTGACAAGATTTTCTGGTGGAACCGAGGACAAATCACATTCACACAAATCGCATCTGAAGAAGTATCTCTCATGTTGTGCTTTTGCTTGGAGTTCTTGTTGTGGCTTCTTGTGTGGTGCTCTTTTCGATTTGAAATTCCTTCAGACGGAAAACTTTGATATGAACGGTGGAATTATTTCTGAATCTACTTTCAGGTTCTAGGTCGTCAGTCTCTGGCTCAAAGTCGTCAATTAGCTCAACTGTTGAAGTGTGAACCGCCACGTCGAGAGTTCCCATTCCTTTGTTTTTTAGCTGTAGCCCTAGGTTAATTGCTCTGTTGATGGCTGCACCTAAACCATGAATATAAACTTCATTCCAACCGGAATCCAATAGTTTTTGACAGCGAGCAAACTGCTGTTTGAAGTCCGTTTTTCGACTAACATATACATCATTTTTCCGCCTAGGTAGCCTGTGAGGGAGACGTTTCCTTAACGTATACTCTTCGGGGTCAAATGCATCTGGTTTTGGTTTTGTGTCTTTGCCAGCCGAAGAAGCTGTTGCTGCACTAGCCGATTCAACACGCGCACTTGTTGCTGTGTCCATGATGCAACCGGAAGTACACGACAATCGCAATCCGAAGAAAACAAACGAAAGATATTTGTTTGTTAAAATCATAAAACTATATTTTTGGTTACAACACTTATTTAGAAACTAAAATGTAGTTTACATTTTAAAACTCAATTAGAAATGTGTTTCATGAGTAACACATATTGATCAATCAAACCTCACGATGCTACACATCAACGGCTGTAAACAACTATGGCTGACAGTGCCACATGAAGGGCCAGCAACTCATTAGCCTTGCTGAGTTTATTCAGGCTGTACTGGAAAATATGCCCTGTGTGAAATTTACTAAATAACAGCGGGAGGAGACAGCCAACATGGCTGCAGATTCCTTCAGAGAACGTCAGGAAGATGAGCTACAAGTATTAAAGTCTGTT
This sequence comes from Acanthopleura granulata, assembly GCA_016165875.1. NCBI lineage: Eukaryota > Metazoa > Mollusca > Polyplacophora > Chitonida > Chitonidae > Acanthopleura > Acanthopleura granulata. Next base: position 40,850,954 of record JABBOT010000001.1, on the reverse strand, counting down.
TACATGGAAGATGTAGTTGATCTGCGAGAAAGAGATTCGTGGAAGGTGGGTGATCCGGAGGCAACCTGGCCCTCTCCCTCCCTCTCCTCCCTTTCTCTACCAATAAGAGTAGCTGCCTATTAGCTGCAGATACTAAATAAGTACTCCCCGCAAATGACGAAAATATCTTTCCATACTTTCACATTCTTACAACTTCCTCCTTAGGCTTACTGTCTCATGCATGTGTAACTGTTGGAAGCTTTAGTGTCGAGCACCGTTGAAGTGTGATCAGTACGTTTAAAGTGCAGGTAGGATACAACTAAGGGTTATACACAGATGACTAAGTTACTTCGATTGATAGAAACCTATCAGTCCGAGATTGCTCTGACCTTTGGATTTGCATTAGAAATGATGCCATCGCCCAAACACCCACATCAGAGAGTCTCAGTGTGAGAAACGTGGTAACCACGTGGGAAGGGGAGTTGTTACAAGGAGGATTTGACCAGCTAGAGGTATTTGGAGTGCTTTATCAGGGTGCCAACTGTTAATTTTCTCACACTATGATTCTCTGACTTGGAATTTGAGCGATAGTGTCAGTCCTAATGCAAATCCCAAGGTCAGAGCAATCTTGAACTAGAAACCTACCTAAGTAAGTAGTACTAAATCATCTACATTATTACTTAAGAAGTTGTAAACAGGCTGAAGGCCAGTCATCAAAAGATGTATGTAAATGGTTACAGGTCGATGGTTTCCCCAGTTTTGTTCCACCCTTGAACTGACTACCATCATATAAAGTGAAAAATTGCTTAGTATGAAATCAAACACCAGTCAGTAAACCAATGGGTCAATCACATCTTCTGTTTAAGGTACCTCGTCCACCAGAGGTCCAGCTCACTCTTCATCCTCAGCGCAGCATGAACGGCCATGAAGAAGCACATGTTCAGGTGGATCTCATTGTGAAGTGTCCGGCGAGATACCCAGACGAGTATGTGTTGACTGTGGCTGCATCAACCAACACGTTCATAATGAGTTGTGTAGTAATGTTTCTGTGATGTATAAAAACTTTGCCTTTATCTGCAGGGCTTGTTGAATTCTGCTAGCCATTCTGATTTTGATTGGTGGGCTCAGCATTTTGTTACCTCAGGAAGGGGTATGGCGCATCAGTGGTTGCAAGAGAAAAATGTGAATAAAACACTTCTTCTATGCCATGTTTATTTTCCTATTGTTATTGATTTCAATTATATTTATTCTAACAATTTTATGTTATGGAGGTATTGACAATAGGAAACTTGTCATTGTAAATTTTCCATTTCATTTCACTCATTGCCAGAATACCTGAGATCAGACTGGAAAATCACAAAGGCCTTTCTAATTCTTTGTTGGCAACTCTTCAAGATCAGCTGATGGCTCAGGCTAATCATCTTAAAGGCGAGGTATGAATTTATTTAGAAACCTGTTTAATTGACAGTTGGCTTGTTGAATAGTCTGACCCAGTTGATGACATATAGTGTGACCCAATATATGGCATATTGTCCGACCCAGTCAGTGACATATAGTCTGACCAAGTTGGTGACATATAGCCTGACCCAGTTGATGACATATAGTCTTACCCAGTTTATGGCATATTGTCTGACCCAGTTTATGATATATAGTCTTACCCAGTTGATGACATATAGTTAGACCCAGTTGATGACATATAGGCTGACCCAGTCGATGACATACATGTATAGTGTGACCCAGTCGATGGCATATTGTCTCACCCAGTCGATGGTATATAATCTGACCCAGTTGATGACATATTGTCTGATGCAGTTGGTGGCATATTGGACTGCTGCACTCCAATTACTATAACCACTGCTTGACCTTTCCATATCTCATTATCAAGTTTTGAATATAAACAAGAGTACATGATTTCACAACTCCGCACTTCAGTGCACAATAATTGATGCATGCATTCATAAAATTACCTTAATCTGCTTTGGGAAAGCAGTAGACATTGCCCCAATTATCAATGTTGTCCAGTGAGTTGGGGTTCGACTGACAGATTTAACAAGAACGAAAAAATTACTGTATTTCCCCTTAAGTTCACCTTTTTTAAGTGATGCATTTTACTTGATTCTGATCTTTTCATCTATCACATTGGGACACATAAAGAGTTTTTTTGTTTTGAAGTTTCTATGAGAAAAACCACAATGTTGGCATCAAAAGTAGCTGTATGTGCTTCTGAAAGGACATCTTTACACACCAAACTTCAGGTGATATACAATATTCTCCATAATTCCTGAGGATTGCATCTTCTATTTTGTGTCATTCCAGTGGACATGTGAACTAACGTATGAACTAAACATTCATGTACATCTGATATTGTATATGTCTGTGTATTAGGTTTTCAATGTCTTAAGACTGTCATTGGGAGTCATGTATTAACAATAACAATATTGTCCTGTTCACATGTGAGTAGATGTGAAGAAAATTTAATGAAAAAGAGTTAATTAGAAGAGACAATAATAAAGTTTCAACTCTTCACATGTTATTCCTGAGAGAGTACACGAAGAGTCTTTCACTTATTAATTAAAATCAAGTGTTGGGCCTGCTGTAGATCATTAATTGTTTAAGCGCGTATTTAGTGCATTGAAATCCTGTGTCTAATTTGATGATGAAATAAATGTTGCCTTCTAGGTGATGGTCTGGGAGCTGGCTCAATCTGTTGAAAAGTTTTTACACGCAAACAATGAACCTCCATCAAAATCCTTCTATGAAGAAATGATGACCAACAAGCGAAGACAGGAAGAAATGCAGGAGCAAGAGAGGAAGAAAAAGATAGATCTGTTGCGGAGGATGGAAGAGAAAGAGGTTCGAGTTTCTAAATAAACATGATGGAAATATTTACATTGATCAGCATACTATTTTTGCACTAAAAATTTGGCCAAAGTGCATTTTTAGAGTCAAATATAGGTCATAAAATATTTGCTGAAACTTATATTTTTTGTATTGAGATATCACCTACATTTTAAACAAACCTTAAAACACTTCTCTGAGATCAACAGAACTTAGAGAATCATGCAAAATGAGTTACTTAGTCATGAAGAAAATATTTAGATCATATTCGGTGGTTGTTTTCTTTTCAGATTATGTTAGTGCTGTGCATTGTGCTTGTTTAAATCTGCATGTTAAATAGACCAGTAATGCAGAAGGTAAAACAAAGATTTGTTAAAGCTTTCTCTTGGTATCAAACACATAGATCTATCCTGCTTTTTAGCTGTATGATCAGTGTTGACTTAGTCAGCAGAAATTTATATCAATTATGTCTCATAGCTCTATTTTATCAGCTTTATGCCACTGATTTTTTCATACTTATACTACAGAGACAGATTTTAGAGGATGAGATTTCTAGACGACAACAAGCAATACGTAGCGGAAGCAAAAGACGATCCGAAGAATTAAGATCTGTATGTTTGTTTTTTGCATTTGGAGTATTAGAATGTGTTGTTCATATTCCATAGATAAAACATTGTTCCAGTTATTAATTACTAGTATTATACGATTTAAAATATCCTTAGTGTGAAATGAGTAAGTTATTATTCAGTATATCAGCCTGGATCTGTATTTTGGCATAAATCAGTTGAGATACTAAAAGGTTTCTACTACATATTTATTTCACAATAATTTCAATTTGATGAATGTTTGACTTTAGATGAGTGATAATACTATTTATGATAATTCATTTCACTATTTAATTACACAAATGGCTGTGTAAAGTTTCATGATATGAGTCTCTGGTGTGCTCAGTGGGACTGTTGTAGTAAATGTGATATTCACCCTTTTGGAGAACAATCCTTCATGCTGATATAAGTTTAGTTTTGAAACTATTCTAAAAAACTAAAAGCATTTGAAAAAGAGTTTGTTTTTTTAAACCTGACTGTGTTTATGTATGTTGCATTCAGAGTAACTCCCCTGACAGCTCCCCCATCTGCCCACCCCCAGACCACATCTCTTCACCCCAAGGGCTACGTGACACACCCATGCGCCCCCGCTCCCAGACCCCGCCCTCCTCACGCTCACAGCACCCAGGTGTTAGCAGCGTACAAGAAAAGGACCAAAGAACACTCAGGAGCAGGTACATGTTATTACCTAGAAGAAACCTACAGGAGATTTTGGCCCAAAAAATGGAGGATCAGTGGATTTCCAAATTAACCCCTATAATTACATTTCACAAATATCAGCCACTACTGCGGATATGTTACCATTAAAAAGCAAAGAAATTGGTAAAATTTGGCATGTAGGCAGGGTTATCAATTTGTAATTATTTTAACGCTATAAATGGTGAAGGGATGAGTCTGATATTTTCTGAAAGGCAAAATAATTTGGATGTTTTGTTTTTACTGTCACACAGTTAGCTTAAATTCCATAACTAAATACTTGATTGGAAACTTGAAGATTTTGCCCGATATAAATCTTTGAAATTTTCCTTGTTCTGTGATACAAGTGTATTTTAGATCCTGTGGGAAGTATGCAGGTTGTATGTTGTGATCAAAATTGCTGGATTCTGAAATTTTTGTGGGTAAAACACTGACTTGTTCCCATCTTTTTCATCATTGATGATGTAATAAGTGTATTGGATGTGGATACTGGTACAAAGTAATTTTTCACTGGTACAGCCAGTACCTCTTTTGCTACACGTTACAGGTATCTGAAGTTGAATTAGTGCTGTTTTGTTCCTCAGAAAAACCAGCACCCCAAAAGTGGACCGCTCCAGCAGCTGTGAAGATGATCCCCACCCTGCTGTACATAGGCGCCGTTCCCAGGGAACAGTTGTCCTGGAATTCACCACTAAAGTTCACAGGAAAGTGTGCAGGGGAAAATATCTAGGTCAGGAACTTGACAGATTAATATCTTGTTAATACATGTACAAATCTATGCACTGATAATCTACAGCATTCCTTTTTACTCTTGCAAAACGTTTTCATTCCAATTAAATTGGACATGTATATAACAGTACCAGTAACAGTAGTTTCAAGTATTGTAGCAGACCTACATAGGGAGGTAACAATATACTACTGTCAAGGTTGGCTGTACACTTGGCTAAAACAGATCAGCTAAAAATTTAACTGTAAGAGGGAAGTAATAAAACTTCTTATTTGTTATGTAAAAGCATGTCCAAAATTTGTGGCTACACAATTAGCTTAAATTATACTTTATGTACTTTATATCTGTGAGAGCACTGAAAATGGAGGAAGTGGATTGTGGCCCAGTGGTTAAGACACTAACCTTTCAATCCCTATGAAACATTAGGTGCAGGTTGAGTGTTGTCCTTGGGCAGCATTGTTATATTTAGGACAAAACAGGTCAAGAATAAGCATAAATTTCAAGATATGCAATTTTGGGCTTTATTTGCACATGTTAAAAATATATTTTGAAAAGTATTATTTTAAGAGCGGTTCAGTAAATTCTTCAGAACAAATCGTCACAATCTTTAGCGTAGGAAATTGTTTGTGATATGGGTAACTGAAGTGATCCCTTCTGGCCCAGGTCACAGTGTACGAGGGAGCACAGTGTTTGCCGGGATGGACACTGTGACAGGAGAACTGGTCACTGTAACAGAGTGGGTGCTAAAGTGGAGACATGTGGCCCGCAAACTGCCCCCGGAGAAAGATGAGGACACTGAGGCTAAATCTTACCTCAAACAGGTTCTACTTTTATACAGAAATGTAGCTGATAAAAAAAAAAGCGGAAAAGTGTCAGTGTATATGATACACATGGATGATTTGGTAGTATTGTGCTATTCAGCTGCTTAAATTATAACTTACATGAATCTCTCTTAGAGTGCGATGAAAAGTTGAATATAATATGTACTGTAAGTGAATTTGTGTAAAAATATGTAAACTACATGTATATGGCATAAAAACAGTGTTTTTGCATTTGTATGAGTACACCCTATTCAAAATGTAGATGTGGGTTGATTGAATATCCAACTTAAAGCTTAAGAGCACATCTCTTTACTTTTGTATTTGTAAAATATCACAATTCAAAGAAAGGTCAAATGCCCACATGATGAAAATCTCTAAGACACTGTATCCTATAGCCTCCCAAGACTTAAAAGTAAGAGATGACATGAAAAGGTTTCCAAGCATGTCAGAAAAAAAAGGGTTGTCATCCTTCCAATCTGTTTCAACCCTTCTTCCAAAATAACTAAGGTTATGACTACCTTAAAGCTAACTGTATTTTCTTCTCTTTTATTTATCGTCAGGTGCTAATACTGAAAGAGACAAGACCCACTACGGTGGTCAGTCAACGTGACAGCTATTTATCGTCAGGTGCTAATACTGAAAGAGACAAGACCCACTACGGTGGTCAGTCAACGTGACAGCTAAACTAAGTTACAACAGAATGACAATGAAATATATAAACTGATGGCCATGTAGAAATTTGACCATACTGTTTTTGTTAGGGGTCAACACCATCAGGACAGGACACCTCTTGAAATCATCCAGATTATTATTATTATTGTTATTATTATTTTTAGTCTGCTCTTAAAATTGCAGTATCTCCAAAACTGATAAAGGTAGAAAATCCAAACTTTGATAAGCAATTTGGATAACAAACAATTGGAGCACCAGGAGCAACTTTTGCAACGTTGTGATCTTTGGCTAGTCACGTGATTGAGCCACCATTTTGAATTTTGTTGTTAAGCTTAAAAAATCTTCTTTTCCAAATGGTTTAATCTATCTGAATAAAATTTCATCTGCTGTGTCTTGGTGGATCGCCCTATTGATATTGAGAAGAACAAAATAGGTCAAAGCTAGGTGAACCCTAAAAATTTCTTAAAGTGATCAAAGAAACGCACTTGAGGACAGGATTACAAAAAATATGCAAGAATTATCTTCGTACGTTGTGTAATTTTCAAGTTATGATCAAAAAACCAACCAAAATTTTTCAAACCCCTCCCATTTGAATAACACTGGAGCTTCATGCAAGATGACATGAAATCTTCACCTGCGTTAAGTCAAAGGCATATAGCGAAAGCCTGGTCTTGATATTCCTGGTAGATATCAGAATGGGGGAAATCCTTTGAAGCTTGAATCACTCCAGCCGGTGCCTTGAAAGCGCCCCTAAACCGTAGGACAGTGTATTCTTTCTTGTCTTTTGATTTTGGCTGTGAGCCGAAGATCAAAGCTGCATTTTATTTGTTCTGGTCTAATGTATTTGAGTACTTGATTATGTATTTCATACTGGCAGTTTAAGGTTCAACTCCAGTTGATTTAGTTTCAATTTTGTCATGCTATTTCTCGCCGCTTTTCTAGCTATTGTTATTTCTGTAACAAGTTTGGGATTGCTATCCTCGACAGATATATTTATTAATAGGGGTTGACATATGAAACCAGTCATCATAGTGAACAGGAGTAAACTTTGCCACAATGTAACCCCTCTGTCTTTTATTAGCGGCTATGATTAGCGCCGGTGGATAACAGCCTTAATTTCCTTTGCTTTTGTTTTCACTCAGATAAGCAGCATTGAGCAGGAACTGTTGTCATTGTTACGTCTGAAGCATGCTAACCTTGTGCATTACCTGGGGTTCAAGTGTGAAGAGGAGGCCGGGAAAATCACAGTATATGTGAGTAACCCTGTTCATTTACATGTGTTATTATAATTTCATTAGTACAGTAAATGGAATACTGTAAATGGCCTAAAATTTTGTCCAAGAAGGTAATAAAATATTATTTCTGTTGATGAAAATGGCATTTTTCCAGTATGGTATCTCACCCAATCTTCCAAACAAACCTCAAAGCAACTTTCTAAAATCTATAAACTCTCATGATCAGGAAAAATTAGCAAACTTAGTCCTGGACGAAATTTTAGGTCATTCAGGGGCAATTTTCAAAAGAAGTGAACAGCCGTGATGGCTTGGTTATGATATTTGTTACTTATATATTTGTTGTATTTGACAGTTGCTGTCTGAGTACTGTGGCGGAGGTAATTTAGACATGTATCTCAGAAGTAAGACCCCTCTTCCTGTGGAGTTACTGAGATTGTACACAGAGCAGATCCTGGAAGCAATAGATCACCTGCATAATAAGGCAGTCGTCCACAAAAACATCAGGGTAAGTGGCTGCTAAATATCAGTTATTTGTGTACAAGTAAGACTTTGCCTTTCGGAAATTCTTTAGTTGTTGACCGCGTAGGAATCCAGATTTTGCTGGTTGCACTTCAGCTTTACATATGGCTGTTCTGCTTTCATGACACATTTCGTATAATTAAAAAAAAATATTGGTACTGTATTAAACACCAATCAAATAAATGAATATTTATCCTCTTGTAATTGTAAAGCAAATACCATAAGTTTCTGAACCAGTCCTTTGAAGCTCATGAGCTTCGTTTTATCCTAATTAAAACATACTTGATGAAAAATATAGAAAATTGACAAAATGTATGTAGAGTTTTAACCTTCTTTCAAACCGCCATGGTATTCTGGAAAAATTTAAATATGACATTCCAGATTGTTTATTTATTTTCATTCTTTTTCTAGGCCTCTAGTGTTTTACTGGATGACACAGGTAGTGTCAGATTGACTGACTACAGTATTCATAAAAGGTATGTTCTATTTAGTTGTCCAATGGATTGCCATCGTACTGTGTTCTTCATTGGATAGATTTTCTAAGGCTTACTGCTGAGAACAGGATTTGTCATATGATAAATGTATAAAATCACTATCAGAAAAATGCTTGGGATGAATCATCCCGTGTACATGTATGGTTAGAACTTAAGCTCCATAAGTGGGAGTCAAGGGTTCGAGTCTGATTTGGGTTTTACCCAAATAGAACATGAAAGTTGGCAATCTTTATACTTGCCAGAATTAGGAGAATAAAGGGTCAGCTCAAGAGATGATGGGACCAGTGTCAACGTGTTGTGACTGGATGGAAAGTTGTGTCCTGTGGCTGGAGCATAGTGTTCCATTGAGATAGCACTATAAGTATATTTGAATGGGGACCAGCTGTCTGACTATGTGAGGCCATTGTTATATTGTATCCGAGCCTGCAAATAGATGCCAGCCATTTCTTGAAAGTACCCGTGTGGTGTATGTATGTATAACAAGGACAATGTGGTCATACCATTTCATACATTGGGGTGTTTTCAAAACTGTCAGGCACCTGTTTGCAGACTTGTTTACCCCAGGAATAAATCTGATAAAGACATCAACATTTTTACGTTCTTTTTCCAGGCTGTCAGATTTGTACGAGTCTGTAGAGAACCAACGGCCAGGCGTCAGGTTTACCGATATTCAGCCTCCAGTGATTGGCAGAGGTGGAAAGAAGGGAGACATCTACCAGCTGGTGAGAGCCCTTAATATCCTGTACAAAGAAAACTTTCTAGGTGAACTACTACTGAGTTAAGTGTGGTTGTTGGGAAAGCAGTAGTAGTCATTGCTGTTGTTATCTGTATGGTAGTAGATAAAATACATGTTCTGCAGTAAGTTACAAAGCTGATAAAGGCCAAAATTACATGAACAATATTGTCAGGATATCTGTGTAGTGTACCATTAGACCCCTATCCAGAAATCAGAAGGGGCAAGGGACAAAGGCACACTCATCTAAAAAGAGGCAGAGTGACATTTTTCACTGCCTACGTATTAAGAATGTGTCTGACAAAAAAAGGGGCAGGGTGCGCAGTAGTGGGTGGCTGCAACACACTGCACTAACATATCCTTTATCAGCAGAGGGAGTAATTACTGTGGTCTGTGGAAATGATGAATGCTTAAGTTGAACATTCCTTCATGATCATGACAATATGGCTGCAATATTGCCGTTAAGCAATAATTATAATCTTTCATCTGAGCTGAGAGGTTTCCATGTACCAGGCAAAGGATGGTTACTGTGGGCATGAGGTTTCTGCAAGCCTTAAACCTGATTGTCTACACATAAGTGTAAAAATCCTTGAGTATGACAGTAAACACCAATCAGATCAATGAATAACTAAGTAAGTAAAAAAAATTTCCGCTTTCTCATAATAGTTTTTAAACTACAGATGCAACACTATCCAAACCACTTTCTGGTTCCTCGCTCCCTGTTGGACTTATACTGTGTAACAGTAATACTCTTTAATCTGTCTTGTAGGGGTTGTTGTTGTTGTCCCTGGCTGATGGACAACAGGTCACGGAGACCCTGCCAGAGATCCCTGCAGGCTTCGCCCCAGAGTTCCAGGATTTCCTCTCAAAGTCAGTTGTTGGATTTGATGTTTTTGAATCTGCATTGAAAACAGTTGTAAACAACATAAAATGAAATTACAGTTGACTGTTTTTCTTCAGTACTTTACTGACATGATATGTAATGCTGTGTGGATGAGAGTTTCACTGATACACAGTAAATGTAGGTACAGTAAAATCACCTGTTGGAGTTTTTCACCCACTTATCTCCCTGCTTCATGAACTTCAGTGAGAATCGGGTCGAAATCATTTGAAGTTACATGTGATATACTGTTAGGAGAAGATCGGGGAAGTGTAAGGTAAATTGTAGTGAGAAGAGTAAGGTTTGAAGATTTCAAAAACACCATCCAGCAGTTGTTTAGACGTTCTGTAAGAAACATGTGCTTGCACAAGCATAAGTTCATATAGCTGTCAGAATATGTCGGCATTTTACCGACTGGATGCTGGCTGATTTACGTGAATCAGGCGCGTCACTCACCAGCAGTGAAAGGTCTAACCGCGCTCCTTTCCATTTGTAATCGACATGCTGTTTGTCCAGCCAAAATCTGCACACTGTGGCATCCTGAAAGCTCTTCGTTCTTGTCTCTGCACTGGCAAAGCAAGGAGCAGCAGCCTGAGGTCTGTAATCGAGTTGAATATGCATGCATATATGAGTGGTGTTATGCACATCCAAAAGATAGAATGTTAATGATTTAGGGGACTGATTCATGTTATATCTGCTGTTTGGGCTTTACATATTCCTGTGTTCTGATTGATCAAAATTATTTTCACAGTTATGTCCCCTGTTATGTGGAAGTATTTATAATTTGCTGTTGAGTGTGTTTTATGACATACCTTAAAATTTGTTGCCTCGGAACTAAAAAAAACTTGAAACTTCTATAGTCATTTTTAAACCTTCAAACCATACTCTTTTATCACAAATTTTTCAATACTTTCCTTATGATATAGTGTAAGTATTGTTATCCTGCAGAAGTGATTTTTAGTAAATGTTCGCTTATGGTATACATTTATGTATTGTTTTCTGGCAGATGTTTGATTCGAGATGAGCGACACCGATGGTCAGCTAGTCAGTTACTGGACCACAACTTCGTCCGTCACCCTGTCCCCACCAGCCTGAACACCAACAGCAGCTGTGTGACCAGTGAGCAAACACAAGGTGGGTGAAGAAGGGCTCAAGTTCATGTGTAAACGGTTAATGTAATTGACAAAGGTGGGTGGGTGGCGGGGGGATGATCTTCATGGGGAGGGAGTTAGCGCGGGAGTTAGCGCGCTAGTGATCCTGGTGCCTCTCATCAATGAGATGGTTGTGAGTTTGTGCCCAGCTCATGCTGGCTTCCTCTTTGGGGAACCTTTGGATGGCCGGAGTGTAGCCAGTTTCCTCCCACCTTTAAGCTTGCTGCTGTCGTAGAAGTGAAATATTCGAGTACATGTACTGCATAAAATACCAATGAATCATATCATTAATTAACAAAGGAGAGTTGTAAATTGTACCTTCATGTCTTCCTCTTTTAAAGTTTTTCTTTATTTATTTATTTATTTATGGTGTTTATTGTTTTGTTTACCAAAATAACTCAAATTGACAATAACTGTGTCAACCCTAATCACCACATACTTGAATTGATATATCAGTGTCTTCAACTTTTCAACAATTCAAGTGAAACAAATTGAAAATCTTGATTTGGATTGATTAGACTTTTTTTTTATGTGATTTGTATATGGTTTAATAAATATATAGTGGGTCAGTTTACATTCAGTGACAGTTTCTTCTCTATTTTGCTTGGGCATTGTAGACACACAAAAATCTTTGGCCCTGGACGATGTGGAGACAGTAGATATCCCCACGGTCACCTCATATGAGGCCAGTGGTCAGTCCAGACTTACCACAGAGTTTGCCATCCTCAAGTCTCTGGGCAAAGGTGGATTCGGGGATGTCATCAAGGTAACTAGTCTGAGATGGGCTTGGGGATGTTATCAAGGTGATTAGTCTGTGGAGGGTTCCTGGATGTTATCAAGGTGATTAGTCTGTGGAGAGTTCCCGGATGTTATCAAGGTGATTAGTCTGTGGAGAGTTCCCGGATGTTATCAAGGTGATTAGTCTGTGGAGGGTTCCTGGATGTTATCAAGGTGATTAGTCTGTGGAGGGTTCCCGGATGTTATCAAGGTGATTAGTCTGTGGAGGGTTCCCGGATGTTATCAAGGTGATTAGTCTGTGGAGGGTTCCCGGATGTTATCAAGGTGATTAGTCTGTGGAGGGTTCCCGGATGTTATCAAGGGAACTACTTAGAATTCTTGTGGTTAAGCATTCCAGCCCTTATGATAGCAGTAGCTAATGGGCTGTTATCAAATTTACTAGTTTGAAGGTGTGGGGATGCTATTAAGGTAGCTGGTTAGATGTGGATCTGAGGATACGTGATTATCAAGGTAACTAGTCTGAGGTGGATCTGAGGATACAGTATTCATTTATTTATTTATTTGATAGGTGTTTTACACCGTACTCAAGAATATTTCACTTACACAATAATGGCCAGCCTTATGGTGGGAGCAATCTGGGCAGAGCTCGGGGAAAACCCGCGATTATAAGCAGGTTGCTGGCAGACTGTCGCACATACAGCCGGAGATCATAGTAACTAGCCTGAAGAGGATTTGAGGATACAGTATTATCAAAGTAGCTAGTCTGGGGAGGATTTGAGGATACAGTATTATCAAAGTAGCTAGTCTGGGGAGGATTTGAGGATACAGTATTATCAAGGTAACTGGTCTGAGGAGAATTTTAGGGTACAGTATTATCAAAGTAGCTAGTCTGCTGAGGATTTTAGGATGCAGTATTATCAAAATAGCTAGTCTGAGGTTGATTAAAGAATACAGTATTATCAAGGTAACCAGTCTGAGAAGGAACTGAGGATAGTATTGTCAAAGTAGCTAGTCTGAGGAGGATTTGAGGATAGTTTTATCAAAGTAACTTGTCTGAGCATGATTTTAGGATGCAGTATTATCAAAGTAGCTAGTGTGAGGAGGATCTGAGGATACAGTATTATCAAGATAACTAGTCTGAGGAGGAACTGAGAATATTATCAAGGTAATTATCCTGAGGCATCTTAATTTTATCAAGTCAGACACTGCACCTATAACTGCTCTTTCTGCCTTGTTCCAACAGTCAGAAATAACTGATCCTCTGGACTCAGTAGCTGATGAATATTAATGTAAATGTATCACGCTATGAAATAGTAGTTCCCCTAACTGATTGACAGCAAAGAGGAAACAACATGTGAACATGCACCAGGCTGATGACAGGTAAAATCAAAAACAAAAGAACTTTCAACACCTGTAAAGATAGGGATAAAACCAGCATAAACAGACAGGCAAGTATCTGATGGCATAATGATGACAGCTTTACAAGTTCAGACTGGAACAAATTTGCCTAATTGATTGATCAAGGCAGAAAACAGAGTAATTTAACCCGTAGCGATACACGGAGTGTCTGGCTTGAAGATTGCCTGAGGTGAATCTCACGATGCTGTATTATCCAGGTAACTAGTTTAAAGATTTGAGGATACAGTATTATCAAAGTAGCTAGTCTGAGGAGAATTTGGGGAATGTTACAAGGATAACTTTTCTAAAGAGAGTTTGAATTTTTTCTGTGCTTTTCATTTGAATTTTGTTCTCTTTGGCAGGTTAGAAACAAGTTAGATGGTAGGTATTATGCCATTAAGAGAATACCACTGAATCCAAAGAGCAAACAGTTCAACAAGAAAATCACGCGTGAGGTGAAGCTGTTGTCCCGGCTGAACCATGAGAATGTTGTCAGGTAAATGTCACCAAGTGATCCTGCCTTTAACTTTTGTAGTAAAATCCATGTAACTATATGCCAATATTAACTGTTCTTTTAGGGTGTGGCTTTGTCTGTGTGTTTTTTTCATTCATCCTTACAAGTGTCTGTCCATAATTTTTGGGCTTTACCACTATAGCTGCAGAATCAGCTTGACTAAAATTAGTTCACTTTTTTGTCTCTACCACTAGAGCCGACACCCGTTGAGAAGGAGTCACGTTGCTTTAAAATCAACAGAGTTGTGCCAGCTGTTGTGATACATTGGGTTTTATGACATGTTAGTCAACACTATGTTCGAAGAACTGCTTGACTTAAAGAGTTTAATATAAACTTGTCCTGCGTACTTTGAGGTCTTTGGTCAAGGTCATTGTATAAAGTGCACATGTCATTCCACTGATGGCAGGTACTACAATTCGTGGATAGAGACCAGTGATGATCCAGCTTACAGTGACGACTCCTCTGTAACCACTCTGACGTCCAGCTCCCAGAAAGCCCAGGGATCCAATCCCATCAAGGACAGTGTTGTCCCCAAGATGAGAAACAGCCTAAATTTGACGGACGATTTTGAGGACCAGTGTCCGCCTCGAACTGAGGGATCCTTCGACTGGAGTGTGTCCGGTGAGCAGAGCCAGAACAATGCAAATGATGATGAGGAGGAGGAAGATGATGATGATGATGATGACGATGATGATGATAATGATGTCTTTGGTGCTTCATTTTTGTGAGTGTAAATTTTTCACTGTTTGACATGTAAATTATGGAGAAATCAATTTTTAGGGGTTTATTGAAGGATGAACATGGTTTGATTTTACACATGTATTTTGGTGTGTTCATCAAATGGTATCTGTCTGCTTAATTGTCTGTCCATCTGTTCTCTATTCTCTACATTTGTTTTCTCATTGCTGCAGTAACCCTAAAAGAAGCAATATATTTAAGAAATTGTGAGAAGGTAAGACAGCTTTCATAGTATCACACTATAATTTGTAGATTTATGGTTTTTCTGCATTCTTCATCACCAACATCTGATACAGGATGAGAATAGAAATCCAATGTTCAGTAAAACTGTTAAAATTTGTGTGAAAGCCTTTGTGAAAATGGCCTTCAAGCATTTTTGTCTCCAATGCTTATGGAGGTGACATACCTAATGGAGTTTATCCTGTGAGGAGAGTTTTGGTCCAGGTAACATTTTAGCATGACTGTATTATTTTCCTGCATCCTTTCCTTTCCACATTCGCAACTTATCCTTGTGCCTTCTTTTGCAGAAGCAAGTTTCTAAGTTTGAAACTAGCAGGATCAATACATAAGTTTTGGGTTGAATGTGTTTGTGTCTTGATCTTACAGACCTTTCCATGATACTGATGTCTCTGATGACATTGTGTTTGAGGGCAGTGGTGTGAGGAACTCAAAGTTGGAAGGCTGCTCTGAGCAAGAGGTGAGGCCTGATTATCCAGGGATTCAGTACCAGTGTTCCTGAAGGCTCAAACATGCGCAACCTTATTGAAAGTGAAACTTTTGATCTCATTAAAAAGAGTTCTATGATTGAAACTTGTACCCTATTGTTTGGAATTAAAATCTGTTACCTGTTGTAAGATTAAGACCTGCAGCCTGTTGTTTAAGTATTACATGTAAATTATATTAATTGAATTAATTAATATCCTCCTTTGTTGAAGAGGGTATTAAGGTTGAAAACATGGACTTGTTTTGGCCTTGACTAAAGTTCCCTTGTGTATTGGGACCAGGCATGGATGAAGACATAAGTCATTACCCTAATTCTTCTAATTATTGGGACACCTGGTCTGCCCTTTTTAGCCGAGATACATGTAATTGTAACAGGAATACACAGTTTCTATCTACTGAACAAGAAATCTACATGTATATCTTTACTTCGCTGAAAAACTAGAGAGAAAGATAATTTTTAGCTTTCAGCACTACTGATGACTGTGCCCAAAATTAGAAGAATTAGAGTAGCTTTTATAATATACTTTTGAAGATCCAGCCTTTCCACATAAATGTAAAACATATCATTGCAGAAATGATCATTGTTTCACAATGTGCCCAAAGGATATAACGATAACAGGTACAAAGTTTGCGTGACGAGCATGCCTCTGTGGTTCATGTCAGTAAACATGGCGACACTTTTACATTTACAGGAGTCCAAAGTGAAAGAATACGAAGCAGAGACAGCCGATGTTTCAGAAAGCAGTTTTAAAGTGCAGTACTTGTACATACAGGTCTGTCACCCATTTACTACTAGAAAGTGTACAAACAGTCAGTATATGTAGTATCCGCATTTGAAATATAGTTTGCCAGTTTGTAGCTCTGTTTGTTATATGGTTCAGATACAGGATATAGAAATATATGGGGTCAGTAACCCTCATATTGGGAGAGGCATTAACATGTAACAAATTAATCTCACAAAAGATAATATTGCGTTCATAGCAGAGCAAAGGGAGATAAAATATTCAGCAAATGTATGCATCATCAGTAGCTAGATATGGAAATATGAACATCCCCTCAGGTGACCATGTTTGTCTGATGAAAAAAAGTATTTTGTATTTTGATGCAACTATGTCATATACATTTACATAAAATACGTCATATAATCCATGATAGGCCATTATGAAAATAACGTCTGTGTTTGCGTATTCTGTAGATGGAGTACTGTGACAAGAGTACCCTGCGGAACTGTATAGATGCAGGGATGTATGAGGAGATGAAGCGCGTGTGGAGGCTGTTTCGGGAGATCGTGGAGGGCCTGACCCACATACACGAACAGGTAACAGGAGCACTGACTGTACATTACATACATGTATTAAAATACTCTTCAGAAGTTTTGCCTTTGGTCAAATGTAAAGGTAAAAGAAGTTCCTGTGACATCCTCAAAGCTCATCAAAGTAAATATTGTGTATTAATTCCACCTTAGAGTTCATGTATGTGGATGCATTTTGCAAAATTTTAAACAGTAAGTGAAAGTATTTTATTTAAGTACCTTTC
The DNA here is from genome assembly GCA_016165875.1 of Acanthopleura granulata. Classification (NCBI taxonomy): domain Eukaryota; kingdom Metazoa; phylum Mollusca; class Polyplacophora; order Chitonida; family Chitonidae; genus Acanthopleura; species Acanthopleura granulata. The sequence continues at coordinate 40,833,957 of JABBOT010000001.1, read as the reverse complement.
TCAGTGGTGTATCTGATGATGACAAGAGTTTAAACTTTTGTTCTGGTTGTTATATTTTCTTAATAAGAGGGCTAGTATTAGTCTCATCACACTTAGTGACGAAATTTCCAGTTTAGAAATAACAGGACAGAATTATGTCTTGACACACTCTGTATATAATGAGCGACCGTACGAGTTTTCATCATCATGGAAACACTGATGTGTTTATATGAAATTTGCAAACAAAACCATTTTGATACCTGAACAAATTTTTTTCTCCAGGGTATGATTCACCGTGATCTCAAACCAGTGAACATTTTCCTGGACTCTAATGACCAGGTGAAGATAGGGGACTTTGGTCTTGCCACGACAGATGTCATCGTCAAGGTGTGCATTAATTATGAATATGCTTTGGGGTGCAGCATTCTGGTACTTATACTAGCAATATCTAGTGTGAATTTCCTTTTGACGTTGTTGATAGGCAGTGGAGAACAGAGTTCAAATCCTTGTGTGACCATTACACTGGTTTAATGACCAAACAGGGTTCGAGAAGAAGCATGGACCTCTGGGCCTGAGAACGTGGGTATGTCTTGAGAGAGAGAGGGAGGATTTAAGCGAGGAGGAGTGTAATAGATACAGCATTCTAGTGCTTAGACTAGTGTTAGCTAGTGGAAATTTCCCTTTAGCTTCATAGAGCACTGGACTTCTGCTGCACTGATCAGAGTTCAAAATCCCAGTGTGATCCACAGAGTAAATAATACAACCATAATAAATATATTTCAATTTTTGAATTATTCTTTTTTTCATTTTTACATACTGTGAATACAAAAGTGGATAACTTTAATACACAGTACATGTATACTCACTTTTTAGACAGTGGTAAATGTATATTCGTCACAGAAAAGATAATGCTGCCTGCTCAGATGGCAGCGGCAAAGTAATTGATCTTCTGGGTGTTGTCATGGTAGATTTACAAGAAAATGTTGCGGCTTGGTATCGTTGTTTCTGTTGTTCAATCAGGATCATCGCTATTAGCCATCTTTGTGTCCCCAAATCAGGATTTGTGGGCTGTGTAAGGAAAACATTTCACAGACGTTTAGATAAATCTGAAATGAGTGTTTGGTTCGTTGCAGAAAAGTGGTTTACTGGACAGTGCACTCTTGTCGGTCAGTGCCGGGGAGTTTGGGTCCTCACGGTCAGGAACCTCCTTGGACAGTAACCTGACGGGGAAGGTCGGCACTGCCCTGTATGTTAGCCCAGAGATGATGAAGGGAGGTAACAAGGCCAGCTACAATCAGGTAATATTGTTGACAGTGTAGGGAATTTCAGGATGACAACCCGGTGGATGATCCTTGTATGTTGATAGATATAGCTCATATATGAACAGGTCATATTATTTGTATCACAGAGACACTGCAAATGCACCATTGCATAGTACAAGTATGATTTCAGAAATATTATGCATCAATAATTTTTTTGATTATTTGAACTGGTGATAAAAATTCCGTGTAAATTAGCTCAGGGTTTGGTGGTACAGAATGGATACTCTACCAGATTAATTTTATGTGGAACATAGAGAAATTAATGGATATGGGATGTGACTTTGTTCATTGAATATTTGAAAAAACTGAACTGAATCTGAATGAGTAATCCTTCCCGCCTAAAGTAACTCAGACCTAAGCTATGTTGTGTGTTGTTCAATCCTGCTTCTGCGACGGGCATTTATGTTCAAACTGTACTCACACATTACAAGGGAACAATTGTTGGTCTTGCATTGACCTGAGTCCATAGTCTGTGAGAAAAGGTTCCAAAGTCTGGCAAAGCCTGATTTACCTACACTTTCCTTGACTGGGTAATCCTCGCCAAAAGAAAAATATGTTGATCTTGAATCTTTTGTGATTATGTTGTGTTCTTAGAAAGTTGACATATACAGCCTGGGTATCATCTTCTTTGAGATGTGCTACAGACCTCTGGTGACAGGGATGGAGAGAGTGAAAATACTCACCACCCTCAGGCAACCAGACATCAAGTTCCCTGAGGATTTTGATGAACTTTCCAATCAGGTAAAATTTTGAGTTTAAAAGTTAGCTGGCAAGTGATGGACAGTACTGCAGTATTTACATTGTACAGATAGTGCATGCTGAGGGATTGTATGGCAGGAATATGAGCTTAAGAGAAGTGATGTCCAATGAGTTGGGAACATGAGTTGAACATCATTTGTCGATATTATATTTTATTATACTAAAAGTAAGTGGAAGAAAAAGGAAAAGATGTGAACTACTTTGCTGAAGCCCTAAATGGCTAGACAGGTACGCCATCACCAGCTGGGAACAAGTGGATGTTGGAGAGCAGACAAAGGGAGATAACCTTTCAGAATAGACACATGACATCACATTGTGACCATTGTATATCAATGTTTTACGGAATATTTTGGCCAATAGAAACCAAGAATCACCCTTTGAGGTATAATAGTAACCTGTATTGGTATTAAAGAGTTGAGGCCTTGTCACTGAAACCCTGCTACAAGGACAAATCATATTGTGACTAAAATAATGTGGAAAAGAAACAAAACTTGAAGTATAAAAACAAACCAAAAAATAACATCACCACCCCAGTGCTAACATAACATGGTAATCTGGAAATTCATTGTGCTCTAGCTGCAGTTTTATACACTACTGTGTTATGTTACATGTAAATGAAGTAAGTTTTGTGGGGTGCTATATTAAAAAGTGCTGTGCGCACCTTGACTGTTTCTTTCCAGGATGTGATGAGCTAGATAAAAAAAAGCCATTTAACACAGATTAAATATAGTACATGTATTAGACCTCTTGTTGTGAATGACCGGTAATGACCCAACATGTACTGGGGACCCTTTCTGGCCTAAAGTCATGATTCTAAGCTGTGTAGTCTATTGTTTGTGCCTGCCTCTGCGATGGCATTTTATTGGTAAAACGATAACACATCCCCATTCATTACAAAACAACAGTGATAAATTCAGTTTTGTCGAGAGTTCCCAATACGTAGGAAAATAACCCCCCTTGGTTTTCATGTATAACATTTCATCATGCTTCTAGGCTAAGGTGTTGCGGTTGTTGTTGAACCATGACCCCTCCCAGAGGCCCTCCTCCCAGGAACTGTTACAGTCAGATTACCTGCCCCCTCCGCTGATGGAGGAGGCAGAGCTTAACGAGGTGCTGCGCTCCACGATATCTAACCCCCAGAGCAAGACGTATAGACACATGATCAGCGCTATGCTCTCCCAGCGTGTTAACCCGGCCACGGATCTCACCTATGACATGGATGACCGAAAGGTGAGATTTGATGACCATGTGTCAACTGGAACTGTGTTTATAGTGTACCTGATCTTTGTATGCATATGAGATCAATGTCAACCTACCTGTATGTGCGGAACTCACATATTTCACAGGCCTTTTGTTTTGACAAAATAAAGTAGACTGATTCTGTTTGCTATATATAACACCATTTCATGAGTATAAAGGAAATGCCCTCAAAAAGAAAATGTTTAGTGGTTCTGTGGAATGGGCCTGGTATGCCAAGATTATATTGATGATGTATAACATCGAAAGAGGTTGGAATTCATCAGAAGCCTTTGGTAGTACGTTGTGATTAGTAGCTACATCTGTTGATTTCTCAATTGGTGTTCTCCCAGCACATAGGACCCAGTGTTTTCTTAAGTATTTCACAAATGACAAGTATTAGCTAGGGTTTTCTTGTGCATTTCTCAAATGTTATTCTCTCAACAAGTATCAACAGTTTCCTTGCGTATGTCTCAGATGCCGTTCAATACCACCAAGTGTTTTGCGTGTGTATTTGTCAGACTGTGTTTTACCAGCATATATGACTTAGTCTTTTCTTGTGTGTTTCTCAGACAGTGTTTTCTCAGAAAGTCTGCCTCACCCAGCAGCAGGTGTGTGACAGCCTTGCCCATGTGTTCCAGAGACACGGGGCGGTCAAATTGGCCACGCCCTTGCTCATCCCCCGCTCCAGCACAGCTGACCCCACTGACCAGCACGTCTACTTGATGGACCATAGCGGTGGGGTGGTCAGTCTGCAGTATGACCTCAGGGTAAGAGATGTGTAGTGACACACCTGTGGTTGGGTGGTCAGTCTGCAGTATGACCTCAGGGTAAGAGATGTGTATTGACATACCTGTAGTTGTGACTTCAGAATGTGGTTCACGTACGTGATGGATCAGATTGTTGGGGTGGTCAGTCTGCAGTATGACCTCATGGTAAGAGATGTGTAGTGACACACCTGTAGTTGTGACTTCAGAATGTGGTTCACGTACGTGATGGATCAGATTGTTGGGGTGGTCAGTCTGCAGTATGACCTCAGGGTAAGAGATGTGTAGTGACACACCTGTAGTTGTGACTTCAGAATGTGGTTCACGTACGTGATGGATCAGAGTGGTTGGGTGGTCAGTCTGCAGTATGACCTCATGGTAAGAGATGTGTAGTGACACACCTGTAGTTGTGACTTCAGAATGTGGTTCACGTACGTGATGGATCAGAGTGGTTGGGTGGTCAGTCTGCAGTATGACCTCATGGTAAGAGATGTGTGGTGACATACCTGTAGTTGTGACTTCAGAATGTGGTTCACGTACGTGATGGATCAGATTGTTGGGGTGGTCAGTCTGCAGTATGACCTCATGGTCAGAGATGTGTAGTGACACACCTGTAGTTGTGACTTCAGAATGTGGTTCACGTACGTGATGGATCAGATTGTTGGGGTGGTCAGTCTGCAGTATGACCTCATGGTCAGAGATGTGTAGTGACACACCTGTAGTTGTGACTTCAGAATGTGGTTCAGGTACGTGATGGATCAGATTGTTGGGGTGGTCAGTCTGCAGTATGACCTCATGATAAGAGATGTGTATTGACACACCTGTAGTTGTAACTTCAGAATGTGGTTCAGGTACGTGATGGATCAGATTGTTGGGGTGGTCAGTCTGCAGTATGACCTCATGATAAGAGATGTGTATTGACATACATGTAGTTGTGACTTCAGAATGTGGTTCACGTACGTGATGGATCAGATTGTTGGGGTGATCAGTCTGCAGTATGACCTCATGATAAGAGATGTGTATTGACACACCTGTAGTTGTAACTTCAGAATGTGGTTTAGGTACCTGATGGATCAGAGTGGTTGGGTGATCAGTCTGCAGTATGACCTCATATAGGTGTGGTAAAAATAAGGTGCATGAAAGCTTAACTGTAATCACAAATGTACAGTCATTCCCATGCGCGTCTGATATAAAGTTGTGAGGTAGATGTGAATAGATACACTATAAATTAATAAAAACTGTACTTTCATAGACCAAACATGAATGTATCGGAAAGAGATTTCTTTTAACGTGGCATTACTCTTTCACTGTGATGTATTTTTAACAAAACATCGTTTTACACTTGCCAGGAAATATAATGGTTTTTGACAATGCCTGGCAGATCAGCCTCTGTCAATGACAGCTCTTTTACCAAATGGCCTTATGAATTTGTCACGTGGCATGGTGGCCAAATAGTGGATACCTCCTGTGAAGGAGTGATTAATACTAAAATGTGTCACAGTAGGAAATCATTTTTTTCTCTAGTTTTCAAATCTTTTCTTGTCGTGAAATTCATTGGCTTTCTCCATGCTCTGCTTAGTTTCCACTGCCCATAAACCTGAAGAAAGCTCTTTTCTAATTGAACTCTTCTTGGACTTTAATAAGAGTGTGGACCATTCGGAGCATAAATGAATGTGTATGTACATGTATTATTGTGTCAGGTGCCATTTGCAAGATACGTGGCCAGAAACAACATACATTCCATGAAGCGTTACTTCATCGACCATGTCTACAGAGAGAAGAAGCCGTCTGGGTTACACCCCAAACAGCTGACGGAGTGTGCATTTGACATCGTTAGCCCCACACCTGGCAGGTAGGGAAGGTCTTCCTGTAACAGTTATAATACAATATGTGTACTTGTGATTTGGGTCTGAATGGAGTGATAAAAAGTTTTGTTCATTTTAGGGAAAGGTGAGGGGGGGGGGGATCATAATAATTACAGTTTGTTTTCATTGTCCAGACTCTTTCTTGTTTTGATCAAGATTTGAAAATTTATCCTGGTTCTTGTGTTTTGCTTCATGGGAAAAGTACATGTAAGGAAGCCTGGGGTGTGCTGTGGAACAGGAATAAAAATTTCCTTCCCGCCAGTAATACTTTACTTCATATGCTAAACATATGTGCATGGAGATTTGTTCAGCACTGTGTATCTCTGAATTAAGACATCACCATACTGCACACTGTGTACAGTGTACATTGTTCACTTTGCTTTCTTCCTGCTCAGTTTTATTCCTGATGCTGAGGTTCTGGAGGTTGTACAGGAGATTATCACAGAGTTCCCTCCCCTTCAGGTGAGCTTCTCTGTCTTGATCTCTTACAATACATGTCATACGATTTATAACGTGTTATTTTTTAAATTAATACATTAAATTTTAAATTTACATATACATAGTCCAAATACCATTTCATGAAGGATAAATAATGTAAGCCTCTAACTGTAATGTCAAAAAAGTGTATTAAAGAATTGATGTAGTGATGAAGAAATGCCATGAATGAGTGATAAATTTTTGAATTCTCCTTATATTGCATGTGAGGCTTTATTCTAACAATGTGTGACTAAGGGATAATATTTGTTGCTTTTCAGAATCGTAACTACTACATTCGTGTGAATCACACCTTGCTACTCCAGGCAATCCTCAGTCACTGTGGTATCACTGAGGACAAACACGAGGAAACTCTACTCCTGGTGCAGGACATCCTGGTATTACTACTCTTACTCTTTGTTAGACTTGTATTATGTTAATATGCTTGTAACAAAAGTTTCTGCACAGATTTGTTTTTCACAGTATTCCAGTTTAAGCAGAGTTTTTTATCACTTTCTTCTAGCAAAATAAAAGAAGAAAATATAGAATTACTTGTAGAAATATCTTTATAACTACGGACTGACAAATTCAGCAGACCTTAAATGATGTAAAATTTCATCCATGATTCATTTTGCTTGATTGTGGGAGTTCTGTTAATTGTAAGAAGGTGTTAAAAGGTATGTTTGGAAGGTAGGATGATATCCTACCAGAAAAATGTAGGTTTCACCACCAAATATAATAATTTATGACATCTATTTATCTCTAGAGACTTTAGATAAAATTTTAGGTTTTTTACAGTAAATAGCATTTTGAGTTGAAGTTGCTTCTCTCAAGAGAATTTCAGTTTTTATTTGTCCAAAATAAAATGTTGGATTCGCAGGGAAAATCTGTGTCATGGAATCATTTAATATGTCAGTCCCACAGAGCATTTCCTCTCTGTGTTCTTGCTAGCTGGACAAACAGAAAAAGCCAGAAGCACGTAAGACACTGTGTGATCTGTCCATGAGTGAACACTTGGCTGGTTTACTGATAGAGCTGCTGGAGTTTGAGGGATCACAGGCCAAAGTGTCCAGTAAACTGAAGTGTATCACCAAGACCAAGGGAGAGGTGAGGTCAGGGCAACATGACAAATAACAAATAGCTGAGATAGAAAGGGGACAGAACAAAGCCAGGCTAATAGGGGCCAAGGAGCATGCCAGTGGTGTGCCTATAGTCTGTCTGTGGGTTTTTTGTTTGGGAGGTAGGGAGAGGTGAGATCAGGGCAACATGATAAGTAACAAACAGCTGAGGTAGTAAAGCGACACAACAGACCAGGCTAATAGTGCCATAGGAGCATGCTAGTGGTCTGTAGCCTGTCTGTAGTTGGTCTGTTTGTGAGGTAGGGAGAGGTGAGATCAGGGCAACATGAAAAGTTACAAACAGTTGAGGTATCAAAGTGAATGAACAAACCAGGCTAATAGTGCCACAGGAGCATGCTAGTGGTGTGCCTGTAGTCTGTCTGGTTGGTCTGTTTGTGAGGTAGGGAGAGGTGAGATCAGGGCAACATGATAAGTAACGAACAGCTGAGGTAGTAAAGGGACACAACAAACCAGGCTAATAGTGCCCTAGGAGTATGCTAATAGTATGCCTCTAGTCTGCCTGTGGTGAGGTCAGAGATGAGATCAGGGAGCAACATGAAAAGTAACAAACAGCTAACTTCAGGTAGCTCAGAAGCTTTTGCAGTCATTACGTTTAGAGCACAGTTATCGTGTGTTGTGGCAAGTCAGCGATCACTGCATCAGTTCTGCCTCAGCTAACAAACAGCTGAGGTGGTAAAGTGACAGAACAATCCAGACTAGTAGTGGTATAGGAGTAAGCATGCGCCCCCAGGAGATGAAAGTGAGGTGAATGTAGGCATGTGCAACTCATGTGCAAGTTTGTCATTTCAAACCCATTAATAGTGAAAATAGTGATTAAAAAGTATCCAACAAACTTATCTCATATTACTGTTACAATTATCTGTGAATTTTAAAATACTGTAAATAGTTCACATTTTATGAATGATATTTATGTGTCCTTACATTTTGTCACCTTTTAGGCTGGTTCGTTGGCTAAGCAAGGCCTTCATGAGATTGACATGGTGCTAAGTCATGCTCGCATGCTGGGGCTGAATATGAAGGTAATTCATTGGTTCTGAAGACAAAATGTATTAACAATAGTGTGTTCTTGTGTTTCTTTTTTGTTTGTTTTTAACAATTTTCTTGGGTTGATTTCTGTTCTTTGGAGGGAAGGGTTTTTAACAGCTTTATGGTTTCAAAAATTAGGGATAAGCTTGTTTTGAAAATGCTTAGTGATCATTTAATGTTGCTTACAAAATTCTTTCAGCATGTTCCCAGTGTTCTCCTTTTGTAACAGGCCAGTATCATTCCCTACACACACATTCATAGTGCCGCCTCACTGAAAAGCCTTTCCCAAGACACGTGACCTGATTCTTCACCAAATCCCAGTGTATTAACACTTAGACGATCTCTACTTTCCCTGTCTCATTATAGTGAGTTCCACATGAGGAACTACATGTACCTGTATCAAAATGGCCAAATATTATGTCTTATTCATAACCTCTAACCTGATTATTAAAGAGTAGAACTCTGATGGTATGAAACTCTGATGACCAATTATATAATATATTACGCTGACACTTCGGTATTTTGATAGGAAATTGTCACTCTAGGCCTACACTTCAACTGCCAGCATTATTCTGGGGTTGTGTTCCAAGTGATGTCGGATGTTCGGAGAAAGAAACGCGTTGTAGCAGACGTCTTGGCAGCCGGGGGACGTTATAATAAAATGGTAATATGAAAATAGTTCTTTGCATGTGTTTTCGCATAGGCAAGTTTAGTATAATTTAATTAGCATTTAAGCTGAACAAGATAAAGCATGAAGTCAGACTCGTGTATGTTTACAGTTGGATTGTTGAGTTCAAACACTGTTTAAGCTGAATAAGTTAATATTATTACATTTTATTGGGTTTCAACAAGAAATCCGGTTTAATATTTTTGTGTCTGTTAAGGGTACAAAAAAAGAGCATAATTATTTGCAGTCTTGGATTGCACCAAGAACATATTTGATTTCACAGATGGCTTGTTCTGTTACAGATTTCCCAGTTCCAGACCCCGATGTTGACCGACACTTCCGCTATCCAGCATGGTGTAGGAGTCAGCGTGGCCTTTGATAAGATTGTCAATGCCATGGTTGAGTATCAGCAGGTACGGGAAATCAGCTTAACGTCCAGTCTGTGTATGAATTTGTTGATAAAATTATGGCTTCATTTTATAACTTTGGCCTTATTCTAACTGAAGTACATATATATGTACGGTCTTGTTTTTAACTGAAGTATGGCTTTGCTCTACGTGAAATGCAGTGTACAGTACACTGTTGTTTTGAACTAAGTAAAGTATAGAGGGGGTAAGCCCATTCTTCATCACATGGCGTAGAAACCTTCAGGGGTTCTATTTGAGGAAAGACACATGTAATGCATTATAGATACATTTTTGTCAATCCATGCTATTTAGACTTTGATATATCTTAATGGTTTAGTAAAACTATTGTGGCATTTTATTCTTTTTTTGATTTAATCCGAAACCATTATCGTGATCATATCAGTTGTGTTGTTTGCTTCAGCCCCAGAGTGCCAGTGACATTTTGGTGTGTACCATAGGACACAAAGCCATGCTGAAGGAGAGACTCAATGTGGTCAGAGACTTGTGGTCAGCAGGCCTAAGAGCTGAGGTCCTGTATGAGGCTCTACAGGTCAGTCTAATGTGGTCACAGGCTTGTGGTCAGCAGGCCTAAGAGCTGAGGTCCTGTATGAGGCTCTACAGGTCAGTCTAATGTGGTCAGAGACTTGTGGTCAGCAGGCCTAAGAGCTGAGGTCCTGTATGAGGCTCTACAGGTCAGTCTAATGTGGTCAGAGACTTGTGGTCAGCAGACCTAAGAGCTGAGGTCCTGTATGAGGCTCTACAGGTCAGTCTAATGTGGTCAGAGACTTGTGGTCAGCAGGCCTAAGAGCTGAGGTCCTGTATGAGGCTCTACAGGTCAGTCTAATGTGGTCAGAGACCTCAACAAAAGTCCTTGTTCCTGCCACACTTTGTGCTCAGCACTGAGAGGTTAGAGTAAGAAAACAGGACTGGTCGACACGGTGTCAGTATAATGTGTGGTGACTTCAGCAGGATTGTGATGATATGGCTCAGGTATTGTGGACATGACATCAAGCCATACTTATTCATGCTTCCGAAGGATGAATTTTGAATTGTGTTCAGTCAGTGTTACATGTATGGTACATTTGATGTCATTTATCTTGTACGTCCAGAGCCTTGGAGTATAATTGCCTCTATTTTCCTCTCACAGACACTTGAAGACATTCAAGAGAGGTGTAAGACATTGTCAATATCACATATTGTGATCCTTAAAGATTCAGAGACTGGGCATGTGAAGGTAAGACAGAAGGAAAGCAGACAAAACAATTCAGGTACAGTGTCGATAGGAACAGCAGTGTCTTGTACCATAATTCTTCCAATTTTTCAGACACGTTTTAAGCCTTTACCCAAGGGGGTGGTCCGTCTGTTTGGGTCAAACACTGGGGTTAGAAAATGGTGGAAAGGGGTAATCCTTTCCCTAATCCTTTTAACTGTCACACAAAAGATCAAAGCTTAGCCCCAACATGTGGTACCTGGACACCCAACTCCCAGGTTACTTGGTCTCAGCGCCTTAGATCTACTGCCAGGGCTGTTCCCTTATCCAGCAGGAGCTGGTGGCTGATTTGTATTTATAATCATGTTTATTTCTTCTACACTAAAGTAAGCACCAAATTAAAATTAAGATATGATTTAGTTGTCTGTTTTCTTAGCTATCTCACCCTTTAGTAACTTGGTTCAAAAAATGTTTTATGTCCAAGAAGTCAGCTGTCTGATTGCTGTGTGGAATGGCCCACCCCATTTATAGGCATATCCCCCTCCATTTCTGCCTCCCAGCTTGTGTGCCATGTCTTTTGATGAAAGAGACGTGGTGAATTTCCGTTGCTTTTTACCCTGACAGGTACATGTAAATAAAACTTCATATACACAAAACACATGTTTGAGTAAAGTAGGCCTGCCATACTTGATTATTCCTTCACTGACCATGTGTCTTACCTTGGCGGGAGAATGATGTCAGCCTGGCAGTCCATTCTCAGTTATGGGGAGGATGGGGAAGGCTTCACACATTATCTGCAGATTTGGTTGTGCACTTTTATCATAATGCCTTCAAAGCACACTTTGTCATTTTACATTGGGAGAATCTATCGTTCCCTGGGTAGGTTGGGTGAGTATGTGCTGATACAGGCCACCTGGTTTGATAAAAAGTATAAACAATGTTCACTCAGCTGACAACAAGGTTTGAGTGGTTAGCCTGAACCAAAAAGATCAAAGACAAGATTTCCAGACTGGCCAGCAGACTTGGGATCTGCTGCTCTGTGACATGTGAGGCTCTGGATGCTCCCCATATTCTGATACAACATAATTGTTAGAGTATAATGTAGATGCGAAGAATTACCTAATTCTGTTTTAATAATGCGAAAAATTACCTAATTCACATGTGTATTTATTTATGTACTACTAATGGTAAATATATACTGGGAATTATGCTGTATGATTTGCCATGCCATTGCCGAGAAAAGACTCCCATCCCTTAGAAGCCTCACTCAGTTTTACCCTTAGCCAATTTTGACCAAGGGGTATAGTCATCCATCCATATTCCTCGTAAACCCTGTATCTCTAGAACAGTTCACAAGTTGAAACGTCTAGGCATGGGGATGGGGGATATTTTCCAGCGTCCGAGTATTTAGAGTGTCCGAAAAATCAGAAGAATCATGGTAGTTTTTAATGAACCGATTGATTTTGATGATAATTACATGGAAATGTCAATATTGAAAAGTCTCAGATCGCACAACCTAAAGGCATGTATTTGTTGGAGTACACAAGGCCTGTTATGTGTTTGTGTGTTCAGGTGTTGTACATGGTTAATGTATGTGCCATTGGCTCATATTGAACAGGATACCAGGAGATGACCAAGGGTATTGTGTGGTGATGATTTGTGTCAGTCCATCCCTGCATCTGTGTAAATGCTCTGCTGGTATCCCTTGAACTCCTGGACCTAGGTCATAAGTACACGTACACTTAGACATTGGGAAGAACACTTGCCATTTTTCAGTTAACTTAATTGTTGGATTCATATAATTTCCATGCTGTGACAAGATTATGAAGTCAGTATCAGTGGAACTCGTTACATAATTTTCATCCAACTTGCACAACATGTTCGTGGGGTGTTTTCACTTGGATTCTGCCAAGGTTCCTACAGCCATAAGCCTGACCCCTGTCATACAATGGAAATTTTTTGGGGTACATATAAAACACAAATCAAGTAACTGTCGTAATTCTGCTAATTTTTGGGACATGTAGTCTGGCCTAATTACCCAATATACATGTAATTGTAACGGGAATATACAGTTTCTCTTTCCTCACCTGGTTAGTTCCTCTGATGAGCAATATATCCATACTGTCCCTTTCTGAAAAACAGAGGAGCAAAGTGTAATTTATTATTCTCAGTGGTGCTAATATCTGTTCCAAAAATTAGAAGAATTAGGGTTAGTGTTAAAATAGTTTGTAGTTTGAATTTTTACACAGATCAGATTGAATGTGACTCTTGTAACATGCTCCAGGTTGAATATTGTAAATCTTTGTTACAGATGATTGAGTTTGTGGATCTGTGTGTATTTTAGGTGAGGTCTGTGGATCTATGTGTATTTTAGGTGAGGTCTGTGGAGAAGGATAAGGTAACAGAGAAGAAAGTCAACACCACAGACCTGGTGGATTACCTGCATCAGAAGCTGAGAGCTTCCAGATTGTAAGACCTGTTCCTAGCACCTTGATTCTCACACCCCTAGATACAGGACATGCTCGTATATATGGTAGCTACCCATCATGCATCTGTTTAATGCTGTCGGAGTTTCTTGTGCCAGTAATTCTCAAAAAGTCTTGTTCATTAATCTGTGATATTTTCACCAGAATTAGTTAAAATATTATGACCAAAACTGTTATATGGCTATCTTTATATATTTATTTATTTGATTGGTGTTTTACACCTTACTCGAGAATATTTCACTTATACAATGGCTGCCAGCACTGTTGTGGGAGGAAACCGGGCAGAGCCCAGGGGAAACCCACAACCATCTGCAGGTTGCTGGCAGACCTTCCTACGTACGTCCAAAGGGGAAGCCAGCATGAGCTGGGCTTAAACTCACAGCGATCGCATTGGTGAGAGGCTTCGGTCATTGCGCTGGGCTATCTGACTGAGCCATGGAAGCCCCCTATATGGCTATAGAATACGCATGAAATTATCTTTTCAGCTTTTTGTCCCCTATTATTTTCTTCTTTCTTTTGTTTTTATTCTTCACGCCAGTTTCGTCAGCAACTGCACGTGATAGAATTTCATATTGCCACTGAACATTGGTTGAATGTATTATTGAAAATCCGAAGCTTTAATATTGTGCAAGTTGCTTTTGTTTCACCCCTTGTAGAGAAAATGGAGAAGGTTCTCAGACTAGCATTGGGAGAGGTTCCTACCCAGCAACCAGTCAGAGCAGTGGTGACTCAGTTTATGTCCAATCTGCTTCCGGGACCAGTAACAGCAGCGTCAACAACTTCTCATTGCTTAATTTCACGTACATCCCTGCCGAGAACAAGAACAAACAAACCCAAAACATGAAGAAGAAGTTCGAAAATCAGGCAAGAATCAGCTTGTTCGATCATGAAATGGAAGTATATTATTGGTACTGGTAGTATGTTATCTTAAGTATCTTCATTAAACTTTAGTAACGGATTGAAGTTTTTTGTTTTTAACTTAACTGCGTGTGTGGTAGTTTAAACATCATTGTAAAAAAAGGAAGAAAATTTCATTCCAAATTAATTATATCTTAATCCAGGTTAATCCAGTGTACTCTTTTCTGTAATACTAGTCCATCACTGTTAAATGTTTCTGTATGTTTCGGCTAGTAAAGAAAAGAACCGGGCCATAAGTACTGAGGGCATAACAGCACAGAATGGTGTGGTTTTGCCCAGTTTGGAACTGACTGGAACTGATTTGGGAAATTTTCCCATTTTATTATAAATGGAACACACATTATTTCCATGACAAAGTAGAGGGTAACACGTAACAAGTGATATAACTGGTATAAATGCTGTGTGACAAATCAGGCGTTACTCCGTACAGTGTCCTGCTCACCATTCACTCCGTCACCTGTGTTACAGACCTTTGCGCGCCTTACCCCCCACTTTGGCTGGCTGTGGGGTAAGGTGGTGACAGAAGTGATCGCCCTGGATCTCACAGCCCCTGTGCTAAGGACAATGTCAGGCTACCTCAGTGTAAGTCACTCCACGTGTAGATATGAGTCACACAAAAAGCCAAAGACTTCAAGTATGCTTATACGTGTGTAGCCTATAGCTAATAATGTGTCAACAATAGATACAGTCTACAATTACACTAAAAAGAAACTCTAGAAAAGAAGATTATTGTTTTGAGGGAAATTTCATACTCTTCCCACCACAGAGTGGTTGTAACAGCCATCGCCACACAGTGGTTGTAACAGCCATCGCCATTGACGTTTAAAACTGTTTTCGTTCTTGTCTATGTTAGGACACATCCTAATCTGATTGTTTAAGTGGCATTTAGAAGTTGGGATGGAAGTACACTGGAACATGTCTTTCTTATGGATATACAACTTCTTGGTTTATTATCACGACGTTTCGATGTAGATACTAACATCGTTATCAAGTTTGATAACGATGTTAGTATCTAATGTTAGTATCCTAACATAGACAAAAACGAAAACAGTTTTAAACGTCAATGGCGATTTTCCAGTGTACATCCTAATCTGATTGTTAAGAAATAGAAACCAAATGTTTCAAGTACCCTTTTACCACACTCTGTAATCAAAACAGTTGAAGTCTGAAATATTTTTACATCTGTATTATTTTATCGCATGTAGTATTAATGTTTAGACTTGATCCTTGTAAGGATGAATCAGTGTACTTTGACGAGCACTTGAGCTATTTCAGGTCAAACTGTGCATTGTTAAGTAACTACCATAGTTAATTAAGTTGAAATTGAAACAAGGAATGTCTCTTGCTGTCAACAAAAGTGTACCTGTTGAAAAGCAGTTACACAGATGTCAATCCTGTTTATTAATCCTGTTTATTGTACCTGGTTTTTAGCTTGAAGGAACAGAGGCAGAGTTTCAGGAGAGTGTTAGTGCTGTTATGGAAAGGTATGTGTGAAAGGGACATGGGGGTCGGGAGAATGGGGAGGGGGTGTCAGGGCAATACAGTTATAAACAGTCTTTCAATCATTTTGACAAACAATGTATTGGTACAGTCCGGTCTTCAAGCAGGGAAATCTTGAAAATTCCCTTGTCCCTCTGTTTTTCTGGGCCTTTGTAGCAGCAAAAATCAGTCAGCATCACCCTTTAGGGGCGTTGAGGTTGTCTTGCATCAGTGGCGTATTAGAGATCACTTGCGTTCCAGGAACATTGAGCTCACTCTGTAGCTGAATACTTGTGTGTCATGCATGGGAAAATGGGGAGTTGGAAACTGCCCAGCAGCAGGATGCCAGTTTGTCAAATGTTCCTTTCCCAGCTCAACATAATGATGTGAAATAAGGAAGAATGCAGTAGAAACTGATATATTGTAAGAGTATAGACATTGCAGTTTTTGACATAACGGTGACTGCTGGGCATGGGTCCAATTCATAAAACTTCACACAGACATTTTTTTTTTCTGTAAATGATGTCACCTTTATATGGAGCTATGACACATACAGTGTGAAAAAACATCCGTAAGACGTTTCATGAAATTGGCCCCTGCTTAACATTAGTGCCCTTTCTGGATTAAAAACTGTGCCAGGTACCCATTTGTCAGTTCCATGTCATATGTTTAGTGGGTGGACAGTCTGGATTTTTCCACCCAGGATAATAACCGTTGGCTTGTAAGTTAAGATAAGTACAGCGCTATCCAGACTGGTCATATTATTTCATGATGTTATCTGTCAGATACATACTCACAAATCTATATAATCTCTTTTCGTACAGTTCAGGATGATATTTTACAGTTCCCAAGCCCACTGATTTAAATTTCAGGACAGCAGTATTTTGGTTTTTGTGCTTTAACATCTTCCTACAGATGCTTAACTTAATTGGCTTCAGAAACCTTAAGCACCATAACACTAAATGTTTCTTCATTGAAACATACATGTATTTTTATAGTGTTTATACAGTTTGGTGTTGTTTTTGGTCTATCCTGGCAAATCAGTAGCAGTCTAAGTCAGAGAACGGTCACAATTGCGTGCACATGTACATTATGTTTTTGTTTTTTTTCTTTCACTTGATTTGTTATTTTAATGTTTACAGACAACCACGTTACAGAAAATACCTCACACATGTGATAGACCATGTACATGACTTAAAATTTACCAACGAGAGAAAGTAAGTGCACTAGACACCTTAATGGAATGACTGTCTTAAAATAAGATACTAAACATCAATGAAAATTGTAAATAGAAAAAAAGATGCTAAAAATTCTTGGATAATGTGTGTTCCCAGTAACCATAACAGGATGATACATACCTTACCCCAGGATGACGAAGCTGTTTTAGATATAAGTCAAACTTAGATTTATTTTCAAAACAGTTTACTTTGTTAAAATTGTGACTGACCTTAAGAATTTTTATTTCAGTTTTGTGAATTGCCCTATTTTGTCCTTTATGACTAAAATGAAAATTAGCATTTAAGTTCAAATCTAAGTCCTCCTGAGTTAATGTCACATGCTAAGACTAAGTCAGACTTAAGTCCAAGACAGGTCTGTGATCTTGGGGACCTGTACTGTAACTGAAAAGTAATGGTAATTTTTTCTTTGTCTTTTCCAGAACTTGTGTGATAATCTTGTATGGCCTCAAAGACGACAGTTTTAAACTGTTGAGCTGATCTCAGTGTTGTGTGTAACAGGAGAGGAGTGTGTCAAGTTTTCTAGTCATTTCAGTTTATATATCAGTTTGTATCACATTAGCTCAGTATAATCTGTTTCTTTCATAGAGCACTATTTCTTGTCTCATTCAGTCCCTGTTAAAATGTATTTAATAATCATTTGTCATTTTCTTCAGTTTTCTTTTGTAATGTTCTGTTGTTTACATTTCCCATGCCTAGTGCACATTAGAGTTTGTTTTGATATGAATTCCCTAGTTATCAGCAGCTCAGATATTATTAGAAATATTGTTAGTACATGTTATTTTATTTCTCATGCTCCCAGAAATAGTTATTAATGGTGTATGTTGACAAATTATCGCAGAATGGGTTGTAATGTATGATAAACTATATAGGAAAAAAGGCAGCCTCTCTGGCCGAGGGGGTTAGCACACCAGTGCAGTGTTATGACCCTGTGCCTCTCACCAGTGTGGTTGCTGTGAGCTCAAATCCAGCTCGTGCTGGCTTCCTCTCTGGCTGCACATGGGAAGGTCGGTCAGCAACCTGCAGATGGGTCATGGGTTTCCTCTGAGCTCTGCTAAGTTTCCTACCACCATAATGCTGGCCGCTGTCATAATATTCTTGAGTATGGTGTAAGACACCAATCAAATAAATAAATAAATATATACAGGAAAACAATTGAGAAATTAAATTCACACAGTATTAGAGAAAATGACCTTAGACTTTGCAGCTTTAGTATGTTATTTACCAGCTGCTTGACCAATTGACCAGATACACAGACCAATTATAGGAATTCCTAGTAGTACCGTGTTGTGCAGATAGTATACAACTGTACTTCAACTTGGTGTGAGGTCCTGTCTTGTTTCAAAACTTTTTATGTGGAGGCTTAGATTTTATATCCTCTTGGTAAAACTGAACTCTTACACAGTTATGTTCGTCAAAGCCATGACTGATACTATGTGGTTGTTTTATCTGCTTTTGATTTGACAGTAGTTTATGTAGATAACAGCAATAATAAATTTGAAAAACCTAATACAAAACTACTTTTAATACATAGTGACAACAGAGTTAAGCTTAAAGCTGTGTCTTGTCATGCTTGCAATTTGTTTTGATAAAAAAGCAGAAAAATACATAGCAGGCGTTGCTTTGTATTGTTTTAAGATATATTGTCTGTTGAATAAGATTCTTCTTTGCAGGGTGTTGTATATTGTTGGATATTTTAATGAGGACTGTAGAAAAGTATACTTGAAGTTAGTACTGTACAGTGCTATTGTTTGTTCAGCGCTTTTACTACCATAAGTAAGACTTTCATTCATGTGTAATTCGATTTTATGCTAACAACATAAGGAATTAACTTTTTAAGAGGAAAACTCGTGTTGTTCAGATTGTCCACATAGCTGTCAGCTTGAGAATCGTCTCTGACAGTGTACAGTTGATGTGTATAGCTTGTTTGTGAAATGACACGACAAAGGGAGACAAGCTGATGACAGAAACGGCTGAGAGTTATCTTTCCTTGAATTGATGGTCAGTGATTGTTCAGAACTGTGATGAGTACAAAGGTGAACAGTGTGTATCTCGTAGGCTATAGTCGTATTTAAAGCTGCAAGCTTATGTTAATGTCTTTCGTTATATGATGGCCAGCTTTACCCTATTTGCTCGGCACTAGTTTGTTTCCGTTTAGAATGAATTTGAAGAACTGAAGGAAATCTTCAGTGTGTTATTGCTGAGACCTTGATGATAGACATGTATGAAAGTGTCATATTTGTGTACACCAACATGCCAAATAAAGACGCTTGCAAGTCATCTGTACAAGTTGCAAGGTCTCCCCTGTAAATAATTAAATTCGCTTTTTCTTGTTTTTTCTCCTTTCAAAAGTTTGTTGTTGCTACTCAGTTATTTCTGGATTTCAGACCTGTTTACCTGTCGACCTGTGCTTTACTGTTACCAGAGCCAATCACGTCATTATGGAAGCTGAGGACAGCAGTGATTCAGACATGCCAAATTTTGACCTCGAATTTTGGTCAGACGGGGACAGTGAACAGCTATCCGACTATGACGGTGATTTTCTTGCTAGAGTAGATGCTTTCGAACTGGAAATTTTGGTGACCAACGTCCATAACAACCTGGCACAAAAGACGTCATTTCCGAACAGAGGGCCAACTTTCGTTGAATGCGGCGAGAGGGAGAAATCAGAGTTTGTCATATCAATGAGGAACAAAAACACTGTCCGGAAGACAGAAAGCGTAGCCAGAGTATTTTCTGGATTCCTGCGAACCTTTCCTCGCGAAGATGATCGGGAAATTGAGGACATCCCACCCGTCCAGGTGAACAATTACGTTGGATCGTTCCTTCTTTCCCTGAGAAAACACGACGGTGGCGAGTATGAACCAGACACTGACCAGTTACCACAGGGCCATAGAACGCTGTCTACGAGAGCATAACTATGCATATAGTTTGATTTTTGACAAAGAATTTCAAACTTCGCGTGACATCCTTGCTTCAAAACGAGCTCAAACAGAACGACTAAGGGAACAGACCAAACAGAGCTGCGCTGACAGAAAATGATTAATGTATACTGAAGGAAAATAAAGTCCGTGTGCACTTGTCGAGAAAATATGGTTAATGAATTCCCTTCATTTTGGCCTTCGTGGAGGAGAAGAAAATCGTAAATCAGATGGGGAGACGTGACCTTAAAATGTGATGAACAGGGGAAAAAGTACCTGGAGTACAACGAGCGCGACACCAAAACTAGGAATCCAAACATGCATGTCCACCCCTTCCAGCCGAAACAAACTGCACTCGGTAACAAGGATGACTGCCCAGTAGAGGCGTACAAAGTCTACATGAATAACAGGCCTCCAAAAATGTGCGCAGGTGACAGTCCATTTTACCTCGGCATCAATTACAAAAGAAAAGCTTCCAGTAATGTATGGCATAAATGCCAATCAATGGGACAGCACACCCTAAAATCAATTATGAAAACATGGCACAACGATCGAACTTACCTGGCCGTTTGACAAACCACAGTGCCCGAAAAACAATATGTACCCGTCTCCTTCATGCTGGAGTAGCTCCCACGACTATTATGCAACTCACTGGCCACAAAAATGTTGCAAGTGTTACGCAATAATTACGCTGTTGCTTCTCTTGGTATGCAGCCCTGTGGGCTCGGTCGATACGGCGACGCAACCGCAAAGAACTTGAGCAGATACGACTATGTCGATCAGCACAGTGTAATGATAATCTGTATTTATTTGATTGGTGTCTTATGCCGTACTCAAGTATATTTAACTTATACGACGGCAGTGGGCATTATGGTAGAAGGAAACTGGACAGAAACGTGAAGGGAGGTTTGGAAGCGATCTTTAGGCCGTGGCACCCACGGCCATCTGCAGGTTGGTGGCCGACCTTCACAAGTATTGCCAGAGAGGAATACAAGTCGAGGCCAAGCGATGTTTGGTGAGCGTTACATTACATAGTGCGAACCGTTAGCCGAGGTACGGTATATGGCGTAATCCCAGCCATGTTAACGTGTCCAATATGGCTGGCAAGGTATTGTTATGCTGTCGAGTTGACGTATGGCTATCCTCATGAGTGCTTTTACTTCGCAACGTCTGCAGTATCTTTTCTCTAAGTAGTACCGGATCCCAATGGCCAAAAGCCTATAAAAGACTGATTCTGAAGCCATTGTCATCAGTTACGAGTCCCGTATCACTGCAGTTAAAGGTCCAGTTCCTTCGTAACGACTCTCTTTATTAGGTTCGTGTGTGTTTCATGTCATTGATTACATTAGGCATTTAACTCAATGGAAGTAAAGAGGCAGAATTTACCAGTGCGATCGCTGTGAGCTCAATCTCAGCGCATGCTGGCTTCCTCTATAACAGTATGTGGAAAGGCCTGTAAACTACGTACGGATGGTCATGGATTTCCTCCGGGCTCTGCCCGGTTTCCTCCCACCAGAATGCTGACCACCGTGGTAGAAGTGAAATATTCTTGTGTACGGGGTAGAACGCCAATGAAATAAATAAAGAGGCAAAATGAACCAAACAATGGGCTAGGTATAGGCTGGCTTATTGTAATTACCGGTCACATTAAAGTGGGAAATACGACATGGGTAATAAACACTTAAATGATTTTCTGTTTGTGTTATAAATGTGGCAACCTCCTCGAATATCTTCTTCCCTGTTTCTGTCACGACCTGCAATGTTCTGATCTGAGAGTTGACATTTACCTGAGTGCTCGCGAGAAGAGCGTGTGACGAGCCGTGTAGTATAATGTGTGCAGCGCAGCATATATTGTGTGCTGCCTTACAAACGTAACTCTCACAGTTCCCACTGGGGCGGCGAGTGCACCGGAAGTGATACATATTTGTAGGTAAATGGTTTGAAAATATTCCTCAAATTAAAACATCGACTTTGCTCGACGGTAGATGGTAATAGGAGACCAATGCTGGTGGCTGGATATTGAATTAAAGAGGGATCTCAGTGTATATAACGTATTCAATTATTCAATTGAATTCAACGCATTCAATTGCCATATACGCGGAAAGTGCCCCTTAAAAACAGAAAAGGCTTTCAGACCCGCCGAAGAACTACAGTGCAGTGCTGTCTAAAACTTGTATCCTTAAAAAAAAACCAAAAAACTTGTTGAAACTCGCGCCTTCACCTCTACAACCGACGAGACATCGGACAGTTTTGGGGACACTCAAAAGTCATTGGGACCAAATTTCATTCTCTTTCTCAGAAAATTTCCGATCAGCAGATTATTTCCGTCGGTGAGGCGAAGGGGGCAATTACTGCATGAAGACACCACGGCAGAAGTCGGGACGTAGGCGTACGGCCATCGGCAGACGATTATTCTCAATCACACACACCGTTTTTGCTCAAGATGGTATTCCCGTTTAATACGCCATTTTCTGACTAATGGAACTACTTCTTACTCGTTAAAGGACACTTAATTCGATCGGACAGCTTAGAATGCCATTAGACGAATGAAAACATCCTGGAATGGGGGATTTTTTGGGCTGGATCCTGACGTCTTTACAACACCTTGTAACACCGACTTGATACAAGTACATTTGTCGATAATTGTGTTACATCTGGAACTGTTTTTGTCTTAAGTAATCAAACAACGATCGAAATTGTCAATCTTGTCTGCTCTTGGGCTTTTGTGTTGTGGAAATTGGGTGAACAGAGCCAGGTTATTACATGACGATGCTGTATTGGTTTGTTAGGGAGTTTTTTCTCATCGAGATATAAAGTTACCCGCGGAATTTGGTAAAAACATAACACTATGTCGAAGAAACTGCGCATCGTTCAAAGGCCAGAGGGCTACCGGGATAATTACCTCGGCCATATTGGCCGAACAAGAGGCCCTCATTTCACAGGTTACATGTGACCATTTGAGAAGTATGACAGCGTCATTGCTGCTCTGGTTATACTCTCAACGCATTCTGTAATCTTTTATATATGTCCTCTACGGTGGATAACTGTCTCGTTCAGTAATAAACTGGTCAGAGCAATGTTTGCCAGAGTTACAGCACCAATTACGCTCTGTTAAAAAAACACCTTCTCTGAGGCCACGCCACAGTGTGTTTTCCGTTGGCAGATAGATATATGCTCGAGTCGAGATGATGCAAATTTTGGCCATCAATTTACAGCAAGACGCGAAAACATGTCACAGAGATTTCCCGTGGGACACGGCATTACCTTGACCTGCCTGTATGGACCAGGCCTTTGTCTCCCCATCCCCACCCCCGTCAGCCATAATGACAGTAACAGTGTGACCCATGTCCACATCATCAACACAGGCCGCCACCAGGAACTCATTTGCCAGCTCAATGATCCATCGATCGCCCAGAACCAAAAACAACACAGTGTCTGATGTGATAAACCTAACCATGTCCCTTAAGAATATGTCATCCTGGTCGGAATTTCTTCGGGGCATAATTCCGATTTGTCGTTATTATTTCCTTCGTGCAGCAAGTGATTTTTCAGGAACGATACAAAAAAAGTACATTTCTTAAAACAGGAAGCCAAGCTGCGAGTAGCAGAACCTTTAATATTGATGGGCCTGGAGAACTGCCCTGAGGGAAATATAGGTATTATCGTATTAATCAGCCATGTATAACTTGTTGTGTAAAAAAAACATCGAGAACATACAAATGTCTCATTGATTTGAATTTACGAATATAAGTTTGGTTCATCAGATATCATCCTCGACCTGCCGGCAGCAGGCTACTTGTGCTAGTTGCTATGTTGGAGTAAAATCACTTTCATTTTTCTGCCCAATGTGAACAACAAGTGAGCCTGTTGCTTTCAAAACCTAACGTATAGCCCTTTTTCTGTCAAAAAAGTGAATTGAGATAGACAGAAACGTCGAGCTATGCATTAACTGACAGGATTGAAGGACATGATATTTACAACATATGGCTAGCACTTCCACTATACATTGGGAGTTATGTCCCCTTTTGTTTAAACTTCTTCTTTGGTAAAACAACCGCCAAATTTGAGCTGGTAAGAGCAGAAAATGTAATTTAAAACATCGTAATAATACCACATTTTTCGATTGTACAAAGCAATGCACTGTTGTTCGTCTACAGCTTATTTCATTTGTATTTATATACAAGATTAATATCGTCCGATATCAAAGGTTATCCGCGAGATATATTCGAGAGATGACAAAAAAATGCATACAAAGTTGATGAGGTGCAAGCGTGGAAGCTGTCTGTCATCCAGAAAAGTAAGTGGACTTATTTATGGGGACAAGGCCCATAATCACAGGCCTCACATCACAAGATACCATCTGTGGGGCTTGATAATGGCGCAAAGGGGACAGGGAATATTGTCACAGGTGGATAATATACGGAGATAAAAATGGCTTCCTCGGAATAATGTCAATGATGACCACACTTTACAGGATAATGTCAATGATAACCACAACATTTTTTGTTTCAATGTCCAAATCCAGTCGTATATGTGTTTCGCCTAAAAGCCATCAACATCTTCAAATACCCTGTATGTAGGAAACATCTGAGTCTTAACTCACTGGTATTCTTTCTAAAGCATCTTGTCGGTCATCCTAAAGGCGAAAGCCTCCTACTTGTCGGATATTGTATATTTGTTTATACATGTAACACTTATATATGTTTGCTTTCCCTTTACAGTCAGCCTGCAGTTCAAAAATGGCGTCATTGCATTCCACCATGATGATTCGTCATGTCAGGTTTCCTCCAAATGAAACCCGGTAATGGAGACCGATCTCGAACCAAGAGATACCACCTCTACGAGGAAGTCACCAGTGCAATGCTATTGACAGCTAGCGTTCAAAATAGCAAACCGAAAACGATTAGTTTAAAAAGTGTAAAGCCAAAAATGTAATGGTTAATAAATTCTACTTAATCTTAACAGCTTGGAATGTGTTTTTGTTGTTCACACAAAAGTGCTCAGAAATTTGTAAAGGCAACCAATTGTAATCCCTTTAGATCGAGCCTTGATTTGTTGATATCTGTCAAATATACTACTTCAGAATGACAAATTTATAGTGTAGCATATTATAAGCATAGATATGGAAAAACGGATCATGCCGTTGAATGGGATCAAGTCTGGTCGATACAAAGGATCAAATGGGGATTGCATTGGAGAACACCGTTAACGATGGATAACGGGATTTCTTCACGTTTCCAACTAGATCGTCTTACGAGCCTGTGCTACAAATGATTACGAAGAAACATAACAAAATCATGGGCGGAAGCCTGAGGTCTGAATTAATAACAAGACATACGCCGCCGAATCGGCAGTTTGTTTTTTATATGCCCACTATAGCTGTTTCATTTTGACAGTCAGCTCTCGATTTGACGTTTTAAGAAGATTCGGCAACAAACACCTTAGCTTTTGCTGTTAGGCTTTGACAACGAGTAAGTAGATCCCAACTGTATCTTGTCAACTCAGAAATATATTAATCATTGTTGATTTATCACAAGTGCAGGTATTTATTTTTACTTTGTCACGGTTTAACGTTTTTTCTTTGACGTGCTATTGTCTGACACTGATTTTAGAGTGTTATTTTGTTCATGGTACACTTTTAGAGGGATATAGTCTATCCAAACAAACAAATGTAATCGCCGGCGGCCAAACAAATTTTGGCACAGATGTGCCCAATCAAAAAATGGGGCGACCAAAACTTGATGGGTCGAAGTGAAAGATAACTTAGGGTCAGATTTTTTTGTGTCGCCAGAAAAGGGTCGAAGTAGCCATTATGACACTCGTCAATACAACCAGAACCATTATTGTTGCATTTTAATGATCGTCAGATTTGGGTTGAAGTGATCATTACTTTTATGGTCGAAGCAACCGAAAATAATGTGGTCACACTTTCCTTGGTCATCAAAACAGGGCCATGCTAAGTATTATAACCAAAATTATACTGGTTGTTTTGACAATTCCAAGTAAAGGTCGAACGATTAATTTATTTGACTTTTGTGACACATCGTTAAATGCGTGAGTCTCACTGATGTGATGTATTACGTTTTAGTGACACACAGTTTATGGCATTATTTTGTGACAAACGGTTCATCTTGTTACACAAGTCACGGGGCTGTTATTTTATGTCACACGGTGCAGCGTGTTATTCTATGACACACGCTTCACGATTATTGTGACAAACTGAAAAGACAAGCAATAAGGCACGAAGCTTACAGTCCTACCTATTATCGAAATTTTCTTGAGTGCGGCGTAAACCTTCAATCAAATCATTAGACAATGAAATCATAATTATACCATAAGCATATTGCAACTAACAGAAAAATAGCTCGTTTTTCACAATTATCCTGCTCTAAATATTGTAAAAAAATAACAACCGCTGTGTTGCTAAAGTGGAAGCATGAGCCACATTCTTATTTATGACCCTGCTTCTAAGTTCCCATGTCTCCGTAGCTACATGTATAATCCAGTATTCCAGTATTCGATGATCGAGGAGGCTCTTATCAGGGAAAAGTATTTTCGGAAACAGGGATGCATATTGTCGCAAAACCTTGACTTCATTAAGTCATGTTTTGGAAAATGTCAAGCCTTACATGCTTTGTTGATGTAGTGTTGTATAACTTGGTGTCGTTCACAAATCCGTTATCTCTATCTCCGTATGATAATATAAAGCTTGTATAAAAATAATACATGTGTACATGTTGTGTTGGCCACTCCATTGCTTGGAATGACGCGCTCAACTGCAAAGTAATAAAACAACAACAACAACAACAAATCACCAGGGCTTCAAGAGATCACGAAGAACTGTGGAGTCACCTATTTCCGTGCACTGAATTTTTTAAGACTCATGATGTTTAGACTGGAACTGTGATCAACTGTAATCTCATTGTGAAACTATATATTTTTTTATTATTTGTAACGTTCTTGTAACGCATATCGTATGTAAGTTGTGCTGCTTGGATTAGAGCCTGGGTGTTTCTTTCTTTGGTCTTACGTAACGCTTGTCGTTGCCTGTGAGTTGAGAGTTTGTGTGCTGTTTTCTCAGGTAAGTGATTCCCTTACAATGGGCTACAACTGCAAGTATTTTAGATACATTGAGGTGACAATAATGTACATTTGTATAATGTATATTTGTATAAGATTGCATGAAAAGAATTCTTTCTGAACTCATTGTCTCATATAGTAGTATGGTGTGTTCTCTTTCTATATTTCAAAATAATGTATTTTAGAGGCAAATACTGTGTCCCCTAAAGCCTTGCTGAGAGAACATAAATTTCTCAGTGAACATTCACGATGGATCATCGTTTCTACTTAGACGACCGTATGCAGTTTTTGGTAGGCGAGAACTGTAGAATGAGTCTTTATAGGCAATTTGGACGTCAAACACTTTTGCAGTTTACGCGCATTGGAAAAAAATCTGGTTCCAGCTTCCTGTTATTAATGTAGCATTACGTGCACGTAATTATCATGGTAAAGTAATAAGTTTTTAGGACATATTCGGGCCTTAGGGCAGAGAAACCTAGAAACTTAGGAAAAGTTTCATGGTTTCAAGTCGAAAACATATTAAAATACACAGGAAGAAATCTGACCTGAGTTAAATCATTTGCTGTCTCCAAATTTTGCGATGTCGTAGTACAGACATAAAACGACAATAAAATTTTCTTTGTATACTGTGTCACCCGTAACTCGCTGTGTAACCCGTTGCATACATGCGCACTAATGCACACTCGAAACTGCCTTTTTGTCTTCTACCACATGCACTGGCTAATATATGGTATCGTTACGTACTGGTACCTTACGTCTTGTGAAAATGATGTCCACCGATACAGCTTTGGTAACTCAGCTCTCACTAGGTATCGCCCTTAATGTAATTCTATACACAGGATATACACAAAGTGTTCTGTAAAAGGGCGCAATGACATCGCCCTGTGCCATATACTACATGCAGCATACTCTTGGCTTAATGGCGCATTGATCCAGTGAATGCAAGACGACAAAATAGGTTGACAAATTGATTGCTCTGATTTACGCCGTACCACAATGACTGTCTTGCGAGCGACATCGACCGCATATTCCCAACAAGACAACAGCTTGGAAAAAGCTTCCAGTGTACACTTCATATGTGATTGTTTTGTGTGTGTGGAGTTATAAAACGTCAAGCGTTTCGTTTTACAGTCATGTGTAGTTTCCCTTTAGTAAACAATACAGGATCCAGAGATCTCTATGCAATGATCGCATTGCTTAAATGTTTTGATACCACAAGCTGATCTGATATGAACTTCCGTTTTGTGTGCGTGGGGTTGACGGTGCACCTGAAATCGATCTCTGTATGATATAAGAAAACCGATTTTATTTATTTATTTATTTATTTCATTAGTGTTTTACGCCATCCATTCAACACTTCACACTGGCTTGCAACTGCATGTGACTTATTACCAAAACCTATATTTCAATAAAAAGTTATTAAAATTTATTTGTCAATAACCAATGAATTCACCGACTTTCACCGAGTTCAGCAAATGTAACGGTTGTTCCTTAGTGTTGTTCCTGACAGTTAGCGGAGGGTTTTCGATTTGTCGTTGACTCTTCAATGAAATGACGTCACATATTGTCCTAGACTAAAACAGCAACATCAACATTACAATTGCCCAAATAAGACTAGCCGGGCCGGTCAACACGTTGAAATCTGAAAATATTGACTTCAGACCCAAAAGTGAAATATCCCGTCCCCTCCCATTACCCGAGGCAACAAGCCTTGGTGTCGAAAACAAATTTATGCAGTTCAACGTTATGAATTCGAAAAAAGTATTCTGGCTGCATCACACTGTAAAATGACCAACGCCTAATGCGATTAATGGGTGATTAAACTTCAAACAAGCGTATTTAATAAATATACAAATATATTTAAGTACAAGTGTCTAAAACATAAGTGTCTAAAACATGTAATTAGGCCTATACTACAATGCTGCATTCTCCAAGTTTTTACTTCCTGATGCATGAAAGTGTTTATATGTTAAACTTCGAAAATTACAGTGTAGCTGACATACACGATAATTTCATTAGATATGCACTCATTTCCGGCCCATGTTACTCTGTACACTGTTCTAAGATCTCCATATGGCCTCATTATATCGCATGTTAACATATATTTTCTGAAGCATTGTGTTTCAGAGAATCGTAGAAAAAAATAGTGCTCGGCAGTATGAAAGATTATAGCATGTAGACTTAAACCAGAGCATCGACTATAGTGTGATAGTTGGAAAATGGTCATTGCTAAGGTAATTGCTTAAATAGTTGCAAATTACAAGCCGGCTAGCACCATGGCTTAAGCCGAATTGGCTAAAAAATGCAGGCATGTTAATTGCAACCCATCAGAAGTCACTGGCATAGAATTAGTCAAAATGGTGTGTTGTCATCACATTCATAAACAATCAGAAGAAAATAATACAAAGACCAGACCTTGGAGAAGCTTGTCATCTAACAGAATCCTGCTTTATATTGGAATACAATAGAAAAGACTACAACATGGAGGCTAAACCAGAAAGATTTAAATGGCTGTAAATTACAAGTCCTCTAGCACCATAGCTGAGGCAGAATTACGTACAAAAAATGCAATGTTGTTAACTGAAATGTATTACACCCATGCCAGGCGTTTCATGCAATATGCCTGCAATTCTATTTGCATAGGCTGATTGTGTATACATCTGAAATACTTCTCACTGATCATACCTCCAAAATTTAGTATTGTTTCCAGTACGAAACGCCATCAACATGGAGCCACAGTCAAGTTGATTTTATGAAGATAATAGAGATTTTTGACAATGAATACCATTGCCAACAAGCATTATAATTTTCACTGAATTTTCCTGAATAGTAGTTTTACTCGTGTTTTTCACTGGCACGTAAACTAACATTTCCCTCGAGAACAGTTAAATCTACATTATTAGGTGACAGCTTACTATAGAACAACAGGCCGAACAGGACTCGGTACGGTGCTTTAGCTTATGTAAATATCGCTTTCCCAGCACCAGTTAGAGCAAACGTAATTTTTCTTTATCACTGCGCAGAGCAATACTTTGTGACACGTGCCAAGGGGCTGTTGGGAATGTTACCGAAAAAAAAAAATCCAGGGTCTGCAGCGATCTTTAGAGGCCTACAGGGACGGCAGAGATGACAGGAGGCGCCACCGTTGCATTTGTGTCCGACATCTTGTTTGCCACGGGCCATACTGTCGGCTGTAAACGACCGAGCAGAGAGCAGCCGCATATTCCAATGTAATATTCTCGCGCCATTTTTTTACAGAACCTTTTATGCTTAACCTATCCCGAAGGCGTATTTCGCTACAACGGTTGTCATAGATGATCATTATTACTGCAATCCTGTATGTTGTAAGCCAGGCTGTTTTATGGACATCCACAGATCTCGAGTATATATGATTTTCAAAGGAACCTGACGCAGTCATCTGTGTTATGGAAGAGTTAAAAGACAGCACTACATCAGATGTATATATGTACTGAAATAACATCGCACTTAAAGTTTAAAAAGCTTATCTCTTAGTTTTACGCTGTTACTGACATTCTTCTGTTATTATTTTCATTTTTAACCTGGATTGAACAAAAGCATACAAGTAATATTACGCTCTCACAGGTCGCTATAAGAGCGTAATGTTACTGGTCTGTGTCACCGGAAGTATAAAGTATTACCTAAAGATTGTCCAATTTGTTCAAGTTTAGAGGTTTATTATGCACCGCTGATGCCCAAAAAGCACGTAGTCAAGTAAAATACAGATACATGTAGGCTTACCTACACAAACATCCTTATTTTCAGCGATTCGTCTTTATCCCAACGCGTTGGAATGTCAGAGGACTGGTCATGGAACCTTTGAAACAGTGAAACAGTTTTCGCTATCCAACAACGTACCACACGAAAACCATAAAGAGCGTTGCAAGTCAAAGATCCCGAGATCCATTTCCAAAACAACCTATAACGCCAGTTCCCAAAGTAATACAGAAGATATAAGTAATACATATACATAGTATATTAAGCTGGTGTGGAGAGAGGAGCAGTCAGCAGTTTTGATAGCTGCAGGGGAGACAGTCGATTTCCTACGTCAAATAAAGATATACGTATCTCAATCACGCTTTGATTGCAACTGTTCATAAAAGGCATCGTGCCGATGTAATAAAGAGGAAATCTTATACGGCCCCTAGACCCAGGTTATGCGGAGTTAGACAGAGTTACGACTCAGACCGCCCGCTGTCCTGAATGACCTGCACTCATACGTGGAGTAAACAAGCTCACTGGCAAAAGCGTAGCAGAATTCACTAATATGATCGGAACAAGATGGCCACGTAAGACGCATGTCTGGATCAAGAAGATGTGAGATCGAACTCTTTATAGGAGATCATGGCGGTGGACATTTTGTTATTGATGCATAGCCACTGGGCTGCAACTTCAACAAAGAAAATTATTCATGAGTTTGGGAAAGGCTACAGATTGGCGTCATTTCATCTTACGTCTTTAATTCTGCATCAGCCGGTGAACATATGCCTTTAGTTTTCAATTAGATTTGTTACTTACTTACCCCCAAACAACTGAAAAAAACATAAATTTAAGGTTGTATGCTGGCGAAATGTAAAAGTGTTTTGTTCGCATATAGCGGACTTTTTATAGGTATCTACCATCAGCAGTAAAAGTAATACCTGCTAAATAACTACATATTAACTGCCATGGTAACTGAAATGTATTTCTCTTGGTTGCTAACATCACTCTAACGACATTCTGCAGTGAGAGCTGCAAACCTTTTTCTACTCTCTTCCTAGAAGATTCCCATTATTACGCTTGTACGTCCGTTAGTTATATCATACTTCTGTTATTGTTTCAGGCAGTTGTCATTTCGAATTAAAGAGTAGATGAACCAGCTGGATACAAATAAGAATCCCTGAATCCAATTCAAACCTCTACAACAGGGAAAATTTCGCTTTGGCACGCATGCGTGTTGTTCCAAAGGATTCTCGTACTATCTCCGTGTGGTCAATTCGAAATATACATTTATGATTATCATCCCAGATCTTATTCGCTCATTCGAGTAAGTTTTCAAATTGCACTTTCCTATGATATTTGATGATGTCACTTATTCTAATGAGTATTTAGGCCTACCTACATTCCCTTGTAAGTTCCGAAATGCAAGCATAACAGCAGAGCCTTATATAATGCATGAATACTGACTTTAACTCAAAACTTTATGGAATATGTAAGCATACACCATACATGACGATAGCTTATAACAACTGCATATCACAGCCTGAAAACTGGGAATGTAGAGATGGGCCATCGGTGATTGATATGCCAGCCGAAACCCACGGTGGTTGATATGCCAGCCAAAACCCACGGTGGTTGATATGCCAGCCGAAACCCACGGTGGTTGATATGCAAGCTAAAACCCTCGCCAGGGCTTCCATATAACCTGCACACAGTTTCATTTCCATACGGATGTTGGTAAATAGGCATCCCAACATACTCCTTCTGCATATTCCCAGGAAAGGGGATATTGGCTCCAGTATATAAGACTGCTGTGAAATTATGTTTAT
Source organism: Acanthopleura granulata (assembly GCA_016165875.1). Taxonomy (NCBI): domain Eukaryota; kingdom Metazoa; phylum Mollusca; class Polyplacophora; order Chitonida; family Chitonidae; genus Acanthopleura; species Acanthopleura granulata. Next base: position 40,801,441 of record JABBOT010000001.1, on the reverse strand, counting down.
GAACATTATACCTGACGTGAGGACCGTCTTTATCCCGAGTCAAAAACCAACACTTATTACTTCTTTAATTGACATTTCGCTGATCAAAATATTTTGATCGATCCCAATTTGCACTCAAAATACAACATCAACCAATTAGAATGCTTTATACACTTAATATAAACGCGTTTATTTAATAAACACAATGTTTAATAATTTAAGAAATGAGATTCTTACAGTAAATGTCTCGCTAATTCATCGTCTTCATCCCATTCATAAACTAAACCCATGCTTTTTGTGTGCTGTCCGTAAAGATGACAAGTTTCAATGGGTTATTACTGGTCCGTTGATTGGTCATTTGCTCGTGAACCATGTACTGGATAGGTTTGATTTCATTTTAAGGATTGCCCGGCATGAATCAGAACAAACAGAGTAGCACAGGAGAATGAATGGTGATGGCCTAACACGGCATTGGCAATATTTCAGCCATGTCGCATGTCAGTATGACAGGAGACGTGAACTGAGATGAATGAATTGCGGCGTAAATGAGTGGACCACTTCATCCAATTACCTTCTACGTTCTGGGATTGTCATTTTTTGCGATGTATAAGGCGCTTTTGTGATTTCTTTACCCTGAGTGCACCAGTTCTTCTGAGCAGTGATGTATTTCTCGTCTCCGCTAAAAAAAAAGATAGCAAAAAGTTGTTAGAGCTGGCTCTAGACAGCTTTTACTATTTTTCTGCTATCTTTTTTTCTCTTCATCACAAGAAAACGGATTATATACCAAACCCTTCTCCAACTAGGATTAAATCTATCAAGATTATTTATATGTGTGTACGTAATTTAGCAGTTTGGTACCTGGGGGAGGTTTTTACTGTAAATCCAAGTAGCCACGATGGCTCCAAGAGCCAATAGTGTAATAAATATTTCAAGACAGATCCCCCCGAGGATTCCACAGCAGTCGAAAACAAATGTTTTCGATTGGTACATCAGGATTAAGGTAAACGTTGACAAATAGCAGGTCATCAAGGAATCGAGATAATCTAAATAACCTTAAATGTCTTCCCTTACGAATGCATATTTAGAAACAACTAATTGTCATAAAAAATAATTTTTGATGCTGGAACTGACATTTTACCAGTTTGATATTCTGTCTCAGAAGACCTTGCTTAAGATTAGTAGAAAGTCTCAGATATAAAATAGACAAATTAGTCATGAATGAAAGTTTACCTCATTTATTTACATATATTTGTTTATTTAATTGGGGTTGACGCCGTACCTAAGAATATTTCACTCTTACGATGGACGCCAGCATTATGGTGGGAGGAAGCAGAGCAGAGACCGGAGGAAACCAACGACCATCCGCAGGTTACTGGCTCACTTTGCCACGGACGGCCGGAGATACCTTACTTACAACAGTTTATACAGCCACTGGAGTTTACACATTTGGCCTTCTCAGTATTCTGGCCTCGAACTCAGTCGTTCCAAGATTCTTAGACATATCCTAGAAATAAAGTCTAGAAATAAAGTGATCCGTGTCCAAAGTGGCAGGCGACATGGAAACTGACAATAGACTTCTGACACTTTATGAAAGCTTTGCTATCAAGCTTTATATGTCATTTTGGATGCTGGATCTTCCCTTGACAAAGTTTTTTTAGTGTATCCTGTAGATTAACTAGCCACATAGGCGTCTACTGCCTGGAAACATCCTCGTAATATGATCGTATTCAGACTATTTTATTCCGTACCGGTACTGTAAATATTGAACGACATATATGCGTTTAATATACTGCGTATATATGGCCTGCTACATCTGAAATGAAAATACCGTGTGACTGGTGTACTGTTGTCCTTTATACGTTCATTGACAAACAAATACCAGTTCTGTCAAGATTGTACAGGACAACCGAGAGGCTAAAGGGACGCGTTTTTGTACCCTCACGAATAGACCGACTAATTACGAAGAAAATCGTGTTTAATTATGGGACTCTTCATATATACTCATACCAACGCGTCGTGATTCACAATTAAAATAAACGAACAGCATGTATTAACATGCCACCAGCTGTATTTAATTATGAAACTCTGCATATGCAAATATCAGCTCATCGTGACCTGACATTTTATCCGCAGTCTCCCTCCCATAGTGTGAATATATCTAGGACTGCCTGTAGATATTTCTGTGAGATGCTATAGTATCACTTCCGTCCATAGGAAACAGATGCTTCCTGTGAGTCTATTATCGTTCAGGTCTTATTGATTTTATGGCACATTGAATGTCAAATTTACCCCGTACCCAGTATATCTCTATACTAAATCCGGGGAATCAGTGAAATCAAGTTAGGCACAAGATTCACAATCTGTCGATGCTATGGTGTAAACATGAAACTGCTGATCCACTGATGTGTATTTGTGGGTGAAACCCTCGAGTCATTTTGATGTTTGCACGTTCTCAGAAAACAGTGAATTAGCATTAATATGAAAGACTGACAGCATAGAGAGTAAAGCCTAAGCAACGTCGACAGTGTGATAGATGGCAAGTGGTCACACCTAGCCGGCGGCCATATAAACTTACCTTGATATTGCAATATTTTGTCATGAGCCAATACATGGACTTCGGATGACTCGATGTCTTCTACAACATATACCGTGGGCATTCTTATCACATTTAGGGTTGTTCACAGTAAGTATTGATGAGAATGTTAAACTTGTTTTATACTGTACATTTCCGTCGTGGCAGTGATAAAGTTGATTAGTGATTTATTCGTTTATTTCATTCGTACTCAAGAGTATTTCACTTATACGACGGGGGTCATCAATAAGGGGAGAAACCGGGTAGAACCCGGGGGAAACCCACGACCATCCGCAGGTTGCTGGAGGACCAGTTTGAATAGTGTGTCGAAAGACAAAGATTTACTCTTTCCATTTAATGGATACAGACACATGTACGAACGGATGGGGAACCCTCGCTGGCACAGTCAGCTAAAACGTTTCTCCCTGTCGTTGTCATTCAGGCTCTGGCCAGTGACATCGCAGGTTCAAATCCAGTTGCCGCTATTTAGGCTGGTTCCTTAAGTCATGCGTCTGGCTACGTCCGATGGTTTATTATTTCTGGCACTCCAGTTCTCTCCACACCACATATTTGTACACCGTCGTATAAGCCACGATGAAAACCAGCCGAACTTGAATAAATACTTAATTAAAAGCCCCATACTAAGAGGCAAAAGCTTTTACCACATATATATTGGCGTCCAAAATACCACTGAAAGCAAGATTAATGGCTGTGTCAAGAAAGTATACCGCGAGTATACTGACAACCCAAATTGTCCAAAACACGTCTTAAGACCAAATTCATAGCAGGGCTCCAACAGTACATACGATAAATCTAGTGCAAGCCTCAAAAAACCCAAAACACGACATTAATCCCGGTTTATGGATAATTTGTAATTGAATGGCTTTTCTATTAAATCAGACCAAGCGGAAACTTTTAACCGGTTACAAACATCAGCACGGGAATTTATAGTGTATTATACATCTTTAATGTTTTTGTGGCATTATTATCCCAAGGCTCCAGTAGTTTTCCCGTCAAAAAGTATTCCACACCACTGATTGACTAATCGAATGTAGAAGAATATAATGCAGAAACATAATCACATGGGATATCCCATAATCCCTCAGCCATTGTTACTCATCAGGTTTTAAACGAAAGCCTTATTAGGTTAATGGATTCCATCTTTCGAAACACATGTCATCACTTTAAAAGCATGTGAATTCAGGACACACATTTTTAATGTTCTGAAGCCAACGTATTTATTACATGGGTTACTGCACTGTTAGGCAAAAAATTTTTAAAACAACATCTTTGTGAAATTTGGTTTTACAGTACCTCGGCAGCAAAAAATATCTCATGGCCGCTATGACTGCTGTCTCACTTACCGAAAGGATTTTATTTATTAACAAATAAGTACAATTCTTCACAGAAACAACTTCATAAAATCTGTTTAAATTCATAAAATGTTTTATTGTCGATTCTCGCTGGCTGAACAAAAACTCGGAGGAAATCGTCCCGTGTACATATCTTCAGCAGAATTAGAGGGGAGAGGAGATTTCCCAGGAGGTCAACTACGGTCTGGAGCGACCAGATTTTCCTCTCTCGCCAATTGCACAACAGAGACGATCTTTAATTCGATCTGGTTAACCATCCATTATTAGATAGAAGCACCCTTTGGAGACTCTTGTATATGATAGATATTTCCTGGTATCACGATGCCCCACTTTTCCGTAACGCTTATGAGGAGGCCCAATCATCATTTCACTCCACAATGTCCGTGTCAGTGTTCTACTACCAATCCCTTGCACTACTTGTATTAGTGCACTCACTTTCGTCAGACCGTTTATATGTTAGTATGGGCGAGTGTGGGTTTATTATTTGCATACTGAAATGTCGAGGCAGACCTTTGCTTCCAGTAAAGGAAATTAGTAAAACTAAGTCGACTACTGTTGTCTATGAATACTGTTTCACATTATAAAGGAAACAACTAACAGTTCCCATAACGTTAATTAAACTGAACTCGTTTACATAGTTTGTACATAACTATCGTTAGCTTGCATGTACATGACGTTCACAACAGTTCGGCTGTTGGTTGGTGGAAGCGATGCGCGGTTAGGCCGCGCAGAGAAACATCAATTTACCGATGCTTGTAAACTATCGGACTCCCGGACATATTGTTTTTGCGAATGTTTATGACATAACAACCAATTCGACCACAATGAGCTGATTACCTGAGGAAGAGACAAACAAAATGCATTTCAGTGTGAGCCGGTATCATTCGGGAAGATGGCGACCATCATAACAACAAGCAGGGGACCATTTGAACCCACTCATCCGGATACGACAACGCACAGATTGAACAAAGTTCATCACATAACCGCAACATGCAAATTACACGAGGAGCTGCACTTATGAAGGCTTAAAGAATGAGGGTCCCTACGGGGGTCCCACATATACTCAAGCATGTCTCACTTTCTCACAAATGGCTGTCATCTTTGTGGGCGGAGCAAACCGTAGTGCCCGGGGTAAACTAACCATCCTTGGCAAGTTACTCACGAACTTTCCGACTAGTGACATTCAGATATACAACGGCTCAGTGCATTGTGTATCGCTTGCATGCAGTAGCTCTTAACAGAACATATGTCCTTTCTACGGCGGGAAACACAGGAGATTTTTTCGACCTCACGTGACAAACATTTGTTCAAATGAAATCATATATACAGTCATTTATACCTTTTGGAAATGTTAAAAGGCTTATTCCATGATATGTAAAAATGTACAGAGCTTGACTTCTGACTGACACTCGACCAAGTGACTGATGATGTGAAAGTGCAGACGGCTTGCCAGAACGCGCATACCCAAGCTCACTTGGCCGAACAGCTTTGTCTGATTCCAATGCTCTATTTATATTTAAGGAGAATTATCACAACGAATTGGAGTAGATTTATTTGTTTTTTTAATTATACATTTGATTAGTGTTATACGCCGTACGCAAGAATATTTCACTTATACGACGGCGTTATGGGTAAACATGCAGAGCCCGGGCAAAACCCGCAGGTTGCTGGCAGACCTTCCCACATACGGCCGGACAGGAGGCCAGCATGAGCTAGATTTCATCTTAGAGTGACCACACTGGTGAGGGGCTCGTGGGTTACTATGCTGCGTTAGAGCGCCAAATCCCAAAATGCAGTATAAAGTTAAAGACCATTAGACAGGCCTATACAGCGTTATACAATGCATACACGCTAGTGTGGAGTTCAAATAATATCGGGTGTTACATTATATAAAGTAAAAAAATATTACATGTTAAACAGTTAAAGAAATTTAGAAAATTTCAAACACAAAACTTTCGAACACAAAGTTTTATGCCGAAATTTAAGGATTTTAAATACTTGAAACTGAATTTATATGGTAGCCTCTGAGCAGCATTAGCAAAGCCGTCCTGCCATCTCAGACCAAAAGCTATATGATCAAAAACCAGGAAAACAAGCCATGAATTCTGTACGAAAGACTGTCGCAACATTGTCGCCATTACAATCTGCCGGTATTCCGAACAACCTAGACACCCAACAGAAATTCGATGGCGCAAGAAACGTTTGATTGGCGGTTATGTCAAGTATGACGGCTAATCAAATTTGACGAATCATAATCAACAATGATGGTTTTGATGAATCCGAATTATGACAATGTGTATAGTAACGTAAATGACTACAGTTTCTGCATGTATCCCACGGGCTAATGAATTGCTTTTCTAATTTGCCAGAAACATTTGAGACATTTGGAAAAACCAATACTATCTTATATATGAAGGAAAAAAATAGCAAGGACTGACCATTGGTGGCCAAACAATGCGTGATTAACTGTCACTAGCAGCTGTGATCATATACGGAGGTAACCTCGAGGTTTCCAGCCCAATACGTGCCCTGAGGTGACCTTTATTAGCGAGAACAAACATTCCATAGACATCACCGTCGGAAATTCAAAGGAGATTAAAAGTACAAAACGTCTCCAAAGCTACACTGTATGTGCAGAATGTTTGGGATTTCTTGTACTGGAGGTCATTTTATTTTTTATTTGTTTATTTATTTATTTATTTATTTTTCCGCATCGTTGAAGTGTACGCCTCGTTTCGGAGTTTTCTATTACAGCCCAACAATCGCTTACACCTGACTGTATGTATTCATCCGCAGGCAGTTGTTCCGAGTTTGTAATCTGTGAGTAATCAATAAAAGGAAGTACGAAGGGAAGGTTGGTTAGACAACCAGTCCTCGGGGATGTTTTCTGCAGGAGCTCTATTGATTGGCTGGATACTGGTAGGCCTGCGGCACGAGCGGCCGTGTCTACACTCGAGAGGAAGCAGGTATGGGACTTAGCTGACGGCTCAGCCGTCCGCTCCTATTGATGAAACGCTCTATCTCCGCGCGGGGCACGGAAAAAAGTTAACACTCCGTTCTCTCTGCTCCATGTTAGTAAGTCGGCTTTCGCTAGTGATTTCTCCTTAGCTGATAACCCCATTTAAAGCATTTCGTCGTCGTCCCATCTTTAACTTTCATTGCGGTATCATTGCGCCAAGAATACCTGGTCCAATTTTCAATTGTGGAGGTCGAAGGTAAGTGTTTAACTGTGGTTTTCTGTATAGTACAGGGCCTCGTTCTTCAAGCAAGTTAAGTTAATCGTAACTACCACGGAGGTTCATAGCAGTTGTCTTGATAGTTACATGCAGTCAATTTAGCCTGTGCTATGGTTATAATGAATATGGTTCAGAATAACAGACGTATAGAGCTAAGTAAATATTCTAGCTGGCAGCTGGTTACACTTAAACTGTGATGTACGACCACATAATTAACATTACCAACTCGGTTAAGGTTGCTTGTCTGACTGTTGATGCCAAAGCTAACGCTATACAGCACTGAGCACATCACTAAGAACGAAAAATTTGTTTACACAGTTATGTGCAACATTAATATACAGCATTTAATTTTCGGCCAGTTGTCAAAACGACCATGCACTTGCACTGTCTGCATACAGTTGAAACACACTGTATATACACTGTTGCGTATCTAAAGTGTGTCTCTTTGAGGCCGCTATACTCCTGTCAATGTTTAAAGGTAATAACCAACAACAACAGTTTGGGTGCAGTCCAAACCTATGTAGCGGTACCTTATCCCACTGGCAATGTCCCAGCCTTTGCAGATATACAATACAAACAAAAGCATACATTCTTATATATCTATCGCGCACGGTTGTTTACCGCCACGACACATAAAGATAAAAGCTCGAGCAGTTTCAAATTTGATGTAAAAGTTAAAGTTTTACTCAAACCTTAGGTGTCCTCTTCGGACGTCATCCCCTGGTATACTTGCATGATGTATGAATTTGTGATATGCAGGTGAATGCAAACTCCATAAATCACTTATAAACTCTGCCATTTCAATCAACAGAAGCGACAGCACCAATGTTAAGGACACCCTCCCGGTGTCCAAGGAATGGATTATGTTGAAGATGGGTGAAAGAGGTGTTTTAAACTTCTTTGTAATAGCTTAAGGTCTTTAGAATGCAGAGAGTATGTGATATATGTTAAAACAGTGCAACGGCCTCATGCCGTGTTATATTTACTAAATATAATACTGTTCACCGCTCATAAAATCTGCAATGCTTACGTAGATATAAATTGAAGTGTAAAATAAATTGAAGCATTTCGTCAAAGTTTCATTGATTTTGACGGATGTATATGCTTATTTGTACTCCTTGTAAAAGTTTTCAATGTTGTATAATGGCCAGAATAATACACGTCATTTGCAAATATCCATGACTAATCATTTTTTCAGTAAAAAAAAAAACCTTTACTCACAATTAATCGATAAGTAATCTGAGCAGGTTATTCATCTTGTTCATAACGCAGATGTCAAAAGTTGGTCTCATCACGAAAATGACGTTAAGCATCAATAGCTATAACTCAATTTCAAGTCTCAAACAAGCATATTTTGTTTCAAGTGCTATATAGTGGTGGCGTGGCCACCTGGCAAGACCGAATTTGGCTAGGGTACTCTGTTAACCTAGAAAACACATTTAGTTGGCATAAATCCGTTAAATGTACATATGTATCCATACTATTTAGATGATTAGTGCAAGACGGCCGCGTGGACTGAAGATCCATTAGATGGTACGCATGTGAATTTCCGCGTTGGTTAAAGCAATTAGTGTGTCCCCAACGGCGTTGCCAAATCATCAATGTTTGCTTACGCAACTGTCCATCTGTACATACCCAGGGGTTATGCTATGGTAAAGTTATACATGCAACCGTTATTACTCCTAATATATAATTGAAGGGGATGTGGTTTAAACAGGAAGCGAAGTTCAGAGGTGTAAAACCGCTTCAATTAGAGAATGATAAGAGAAGTAACAAGCATACATAACCTTGTCAGGCTAAACGTGGCTGAGCGAAAGTGGTAAAGGGCCCATTTGAAGGCTTAGACCCACTGTTTAATGGGCAAATGCTATTACACGTACGAGTTAGGTAGACAGTCTTGGCGCAGCGCCTTAAAACTCATCCACAAACAGAAGCGTCTTTATGTAACATTCTTACCGCGGAGTTTTTTTAAACATGTACGTGTAATAGCACACCCGTCATCGGCTCTGGCAGCCAAAGTTGTCAAAGACAACCCCTTTCCCCCTCCCCATCCTACCACCACCAATACACATCACCTTCGGTGAACTTCAAACTGACATTTCGCATGCTTTTCTTGAAACAATTTCTGACACAGTATACTATCATTTCTATAGCGACGGGTTAGCGCTACAGCCTACAACGGCTTGTACACAGAACCAGCATCAAAGTGGTAGTGTTCGGCTAATTTTCTTGATTTAGATTTCCTAAGCTCAAAAGTATTAGCTATATAAAGCATCTGTGGACGACGGTGCATTCAAGTAATGTACCTAAAAAAAGAAAGACAGAAAAACAGCGATAGTTGCGCAGTACAATGGTAATCCTTTTAACAGAAATGGCAAATGCGATGTCTCAGTCCGAATCACTGCCGCTATAGTGTTTGCAAAGTTAGGTCACGTCCTTTAAATGTCAAGGATGTGCTTGCCATGCACTAGCGACTACCACCAGGAACGGATGATGAGACACGACCATTGTTGTCCTGGCCGGTTGAAGACAAGTCTCAGTCCAACAAGTGGACCGTGACGTAATTTTAGTCGGTGGAAAATTGGCTATATGGAAAGATCGACCACGACAATTCGCTTCAATGTTAGGTGCCACATCATGATTTCAACCTCTATTCATTATACCAAAATTCCTAGCCAATAAGCTTTTAGAGGAGGATGTGTTCCAGGGCATAGAGAACGTGTAACGGTGTTTTGAAAGTTTTCATGGCTAAAACCTTGGAGCACATAGATGTGGGAAACCATGTAGCAGGCATGTCATTATAATGGCTTCCCACGTCTGTTTGGGAGAGTGCAAAGTGTGAAAGAGAGATACACCTAAAAGAGCAACACTTATCTACGAACATAAATATCCATTTCGGAGCGGACGGAAGCCTGCCAAACATCTACCAAGGTGTGGCGTGTTGAGTTGAGACGTGAAGGATTCATGTCCGATAAGATGAACCGAATTGTCAATATGTCCTTTGACTTAAACATAGTAAACAAAACTTCCCGATATGAAACACACAGATGTATATTATTTCAATAATAAATTTTTCTCACATCAACACTTGCCAAAGGCCATAGGTTTACTGGTTGTGCCATTGTTTATGGTGTAAAGCCACAGCCAGTTAAACAGTCTATCAATCAGTTAATCAATTAATCATTGTCACAATGATTCTTTTGTACTGTGATAACAGATGCACAGAAAGTGTTACATTTGTAAGATTGCTTTAAAGCATCACTGAAAATCAAAGGCACATTGGTCCAAGACACATACATGTGAGCAGCATGTGAGCAGTGAAAAAAAGCAAGAATTTCATGCTTCAAAATTGATTAATCGATCAGAGGTCTAAAACCTTAAATTAAATTTCACGCAATACAACGGCTTTCTGAGATGAACCAAGCATGGAATCTCAATTCTTGTAGCTCTTCAGATTCATTTGATTTACTTTTTGAAGATTTAAGGCGTTTGGAGGATTGGCGAAGTCCTAATTTTACATTGATTCCTTTTGAACATTTTTACCGTATGATCGAGACCTGGCATTTTTTTAAGTCTTGGAGTTGTGTGTTAAATCAAAGAAGGATTTGCCCCACTGACGGATTGGACAAGGTGCCTTGGTGGTGTGGGAGTGCAGCTCCCGTTGATCGGTTTAATTTGTTTCTTAAGTAATTTTAAGGACATGGGAGAACAAAACGAGAGTCATAAAATCAGGACGTATAACCAACGTAACTCTAATGGTAAATGTTTTCTTTAAAAAAAGGAACTCAGTGCAAACTTGCAGCCGTATACATGTCTTGTGGTGTTTGCATTAAGGCTTATCTTGATTACCCAGAATTTGGTTTAGTTAACAAATTATAATTGGACTCCCTGATCTTGAGATATGTGATATATCATAGTGTTCACTGCTTCATTCCTATAATATGGGTACATCGAATACAGTGCTAGAGTCTGTATCGTCGTAGAATCTTTAACGGAAGTGCTGAAACCTAATTAACTTGTTATGACGTAACAGAAACCTCGATGGTTTGCATTTACGCTGTGCTGTATATTGTTTTGCTGAGATATTCCAAATATATTAACACACACCATCGTGCGAATAGTCGTCAAGGGCCTGAATAGGTTTGGGAGAAGATAATCTGTTTAGACTGGATTGATGTCTGTGTAAAGTGATACTGGCAGAAGGATCGCCCACAGACTTGATCGGTTCTGGCCCCGAGAATGTGAGCCGTCCAGACCCACCAATCTTTATTCTCAAAGAAGCTGTTACCAGACGGCCAAATCATGGTGAAAACTTTCTTACTCTACTATCAGTCGTCATTAAAATTCATGAAGTGTACACCTTGCTCTTGGAAACCGCTTACTTGAAGATGTGAACCCAGATTAATTTCAGTGGTGTCGAATTAAATCCAATCATTTAGGCCAATAGCGCCAATACAAACACATTTAAGGCCAACTCTTGCCCTCCTAGCCGTGTTCAGGCGAAGTGGGTGAGCAGAAGCAAAGGCGCACTCTTAAGGCTGGAGAGTCGCCAAATACCATCGCAGCCTTTAGAGCTCTTCTTTTGTCGTCTTAGCAGGTTCTTAACACCATCGTTAACTGTGCCTGGGATCGTGTTTGCAGCTTTGGTCAAAGCGTTGTTGATGAAAAGCAGACTCCCCAGGTGAATTTAGTAGACAGTTATCCAGGCCCACCCCTACCCTTTACAACAACACTCTCAGTGCCCACTTAATCCGTCTGGCCAGAACCCCGCTAATTAGCTCTTCACATAAATCCTGCTTTTGATGAACAACAGGTCTGCTGAATAAACATCACTTGAGACATCTCAAGTCGTGAAGTGGGCTTTTTCTCTTCAAAGAAGAGGGAAGGAGCAGTGTTGCTAGTGTCGGTAGTATTATCCAAAACATATACTTTTTTTATCAAACCTGAGGGACTGCATTACTGTAGTGGTACAAAGACTTAGTCCAGAAAGGCGTAACCGCAGACTATGTTTCTGTTAGAAATTATGGATTTAACGCGATTCCTAAAATACTTTGGCGGTCAAATTCATAGGCTGAAGAAACCAGAGCCCATGAAGTCTACACCAAAGGCCTTTGACAAGTGAATGACGATCTTTCCCACGTGTTACGCTCAGGTGCTCACCCGCTGAACTGGTTCAAGGTGTCTGCCATATCAGTGGTTTATTGGTGTTGGCCATATTGGTGGAGGATCAAAGGATCTGGGCGGTCATTGAATCTCTGTCAACCGCTTATTGTCACGAAGATTATGAAAACAGAGTTTACAGATTCACGAGAACACCAAAGATTTAGTGTCTATGGCAAGGGTTGGACCAACACCGCGTATGTTGTGGCAATTGAAGGACAAACATCTGACCCACCTGACCATGACCTACTGAAACATGTTTTGTCAAGAGTCCTGTCAGCGTTGTGGGTCTGTTTTATTATATTCGTAGCTAAACATTTACTGCGTAATGAGCGTAAAGTGAAACATTTTACCACATTTTGTCTTGGATTTCGCTTCTAAGAATTTCATATAGGCACACTGGTAAAGTGGGATCTGCGAAGAGAACCAGATGCCGAATTAGGCATTCTACCGCCATTTGATAGGTTGTTGCCTTCCTCCGCGTTACAGACGTCTTGTCACAGAGGTCAGTTGGGCAGTCGTGTCTTTATTTATTCGCGGAAAACTGAATTACACGAACAGAATAAAGATAGAATTACACAGCTGCTACATATTAAAGACAGTTTTCTTTTATTATTTGAGGGTATGGATTTATCATTTGATACACTTGGTTATCAATCACACGTCACTGTACACCGAGCCGAGTACCGAGACGGTAATCACGTCAGCATGGGGTATCTCTCATCCATCTATTTTATACCACAACGCCAGGAACATGTACACGCTCAACCTTAACGACCTTCCTTGGCCGACGTAAAATTGGGATTGTCATTGACGCTGAAAACCCAGCTTGCTTTTGAGACCTTCGTAAAAGTATATAGTCAGTTTTCTTAATTAAAATTTATCGCTGTCCGCCTGTGTGTTTACGCTCATTCGTCTAATCCACTTACTTTACAACACCACCGCTGAAAGCTTAGGCTCCTGAGAGATGCAGCCTAGCAGAGGTATACGATAGGGCACTAACCGTAGTGTAAAACTGTACGCATTAAACGTGAGTGTATGTATATCGGATAAAGTTTCCAGTTACTTAAGGCCCAGCTTGTACAACTACTACCTTTACACACCTTTATGAAAACTGATTCCATTTTCATCGACTTCTGTCAAAGAACATTTACTCGCTTTTACGATAATGCCTACACCAGGTTCCTCGAACTCGAACACCTACTCGTTTGGTTGTCCTATAATCTTATTGCATCTGATTCAGACACCACGTCTTTTGTTACGAAACATTTTAAGCTTTCATGACAATGTGTACTCAGTTCCTCTTACTCAAACACAAGCGCTGAAAGGGATCCCTTAATTTGATCGAACTTGATGCCAAATACTTCGTCTTCTGTTACGGAACATGCCCTAGTTTTCGGTGAACCAACCTTCGATTACTCCTGCGATGAAGCCGATTGCTCTGTAGGCGACATTGGCACATGGCGGCATATAGGGGTATCCATGTCTGAGGAAGGAATCTCCAGTAGGCAACTATATAGATATGATAACATAAAGATGATGGATTTACTCAGCCATTCGACTGATTTACCTAGATGGTTCATTAATCCATGTCAATTTTGTCTCGGTATGATTTAATTTGCCAAATTTTCTAGCTCTCGAAATGCATCTGATGATCGGACATAAGTACAGGATTGTATATTTGCAAGAAAGATACTTCTTCCATGCCATGGCTTTTATTAACATTTCTTGTTTTTAATTATGGAAGTTTAATTTCTTGCCATTCCTAAAATTCTATAATGGTGTATCGCTTTCAGAGTCGTGGATAAAAACACTAGTTAGACTTATACCTTCACAAGAAACACACAACCTCAGGTACGCAAAGTAAAGCACTCTGGCAAGTAGATCCAAGGATCAGAGATGATCCAATATTTAGGTTATATTTCAACCATTTTCTCTATCTCACAGTGCTCTACTTTGAGAATCTCGTGGGTAGAAATGGAAAGATATCAAGTATACACATATATTTTCCTATCATAAAAAGATTAGGTAGATTTCTAGTTGACAGCCCAACCTGCCCCGCAATTTCGGGTAACATTATTTGCTATGTATAGTACAACTGGTAACAAGGTTATTTGCTATCTGTAGTATATGGAGTAACAGCGTTCTTTGCTCTCGAGATTACAGTTTTCGTTACACTTACGTAATAATTATGCTCTGTCATAATTAACCCGGAATAAACATGCCTTCGATACCCTTTTCTTGCAGGGGAAAGGGGCCCTATATATAGCACAATCTTGATCGCCAACACGATGGAGGCCTCCCGTAGTGTTGTAGCTGATGAAACGGATTAACAGTGTCAATTTTCAATGAGCAACCTGTACCTGTATTTATCCAAGACTTTCTTATACTCTCGCTTCCTGTCTTCTCAACAGCAGCCGTTTGGTCAGCAGTTGCACTTTTTTACTCTTAGTATGGTTTTATTAACACGGTCTTCTTTAGACACTCGGCAGTATTTCATGACCAAACAATAGGAAGTCTGAACACACGACCCCTTCGCCATTCCATTTTCATACAGTGAAACAGAGAACTGTGTTGCTTTTCTGTATTAGGGAATGCTGTGAAACACTGCATGGATTATTGCAGCAAAAGAAACGTACAAAAAAAAATGCATATTTTTTTTTCTATTTTTGAGCTAGCAGCTTGTGCTTGCAGGCCTTTCAATGCCTTCACAAATCTTATTGCAAAACAATGTTCAATCGTAACTAATACTTTTTTGTCTGCATGAGAGGCGAAGAGCAGCTTTCATGTAGCAAGCAATGTGCTCTAGGAAATCACCATTTATCGCACAGCTGTCCCGGAGTTCAGACGATGAAATCATGCATATTCATGATCTGTGTCGCAGATTCAACAGCAAATCTCATCTGCTTTTTTTTCGTACGGAGAAAACGAAAAAAACAAAAGAGGGAACAAACGAAGAGAAAGACTGTTGGAATCAAATCATCGGCGACAGTTTCATTCTGTATATGATTCCGAATGCCCGGCCAATTCGCCCAGATTTATCTGAAAATGTATTTATACATTCATTCCGAATGTATTTTGATAATCTGTAAGAGACAAAAGGAGGCAGTAGAATATAAAGACCAGTTATCATAAAAACCTCTCGGTGGAATGTGATAGTGTGAATTTTCGACGCCTCTGGAATTCAAATCTTTTAGGAGAGAATACAGAGAATTACATGACATGAGTTCATCCCAAATCTTATAGAAGAGAAAGCAGAGAGATACATGACATGCATGACTTAATTCCAAAGTTAATAGAGAAAAAAGCAGAGAAACACATGGCATGAGTTAATCCCAAAGCTTATAGAGGAGAAAGCAGAAAAATACACGACAGGAGTTAATCCCAAATTTACTAAATTCAGAATAAACATATTAAAGGCGAGTTCCAGACAGAAAAATTGAAAATCTTATAGAGTAAAAAGCAGATAAATACACGACAGGAGTTAATCCCAATCTTAGTAAATGCAGAATAAACATATTAAAGGCGAGTTCCAGAGAGAATGACTGAAAAGCTTAAAGAAAAGCACTTCTACACAGTAAATGTAGCAAAACTTCAAAAGAAAAGTTCATGAGAACAATACTGAGCTGATTAAAATTATCGAGTGGAGGTTGACATTATAACGTCACAAATGATAAACATGAGTGCTTTATTAGATCTCTTAGAGAAAGTGTGCCGAGTTCAGATGCTCGACATCAGGACAAAAGGGAAGACATTTCAGCTTTCCGATCCGGAAGAAAAGCGACATTTCGTTGTGAACAGTGTACATGTAGCTGAACAATACTGGGACAAATGTAAGGTGCCATTTTTGTGATGGCATGACGTCATAATGGCAGAGTATAACCTTGAATGAGTGAATTCAACTTGAGAACATCAACGTTTTTTTGCTTCTGATGTGTAGAGGCTTTGCACATAAAGTTGTGATCTCAAAGGAAATGTTTTAGTGGTAGCTTTCAGCCAGTAATAGCAGAATTTTTCTCTCTTCTTTAAGTCTTTAGCCCAGCAAAATTCCGTGGGCCTCTTTAGTTGAATCAGTTACAAGAGACCAGGACTGTGCAAGGCAAACTTACAATTTTTTGTAAACGGACCCGGTTTTGTTAACGGCGACAGATCCGACACAACATGATTTTGCACTATCAAAAAGAAAAAAGAAAAAAAAATGGAAGGCTCTTTTTTCCTATCACAGACATTGCCGGTATGGTAACCTGTCATCGTTATTTTGTCCCACAAAGCAGACTCATAATCTGTTTTCTGTCAATAACGCAAAGTTCTTTCATGTGCAAGGGCAGATCCGAAACGCGATCTGATTGGGTTAAGACATATTAGGTAGATCAGGCGGGGGCCGGGATTGGTTGGTGTACGTCTCAAGACGCTTAGTCTGACAAACACCGACATGTTCTAAGATTGGAGATGACCCCAGATATGGTGGCCGGGGTGTAATTGCTAACTACTAGCATCTTCACTTTAAAACAGCTTCTTGTTAATTTTACACAGGCAAACCCATCGTAGAAACAGGCAGATATCCAGTACCCCATTTTTGTTAAGGTTCTGAGCTGAAAATGCCGATAATTGATAACGTTTAGAAAGCCAGGTTGCATTTTATATCAGTTTTTTGACGTCATTAATTCGGGCAGATTCTTTATCTACTTTTTTGGCTCATTATCCCCTTTAAGAACTCTGTACGTTCCATTCTGTCTTCCCGCATTCGCTTATTATTTTGTACTCTTCGCTAACATCAAGTAAAGTCATGCAGAATAAGGATATACCAAAGTTACCTCACTGTGCCGCAAATCGGCGACATTGGCTCTAAAGTGGACTTGATTCTGTTGTGGTAATGTCACATAAATTTGAAACAGCACGTTTACCTAGGAGCATATATATACATGCGATGACAATGGCATGAGATCTGTGGGCTCTTCAGCTAACTTAGACCAGGATTGTCTTTCCCTGATGGCTCCCCTCCCAGAAAATTAGCCGTTCAAGGGTCTGTCGTGCACGGACAAATGAAAACGTGGCTTCGTCGTGCTTTATCTACATATGCATCGTCAATCAGTGGCTAAAATAATGAATAAATTACCATACCTGCTGGAAGTTCGACAAAAATTCGAACTGTGTATACATCGCGAACGGAAAACACTGTTTTGCTTTTTTCCTTTGCATTTTGACATTTTGGCTTCATAGTAACCACGAACCCTTGTATACATAAGACTCTGTGAGCAAATTTTGACGACAGTAAACACTTTATTTGTATCGGATCCTTGGATCTACTTACAAGTATTTACGGATATGAGATTCTGCTCACTGACTTTATAGTTTCGCGACACTGAGGCCATTAGTCGTTTAAAAAGCTAAACCTACAGTGTATATGCCTGTCCGTGTTTAATAATGGCATTACCGAGATAAGACATCATTGCAAATTAACAATACGCATGATATGTTCCATTTATTTGGACGTTTATTCGTGGACGATTATCTCTACTATGTCTATACACGTGATCGATGCTTCTACGTGGTGGGGCTGAAGGTACGTTTGAGGTGATAAAATCTACCGCTGTTACACATTCGTATTTCATACTGTGTACCGTACGCTCGGCCACATAACGATGAAAATGTCTCTGTGGTAATACAATGTAGCGCTTTTACCTGTTCGTATTTCATGCTAAGATCACCCAATTGAGCGCTTGAAACATCGTCAAGTGGTTTGGGACAAAGTTATTGGACCAAATACTGATGCGCGCAATAAGTCCAAGGGACATCTCTTTAGAAGGGGGAAAAAGAGAATCAGCAAACATTACCAGAAAAGTAAACTGCATCGAAAAATGTGGTTGAAGATTTATCATAAAGAAAACTGCCCTTTTGTAAAATGGATTTCATGGACCATATTTTGGTGCAACGATGGTAAAAAATCCTTTCATCCCATTCAAAGTGCATTCTGGTAAAATCTGTAAATTCAATTAATATTATATTCAACTAAGCCTGTAAAACAGCTAAGCTAATATACGGTATCAGTAAGTTAATATTGCGCTGAAAACGAAAATCTAGATATTCTTCAACATCGTTATACTAAATATAATGAAGATGTTCGCTCTGTCTTTCTGTCTGTCCGTCTGCCTATTGGTCAGTCAGATGTTTACATTCTCTCTTTTAATATGAGTCATTCACCCCAATAAGATACTAAGTGAAAGCGACATAGACTTTTTGTAAAATGTCGCGCATCCCCCGAATTTGGCCTTGTTTGGTTTCTTCTCCTTTAACACTGATTTAATCACACTGGGGTATGTGTTTCTGTTAGCTAGTTTTAGCAAGTTTTGCTTTTGCGATATGCGTCATGTGGTTGGATTTGAGGTTCACATGTTCAAGGTGATTCACGATTACATTATAATAACAACGGAGATAGTGATATATAAGATGTCATTTGAAATTCTTTCTAAGCTTGTAATTTTACATTTTTAACAGTTGGCCTGTGATCCAAGTTTTGTGCCCACTCCATGTTTTAATCGCCACAGCAACAATAATTTCAGTGAACTTTGGTTAACATATACATATCACTTTGCTCCTCATATGGAAACCGATTAATGGTGTTGCAGCGCAACAATGTTCAAGCGGTTAAATAACAATATAGCCATCGTTTCAGCTCTCCAATGTCCAACAGAACTGTCAGACAGGGGTTTGGCTTGTCGGGTCCAGGGTTAATGCCAGATGTGGGCGTCGCAGACATTTGGACGATATGTCTCAGCGACAGTCACTTAGTTAAATCAGTGAAACTGGTGAATGTATTCATTTGCAAATCTTTGATGGAACCAGATAAGTGAAGCGACAACTAATGTAGAAAATAAATAGCTGACACACGTATAATAGTGGGGTTTTTTTCACACCCTTCTCAAACCGGATTAGATTTTTTTCTCCCCAGAAATAGATTTCTGGGACAGTTTTATCGATTATGTAATTCCGAATCAGCCAAGAATGCAAACCTTGTTCCGAATCCTTTATTGGGCTAGAAACGATCAGTTAGCTACAGCGGACGGCAGCCGGCCCCGAGTCGCCTGGTGTGAGAGATAAGCTCACGGTCAACTGAAAGGAGAAACTGACCCGAACTCGCTACAGACGTTCCTAGAATCCGTAAACGGCTTAAGAAGTCCAAGGGAGTGACGTAACCGAAAAGAAGCTGCAAATGGCCATTGTGTGTTCTGGTCACTTTAGATATCATCTCTATCGTTTCCTTAAATCAACATGGCGTCTCTAGTTAGAGAGTGAGACTTGCGGTCCTACGTAAAACAACATGTGTGTAGTTTTTAGGGTTGTTTTTAACGGTTCAGATAAACCATTCACAGGCATCAGAAATAAAGTGCTTCAGCATGACAGGTTGACAATATCAAAATGATTTGGTAATTTTTTTCACCGCATGGGTAACCAATAGGGAATCTCTGAATATGCTCTCCATCAAAAACTGCAGCTTGGCCTGCAATTAATAAAAATTGCTATGGACAAAGTTGTTTTAAATGTTCTAAGTTTGGAAAGTGGTAATCTTTGGATTTGTGATGATACTCTCTCTTGAGGAATCTTGCTTTTAAATAATACTAGTATTACACGGCCTGGAAAGTCCGGAAAGTTCATATCTTGGCCTCGCATATCCAGGTTTCAGCAACACAAAACAAGTTACCAGTAAAGTACAGAGCGATCAGTACTTTCTTAGACTTGTATGTGATTTAAGGTGAACGTCAAAAAGTAATTATTTTTGTATTCCAAACTTGCTCGCATCTATCATCTGTAGGTTTCTCTTGGAATCTTACTTGCCGTGATTTCTGCTTTTATTTATGCATTCATGGTTTTGCTCAAACGTTGGCGTCAATATTTTCAGACAGGTTCGATTGAGAAATGGCCGGTTTGAGTCTAGCATTGTAAACCAGGGGCAGGTTATAGACATTGACCATCCAGTGATGTCCGCTGACAACAAATGAGAGCTCTGCGTTTTGTAATCATGGAAAGCTTCACGTGATATATGATAACTCTAGTTATAAACTAGTGGTCTTGAAATAAGACAACCATTCTCCTTCGGTTTGGGATTCCTTGCTTAAAAGAATTTTAAAAGGCAAGCTGTTTGGGAGGAAGTGTATTGCATCCTTAAAACAGAGCGCTTTTAAAAGACTGTCTCCTTTTCAAAACGGTGGTAGTGGAAAATTACTTCCGGTGATTCAAAGACCGGAAGCGAGGTAACAGTGATAGGCGGATGTTACCTTGAATCATCTTGGAAAATTTGTGTCTTTTGCCTTCAATCATTGTTAATAAAACACTTCGTCAATATCGAGTCATACCCGACCAATTCTTCATGACGTGCCCATGGATCGGTAGCTTTTAAATAAATGATTTCCCGGACAATGTAATTATACTGTGGAAAAGTGGGTACTTCCTCTTGCATCTCCAGAGACCACTATGACAAATTCCAAAGCAATACAAAATGCCCATTCGTAAATTGCAACTGGCGTAAAGCAAATAAACAATGTTCGTTCCCCTGTTTCCTGCCTCTCAGTATATCTTATCCGTTCTCAATATGACTGTTGTTGGAATGGTGACTCCGTAGAGCAACATACAGTGTTTGTTCATTAAACAATAACCAGTGTTAGTTTGCCGATTGGTATTTTCGTAAAAAAAATCGCATGCTAATTCTCGGTTTAACAACTTCATAAAGAAGTGCGTTCGTTTTCGTTCTGGTTAACGCTTCCTTAGACCAGATAGTTTTTGTGTATTGAAACAAACAAAGGAAATGATATTATTCACAAAGCAATAAATTGTCAAAATAATGCTATTTGCAGATTACAGCCGTTGTAAATTTAATAAGCATTTTCAGTGAAAAGAAAACCTTGACAGTTCAATATTTCAGCCAATACTGTCATCGGTAGTTTTTCGTCTTCGAATGGTATAAACCACAGGGACAAAACTTCAAGAGTAATAGACTTCTCGCGTGCTGTTTAGAGGTCTTCTTACCATATTCAGGTATTTGCGTTAAGGAAAAGGCACATTTTAAAAAAATGAAATCATTGCTTTTTTCTTTCACTTAAAACTCCCCGAGGAGGCTATAAAAAGTTTCCACTCGGAAAAAAGCCGTCCTAAAATCCCCATAACGCCAACTTCTCTGTAAGTTTTTCCAATTTGGACGTAAAAACGGAACAATTGTTCCCAATGCGTCTGATCTGTTCTCCAACAGCTACTTCGACACACTGACAAGTAAGAGTGCCAATTAAGTGACCACTTATGGACTCCATTCCACGGAGCAAAAAAATTCTAAATAAAGATTCTTATCAAACATCAGTTCTTAGACCACCAGACAGTTTATCTAACGGAATTGTTTAAAATGTTCACGCCGGGATGGAAATTACCTAAACCGGCCATTTCTATTTGTGTTAATGAATGAATGACGGCTTTTAGTCGAGTTCCACTTACGCTGAAAGGGCCCTTCTAGTGCCAGTATTTCTTGTGGATGTGCGGATGGGGACAAAATGTCACGTGTATTTTTGGATGACCGCTTTTCCTCTCTGGAGCTTATAGTACTAACCGGGTGAATCAGTGTAGTGGACATGGCTGCTAGACCCAAACCACTGACGTCTTCTTCTTAAGGGCAAGACATGTTTGATTAATGCGTGGTCGTTTAAAATCTGATGGTTGAGCTTGGAAGCCATAATTCAGAGGAAGCTGTGCGCGGGGTTGCACCCTGATGGCTGTGAGAATTGTACCCGTCGATCGAATATCCTATTACCGGGCCACAATCGCCTCCGGACACTTGTAGGCCATGAGAATGTATCACCCTCTAGAATGGACAAATCGCCCATGGCTTCTTGTCATGGAACGATTTGGATATTACTGTTATCAATTAACAGGCAACTGTGAATGATATGTGTCTGTCCATTCCGTGAACAGTAAGATTAATTTATTTCACAGGTCATGTCCAAAATAGATTATCTCTTCCCTAAGCTTCTGGTTTACCCAGTTTCTCGGAATGGTTTTCTTTCAAGAATGAAATGGCGTTTCACTACAGATTAGGGATGGTACGAGTTCCAGTTTTGAAACAAAAACCATTGTTGAAATAGATATTGCCCAGTTTTGAAATAAGTTCCACACCTGAAATTAAAACAATTATATACTTTTGAAATAAAAATCGACCACTTTCATAGGAATGTTACCAGCTTTGAAGTAAAAATTGCACTTTTTTCATAGTCAGCTGATATTTCAAAAGTGGTTTTATTTCAAAACTGACCTTTTGTTTCAAAATGGTTCCCACAATGCTACGTGAAATGCTCTTTTCCTTAGTCAATTTGTCAGCTGTTCTTAACAAGTCTGTCATCCCATCTTGGCTGCCAGGAAGCACTCAGGAAAGATTAAAGTACTTGCATTATTTGATTATCATCAACATTTAAAACACATCACCCCTTTAAGCCAATTAGAGGATAATTCTACAATTTAAACTAATTCTTTGTTGTTGCAGTGTTTTCCCTTCCAGAGTGCTGCAGACCTCAGTTTAATTCCCAATGAACTTTGGCCTTGTATTTACCTGTCTTCTTAACGACAACAGAAGTTTGTAAGGTTATCTATTGTCGTATTGGCAGACCCAGTGTTTGTTGAAAAGTGGTGCACACGAAGGGTTGAGAAGACGCTCACAGCACCAGAAACCCTAGAGCCTTGATTAGGTCAGAGGGTTTCCAGAGTAACATTAATGGCGAGCGGGGTACAGCTTCTACTCTCTTCCCATGACCTACCTCATTCTCTCTCGACCAGATCGTGTATCGCCGTTACAAACGCAGATTGGCTACACGGCCAATTGCACCCGTCCAATCACTGTGAATAAGTTCAGGCCGAAGTCCTCCAAAGCCTTTCATGTCAGCACAAAACTAATGATGACGAAGGACAAATTATTTACACTTGTAAGGCTAGCTGTTTGTTTGCAGGCTTCATCTCTTCCCAATTTAGCTTTCCTCAATTTCTACCATTATTGGTATGTTCTCACTGCTCAACCGGTCAGTATTTATTAACTCTTAGTTTGAGAGACCTCTGAACTTATAAGGGCCACCTAAAGACTATTCTAGGACTGAACATTGTATCAGGTTGACTGGCTTAAGGGTTAACTAGTTGACTATATGCATTATTAAACTACACTTTATTCCGCCGTGTGTTTTGCCTAGCTTCGCTTAGTTCGCATTATTTGCCAGTTAATTGATAGATTGATTACATCAAATGGAATTTATGTAAGGATACCACTATCGGAAAGGAAAAATTATAAACAAATGGCTTGTTCAACTCTCAGACAGCGAGAGGCCTTACACAAGATCAAACAAAAAATCACGAAGAATAAGTTCAATATATATATTTTAACAAAACAGATAAATAGTACACCTGACAATAATATACAAAACAATACATCTAATTATAAAAATATACGATTTTTGACTGATGATATGGTCCAAACCCGAAAGGAATATTCGGGCTTCCAAAGGCGATTCAGTCGACGTAAATATGGAATCCACAGTTCTTGGGAATTCTCGAATGGAAGGATGACAGTCTTATAAGTGACAAAAAGTAGTGGGCACGGCACACCGACGATGGTTTATATCCACGTGCCAGTGAAGGTGCAACTTCCAGGGCGGTCGGATTGCCGGTAGCGTACGTGAATTCTGGATGGTTTGATCGTAATCATGACTACAGCATGGGTACAGCTTTCCAGAATATACTCTATGTACAGCTCTGGATAACATATCAGCCACAATATTGTCCTTACAAGCAATATGTACAATGTCCAGAGCATTAGACTGTAAGGTTAATCAGTAATATTACGATGGTTCTTTTTTAACCTTCAGTTACCCAAACATACCATCATACTAAATGATAGTAATCAGTATATACAATTGCCAATGGAAGAAGTTAAGGAATCCCATGAACCTAAAGGATAGCGATATATACACAGTATATACAATGGGAGTAACATCGCAACTAATATTTAAGTAATGCCAGTACTGAGCATGTACAACATTACCTTGTTAACAAACTTCAGGCTTTTAGGGATAAGTCTGCAGTGGTCCTGTTTAATGGATGTAATCCCTCCCACATCTGTATAATGTGCTGCACCATTAGTACACCTGGTACATCAGCACATATCTCAGGATAAGTCTGGAACAACTCACAAATATCCTGTCTCTGACTTTTAGATAGATGACTTAACACTTCATCTGAATTGCTCAATACACCGAAGTTATCCAGCTTAGGATCTAGCAAATCCACTTGAATGCTACCTGGCTCTTTGGACTTAGCACATGTAATAGATACATCATCAATCTCCTCTACATGATTTAATGCTGTGATAGCTACAGCTTCTGACTGTATGTGCTCACGAGAATAGCACTTCTTGAGCATATTAATGTGGCACACTTTTTCAGCTTTGCTTTGATCAGCTGTGCTAATACAAAGGTTAACATGGTTAACTTTCTTCACCACCCGATATGGTCCGCTGAACTGGGCCTTAAGTGGTTCCTGAGGTAATGGCAATAAAACCGAAACCTAGTCTCCAGGAGAAAAACTTCTTGGCTTAGCCTTCCTGTACAGTACAGTTTCATTTTCTCCTCAGAGATCTTTATATTAGCACGAGCTATCTCCCGGGCCTTACTTATGCTGTCGCGAATCTGGGAAACATAATCTAATAAGTTTCCGTCTGTTTCTTTTGCTCCTTCATCAAAGCTAAGGATGTCTAACCTCATGACCATACACCAACTCAAATGGACTAAACCCAGTGGACTCATTCGGAGTATCCTTAGTGGCAAACAATATAAATGGAATGCCCTTATCCCAATCTTCGTGGTATTCCATACAATAAGTAACTTCTGGAAATAATCCTCGCATAAAATTTTACCTCTGGTCAGATTGTATTTCCATAGGTAAACCATACCTGGCGTAAAACTGTAACAGACTGTTAACTATCTGAGAAGTCGTTTTTTCTTTCAGTTGGGGAGCCTCCAGTAGCTGTATCCATAATAGTGAAAAGATACGTGTATTCTAACTTAGTTCCAGGTAACACAATCAACAAGTACCTTACTAAAAGGCTCACCAAAGGCAGGAATAGGAATTATGGGTGCAGACCTTACACTATGCTGTGGTTTTGCTACCAGGTGTGACATGCATTACAGAAATTTACCATATCTTGGTGAATCTTTGGCCAGTAAAACTGGGGAGTGACTTTACTTTCTGCCTTTCTAATTCCTAAATGTCCACCTGAAGGAATCCCATGAGTCATTCTAAGCACATCCTGTCTATGGCTTGGAGGTAAGACAACTTGATTAAAAATTGCCCAATCACCATTATGTAATACATGAGGAGGTCTATACTTTCTAATCAACTGCTCATCCTCCATGTAACAACCAACAGGTACATTAGCTACTTTGTCCATAGATAAAGCAGATTTACTTAACTCCCTTAATTCAGGACCTGATAGTAATATTATTGTCTTCTCTCTCTTTAACCCATTTGTTTGACCTGGTAACCTTCACTCCTCTTTTCTTTTCAGTACTGGGGACGTTGATAGTAAGATGCCTTGTGTGTTTACAATAGCGGTAAGAACGTGGACTTTTGTCTTGAGGTTTGGACTAGAAGGTCTTCTTGTCAGAAGAAAAACCCACAGTTGACTTAGCTCTTTCGCCGGTCTGCTTGTCGGTACAAAAATTGAAGTCTTCTTATCAGAATTCCATTTTTTCTGAAATTTAGGTTGAAATTTTTGTCCATTAGTCTAACAATCTAACCCATATTCATCAGCACAAATTGGCTGTGGTCTTAACGTCCTTGATCTTCTGTTCACCTGAATAAACCTTGGCCTCATTAGGAACACTCTTCTTGAATTCTTTCAAGAGAACAACCTGTTTTAAATTCTCAAAAGAAGGATCTAACTTTAATGACCTGTACCAACTATCAAACAGCGTTTCTTTACCGCTGGTAAATTTCACGTAAGTTTCACCAGTTTGTTCCTTAACTGTCTGAAGTTCTGTCTATTGGCCTGCGGCACAAACTCATAAGCAGGCAAGACCACTGTCTTAACTGTGTTGTAATCTGAAGACTGATCTACTGACAAAGCAGAATAGACATCTGCAGCTTTGCCTTCAAATGTACGCTGCAGTAACATTGTCCAATGCCTTTCAGGCCACTCCAAGCTAACAGCCACTTTCTCAACATTTAATATCAATCTATCTTAATTTAAGCCGTCTTAACATAGTATAAATGGACACATCTTCAGTTTGGCTGGTAGCAAGGGCATGTTGTTGCTGCCTACCCATACATTTGATCACAGTTAATACTATTTGCCATTATCTAATAAAGCGTGCATTGCGTACATTTATCCGTCTTTTACAGTGACACGGTGACATATGTTAAATGAGGATCATCGCGGACCTATATGCGGTTGGAAGGAATTTATTACTGTAGATGATATCCCAGATAACTCGTTTGATAGGGACAGGGATGAGTATCTGTTGACGACCTGTAGAGACCCAAATGCAGGAAGCTGACACAATTCCGTTGGCACCTTCTCCGGCAATACCATAAATCCCCAGGCTACGCTGGACTGACAACACGCCGGGGTCCGGCTTGTATTTCAATTCCCACAGACATCTGGATCCTAATTATGTCTCTGTCATCCCTTTGTCATTAGTGATTCACCGGAGAATCTTTCACTGCTCAGCGAGCCGTTGACTGTACGAGCAGGAGCCACACTTTAAACCGTCAGTACGCCAAAAAGACAAATGGCAACGGTCATGTGTTGACGAAAGTAAAATGTCAGCAGTAAACGGGGTAAGGCAAACAACCCTTCAAGTCTATTTGTCGTTTACCGTTACTGTGCCATCTCAGGGCTTTTTCTTTTTGGGTTTTCAGAGAATTATCTGGGCATATGAACTATACGAAACTCCCATAGTCGGACTGTATCTTTCATACTGAGATAAACCATCGGATATTTAAAAAATTAATTACTGTGGGAATGCCTTTAAAATTGCACGTAAACTAAATGATTTTCTAATGTGAAGCTATTGAGCTCCTTCTTCACGATTTTTCCATGGGATTTTCCCACGCTGCTGACTTCTTTTTTTTCCTCACAACTAAGGAAGAGAAAGTACATCAAATGGATGTATTGCACGTAGGTTTAGAAACCTGATATCAAGAGCTTGCATGGTGAAAGCGTTGAATTTTGACAATACTTATTGATATGTTTATTTATTTGATTGATAGCTGCCTAACAGCGGACTTAAGCCTGAACGCTTTTAAATTAACGTGACAGTGGTCATTCATAGGGTGAAACAAGCTTGCGCGATTCAATCCTGGGTTAGTGACGATATGGTTAGAATGGTTAGTCACGATACATACATCGTTTATCAAAACTGAAACACAGAGGAACATAATACGTTTTAGCGAGCACATTAATTTCTATTCTAAAAGAACAAGGTTGAAAAAAACAAGAGTTTATTAAACGAGAAAAAACTTTTTACTGAATTCCAGGTTTCACTAATATTCCGAAAGAACGCGAGGATTTTCACCGAAGTAAATAAACTTCAGAAGGCATAGGTACTTTCGACAGTAAGAAAATTTATCTTTCACATGCCTGTATATAAAAAGATGAAGAGAAGAGGTTGACATGATAAACATGATGGATGCCCATCTTCCAGATCAATCGATAATGTCTGAGCGCTCTCATGCGACAAAAGCAGGAGTGCTCTAATATGATCGATATTTACATCAACCGGATTCTTCTTTCTCTTTACAAATGATCGTCTTCGCACGTTCCGGTCAACTGGCCAGATGGAACACCCCGTGTATACGACCATCCCATCATAGGCTTATGGCAGAATCTCACTTTGTTTGCAAACGGACATCACAGGTGACGCCGCCACCTCTAAAGCTTTTCTTACTCTGTTTTGCTTTTCAGATAAAACACCTGAGCAGCCAAGCCACGCAGCAGGAAGTTCGCTAATGGACGTTGTTTGCTGGAGGTCATGCACTGAACAATCGTCAGAAGCGGACGTTTTTATTTTTCCTTTTCAACTCGTGTCGGTAACATCGTGTCCATTTACGTCAGCTTTTTCTCATCAGATTCATGATTGTTTGGCCGCAGGCGTTTTTCTTACGCCTCGTTGGTATGGCTAACTTCCCCTCCAGCGTCCAAAGGAAGTTGTTCGCGAATCCCACAGAGGACGTGTTTCACAGCAGTAAATATCCCTCACAGTGGGCTTTGTGACGTGAGAAAACAACCCGGAACCGTCCAGGCTGCTCCCCAAAGTGGCCATTTCGGATTTTGGCAACTTTGACAGAGCTGTCATGTAAAATGTACAAGTTTATCATCGGAGTGGTCAACACACACCTGTGAGCATGCCTGAAGGTGTCAACACAAATTGGGACACGACTTAAAAGCTTTTAAGCTATTAGCTCGTACTTCTAAATGAGTCTTGGCTATCGGTTGGCCAGGGGCCGTATTTTTGAGATTTCACTAGGTGGCAGTGTTTAGCTCCCTGCATTGGTATAAGTGTTCGTGCCCACACCGTGTGCAAAGCTGACAGGAAAAAGGGCAAAATGTCGGAGACCATTTCATACAACATTCACGGGCTTCCAACCTATATCTACGTGGTAGTTACACTCTGCAGCTTTTGTTGTAATCTCTTCGCGCTGTTGATCATTTCTCGCGTGTATCTGCGAGATCGAGACAACATCTCCCTGCGAATTTTGATCAACCTGATAGCAAGTGGGTTGTTGTTGTCTCTGAC
Organism: Acanthopleura granulata; assembly: GCA_016165875.1. Classification (NCBI taxonomy): domain Eukaryota; kingdom Metazoa; phylum Mollusca; class Polyplacophora; order Chitonida; family Chitonidae; genus Acanthopleura; species Acanthopleura granulata. The sequence continues at coordinate 40,772,310 of JABBOT010000001.1, read as the reverse complement.
CGCCTTCATCAATACCACTGGTACGATGTTCATGGACCCGACCAACCTCAGCCTGGAACCTATTCATAATGTATACTGCCGCACCATGAGTTTCCTTCAAAATATCTTTTATGTGGAGATTTTTATTACCTTGACTGCTATCAGTTTGGAGAGGTGGTGTGTGGTTTGTCGGCCATTACAGGCGAAACACATGATAACTGAGCGTAAACTACACGTGTTCCTTCCTGGCAGCTGGCTGCTGTCAATCTGCATCAACCTTCCCTTACCGCTGTACGTTGCCGGCGTGGAACGGGTGTTTGTCGCGTCACTGAATCGTCACGAATTGACGTGCACCGAGGCACGTCATATTGACACGCTTTGGTGGAAACTGATTTCAATGGGCATATTTGTCGTGGTATTCACCGTTCCCGTGTTTGTCATGAGTGTGATGTACGGGAAGATAGTCAGGGACTTAGTGTGTCAGTCTCGACCAGGCCTGGACACTAAGGCCCCTAATAAATTCATGGAACAGAGACATCGTGCTGCCAAAGCTTCCTTGCTTATATCCGCTCAGTTCACTCTCTGCTATGGTCCCTACTCTGTCTACGTCATCTGTCTGACTATGGGTGGGAAAGAACTCCGCGATGACGTCATCAATTTCGTCTTAGGCTCGATCATCCCTATGATTGGTGTCATCTTAAACCCAGTTCTATTTTGCTACGCACTGGAGAGCTTTCGTGTTGAGATTAGGTCATTGTTCTCCTGTCGGTGGTGTCAAACGACTATTAGTAGCTCAAAGAGCGCCTTTTACCACATTCAAACATCCCAACTTAACGGCACGCATGTGTAAACATATCTGTTCATAAAACAATGTGGACTGCTTCAGTCATATGACAGTATTTTCCTTAGTATTATTTCTTGGCGATCGGGAAGGGTAAGTTAAACTGATGGTGAAGTCTCAAGTTTAGTACGCATGTGCGATGAAAATAGCGTTACGAACCGCTTCAGAACCCACAATTATGAAACTGTTCGCAGCTGCTGCTGAATTTTAACTTGATTCAGTGCCACAATGTCAACCCCTAATTGAAAACATAAGATATTGAAAACACAATCATGAGGTAATTCGTTAATTCTGAATAATTGTACAGGAACCAGGTTCAAATGTAATCAAATAACTTTACCTCATGGGACATTCTCTTCTTCAGTTTTAAATGTAGTGAACTGAACTGAATTGAACATATTTTATTGCGTAGTATACAATGGGAATGGGAACAAGTTTTAAGAATCTTAACGGCTTTACTGCAGATGTGAGGATACGATGACAGTAGATTAAGATACAAGAAGTAAAGAAGAAAGAAACAACATAGCCGATTGTACGAAAGATTGGGTGCTAGAAAACTAAAAGAGCAGAACGAAATTGAAAAAAGGAGGGCAAGTGAGAGTTGTCACAATGTTTCGACATAGATACATCACCTTTTAGGTCAAGTACATTAACAAAACATATTGCTGACTTCCATATATTGCATAGCTAATTTCATTATACATGTGTGTTAGTGCTAATAGATTTTGATTCATCACATTTTAACAGTTTTTCAATAGTTATGACCGGAGAGGGGTTATTTAAAAGTGTTAGGCCCGATTATATCGTATTAAATGTAGTCTGGGTGGAAAGCATGGCACGTAGTGGTATTCTGCCATTGTTATAATTTCATGGGTTTTGCTGAAAAAGAAAGAGCATTAAGAAACAAGCTGGATCAAAGCTGAAGAGTGATCCGGGAATGGCATTCATCTGCACATAAAGCGAAAACAGGAACAGCAACTATGAAACGGCGACAAACAGAAAACTCTGAATAGAACACAAGACTCCGAATTTTGAAAAGCTGTCATTGGAGAAAACTCTAGAAGTTGCATGTTTTTCAAATAACATCCGTGTTAAATCACCTTTAGCTTGTTTCAATAAGCTGTGTAAAATTGATTGAAACTTAGTAACTGCCAAGGTAACAGGCGTTAAAGAGACGTGTCCCTAGTGATTTTCCATACTGCCAGATTACTCTCTGGAGACGGGGATGAAATTCTCGCCATTTCTGTGCTTTCGATCACTTGTCCCATGTCTTTAGCCTTTAAAGACCAAAGAGCACTGCGACTTTGACCTAAAGTTTTGATTGCTCAATCTGTTTTGCCTGCTTTATAAAGCTGTCGCAACACACTACCGAGTGCACTCACCATGGTGACTTATCTCTTCGGCATATGTTGCTGTAGAAGTTACACCGTGCGCAAATTGCGACTGCTTTTTTAAATAGGACCCTGCTCTCGTGTCTTTTTTTTTGTTTTGTTTTGTTTTTTAAAATTTTTTTGGCCGTTTGTCGTTAAGCGTCGCTTGAAACTTCACCGCCAGTTTGATAAAACTGTGTCTACTGAAACCAAAGTGCAATTAATCTACTTCATGATCTTACCACACATTTTCACGTTTAACCACCATCTGTATCTAGTATAATGGTTACCAGTTTCCATCTGAAAGTGTTGCATTTAATGATGGATTGCCACACAGCTTCTCTCAAGTTGCTGTTCCCGAAGGCTTCGCAAGTCCTAAAGATGTGACAAATCGATACAGGTTCTGATTTTGAATAGGTTTAAATTCCACAATATTGAGTTTTTTAAAACATATTTTGTGGGTATTTTGAACGATTTTCTGCATATTTTGGTGTTTCCATAGCTGTCACACACCAAGTTCGAATTTCTCTCCCACCCTCTTATAGGGAGACGGGAGACTCCGATATCCCTTCCCTATGCTTGGGGCCTTGGTGCCACTCATCACATGTGTGGCCATTTGTGTCGTCTCGCATGAAGGTCATGGCAGATTACGCGCCTTTCCCCATCAAGACACACATTACGGGTGACAAACCATACGTCACATCTGGGAAATTTCCTCAGTTACTTGTGACTGAGGACAGCCAGATTACTTCTGGCACGCCAGGTTTCCTCATCTACAAAACCCCCCACCATCGGAGTAGAAGTGAGTATTCTTAAGTACACCGTTAAAAGTTAGTATTCTTAAGTACACCGTTAAATAGCTATAAAATAAATGCATAAGTAGACTCATTCATTCATTCATTCATGTACTGGTGTATGTTCTTCTTAGATTCTTACAACTAAATCGGTGTTTGTGTATACTGGCTTTGGTAATGAAGTATTGTGAACTTTTTCAGATGTATAAAACTCTAATTGCTTTGTGCACGATCATCATACCGATTGCGGGGGAAAATTATCTGTTCATTGTGAGAAAAACGTATGTGCTTTGTATATGTCACCATGGTTCACCGCCGTATTTCAAAAGAGTTCTTGAATGGCCTGAGCCATGTTCATAGGCGCCAATTAAGGTACGCAGTAGGGCTGTTATGAAACCAAGGGTCGTGTGGACCAAATGCGACATTCTGGCGATCACGTTATAAAGCAAAGTTCAACAGTTGTTCGTGTATTTATTATTAAACTCTACACCTTCAAACATAATGACGTCTATTGCTAGCCGGTTTGGATGAAAACTTCATCTGAATGAGTTAGTATGTCTTTCCTTTTCTTGTGCATGTAATGCCAATAACAGTACTTATAACCTGTTACGTACCGAGCACCAGAGTGCGGTAATGAAAATATTTATTTATTTATTTGATTGGTGTTTTACGCCGTACTCAAGAATATTTTACTTATACGATGGTGATCCAGGGGAAACCCCCGGCTATCCGCAGGTTGCTGGTAGACTTTCCCACGTACGATCGGAGGGAACGTTTAGGGGTTGCAAGCGGTGACCAAGAACGGGCGGCCGGGACAGGATCTACAGAGCATACTGGGCCCAGTGTGGGTACACGGAGGGTGTTCACCGGAGGTAATTGTTCGTAGGGGCCGCCTGCATTGGGGTCAGGCCGCAATGGAAGTAACCGCGACTGGGCCGGAGACATACAGGGGCCACATTCACCGCGGATGGGCCGGAGATATAGATAGGGGCCACATCTACCGCGGCCAAGCCGGATATTCAGAGGGTCGCAGGACAGCGGCCGGGCTGGACCTTTGCGGCGGGGCCTACATTGTGGCGGACAGGACACAACGGAGACCGTGTTGACAAGCAGTATGAGGCAGCAATCATTCCCCTGCTTCTTTCTGTCGTTAAACTCGTTTTACCTTATGCATGTGTCTTTCTTTTATTAAAGGCTTCCATGTATATATGCTATATCATTTCTGTATCATCATTTCTTCAGGGTTTGTTCCGTATTCCATCTAGCTCACATTGTTATTTGAATGTCTGTGTTATCACTGACAGAGGTTTACCACCATTTATTTATTGTGACTGATCGCTCGAAAGTAAAATCGTCACAATACCAATACGAAATTCACCTGTTAAGATCGTCGCTTGAGGATGTACCTTGTAATAAACGGCCCGTTACCATAGTGTACTGAGCAATTGCATGAACAATCTACAACACGCACACTGCTGCGTGTGACAGATATTCCGAATTGCAAGCTATCTATGTAACGTGTAGGGGCCGTGTCGGGAACAAGATCTGAACGTTTCTTTGTAACCGTGTTTGATACGAATGATTCACAGAAAAGTGTTTTCTGACGCCAGTGAGGTTTATAGTGAAAGGAAATCACAGTGACCGGCGGAGTATACATAACCCATCTGACAAACCTCTTCACTTAAAATCTGAGCTTCGCGAGCGAGAACTACATGTAGATTCTTGACGTCATTTTAGAACGAACAAAACCAATCTGTTTGTTTACCAGGGTGTTTATAGTCGCTTTAAAGATTTTTTCGGCCACATGACGTTCCTCCCTGTCCACATATGTCCACATTTATCAACTAGAACGCCACGCTGGAGGCACCATATATAAAACATTACCCACTCACAGTATACTCACATCGAGTCTGTTACATTCAAATGTGACGAAATAACTACATGACAAATTGTAGGCTTGATCCGACTGGGGATAGCATCCGCCCGGGCTCTCCGACTTGAGAGGCGAACGCTCTGCATCATCTTGTGTAATTTTCCGAGGTTTATACGGCTTCTTGTGTTTTATATCGGGTCTCAGTATCAGGTGTTATTTATTACACTTCAAATGTGACATAATGGGCCGGAGGCAGTCAAACTACACAGTACACAAGGCTACAGCGTGGAGAGCTGACCAGAGCAAAGGCAACATTGTCATACAACTGCCTGGCTAACTGTATTTTTAGAATAACCCATAAATCGGGTTTATGATTTTTAGTATTAGATTTCCACAGAAAATAGTTCTATGTTTTGGAAGAGATAATTTCATCTAGTGATCCCTTCCTTCATGGGATTAATCCCCCTTAGACACATCGTCTTTCTCTTTCCTGATCGGAGTTCATACACCTGGACATTAGATCTATGCAAATTGCAATTAATAGTCTGCTTGTAAATGTTTTGTCACCGGTAACCGGTAAAATCTGTCATCTTGTCGACTTAAATTATCTCAGATAAGGTGTTATTGTAACTGTTCACGCATGTAAATTCTTGGTAGAAACCTATACCACCACCTCTCTCACACCATGGATTAGGCAGATTATGCCTTCATCTTCTTTAAAGAAGAAGGCCAAAAAAAGCAAGCGAAGGCTTAAACTCCAAATTCTGTGGAAACGAACTCCTCTTTCGTAGAGTCGTTTTAGTTCACATGTTGGTACCCGCATCGAGAAGCAACATTACCCAAGATTCATCCCCTGCTAACGCAGCGATGTCAAGCTTTCCATCGACAAGTAACACACGAATTCCACGAATGTTTAGTCCCGCTTCCAGCAATATGGCCTACATACTTTACCCTTGAGCATTTCAAGCTACATTAGCTTACACAACTTTGTTATACAATAGTACTCCCTGTGTACCCAACTCCATGAAATATTGCAATCGGCATGAAGGTACAGTTGGTCACACTCCGTCTCAAGAATGTTAATATGCAGATAACGAAGGGAAGCATCTTTGCGAACCGGGGTGGGGCTGGGGAGAAGTGAGAGGTGCCATGGGGGCAGGAATAAATGAATGAATGCTTATTGTTGAATGCCCTACTCAAGAATATTTCACTTATACGAAGGACGGATTTCCACAATATCTTTTATCTGGTGCTGCCTCACCGAGACGACTTGCCGAAGACACCCAACAAGCCCCTACACCCAGTATACTGACACCGGGCCGACCAGTCCACCCTCTATCCTCTTATTGCTGAGCGCCTAGCTAGGAAGCAGGATGTACCATTTTTTCAAAGTCTTTGGTATGACCCTGCCCAGGTTTGAACCCAGATCTCCCCGTCCGAAAGCGGACGCTCTGCGCTATCCGGGCGGGGCAGGAGGAAGCGGGTCAGGAGGAAGCTGATCCTCTAGTCTAAAGCTCCCACACCTAAGATATGTAACACTGACGTCTGGATTGGCGTTGGCAGTATTTACAGCGGTGAGTGCATTCCTGCCCCTCCTGAACAGACGCGCGGTATTTTGAAAAGCTTACAGCCTGTCAGGCTCTTCTTCCATCATCAGTCGTATAGCTGGGGGACTGTAAGATAATTTTACTAACATCAACTCGAGGGGCTTCAGCGCCAGTTTTGCCTTAATTGTTGCTCTTGAGCTCCACCTACAAACAGTTGATAAAGGTACACGCATAGCAGTAACATCGGGTGTAACGGTAAGCATATGTCCATCAAATGTCCTTCCCGTTAATCAAACCAGTGAATAACGTTCCTATAGCTAGCATGCATTAGGCTTCAGTTTGATTTTCGATATTTCCCGAAACAACCCGGATTAACAGCACATCAGCAAGAGGTACGCATTGGAAACTGATGAAAATCTTTCTTAAAATTGTCGACTTATAAAATCTTTATCAAGCCTCCGTTAACACTATTCCACACGGATTTGAATTAGATTCCAAGTTATAAAATTCACATGCATATATAAATTCTACAAATCCGTCATCGGTACAAGTCTATGAGAGTATCTTGTCATATTGCCGGGAATTCGAAGGAACGTCTATCTCAAAGGCGATGTGTATTGGGAGTGATGGTTTAGTTAGGCAGAACGATAATGTTATGAGCATCCATGAGGGGGAGGGCGGGTAAAGGTGTACTTCAAAGGTACCTTGTGAAAGAATTAACGACGAAGCCTAAGAACAGTGTCGGGATAGTGTAGTTATATGCACGGGATGTCATTTCATGCATGATGCATGAGTGAGGCAGCACCTCACTTGTATGTGGTATCACTAGGCCCACAGTTTTACGGAGACGCAATGTCAGCGGGTGACATGGTTTTAACAAAGGGTGGGATCATACGTAAGACATGGCGGTTAGTAATAGTGGTAGACACTTCCTTGCTAGGTGACCAGCGAAAGGGAAAAGGCAAGTACTAGTATTAGTCGAGTGTCAGACTACTGTGAGGGTTAGGATGTTAGGATCTTGTCTTCTGTGTGGTGGCACTTTAAATACATGTGTATGTAGCCAAACGTCAAGGCTCTACGTAACCACTAACAAGGCATTATACAATATATACAGACACGTAAACAATGGAAAAGGTAGGTAAACAGCAGAGACAAATTGCGCCTTTTTCTATGCACAGAAGAGGGCGCTATCCATACAGCAACGTTTTCACCTTCTGCGAAAATAAATAGACCTCATTGTAACAGATTTCCGAATGTGAAAACATTCCAAAAAAACCTCTCCTGACCTCTAGAAAGAGAGTACTGAATATTCTCGTTGCTCATTAAAAAGTGAAAACATTAAGCAATGAATTCTAATGCCATAAATAGTCAATAATGCATTTCAGCTAGCGATAAAGACAACTAATCATTTCTCATGTGTACTATATTTTAAGCAGGCTTTCGTTTTCTGGTGTTGAACTTTTAATCAATCTAGTCGTCATGTACAGGTAGGCAGGTAGTTTCTTTTATTATGGCCGCGGTTTGCCAATGTAAGGCTGATAAGCGGTAGGTCATGTCGCTGGATTGTGATGAATCGAGTTCAGAACGCCAACATTATTGACAGCCCGTAATATCGGATACAAATTAACAAGGAATTCACATTTGAGATGAAACAAAAGAAGTTAACCTATAATTGCATGGAGAAATTGCGTTTGTCACCTTTTGGGTATTCACAACACTTTACAGCAACATGCAGCCTGGAACAAGTAGGTCAGTTGAATCACTGTGCTGTTGTTGCTGTGCAGTAAGTCTTAAAACGGTCCCGGCACCAGGCTAATGTTTGAACGCAAGGTGAGACGAGACAATGCGAGGCTGTTTCCCACTTAGACCAATAACATAAACGTTCCGTGCGCATTGTTCACCGAAGAGACTCTTCCGTGGATTTGGCGACAGATTAAAGATGCAGGTCACAAAAGTGACCATTGGGGAGGCCTGGTTTGGTTTAAAATTGTACTGTACGTCCGAATGACTTTGGTTGAATGTCGTTATAGAGAGCTTTGGCCAGCTGGAGTCAGCGACAAAGGCCAATTTCAGTTCAAGTAGAAACAATAACCCTGTGTGGCGCAGTTCGCTTAAGCAGAAGCCATCTAAATACCATTCTTATTATGAACCAGCCGGAAAGCATTTCGTCATCAAACTGAATTAACAACGTGCATGTTGTATTGTTACCGCTACAGCCATTTCCCGTTCTGCCACAGGGATAAGTGATCGGGTTGTGAAGAAACCGATTTTGCTGTCATTTTCGGTGTCGGAACAAAACGGATGTGTCCTTTTCCATTTTTTTACTGGATTGGTGTTTTATGCCGTGCTGAAGAATATTTCACTTTCTCACCATTGCGCTCAGCATAATGGTGGGAGGTGAGTTTATGACACCTACACAAATCGTCCACTGCGGACATATATAATATTTTAAGTACCTAAACACACGCTTTGTCAGCGTGTTGTCCAAATATGTGAAGTAAAATCTTAAAAGTACCACAAACATATTATAGCACGTTGGAACCAGTATTGCCGGAGGGGTGATACATGGCAATTTTCGTCGTTAAGATCAAGGTCCTGATTAGAGATTTGCGTAGTAATTGGACATGAACAAGGATATATATAACCACACGTGGATCTATGTGAAATTTTGGGGGGATTTTAATGCTTGAGATGGCTGTTAATAATAATGGCTATGCATGTATTGACTCCTCAGAAATTGTCAAACACCGAAATTTTTTGTTGAAAACTTCCGTTTCAAGTCCGCGCAAGATTATAAGTAAGATCAATTGCGTAGGTTCCCGTCATGCACTTGGCTTTTCATAAAGCTATCAGAAAAACCTCATCAGTATCAAATGTTCACAAATGGCTGACCCTACTTCCGGCTAACTGTTAAGAAGTTTTGCTCATGCATTATTTCAATAACTTGGGTTATGTTTTTCCTCTGTCCCCTTTATTTTGTTGCATGAATTTTGTCAATCATACTCTTTGTAGAAAGAGACATTTCTAGATTAAATTTACTATTTAATTCAGTGCGCAGAAGAGCATAAGATTGGTCATACCCAACGAGCTCCATCGGGGCGAAAATATAAATATATAGATGACACTGTAGTAACCGCGTTATTTTTATGCTCTATAATTCTTCGAATTGTAAACGATAAACGAGACTTATCAAGTAAATCAAGTTTTCAATTAGTGCTCGCTTGAAAAAACGCCAAATCCATCCAGTGTCAAAGTTTCAAACTTCTGTCATTGACCGGGAAAAACATTGCCAAAAATAACTTTCTCTACGACCAGTTTTATCAAGAGAACATGAAATACAGCCTCATCAACCTATGGTCTTGTACAAAGAACAGATTCAAGATAAAAAAACCACCAACAACTTTTTCCATCATGCCGGAAGTATTTGGGAGCGCATTGGCAATCTTAAGGAGATGTCAACTTTGATCATTTGGTAAAAACCAGAAAAAGACTTTTGATATTTTCTCACCACAAAAAAACGCTGCTGTTTAATCTTCTTGTTTTTGGAAGACGTGTAAATTTCAATTCCTCCATCCACTTGTGTATTTACTAAAATGGTGTTTCTCCAAGAAGAGATTTTTTTTCGAAAATACAGGTGTAATTGTGGTCAGTTAATTTATTACTTGTTATATCATAAAGATATTGATCGATTCTTTCCTGTGGTTATTAATATCTTATCCGAGAATCCAGCAGAGATTGCATACTTCATAAAAATACCCGTAACATTGTGTTGCTTATTTACTACTTGTGCTCGCTGCCTTCCTATCCGGTTGTACGCGGGAAAGTCCGACAGTTTCCCCCGGTTTCTTCCCATTATGCTGACCGACGTCAGGGTGTAAAACACCAATCGATCAAATCAGTAAATAAATAAATAAATAAATATATAAATATGATATCACATTATTTGTGCTATAGGTCGTACTCTTCACTTATTTCAGTAAGGTCGTACTTTTTGTTTGAGGAAACTAGATTGCCCGGATAAAACCGCAGGTACCTCCTCAAAATCTCCAGACTTAAAGCCGCAGCGAAAATCAGGGATAGCTGCATTCTAGCCTGCGGTTTCATTACTCAGAGTTTGAACGGGTTTGGTGTGGGGACGCTACATCGTTTTTAAGGGAGTCAACCAAGCCCTTGTTGTGTTGTTACGTGCAAAACCGTGAATCACGGAAACACCATATACCAGAATCCCCCAGGTTACCTTAAACAAATCAGCTTTGTCACTAATGGTATTATTAAAGAGAGGCTATATGTGTGCTTAAGATGGTCTTTTTTATTAAACTGTGAAAAAAGGGGATACATAAAAAATGATAGAAAAGTGTTTTGGTCTGAAAATGCCCGAGAGATGTTGAGGATAAAAACGAAACCATAAAAATTTAAGGCCAAGCTTCTGAGTTCCGCCACGCAGAGTATTAAGGGTAATTTTTAATCCACATCAGTTCTCCCTTGTGATAGTCTGCAGTGAAACAGCTTCCAGAGAAAACTGAGTTGACATTTATTCTTTTCCCTGAGGCCAGGATGGCGTTGAGAGCGTTGATGAAGTTAGGATAAACCCGACTGTACATCACCGCTCACTCTTTGCACAATAGTGCCCCGTTTTCACTCTGGGACACACACATTTGTAACGGTTTATACGTAACAATGAAAAAAAAAGTCTCCCATATACTATACGATGAATCAGTGAACAGCTTTTCCTCTGTAAAAACTCCGGATGAGATATTGAATTGATTTTGGTAACCCGCTATAGAATTGGGCTACGAGAGGAAGAAGCGATTTCGATCAGGACATTTGATATGTGAGGTGAATTTGCCAACTGCCAAAAACAGCTCGATTCTTAACTGGTTTACACAGAGATTTGAATCGCCTTTCACAATGTCCTGACATAATGGGAGAGAACTTGTTACTATCGCTTTCGACACACCATTTTTTCATGACAATAAGATTAATCCGCAAGCTGCATTTCTCGAAATGAAATCGGAGCAGACACAGCCTAAGCAACGTTTAGAGTTTCATTTGAGACAGCCATCATATCGGTTGCCATCTCTGTCAAAACCAACACACAAGCGCGCTATGATGTCGCCTCTGAAAGTCGATATGTCGGCTTCCCTTTCATTCTTCAGTCGGGCATTATAGTTCCATTTTGGTTAATTTTGTGTACGAAGTCTTTCGTTTCTTCCGTTAACTTGGTTTATCGTGAATGTCTCACGAAATTGTAGACAATGCGAGGCTTCAATTTCTGTATTGGGAGGCTGTCTGTATTGCGATAAAGCCTTCATTCCATCGCTGATGCCAGACAGTTACTTCCTCATATCTGACCTAACGTTTTTAATAATCACTGGATCACGTATCTAGACTTACCTGTAAAGGTCATTTGCCTTTAACAACGATTCGATGTTAACCAATTGCTATTGATCCTCAGCATTAACAGGAGTGGTTAAAAAGAATTCAGGCCTTCGCTGGTTCAGATATCTATGGCATCATTCTTGATCTTCACGACAGGCTTTATCCGCATGGTCGTGTATTCCAGTCCAACATTTGTTAGACTACAGCTTTACCTCGGGAGGCTTGTGAAAATTCCTTGTGAAATGCAGAAGTTTCCGGTGCACTCTGCTTGCTTCAGTCTTTGGAGACTGGTCTTGCGATTACTGACCCGGAACACCTATTTTGGTTGACGGCTGCTATACGAATGTCGGTTTCGACGCCTAGGTTCGTATCGATTGCCATCTCTGTCAATATCAACACATATGCGTTAGTGCTAGAATGCATATAAGTTTTTACTTTTTAAACACTTGCGTGAAGAGTTAGAATAAAACCCTACCTGAAGCAAACTGACAAGCGGCAGGATTTCACCCGTAACGTGTCAACAATTGCCAACTTTCACACTCTCGTCGCTTCTCTGGTTTCACTCTCTGTACTGTAGTCGTAGCGGATAGAGCCGGTCTCAATCTCCAATCCACCTCTCGTTTGTATGACGGCGGCTTTAGGTCAAGAGGTTCAATTCGCCTTTACATGTTGAAGGACTGTTGTCTACTTCGAACTCTCCGGTTTCCTCCAGCAGTTTATCAGGTTACCGTTATGTAAGTGAAAAATTCATCAGGATTGCCTGGGCAACCTGACTTCCTCAATCCATAAACCTGGCCACCGTCACACATCGGCGTTTACAAGCAGTCAACTAAACTGTGTGGGCAATTGACTGTGGAATAATTAAGTTCAGCCAAACTGAGTCAACATACGTTGTTCAAACCTTGAGGGCACGACATTGCACAAGCGTGTTTTGTGAGGCGGAGAAATGATTTCAGCCAACGGACAAATATCTACAATACTACGGTTGCCAACTGACGGTTAAGCAGTTGTGGAAAATGAAACCGCCAGACTCCAATCGGCGCCGTCCTGTACCGCCCGGTACCTCGGAGTACCGTCATGTACCACCAGGCACGCTACAGTACCCTCTTTGACCGGCCGGCTTTTCTCAGTACAGTCATCTACCGTCTGGTGTCTCCCAGCAGTGCCCTCTACCACCCGGCACACCTCTGTACCGGATTGTATTACGTGGTCATGGACGCTCTAAACTCAGCTGAATAGGAAAGGTGTTTAATGTGAGGGTCAGTATATAACTGAAAGGCACTATATAATATGTAAAGTGGGCACTAGGTTAAGCAGGATAATGTCTGTACTGTCAAATAAACCTTCAAGATGTACTGGGTGCCTTAGGACGCCGTAGATCGCTACTAGAAAGTGCCAGACAGTACCGGACGGTATCCGTGGGATTTTAGTCTTACCGCCCTTCAGACACGTGCATGTGTAAAATATGCTGTGATGGTGTGCCACATCGAACATACTATTGTGGCATTGACCTGTTACCATTGCTTTCTGAGGATGTACCGAAGCCAGTCAGTGGCTGTTTTGTTATAAACCACCTGGTATCGCAAGGTACAACGTAACTGCACGGGCACTACACCATAAGCACAATACTGAGTAGGGACACATGTTACGAATTGCAGGTTGAGTGTGTAACGTCCAGGGAACTTCTCGGAACATTTTCTGAACGTTTCCTGATAGCTATATACGAGATTCATGGTGAGAGGAAATCACAGTGACCCAAGGAGTATACCACAACCCTTCTGGCAAAATTCTAGACATGAGTGGCAATCGAACGAGGAGAGAAGGCTTCTTAACGTCAACAACCTAGTTTGTTGGCCAGGGTGTTTTAAGTCGCGTTAAGAATATTGTCCCCATTTATTTGTATAAAGAAACATCTCACTGGAACACCACGCACCAAATAAAAAACGCTTTCCTATCACAGTATACTGACATCGAGTCAACCATGCTTAGCATGAGGAAATACCGTCATGACCAATTTTAGGCTTGACCTCTCAGATGTAACCCGACTGGGGATTGAACCCTGGTTTCCAACTTGAGAGGCAAACGTCCTATAATATTTGCTCGAGCGTATTTTAGAGCGGGTCAGATAAAATTAATGCGCTGTAGCCGTGTTGTGTAATTCTCCGGGGTTCATATGGCTTCTCGTGCTTTATATTAGGCCTGAATATCAGGCGTTAATAATTACATTTCAAACATGGCATAATGGGCTGGAGGCAATCAAACTACACAGCACAAAAGGCCACAGCGTGGAGAGCTAAACTAGAACAGAGACAACAGTGTCATGTGAGTCCATGGCTGACTAACTGTATTTTTAGCACAGACCATAGATCTGATTGTAACAGCATTAGATTTCCACAAAAATAGTTCAATATTTTGGAAGCGATAATCCCATCTAGTGATCTCTTCCTCTATAGAATTAATCTCCCTCAGACACACTCTATTTCTCTTTTCTGATCGGCGTTCATACACTTGACCACTAGATCCATGCAACTTGCAATTAATACTCTGGTGGTAAATGTTTTGACATCATCTAGCCGTCACAAGTAGCTGGGGAAATCTGCCATCTTGTCACCTTAAATTATCTCAGGTAAGGTGTTATAATTGTAACTGTTCAGGCATGTAAATTCTTGATAACAACTTGAATTGGTAGCAACCATCACCACCCCTCCAACAACGTGGCTTAAGCCAAATTTGCCTTCATCTTCCCCAAAGATGAAGAAAGAGAGAAGCAAGCGAAAGATTAAACTCCAACTTCTGTGGAAGCGGACTCCCCTTTCGTAGAGTCGCTTTAGTTCACATGTTGGCACCCACATCGAGAAGCAACGTTACCCAAGATTCATCCCCTGCCGACGCAGCGATGTCAGAATTCCCATCTACAAGTAACACACAAAATCCACGAGTGATCAGGCCCTCTACGATCAAGATGGCCCGCGTACTTCACCTTTGAACCTGTTGTGATGCATACATACCTTGTTACACAATACTACTCTTCGCGTAGCCAAGTTCATAAAATATTGCATATGTCATGAAGTCACATTTCGTCAAAGTTCACCTCAAACATGTTAATATGCAGATAACGAGGAGAAACATAGCTTTTAACGGGGTTGGGAAGATGCGGTGTGAGTGAGGGATGGCCTTAGGGCAGGTAGCCAAGTAATCAAATGGCGTTTCCACTATGCTACATCGCCATGTCAAGGTCCCATTGAACACACCTACCGTCCGGCTTTCACCCGATCAGTTCGGCTCAGTTTCTGTGTTGCACTTTCCCCCTTAGATTTTCTACGCTTTGCATCCGATACAATTTCCGATCCCTAACGCCAACTGTTAAGCCATAACAAACTCGAGATAATCCCACTTAGACCTCGATAACACACGAAGGCGCCATGTTTGATAACGCAAAGCATTATGGGTACAACTCTGTCAGTAAATTTTATACTAGGATTTGCATTCTGCTGTAGCAAGTTGTTCGTTCTTTGGAGCAATATCTAGACGATGGCTATATTTGACCCTTATTAAAAGGAGAAGTAGTTCACATTTGTTTGCAACAACGGCTGCAAAGATTGATAACATAAATGAGCATTAGCTCATTAGGCTAAAATTTAACGAGCCTTAAATCGGGATGCTTAATTCATCCAACATGGCGAACCCTGATGTGTAGCGATAGATGTTTTGCTCGAGTTTTAATACTTATTTTATTACGTGTGACTACTTGGCTAGGGGGCACGGGGAAGCTGATACTCCAGTCTAAAGCTCCTACACCTAAAACGTGTAACATTCACACCTGGATAGGCGTTGTCAGTATTTACACGAGTGAATTAGTTCCTGTTCATCCTGAACAGGCGCGCGTTATTTAAAGGCACCAACAGTCTGTCAGGCTCTTCTTACATCGTCAGTCATACAGCTGGGGGTATAACTTTACTAACAACCCGACAGGCTTCAACGCCAGTTTTGTCTTGTAGTTACAAGTACAAACAACTTGCCGATAGGGAAAAAACGGTCAGCCTGCAGCGTATTGATCCAAAAATGTTCAGGCGCATGGAGCCCAGCCTGGAGTTCTAAACAAACACACGAGATGAGTTCGGTAGTATCATTCAGGAGTTCCACACGAAGGTGTTTGTCGTGCTTTGAGCTGTTACCGCGGTCTGTGTGAATTCAAACCTATTCTTTAGTCGTGGTTCAGATTTGCATGACACTGTTTACGTTATATACACCGTGTTCTATATACTTAATTGATGGCTTAGGCGTACATGTACGTAGACACCCCCGTGCACTAGTTTCGCACCATAACTCTGTAGTATTTTTGTATCTGAGTACCTCCCCCCCCCCAAGGGGCCTCCGTGGCTCAATTGGTTACCACGCTATCTCAGCGCAATGACCTAGAAGCCTCCCTTCCATGTGGTCGCTGTGAGTTCAAGTCCAGCTTATGCTGGCCTCCTCTACGGCCATACGTGGAAAGGTCTACCAGCAACCTGAGGATAGTCGTGGGTTTCCCCCGGGCTCTGCCCGGTCTCCTCCCATCATAATGGTGATCGCCGTCGCATAAGTGAAATATTCTTGAGTACGGCGTAAAACACCAATCAAATAAATAAATAAATAAATCCCCCCTGCCGGAAACCCCTCTTTCTCTCAGTTATTTCCTCTTCCATTTCCAGTATATGAACGAAAGTGATTCCAACAAATACTTGTACACTCACATGTTTTATGTAATGTGATATCTCTACATGAACAATATAAGTGAAATATTCTTGAATATAGGTACTGCTTGAAATCAGGGCAATGAAATAAATTATGTGACAAAACACTTCTAATATGTTAAACACTGCTGGAAATGGTATTAAACAGGTATCATCTTTGAAGCTGGTCACATTTGAACTCGGTTCTCATTTTATTAACTGCGATTATCTATAGGCAAAGTAATGTCAGCTGTAACTGTATAAACTTTTCCCCACTGCCTGTCTTCCTCATTCAACCTGAGTGAATATACCCTTCAATAAACCGTTACACTGTAATTAAATGGCCCTGACCATTGTTTCTAACGACTTGACATTTTTAGTGATTTTATTGACATGTATTTGAAAATGTCAACATACAGCATGAGTAAACAAAATATCATTTTAAACAGAAGTATGAAATGTGACTTATTACAGATACTGGTATAAATTTCGCTGGGGATGAGCACCTCCGAAAACTTTAAAAACAGCATGTGTATAAGTCTACCAAATATATACAGGTAGGTCTATACATGTACACACATGACCCAGTCGCGTGGCAGTTCTGAGCTGTTACACATGTGAGTGTGTCATGAAATGTATGTCAACATTTTTTGGAGACTTAGGGATGCTATTAAAGTACATCTTCGTTTTTCCTACAAACATGTTAAGTTTGAGAGGGATTTTTGTATTGTGAGTAAAGACAAAAATGAAGTGAGTGGTTCATGGACTTGGGCTTCCGCTCAGACATTTACACACGTATGAAGTTCTCCTTCCATGTACATGACATTAACATCACACAATGCATACATGACCGACACAACTACACAGATTTATAACAATCAACCACCGTGATTCAAGGGAACACACGAATGATACAGGAGCACACGTCAAATCTACTTGAGAAGTTTAGACTCGCACCTTTTGCAGCAGCAGCAGCCTTTCTTTCATAAAAAGAAGGTCGTGATAATAATGCTTTTTCATTTAAGGACAGTTTCTTTTTTGTCTTTAAAAGGTGTTTTTGTTTGTCAAATTTTCTACTTGAAGCATCTGTTTTTAAATACATGTGGTGATCTGCAATTTTCTTAAGTCCTGATCCCACAGTGTTTGCCGCTATAAGATGATGCTTGATTGCATAAATCGTTTCAAAAGATGTTGCAGTTTGGATATGCTGTATTACATCTTGAGTACATTTAATTTTTTTCTGACTTAGCTGTACTCATATCTTAAGACACAGTTTTTGTATCCTTTACAGTAAGTGTTTCATAATAATTAGTGTCAAAAACCAGGTTGTCTGTATCCTCACTTGCATCATGGATACGCTGATCTGTTAAGGAAGCCTGTTTCTGGTGAACAGCATGACAATGTCTGCACATGTAACTGGGCAACAGGAAATCTATACAGGTACAGTTGTACTGATTTACATATTGTATACATTACATGTGCTGCATGACAGTTTACAGCTATAGCCTTCAATAACAAGTGTCACATCACAAAGAACTATTGTCATCTTCTACAGACTACACTCTCCACAATCCTTCACTCTACAGCTCTCTATCTGTAACAAATAAGTTGTTCTTTGTCTTCATTGTCTCAGAAATTCTGTGGGTTGATCTGCTGTTTTCGGTTTTAATTAACAGTGTCTTCAGCAAAAAAAAATATGGAATTGAATGATCGACTCTCTTGTTTTGTTTTCTACTAAGGTACAGATCCTTAATAACTCAGTGAAATACTTTTATGGACATGTTTTTGTTTGGTGTACTTAATCCCATATTAAAACACAGTGCCCACAGTTTAATTTGTTATTGCTCACATAATTGGTTTTAAAATAATCATGGAAGCTTTTTGACCTCGTGAAAGCCCATTGCAGAAATTCTTGCAGTTGCTCTCTGAATAAATTTTCTTGTTTTTCATATTGTAAGAGTTTAAGATATCTGTAGAACTCTGCTTGCCTGGTCCGATCTTAATTTAGTTCTCTTAACCATGGATGAACAGATATATCTATCCTCAAAGACAATATACATGTGCTACTTAGATGTAATGATAATGCATGCGCTCTGGTCAGGTTTTCCGAAAATTAAAGTTTCTACTGAAGCCTGAATCACAGTTCTAAAATTAAACCAGTTTCTATGTTTTGCATCATAGTATACTCTTAAAGTATGTTCTTACAGATCCCTTGATATATCGTCCATAAACAGGTTGAGAAGTTCTAGCACGCAGCACGCCGATAGCCTTTACCAAAATTATAGTTAGTATCCCACTCCCATGATGTGCACTCTCTGCTTCTCAAAGAAACAATACATGGAAGCATATAAACCCCATCTCGATCGTGTCAGGCTGTTAATCATGGCATCCCGGCCGTTATCAGAAGTTGTCAGTCGTTGTTGTCACGGTTATCAACATGGCATGGAGACTGTGGAGACTAGCCATGTGTTTTTTCTATTTTTACATAATGACGTATCACTTTGCCCGCTTGACCGCTCTTCCCCTATCCGCGAATGTACAAATAGTTGATGGAGGTACACGCATAACGGTAACATCCGGTATAACGGTAACCGCATGTCCATCAACTGGCCTTCCCGTTAATCAAACTAGCGAATAATATTCCTATATCTACACTGGATTAGGATTCATTTAGACTTTCGAGCATTCCCGTAACAACGCATCCACTCATGAACAAAGTTTTGGAACCACGACTTCAGTTCTGATCTTTTGACGAAGAGTTGGCTGTTATAGTCTGGGGCGTGCGAAATTTCAGTCAGTATTTCTCTATAACTGTGGGTTAACCCAGCTTATTTTGAACCTAACGGCTACAGAACAGGGTTACATGTGAATGCGACTTCTAGGCGATGTGCTTTGGGAGTAATGGTTTAGGGACGAAGCTCGATATACGGGTCGGGGGGAGTAGGTGTATTTGAAAGCTACCATCTGAAAGACTGTAACGACGAGGCATAGGAACAGTGTCTGTGTACTGTAATCACTGCATGGGGTGTCATTTCATGGTGTCTTTCATGCATGCATGAATGAGGCAGCACATTAAATATGTTATCGCTAGGCCCACAGTTTTACTTGATGATCAGCAGAAGGGAAAAGCTAAGTATTGGTATAGGTCAAGTGTTAGAGTTCTGTGACGGTAAGGGTGTCACATCGGGTGTCTTCGTTGTGATAGAACTACATATACATGTGTATGTAGACTGATATCAATTCGCTAAGAAACCACTAACAAGACATGGTAAATTCTATAAGTCGTGTTAAAAGATCAGGATATTTGTGGCGGTTAACTCGCATAAAACTTTAACAGACACACAAAGAGGGGTGTTCACTTTAACAGCGGAGACAAAATGTGTCCTTTTCTATCACTGAAATAGACGCTATCCATGTAACAACGATTTTATCTGCTGAAAAAATAAATGGACCGCTTTATAAGAGATTTATGAACGTGAAAACATTCAAAAAACACACGTTACCTCTAAACAGAGAGCACCGAATAAAGTTGTTCATTAACAAGAAATTCGACCACTGATTTCTAATGTCATCAGTAACTTATTTCAGCTTTCGATAAAGACAACTAGTCATTTCTCATGTATACTCTACACTAAGTAGATTTTTATTGTTGATGTTGAACGTTCAGTCAATCTCACGGCCATATACAGGTAGGCAGGTCCGCTACGCCACCCCATGCTATGTTTGAGCCTTGGAATTTTATTCCAGTTAATTTTATTATCATTGCCACGGTTTGTGGATACAAGGCTGACGAGTGGTATGTTATGTCGCTGGAATGTGACGAAGCAATCGCAGGAGACCTACATTATTGACAGCTCGCAATGTCATAGAAAACTGACAAGGAATTCCCATTTCAGATGAAACAAAACAAGCAATCCTATAATTTGAGAAATTGCGCTTTTCACCTTTCGGGTCTTGACAGCACTATACAGCACCATGCAGTCTGGAGCCAACAGGCCACTCAGCAGTGCACTTACGTCATACCATTTTGAATCACTGTACTGTTGTTTCTGCGCTGTAAGCCTTAAAACGTTTCCTATACCAGGCTGATGTATGAACGCCAGGTAAGATGAGACAATGGGAGGTTCTTTGTCACTTAGGCCAATGTCACAACCGTTCCTTACGCATTGTTCACCGAAGAGACTATTCTGTGGTTTAGGCGCCATGTAGCAGATGCCAGTCACACAGGGGACCATTGGGGAAGCTTGGTTCGGTTTAAAATTGTACTGTACATCCGAATGACTGGTTGAATGTCGTTACAGACGGCTTTGACTAGCCGGAGTCTGTGACAAAGGCCAATTTCAGTTCAAGTACAAAATCCCTAAATATCGCAATTCGCTGAAGCAGGTATTCGTATTTCGGCAGAAGACGCCAGTCATGAACCAGCCGGAAACCATTTCGCCATCAAACTGAATTAACAACGTGCATGTTGTATTGTTACCGCTACAGCCATTTCCCGTTCTGCCACACGGATAAGTGATCAGGTTGTGAAGAAACCGATTTTGCGGTCATTTTCGGTGTGGGAGCAAAACGGATGTGTCCTTTCCTATTTTTTTTACTGTATTGGTGTTTTATGCCGTGCTGAAGAATATTTCACTTTCTCACCATTGCGCTCAGCATAATGGTGGGAGGTGAGTTTATGATACCTACACAAATCGTCCACTGCGGACATATATAATATTTTAAATACCTAAACACACGCTTGTCAGCGTGTTGGCGTTACTTATTGGACCGAAATAATCCAAATATGTGAAGTAAAATCTTAAAAATACCACAAGCATATTATAGCACATTGGAACCAGAATTGCCGGAGGGGTGATACATGGTAATTTTCGTCGTTTAGATCAAGGTCCTGATTACAGATTTGGGTAGTAATTGGACATTAACATGGGTATAACCACACGTGGATCTATGTGAAATTTTTGGGAGATTTTAAGGTTTGAGATGGCTGTTAATAATAATGGCTATGCATGTATTTTATCTTATGGCAACATATATTTGATTTTATGCTTGACTCCTCAGAAATTGCCAAACACCGAAATTTTTGTTGAAAACTTCCGTTTCAAGTCCGCGCAAGATTATAAATAAGATCAATTGCGTAGGTTCCCGTCATGCACTTGGCTTTTCATAAAGCCATCAGAAAAACCTTTGCATTTTTTCATTAACTTGGGTTATGTTTTTCCTTCCTCTGCTTTATTTTGTTGCATGAATTTGGCCACTGATGCTCTTTGTAGAAAGAGATGTTTCTAGATTAAATTTGCCATTTAACTCTATGCTCGAAAGAGCGTAAGATTGAATAAATCCAAAGAAATCCCTCGCGGGGAAAACATATAAATATAGATGACTCTTTAGTAACCGCGTTCTTTTTATGCTCCACAATTCCTGACCTCGGAGGTGAGACTTAAAAAAATCAAGTCTTCAGTTACTGCTTGGTTGAAGAAACGTTAAATTTATCCACTGTCAAAGTTTCAAACATCTGTCATTGGCCAGGAAATGCACTCCCAAAAATTACATTCCCTACGATAAATTCTATGAAAACAATTTGAAATACAATCTCATCAACACACGATCTCGTACAAAGGTCGGATTCCAGATGAAAGAAGAACCAACAGCCTCTTCTGGAGTACTTGGGATCGCATTGGCAATCTTGAGGAGATGTCAGCTTTGATAATTTCCATGCTTTTGGTGTTTTCTGACCACAGAAAAACACTACCGTTTAATATTGAGGGTTTTTTAAAAATATTTTGTAAATTTCAATTCCCCGATCCGCTTACATATTTATTAAAACGGCATTACTCCAAGAAATTTTTCGAAAATACAGGTGTAGTTGTGGTCATTTAATTTATTACTTGGCGTGTAGGAGATTGGGGAATTCCCTCCTGCAGAGTTATTAAGATCTTATCAGAGAATGCTGCAGAGATTGCATCGAGTTGTATTTCATGAAAATACCTGTAACATTGTGTTGCTTACTTGCGCTTACTTAATCAATGGCTCAGGAGCCTCTCATCAGTGCGGTTGCTATGAGTTCAACCCCACCTTCGGCTACCTTCCTATGTCTGGTCGTACATAGGAAAGTCCGACAATTTGCCCCGGGTTCTCCCCGGTTTCTTCCCATTATAATGATGAGCGACGTGGTGTCCTAGCCCTTGTTGTGTTGTTACGTGCAAAACCGTGAATCCCGAAAACACCATATACCAGAATCCCCCAGGTTACCTTAAACAAATCAACTTTGTCACTTATTGTTTTTGCGTGGATAAGTTCGTCCCTTTTTGAAACCCCGAAACGAAAGAGTTACTTAAAACACATAATAGAAAAGTGTTTTGGTCTGAAAATGCCCGAGAGATGTTGAGGATAAAAACGAAACCATAAAAATTTAAGGCCAAGCTTTTGAGTTCCGCCACGCAGAGTATTAAGGGTAATTTTTAATCCACATCAGTTCTCCCTTGTGATAGTCTGCAGTGAAACAACTTCCAGAGAAAATTGAGTTGACATTTATTCTTTTCCCTGAGGCCAGGACGGCTTTGGGAGCGTAGATGAAGTTAGGATACACCGGACCGTACATCACCGCTCACTCATTGCACAATAGTGCCCCGCTTCCACTCTGGGACGTACAGACATTTGTAACGGTTTATACGTAACAATGAACAAAAAGTCTCCCATATTTTATACGATAAATCAGTGAACAGCTTTTTGTCTGTAAAAACCCCGGTTGAGATATTGAATTGATTTTGTTAACCCGGACTATAGAATTGGGCTACGAGAGGAAGAGGCGATTTCGATCAGGACAGTTGATATGTGAGGTGCATTTCACAGCTGCCAAAAGCAGCGCGATTCTTGACTGGTTTACTCGTAGATTGGAATCGGCTTTCACTGTGCGCTAGCTTAGTAGGGATGAATTTTCCGCTGTCGCTTTCGACACATACCATTTTTTCATGACTCTGTTCATACGACGATCTCGCCGATATATGCAATAAGATTAATCTGTAAGCTACATTTCTCGAAATGAAATCAGAACACACGACACAGCGTGAGTAGCGCTTAGAGTTTCATTTGAAACAGCCTTCATATCGGCTGCCGTCTCTGTCAAAATCAACACATATGTTCGCTATGATGTCGCCTCTGAAAGTCGACATAATAATCACTGGACCACATATCTACACTCTTACCCGTAAACGTCATTTGCGTTTGATAACGATTCGATGTTAATTAATTCCTACTAACCCTCAGCATTAACAGGAGCGGTTAAAAGCCTTGAGGCCTTCGCTGGCTCAGTTAACTATGGCGTCATACTCGCTGTTCTAGACAGGTTCTCATGCGCGTGGCCGTGTATTCCAGTCCAACATTTGTCGTTTAGACTGTGGTTTTACATTGGGAAGATTATGAAAATCCTCGCGAAATGCAAGTCGGTTGCCGTCTTTGTCAAAATCAACATATATGCGTTGTTGGCAGGGGTGTGTAAGTTGTAACTTTCTTAAACCTTGACATGAACAGTTAGAATTAAACTCCAACTGAGGTAAATTGACAAGAGGCAGGATTTCACCATTAACGTGGGACCAATGTCCAACTTTCACACTCTCGAAGCGGCTGTGGTTGTACTCGCTGTGCTGTAGTCTTTTTTATTATCCACCCACTAAGCTGGCCATAGTTTTTGACAACGCAAAATCCCGGCTGGTGAATAGCCCAATCCAACTCCCGTTGGTTTGACGGGGACTTGAAGTCAAGAGGTATTAGTTCGCCCGTTACCTAACCAAGGACATTTGTTTATTTCGGACACTCCGGTTTCCTCCTCCAGTTTATCAGGCGGTCATTTTGTGAGTGAGAATTCTCCCACCTAGTTTCCTCAACCCATAAACCTGACCGCAGTCAACTACACCAGGCGGGCAATTGCTTCCTGAATAATTAAGTTTAGCGACACTGTCAGCATATGTTGGTCAAACCCTGAGGACACGATATTGGACCAGCGTCCTCTGTGAGGCTGAGAAATGATTTTCGCCAACGGCAAGAATTATCGATTAAACTGTCAGAATGCAACAGTTACCTGACAGTTAAGCCCTTATCCAACAATAAGTTTTCCTGATATTTCTGCTGAACTGATGGCATTGTAACAGTCTCTTGAGTCATGGCCGAGTCGATTCTCATGCAAGGTTTTGGACTTAAAATACATTAAAATACATTACATGTACATTTAGTAATTACATTACATTTGTTAAAAATTCCTTTTTCTGTAGATAAAAACAGCTCACTGGAAAAGTGCGACACCTTTTCATCGGAACGAAAGTGCGGCAAATGTTCAAATGCCATTCAAGTAAGCAGAGCAAGCAAATCGATTGTAAATCATTTCAAAAGATAACCGCTAAAACAGCAATTTAAACTAGATTTGTCGGTTAAGTGTGGTGATTCTTACCTCAGCATTGTTTTTCTCTTATATGGCTGGAAAGTGCCCAAAGCTTAATAGATCTCTGGTTTCTACATGGAATTATTGTTGTTCACATGACACGTTTGAATGAATGATTCGGGCCATCTGAAACACGTTTGATTTGTATTTCTAAAGACACTAAGAAGTGTTAACTGCTCATCTATTGATTGATACCCGACTTATTTCAATTTCTTACGTTTTCCTTTATTGCTTGCATCTTGGTCCCCAAGACTGATTCAGAAATACAAAATCTACTTCGGTGTTAGTTACGTAGAAAAGCTCGAGTTAGATATTCAGTAATTAATTATGAAAAGTGGACCAGAAAATTAACTGGTTTTACTTTTTATCAACTGGTAAAAGTTACAACTTAAAGTGACTAATATTATGATATAAGGTTTGATGTCCACGGTGTTAACGGGCAAAGAAAGCTTCCGAATGCCTTAATAAAACTCCCAGGGGGAAAGGGCCTGTCCGATAAATAAACTATAGACCTCATGACTTCCACATGCATTGAGCTGACAACAAATTTACTTCCAGTTTCGTCGTCTTTCATTTGGATAACGAGAATGCACTTGTTTGTACATAAAATACATATATAGTGCGTGGTGTTTCGTTATCACCACCCTCATCAAAGTAAGAGAAGAAAGGCAGAGAGCCACGCCAGTTTGCCTTTAAAATATATGGTGTTTTAAAATATATTGGTGCTACGTTGTCCTCTGTCCCCTTAGGAAATTAAAGTTGAGAGAATAGTGATAATTGAATGTAGAATGACAGGTTGCTCTCACTTTTGTGAGTAGAATCAAAGAAGTCGACAGCATGACATTTTACTCGTTAAATGTTGACTTCTGTTCACACATTTGCGCGTGATCGCAACACGACAACGTGACAACGTGACAACGCAACATTTTAACTGAAATGCCTTCTGTTCAACGATCTGCTCTTATTTGGAGAAAAAAAGCGGTCATTTTTTTCAATAACGGGTATAAGTCGGGTATCAATCAATAGATGAGCAGTAGCTGGAAAACAGTAACCAGAATTCAACATTTGAGACTTAAAATGCACTGTTGGCTCTTTGCTCCTAGCAACCTGTGAAGCGAGAACGTGACATTTTACATTAAAACAACATGTTTTCTGTCTTTGCTAGACCGCGACAATGCGACATTTTAATGCTTTGTGAACCCATTCAGAGAGAGAGATGCGCCAATGTGATGGCAAAACAAAGCGTCTGTCTCTTGTTAATGTACTGATACACACATACACCAACTCATACGCCAAGCCTGTGCCTTTGTTTGTGCCACCTTAGTGCCAATATCAAACCGGTGCAGGGTCAGGGGTAGTCAATTGTCATATTGGGTGAAAGTTTCCGCGCACGAATCACTACGTCAGACCTTGACGTTTTACAAGGCCTCTCCACAGTCCCATAAGTCAAAGGAAAAATCCACCTCTGAACACCGTATCGAAGTAACGCACCGTGTTATTGAATATATCTCCTTCAGCTCTTATATGCATGACTCAGTGTTTTTGTTGATACAGAGGAACTGTAGACAGGAAGACTAAGACACTTCCTCAATCAATAGTTCTCATCCATCACACGACTTCCGCGCAATGAACGAAAATTAGAGAGTGCGACATGGACTAGGCCGAGGTTAGGTGTTCATTGTAATTCATATATTTGGAAACTGTCAAGCAAGACACCACAATGTCTCCAAGAAGACCACTGAACTTTAGTTCTCATGGACAAGGAAAGTTAATACCTGAATCTGTTTAGGACGAATTCCTTATGGAACAATTGTTTTCAATATGAAGAAAAGAATTGAAGCTGTTCTTTTCTTAGAAATCCATACTCTAGAAGGGTTATATATGCTAGTCATTAAAGTTTCATTT
Organism: Acanthopleura granulata; assembly: GCA_016165875.1. Taxonomy (NCBI): domain Eukaryota; kingdom Metazoa; phylum Mollusca; class Polyplacophora; order Chitonida; family Chitonidae; genus Acanthopleura; species Acanthopleura granulata. The sequence continues at coordinate 40,745,476 of JABBOT010000001.1, read as the reverse complement.
TAGTGCGCCGCACTCAGCTCGTATGGTCAGATCATGTCGCATTGGTGGGTGATGTTTGGCATTCCTCGTTTTTCTCCAGGGAATTCAATGTTGTAAGTTCTGTATATATACATACATGCTTTTTATACAGATGGTCCTGTAAGTCAAAACAGTATGTGCCTCAAATGAAAGGCAACAGAAAACTGTGCCCCAAAATGCTTTAAATTATTACATTTATGCCTTTCCTTCTTACTAAGAATTTCCCCAAATGCAATTATCTTATTTTGAAGGCTTTGTTGACTGCGGCAAATGTTGTCAAAAAATATCTTAGATAAAAGAAAATAGTTTTGTTAACAGTAAAAGTTGTGTCCTCGGTTTTGAATCGTTTATGTTCGTTTTAACTGGGAACATTTTAAACCTTTGCAGATAAGTTTTAGGCGAGTGTATGGTAACACCGAGTGCAATGGGCAGTTGTCATGTCGAAACCAACCGTGATTAAGTAGTTAAGGTAGAACGCATGCTCCAACCTGGCATGGGATGGTGAATTTGTAGGTTCTTCCCCTCCTCTATACGCTACGGAACGGAAGGCGATAGGGACCATGCGTGCTTTCGTCCTTTCTACTGATTATTTAGACCAGAAAATAATGCGAAAGAACGAAACAAAAGTGAAACTTCCGTACTTTTGCCTTCCGATTTTATCTCACAAGAGCTCAGCGATTTAAAACCGGATGACAAAAGTATACGCAGGGCAAGGTTTGATGGAGTCTCTATCGACATTCTGCGCACAGCGATTTAAAAGTTGAAGGCAAAGGGAAAAAAGGGCGAGGTTTGGTGAAATCTCGTACTTTCGTCGTTTTGCTCTTTTGTATTTTTATATGAAGCAAAACTCGAAAAAAATAACATCAGGTAGAAGCAAAGTACGAAAGGGCGAGGCGAAAGTGCAAAGGAGCTGGTTGAAAAAGCCTCGTTGTTTTGCCTCTCGCTGTCGTAATTTCGCCTCGCCCTTGCGTACTTTTGTTTCCTCCTTTCGTTCTTTCATCATTTCGCATTACTATCTGGTCTAAATAATCAGTAGAAAGGACGAACGCATGCATGGACGCTATCGGCTTCCATAAATACGCGGTTTACTCTGCATAGTGTAAGTGGAATATTCTTGAGTAAATGTATAAGTATAATTATATTTATTGGATCTTCAGTATCATCAGGAACTCGAATCTCGTTACTCATGATCCGCTTCGGATAACGATAGATACGGTGAGTATAAATGCCGTTAAAACTGCTTGCAAAAATACTTTAGCTGATTTGTTCACAATTTTGTATTCACCATTTTAAATGCAGTCAAATATTTTGATTTTATGGTGGGTTT